>CM059426.1:133544493-134144493 GCA_030390025.1 Squalus acanthias | reverse complement strand
TGATCCCTTTAGCCTTAAGAAATATATCTAACTCCTTCTTGAATATATTTAATGAGTTGGCCTCAACTGCCTTCTGTGGTAGAGAATTCCACAGGTTCACCACTCTCTGGGTGAAGAAATTCCTCCTCATCTCAATCCTAAATGGCTTACCCCTTATCCTTAGTCTGTGACCCCTGGTTCTGGACTCCCCCGCCATCGGGAACATCCTTCCTGCATCTAGTCTGTCTAGTCCTAATAGAATTTTATAAGTTTCAATGAGATCCCCTCTCATTCTTCTGAACTCTAGCGAATATAAGCCTAATCGACCCAATGTCTCATCATACGTCATTCCTGCCATCCCAGATATCAGTCTGGTGAATCTTCGCTTCACTCCCTTCACGGCAAGAACATCCTTCCTCAGATAAGGCGATCAAAACTGCACACAATACTCAAGGTGTGGTCTCACCAAGGCCCTGTACAACTGCAGCAAGACATCCTTGCTCCTGTACTCAAATCCTCTCGCTATGAAGGCCAACATACCATTTGCCTTCTTAACCGTCTGCTGCACCTGCATGCTTACCTTCAGCGACTGGTGCACAAGGACACCCAGGTCTCGTTGCACTTCTCCTTTTCCCAATCTATTGCCGTTCAGATAATAATCTGTCTTCCTGTTTTTGCCACCAAAGTGGATAACCTCGCATTTATCCACATTATACTGCATCTGCCATGCATCTGCCCAATCACCCAACCTGTCCAAATCATACTGGAGTTTTTCTGCATCCTCCTCACAGCACACATGCCCACCCAGCTTTGTGTCGTCTGCAAACTTGGAGATATTACATCTAGTTCCCTGGTCTAGATCATTAACATATATTGTGATTAGCTGGGGTCCTAGCATCGATCCCTGCGGTACCCCATTAGTCACTACCTGCCACTCGGAAAAAGACCCATTTATTCCAACTCTTTGCTTCCTGTCTGCCAACCAGTTCTCTATCCAAGTCAGTACCTTACCCCCAATCCCATGTGCTTTAACTTTACACGCTAATCTCTTATGCGGGACCTTATCGAAAGCCTTCTGAAAGTCCAAATACACCACATCCACTGGTTCTCCCTTATCTATCCTACCAGTTACATCCTCAAAAAATTCCAGTAGATTAGTCAAGCATGATTTACCTTTTGTAAATCCATGTTGACTTTGTCTGATCCTGTCACTGTTTTCCAAGTGCTCTGCTATTACATCTTTATAATGGACTCTAGCATTTTCCCTGCTACCGATGTCAGGCTTACCAATCTATAATTCCCCAGTTTCTCTCTACCACCTTTTTTTAAATAGTGGGTTACATTAGCTACCCTCCAATCCATGGGAACTATTCCAGAGTCTATAGAATTTTGGAAAATGACCAGCAATGCATCTATTATTTCTAGGGCCACTTCCTTAAGTACCCTAGGATGTAGATTATCAGCCCCATGGGATTTATTGGCCTTCAATCCCGTCAATTTCCCTAACACCATTTCCCTACAAATACTGATTTCATTCAATTCCTCCCTCTCATTAGACCCTATGTTCCCCGACACCTCTGGGAGGTTATTTGTGACCTCCTTTGTGAAGACAGAACCAAAGTATGTATTTAATTGGTCTGCCATTTCTTTGTTCCCCATTATAAATTCCCCTGATTCTGACTGCAAGGGACCTACGCTTGACTTCACCAATCTTTTTCTCTTCACACATCTATAGAAGCTTTTACAGTCAGTTTTTATGTTCCCTGAAAGCTTACTCTCATATTCTATTTTCCCCCTCTTAATTAATCCCTTTGTTCTCCTTTGCTGAATCCTAAACTGCTCCCAATCCTCAGGTTTGCTGCTTTATCTGGCCAATTTATATGTCCTCTCCTTGGATCTTATGCTATCCCTAATTTCCCTTGTTAGCCACGGTTGAGTCACCTTTTTTGTTTTATTTTTATGCCAAACAGGGATGAACAAATTCTGTAGTTCATCCATGCGATCTTTAAATGTTTACCATTGCCTATCCATCGTCAACCCTTTAAGTAACGCTCCCCAATCCATCCTAGCCAACTCACGCCTCATACCATCGTAGTTTCCTTTATTTAAATTCAGGACCCTAGTCTCTGAGTCAACTACTTCACTCTCCATCTTAATGAAGAGTTCTATCATATTATGATCGCTCCTCCCCAAGGATCCTCACACAACAAGATTGCTAATTAATCCTTTCTCATTACATAATACCCAGTCTAAGATGGCCTGATCTCTAGTTGGTTCCTCGACATATTGGTCCAGGAAACCATCCTGTATGCACTCTAGGAATTCCTCCTCCACAGTATTGTTACTAATTTGGTTAGCCCAATCTATATGTAGATTAAAGTCACCCATGATAACTGCTGTGCCCTTATTGTACGCATCTCAAATTTCCCACTTAATGCCATCCCCAACCTCAGCATTACTGTTTGGGGGTCTGTATACAACTCCCACTAACGTTTTCTGCCCCTTGGTATTTCTCAGCTCTACCCATACAGATTCCACTTCATCAGAGCTAATATCCTTCCTTACTATTGTGTTAATCTCCTCTTTAACCAGCAATGCTACCCCTCCTCCTTTTCCTTTTTGTCTGTCCTTGCTGAATATTGAATACCCCTGGATGTTGAATTCCCAGCCTTGGTCACCCTGGAGCCATGTCTCCGTAATCCCAATCATATCATATCAGTTTACATCTATTTGCGCAGCTAATTCATCCACCTTATTACGAATGCTCCTCGCATTAAGACACAAAGCCTTCAGGCTTGTTTTTTTAACACTCTTAGTCCTTTTAGAATTATTATTTACTGTGGCCCTGTTTGATTTACACCCTTGATTTCTCTGCCTTCCACTTTTGCTTTTCTCCTTCCTGTCTTTTGTTTCTATCCTTGCTTCCCTTTCCTCTGTCTCCCTGCACAGATTCCCAACCCCCTGCCATTTTAGTTTAAACACTCCCCAACAGCACTAGCAAACACTCCCCCTAGGACATCGGTCCCGGTCCTGCCCAGGTGCAAACCGTCCAATTTGTACTGGTCCCACCTCCCCCAGAACCAGTTCCAATGTCCCAGGAATTTGAATCCCTCCCCCTTGCACCATTCCTCTAGCCATGTATTAATCTGAAATATCCTTCTATTTCTACTCTGACTAGCATGTGGCACTGGTAACAATCCTGAGATTACTACCTTTTAAGGTCCTATTTTTTAATTTACCTCCTAACTCCCTATATTCAGCTTTTAGGACCTCATCCCGTTTTTTACCTATATTGTTGGTACCTATATGCACCACAACAACTGGCTGTTCACCCTCCCCCTCCAGAATGTCCTGCAGCTGCCCCGAGACATCCTTGACCCTTGCACCAGGGAGGCAACATACCATCCTGGAGTCTCGTTTGCAGCCGCAGAATCTCCTATCTATTCCCCTTACAATAGAATCCCCTGTCACTATAACTCTCCCACTCTTTTTCCACCCGTCCTGTGCAGCAGAACCACCCACGGTGCCAGGAAGTTGGCTGCTGCTGCCTTCCCCGATAAGCCATCTCCCTCAACAATATCCAAAGTAGTATATCTGTTTGAGAGGGGGATGGCCACAGGAGACCACTGCACTACCTGCCTGCGTCTACTACTCTGCCTGGCGGTCACCCATTCCCTTCCTGCCTGTGCAGCCTTTACCTGCGGTGTGACCAACCCATTAAACGTGCTATCTACGATGTCCTCAGCATCGCGAATGCTCCAGTATGTATCCATTCGCAGCTCCAGCGCCGCAATGCGGTCTGCCAGTAGCTGCAGCTGGATACACTTCCCGCACACATGGTCATTAGGGACACAGGAAGTGTCCTTGATTTCCCACATAGCGCAGGAGGAGCATACCATGGGGCCGAGCTGTGCTGCCATGACTTACGCTTTAATTAGTTCAAATTAAATTAAATCAAATCAATACCACTAATTACACTACAATTAAATGATATACTCAAGGGCCCTTGGTTACTAACACTCCGCGCTACACAACAGAGACCTTAGAAACTATAACCACAAAAATTAAGACCTTCTAAATTTTATAAACTATTAAACTTAACTGTCAAACTATAGAGTAGTATAAATACTCACCTGGCCGTACTCACCCAATCAGCTGCTTCCTCTTGCCCGCATCATTTTTTGAATCGTGACGTGGCTCTGGCACGCCGCCGCCGGTCTGTGAGATTGGTAAGCCTCTGAAAAAACCCGCGAAAGTGAGTATAAATGCTCACCGGCTGCTCCCGACACTGGGCCTCTGAAAAAAACCCGCGAAAGTGAGTATAAATACTCACCGGCTGCTCCCGACACTGGGCCTCTGAAAAAAAACCGCGAAAGTGAGTATAAATACTCACCGGCTTCTCCCGACACTGAGCCTCAAGTGGTCAGCCTTGGCTCAGTGGTAGCACTCTCGCCTGAGTCAGAAGGTTGTGGGTTGAAGTCCCACTCCAGAGACTTGAGCACATAATCTCGGCTGGCACCTCCGTGCAATACTGAGCAAGTGCTGCACTATCAGAGGTTGCGATATTTTGGATGAGACGTTAATCCTACATGCTCTCTCAGGTGGAAGTAAAATATCCCATGGCACTCAAAAGTACTTCATTGGCTGTAAAGCACTTTGGGCTGTCCTCCAGTCATGAAAGGCACTATATAAATGTAAGATTATTCTTTCTTGTATTTATAAGGCTATAAAAAAGCTAATGGAATACTGGATTTATGGCAAAGGTGTAGAATCTAAAAGTTAAGATTTAGTGGTGAATCAATATCAAACCTTAATAAGACCATAGTTGGAGTACTGTGTATAGTTTTGGACATCACACTATGGAAAGGGTACAACACAGATTCAGGAGAATGCTGCCTGGTATGAAGAAATACAAATATAAAGAAAGGCTTGAAAAATTGGGTATGTTTTCATTAGAACAGAGGAGATTAAAGAGGTGATTTGATAAAGGTGTGTAAAATTCTGAAGAGATTGGCCAGAGTAGATAGAAGTAGAATGGTTCCAGTGATTGAGGGTCTAGAACAATGGAACATAGATATAAGATTAAATGTAAGAAATTTAGGACAGAGAGCAGGAGAAACCTTTTACACAGAAGGTTATGAGTCTGTGGAATGTACTACCAGAGACAGTGATTGTAGCAGAGACCAGGTCAATAGTTAAGAGTAGGTTACGTAGTTGGTCAAAGAAAAGGGGAATAAACAGATTTGGAAAAAGGTAAGGCAGGTGGGATTAGGACTGCTGCTCATATGGAGGATAAACACCAACAGGGACAGTTTGGGCCAAACAAGAAGGATTCAAGACCTCCCATGTCACACAGAAACCACACATTTCGGGCTTCAGCTGGCTGTCCATACTAAGCTAAACTGCTTTCTCTTAAAAATTTAATGAATCTAAACACAAGTATGGTAGTGTAGTGGTTATTTTACTGCCTAGACTAATAATCCAGAAAACACGAATCAAATCCCATCATAGCAATTAGAGAATTTGAATTCAGTTTTTAAAAAACTCTGTAAATAAAAAGCCAGTATCTGTAAACATGACCATGAAGCTGTTGGATTGTAATAAAAATCCAACTGCTTCATTAATGTCCTTTAGGGAAGGAAACCTGTCATCCTCAGCTGGTCTGGCTTATATGTGACTCTAGTCCCACACCAACATGGTTGACTCTTAACAGAGCTTAAGGATGGACAATAAATGCCACTGATGCTCACTTCCTGAGAATAAATTAAAAAAAACTTGGTCTGGGAATATTCTCGGATCTGCTCCCATTTCACTGCTGTAATTTCTCGAAAGTTAGGGTAGCAGGGTGGGAGTGGATCTAGGGAAATTCCCAACCTCATTGGTTTAACTTCTCTAATATGGTCTTAGGGCAACTGCACCATAAGCTGAACGCCCTCTGATGTTGAACTCGATACCTCTTTCACAGTGCATTGGTCTCTCACTACTTTGATTGATGGATAGATTGATAGGTGTAAGATCATGATTTTAGAATTTTCTTTCATGATTTAGGGTTAAGATTATACTAATATAGTTGTTCCTAATTTCTGAGTCATTGCTGTAATTTACTACTACAATAGCATTATTTTCGTCACCATAGTGCAAGAGCTGAAAACTGAGTCTAATGATTAATTCTTGCCTAATGTGAAGGAGTTTTCGGCATCTCCTTTTGGAGAAAGCTGGTCCAGGTATCTCAACAATTCATCCCACTCCAAAAAAATTCCCAATACAACAACAAGGCCAGTTTAAGAAATGATCTTTGTATGTTTCACCAGTTCATTGGTGTTGGCCTTGGCTTCAGGGGTAGCACTTTTACATCTGAGTCAGAAGGTTGTGGATTCAAACCCACTCTGGAGAATTGAGACATTATCTAGGCTGATACTCCCGTGCAATACTGAGGGGTGCTGCACTGTTGGAGGTGTCATTTTTCGGATGAGACGTTAACCGAGGCAACCATCTGTCCTCTTGGATGGACATAAAAGATCCCATGCCACTACCCGAAGAAGAGCGGGAGAGATCTCTCTGGTGTACTGGACAATATTTATCCCTCAACAATATTTATACTAAAACTGGCCATTTATTTGTTCGGTTTGTGGGACCTTGCTGTGCGCAAATTGGCTGTTGTTTCTTACTACACTTTGCATTGGCTGTAAAATATTTTGGGATGTCCTGAGGTTGTGAAAAGCGCTATATAAATCAAGTTTGTTCTTTTCTTTCTTTCTCTTTTATAGCACACTCATGTGTACAAAGTTACTGAAAGTCAGCTTTGTAGATGTTGTTTAATATATTTGTAATGTGGCTGAAAGTTCACTCCTTGACATTAAGTTTGCTGTCTTTGTTGAGTTGTCAGAACGAGCCAGTGAGCAGAGATCACCTGGTTACCCATGTGAACAAAGGAAAGATTGGATGGAAGGTCTCCCTGAGCCATATTCATTTATCTCCTAGCCACTGTTAGATCAAGAGCAGTGTTGGCCTCGACAGGGAGCAGATTAACTGCAAACTGTCCTCCTGGGGATATAGCCTGCAGAGAACTAAAGGGGCTTAAAAGGAAACCTTCAACATGGGAGGGGTGGAAATTATTTTTTAGCACTTAAAGCGGGTTAAAGTTGGGAACTTTGAATTAAATGTTCCTTCCTCTTGATGCCAAAAAATTCCCCAATGCAGCACCAGAATCACTTTTTCCCTCTTTCTCTTTGACACAAAGATTGGATACCTCAACGTGTGGCACTCCATCCAGCAGCCCAGATGAGAATTGCTTAAACAAATGGTTATGTTTCAGTGCACTCAAAGCTTTCCATCTACAGTAAGCACTTGGTGACACGTTTTTCTCAATAAGAAAGAGTAACGAGGAAAATGTAAATCACAGAAAGATGTTAACTTTAAATGATTCTTTTAGTGAGAAGGGTTTGGTATATCTGAGCTTTAGTTGTTCCACTATCCGTAGTATGCAGTTCCTTTTAGAGCCTGCCAGACATGAATCAATACTGTGCCCAGTGAGTTGCACAATATTGATTCATGGTGGGAACAGAGTCGGGACCTGCAGACTTTATCTTCCTTTTGAATCTGAATAAAAGCAGCAATAGAAGCCCAAGTGGTAATTGTGTCCTCGGCAGTTTCAAATTAAAACATACCACAAGCTCTGGGTAGCTGCCAAGTGGCCTGTGATAACTACATTTTTTTTTCTCTCAGCCCATGTCACATCAGTCAGCCTGTAGTGCTCAGATGGTCATTAAGAGATTAGAAAGTCACCTTCTACTGTTTCCTGAAAATCCTCCACCATGTCATTGAGTAATGGTTTGTCTAAAACTTCACAGGAGCTTTGATAAATTGCTATGTGCGTGTTGTTTCCTACTTCTTAGTGAAGTGTAGGGCGGTTAGTAACTCAAGTGGTTGAGCACTTATCTGCCAACCAGAAGAATGTGAGTTTGAGTTTCAAGGCTCACTGTTACTCAGCCTCACCGGTTGGCTGATTTAAGCAGTTCTCAGCTATGCTGCTAGATGGAGTGCTACAAGTTGAGGTGTCCCACCTTGGTAGGGAAGGAGACAGAGGGAAGAAAAGTCTTGTTAGTACAAACCCGGTTGTTTGTGGAGGAGCATTGTGGACTGCCACAGCAACATCCAAAGCTGATATGTGGCTGCAAAGGAGGAGAAAGGGAGGAAATTAGGAGACATCAAAATAATATTCTGCTTCTGACAGTAGAATCTTTTCTCAATTAAATATGATGGCATGCACTATAAAATATGCCAGTAATTTGAATAATTAACAAATCATCGACTTGATGTCTAAGTTAATATTTAATTTTTAATTTATTCATTCACGGGTGTAGGTGTTGCTCGCAAGTCTAGTATTTACTGCCCATTCCTAATTGTCCCTGAGAAGGTAGTGGTGAGCCATGTTCTAGAACCACTGCAGTCCTTGTGGTGAAGGTACTCCTACAATGCTGTTAGGTAGAGAGTTCCACGATTTTGTCCCAGCGACGATGAAGGAACGGCGATACATTTCCAAGTCAGGATGGTGTATGACTTGGAGGGGAACTTGGAGGTGGTGGTGTTCCCATGCACCTGCTGCCCTTGTCCTTCTAGGTGGTAAACGTCGTGGGTTTGGGATGTGCTGTCGTAGAAGCCTTGGCGAGTTGCTGCAGTGCATCTTGTAGATGGTACACACTGCAGCCATGTTGCACCAGTGGTGGTCCTCAGTGTGAAGACGGGACTTTGTCTCCACAAGGACTGTGCGGTGGCTCACTCCTACCAATATGGTCATGGACAGATGCATCTGCAACAGGTAAATTGGCAAGGACGAGATCAAGTAGCTTTTTCTCTCGTGTTGGTTCCACCACCTGCCGCAAACCCAGGCCAATGCAATGTAATAAGAGGAAATCTTTCACTAGGACACAAACACTAAACACAATAGGATGGAGAATATTTTCTCATGCCTCCAAGAATCTAGTTCCAAGTGTCATAACACTGCCTTGACCAACATTGCCAAAACCATCATTAACACTGATGTAAGAAAACTACTAGGCACTTGGTCTAAGCGTTAAACAAAGCTTTAATCAACTGTTTTACAACATGGAGATCTAGTTGTCCTTCACTAGTTCCTGTTAAAGAATGTCCTGAGCAAGCTGGGCCCATGCCCAAGTATTTATACTCTCCCTGGACAGCACCACCAGCAGGCTGCCCAGTATTATGTCATAAGTCATTTCCCATGAATGACAAGATTCATGTCAAACACCATTATGGATAGCATCACCAAAGCAATTACCATTAGCATCACCAACACCACCAACACTATGAACACATGCATCAGCAAAACCACTGCCAGACACCATCATTGACCTCCACATCACTAAACGCAGTAAGATTTCAGGAGAAGATTTTTATAAGTATGTAAATTATTTGCAAAGCAAATTCTATATGATCTTTAAATAACATATTTTGGCTACATTAGTACATGCTGTTTTTGTGGTAGTGCTCAAATCCTCCAATTTTCAATATTTTGCATTGTATTTTTGCAATGCAGTCAGTTGCTGAATATATTATTTTTTCCTGAGTTGTCATGTCAGAAAGAATATAGTACACTGTTAACCTGCAGGTGCTGAAGTTAATAAAAGAGCAAAATATATTGTTGACAGCCAATAAAAATAAATGAAAAGATGCATCTTTCTGAGTGGTAAAGTAACACCGTGTATCTCGGCTGCAGTACTTTAAATTAAAACAATATATTTTATTTATTTCTGTTTTCAGACTTTTCTCTTGTTTTTGATGGTGGTGGTGCTGTTAATAAAGGCTGTGCCCTTTAATGAATTGCTTTCGCTCTGGCACAGACCCTTTTTTGATATCTGTTGTGTTGTGCGCAAGAAAGGTACAAGTCACTATTCTTTGTGCAAATGCCATTTAGAATGCTTTATTCTGTTTTCATAAAATACAAGGGTATTTACATTTCAGCAGAATTGGGTCCCCGTCAATCAACCTATTTCAATTCATACTTACAATGAATTATGTCATTTACCTTTTTGGGGGTGTGGGGGTGGGGGGGGGGGGAACGGAAAGAACTTTACAGAACCTTTCTTCAGGAATTAACATAGGCAAGGTAGAGCCCACTGTTAAACAGTTTATACATAATCCATGGAAAGAATAGGCTTCATATGTCAAACAATCCTACTTGATCTTGAGAATAGAAGATTGAGGGGTGATCTGATTGAGGTCTTTAAGATTATAAAAGGGTTTGATAGGATAGACGTAGAAAAAATGTTTCCACTTGTGGGGGAATTCAAAACTAGAAGGCATAAATATAAGCTAGTCACTAATAAATCTAATAGGGAATTCAGCAGAAACCTTTTTATCCAAGAGTGGTGAGAATGTGGAACTCGCTACCACAAGGAGTAGCTGAGGCGAACAGCATAGATGCATTTAAGGAGAAGCTAGATAAACACATGAGGGAGAAAGGAATAAAAGGATATGCTAATAGGGTTAGATGAAGAGGGGTGGGAGGAGGCTCGTGTGGAGCAGAGTTACAAGGTTACATAATAAAGGGTACAGCACAGACCAGTAGGGCCGAATGGCCTGTTTCTGTGCTGTAGCCTTTATTATGTAACTCTGTAAATAATCTGGGAACTGTCCGAACATCTAGCACTTCATATGTGTACACCTCAAATAGGTTCAAAGCTAGTGACTTCAATAACTTCAAAGCACCTTCTTGGATTTTCACCACACTTTGTAAATGACTTCTTCTCAGCGGATGCTGGTGGCTTTCGATGATAAGGAATAGTAATGGTGATGGAAGGAATGGTTATTTCATGGATGAACTTTGAATTCACAAAGTCTAAATCAAATGAACATTTCTTCAGTCGGATAGCATTATTTGCCACTAGTCCTTGGAAACGGAAAAGTAAAATCCAGCAAAATAAAATCTAGCATATGTACCAGTGGCATCGAACCAAGATGAAAATACTCCTATCGTACAAAACCCCAGCCCCTGTCTATAAATCCGACCAATGATATTTAAGCAGCTCCCTCCAACATTAATTAATTATCTCATTCATTGGAGTTTCATGTTGAATTTCCACCAGACTTAATGTACAAAGGCTTTCCACCTTCCCTCGCCCCATTGTCAATGAACATGGGTTGGGTGGAAGCAGGAAGCAACCTGAGTCGCTACCTTATGGCTATTTTCTGGTGGCTGGTTGTAAGGGGAAACTGTGCCTACCAACACATGCAGATAGCATGGTAAATAAAAGTAAATGAGGGAACCATGCCATCCTCCATGTTTCCCACCATTCGCACTCTCCTCATGCTTGCTACCAGGACTGCCTGTTAAGCCCCACATCCAGCAATCACCAAGGGGGCTCCAGGCCAAAACTTGAAGCGGGGTCCCATACAAGAGCTGTCAGAGCATGGCTGTGCACAGGTCCCATCAGTGAAATTAAAACTTATTTGCCAATTGTTTTTAACTGGCATCTCTTACTCCCATTGCGGCAGGCCCCTGTGGGTGCTCCGATTGGTGCAACTACCAGGCAAAAGCCAGGGAGCCTGGGTCAGGAGCGCATTTGAGGAATGAGCAGAATTCCCACTCCACCAGAAGATGTAAAAAGCTGATAAATAAATTTCAGTCTTCAGGTTTTATTTTTAAAGGATAACTGTGTTGGAAACTGCCATATGGGTTTTCATATCAGGGAAGTAGACTTGCCAGAACCAGACAAGAGATAGGACAAGTAATAAGATAAGATCAGCAGTGTTTTGGATGAGCTGAAGATGGGAGACCAGCCAGGAGAGCATTGGAATAATCAAATCTGGAGGTGACATCGGCATGAATAAGGGTTTCAGCGGCAGATGTACAGAGGTAGGGATGGAGGTGGGTGATGTTACTGAGGTGGAAGTAGGTGGACTTTGTGATGAATAAGAAATTGGGTCGGAAACTCAGCTTGGGGTAAATCAGGATGCATTGATTGTGAGCAGTTTGGTTCAGCCTGAGACAATGACTGGACTAGCAAAGGTATGGAGTTTGTGGTAGGGGCCAAAAACGATGGCTTCAGTCTTCCCAATCTATAGCTGGAGGAAGTAACAAGGAGGGGAGGGGTGGTAATTTTCACCTTCACCGACGGGTGTAATCTGGCAGAGCTGATCACCTGCCCATTATAAAATATGTCCACTTTTCATTCTATTGAAATGAATGACATGAAAATCGGGAGGGTTCTATAACGGGCAGGTGATCCGCTCTACCAGATTACCACCCAGGCATTGAAAGTACAATATACTCTGGATGTTGGACAAGCAGTCTAACAGTACAGAGGCAGTAGAGGGGTTGAGAGAGGTGATGGAGGGGTAGACCTGGATGTCAACTGCATACATGTGGAAGTTCATGTGGAAGTTTGGAGATGGATTAGTAGCTAGTGAGGACAGAGGAGGCGAGGGAGGATTTTTTAAGAAGGACATTGATATCTGGGTTTGAAAGAGAAGGTTCAGTGCGTGAGGAGAGGGAACCATTTACAACTTTGGCTAAAATAGGGCCAAGGAAGGGAGCTGGATAATCAGGAGATTAGTGGGAATGGAGTCAAGGGAGCAGTTGGTTGGTCTCTTGGATGAGATGAGCTCAGAAAGGGCAGAGAGGAGATGCACGAGAGACTAATGTAGACGCTGCCCTCACTTCACCCATTTAGAAAAGGCCCAGAAATTCCGGGGTAGCGTAGTGAGGATGGAAGTCTGACGTAATGGGTCTCAGCCATTGTCTCTTCGCTGCACCAATTGTTCCCCTGGTAAATGAAGAGGAAAATCCACTCCATTGTTTTTTTAACACAAGCTTTCTTACTTCCAGATTAACAAATTTGCTCATTTTAAACTGTTGTAGAACTTTAAAACCAGTAACAGCATGTGATTTCCTGCCTATAAGAACCCAGTCACAGGTATTTTCCACACTTGCAGCTCTCCCACAATAACAAAGTTGGGCTGGTCCCAGGAAGATGCTATGGTCAACACAATACACATTGGGTGAGTGTGGTTCATGCACCACTGACAGCCAATTGGATAATCCATGCCATTGTCTCCACAAATTAAATTGTTCTGTAGATTTTCGCTGCCATCTGCTCCCTCCAAAATTTTAGTTGCCAGAATTTTTTGACCAGCAGAAGCAACAGAATTTAATCTTATTTCACAGACCTTGCTGGTGTTTGTGAAATAATTGACGTGCAATCGGTCTGCTGCCTTACAGCAAACCAATATTGGTTGGCTACCAATACCATCCCTCATATTTTATTCAATATGATTCAATGCAATAAATTCTAATTGAAAGCCTAATATAAAACTCTGTTTGTATAGAGAGAACTGATGAAAGCAATTTTTCTCTCCATTGTCTGTTTAGAAATTCAACAATTATCTCACCTTTGTTTTGGTGGAGGAAATCATTTGGGCCTCATTATTTCATCTCTCAGAAAGATCTATAGGCTTTAATTAAGTGCCTTTTAAGTGAGAAGTAATGTCCTCTTTGACAGCGTCCTCATTAACAACGGTGCCCTTGTTTACCCATGTTCACCAGTTAATCAGGATTTACTGAGCTGTTAATGATATCATAAAGCATAGGTTAATATACTGCTGTCATTATTTATTGTTTATAAAGACAGCTTTCTGTAGCAGATAAAGGTTTAGCACAGCATTTTATTTATACCTTCAGCTTTCACTATTCCATCTATTGTCAGGCAGTAATTCTAGGGCTCATTCAAAATAGAGAGGTGTATGGTGACTTCTAATGTTTGGTACGTGAGGTTTGTTTATTTTGCAGATTTTTGCTTTGAACATCCTGAGCTCACTTATGAAGGTGGCTGTCCCTGTCTTTGTTAACACAATGGTGGCAAAATGGGTTTGCTTGATAACTTGGGATTTTGTGGACAACGTGCATATTGGCACAGAAATTATCTTGAATTTGGTGTATACTTCACATAGGACCTCACAGTTAGGATTTGGATTTAGGTCACAAAGGTAAAGGTAAAAGGACAGTGCATTAGCCTACCAATTTATTTATTTTTAACACTCTTTGCCATATAGATTTTATAATATTCCATTTTAAGAAAATAGAGTGGTGTGAAAAATGAAAAAAACCACATACACACAAACCATACTCAACAGCCTTTCCGCAGCTACAGGATTCCATGTATGCACGGTATTTTGAGTGGGCCGCGCACCCAAAAAAAATTAAAGGGAACATTGGAGACAATATGAAAAAAATCATATGCTGTAGATGCTTAGATGCTGAGCGGCTGTTTCCTCTAGCTGGAGAGTCTAGAACTAGGGACTTTATAAAACACTGGTTAGACTTCAGCTGGAGTATTGTGTTCAATTCTGGGCACAATGTCAAGGTCTTAGAGAGGGTGCTGAAGAGATTTACCAGAATGGTACCAGGGATGAGGGACTTCAGTTATGTGGAGAGACTGGAGAAGCTGAGGTTGTTCTCCTTAGAGCAGAGAAGATTAAGTGAAGATTTGATAGAGGTGTTCAAAATCATGAATGGTTTTGATAGAGTAAATAAGAAGAAACTGTTTTCAGTGGCAGAAGGGTTGGTAAACCAGAGGACACAGATTTAAGGTGATTGACAAAGAACCAGAGGCGACACAAGGAAACATTTTTTTACACAGCGAGTTGTGTGATCAGGAATGCACTACCTGAAAGGGTGGTGAAAAGTAACATTCAAAAGAGAATTGGATAAATACTTGAAGGGAAAAAATTACAGGGCTATGGGGAAAGAACAGGGGAGTGGGATTAATTGGATAGCTCTACCAAAGAGCTGGCACAGGCACGATGGGCCGAATGGCCTCCTTCTGTGCTGCATCATTCTATGATTCTATAATATAAAGATTTAAAGTCTAGAAATTATTGGTGGCAATATCAGTGGTTCAATGTTTGACACACTCATTTGACGATCATGAAACCGAAAGGGGAGCAATCCACAGAAGGAAGCTGCACAACCAGGAAGTGTAAAACACAGCAATGAAAAGCTGTTACCCTTCAGGGTAACCATTTCTCTTTTTGTCTCCCCAAGTGTCCAAATTTAATCTTCCTCTCCCTTCCCACTTAAAGTTTGTCTGTTTGCAGCCAAAGGTTGCTGTGCTCCATAACCAGTCAACCTCACCTCCCTGCTGCCCCATAGCCAGCAGAATGTATCTTTCCAGTGGCTCTGTAACTGGCTGATATTAAAACAGAAAATGCTGGAAACACTTAGCCAGTCAGACAGCATCCGTCGAGAGAGAAACAGAGTTTAACGGCCCTGACGTTTAAGGGGAGGGTGCGGGTGAGTCTGAAAATGGCCGAAGAAACCCGGCAAGGCTGGGGACTTGGAAACAGGACCTCATTAACATTTTGTAGCTCTGTCTCCCGCTTGGCAGTTGGGCGAGATCCCAACGGCAGGAGGCTGCAGCCGGAGACCCCTGGGGATGGTCCCCAGCAATCAGGAGTTGGGGGTGGGGGGTGGGGGGACGGTCAGCAATCGGGGCTGGGAGGGGGGAAGGCTGGTGATCGGGGCTGGGGGGTGGTGAAGGTTGGTGATCAGGGCTGGGGGGGGAAGGCTGGCGATCGGGGCTGGGGGGGGAAGGCTGGTGATCAGGGCTGGGGGGGGGGAAGGCTGGAGATCGGGGCTGGGGGGGGAAGGCTGGCGATCGGGGCTGGGGGGGGGAAGGCTGGTGATCAGGGCTGGGGGGGGAAGGCTGGCGATCAGGGCTGGGGGGGGGAAGGCTGGCGATCAGGGCTGGGGGGTGGTGAAGGCTGGCGATCGGGGCTGGGGGGGGGAAGGCTGGTGATCAGGGCTGGGGGGGGAAGGCTGGCGATCAGGGCTGGGGGGGTGAAGGCTGGCGATCGGGGCTGGGGGGGGAAGGCTGGAGATCGAGGCTGGGGGGGTGGTGAAGGCTGGCGATCAGGGCTGGGGGGTGGTGAAGGCTGGCGATCGGGGCTGGGGGGTGGTGAAGGCTGGCGATCGGGGCTGGGGGGTGGTGAAGGCTGGCGATCGGGGCTGGGGGGTGGTGAAGGCTGGCGATCGGGGCTGGGGGTGGTGAAGGCTGGCGATCAGGGCTGGGGGGTGGTGAAGGCTGGCGATCGGGGCTGGGGGGTGGTGAAGGCTGGCGATCGGGGCTGGGGGTGGTGAAGGCTGGCGATCAGGGCTGGGGGGTGGTGAAGGCTGGCGATCGGGGCTGGGGGGGGGAAGGCTGGCGATCGGGGCGGGAGGGTGGTGAAGGCTGGCGATCGGGGCGGGAGGGTGGTGAAGGCTGGCGATCGGGGCTGGGGGGGGGGGAAGGCTGGCGATCGGGGCGGGAGGGTGGTGAAGGCTGGCGATCGGGGCTGGGGGGGGGGAAGGCTGGCGATCGGGGGTGGTGGTGAAGGCTGGCGATCGGGGCGGGGGGGGAAAGGCTGGCGATCAAAGCGGGGGGGGTGGTGAAGGCTGGTGATCGGGGCTGGGGGGGTGGTGAAGGCTGGCGATCAAGGCGGGGGGGTGGTGAAGGCTGGTGATCGGGGCTGGGGGGGTGGTGAAGGCTGGCGATCAAGGCGGGGGGGTGGTGAAGGCTGGTGATCAGGGCTGGGGGTTGGTGAAGGCTGGTGATCGGGGCTGGGGGGAGGAAAGGCTGGCGATCAGGGCTGGGGGGTGGTGAAGGCTGGCGATCGGGGCTGGGGGGAAAGGCTGGCGATCGGGGCTGGGAGGAAAGGCTGGCGATCGGGGCTGGGGGGAAAGGCTGGCGATCGGGGGTGGTGGTGAAGGCTGGCGATCAAGGCGGGGGGGAAAGGCTGGCGATCGGGGGTGGTGGTGAAGGCTGGCGATCGGGGCAGGGAGGGGGAAGGCTGGCGATTGGGACTGGGGGGGAAAGGCTGGCGATCAAGGCGGGGGGGTGGTGAAGGCTGGCGATCGGGTCTGGGCGTGGCCCAAGGTTTCCTTGAGGGGCCTGGGGGGAGCACTCCTGCTCCTGCTGGCCCACAAGGAGTGCTGAAAGAGTCATTTATCTTGGGGAGCAGGCAGCTCCTGCCTGCCATTCACTGATGGGTTTCCCGACCCCTGGGAAACACGAGCAGCAATAGTCAATTTTAAATATGTTAATTAAGCAACTCTCCTCTCCATGGCGGGACATAAGAACATGAGACACTCGGATGCCCAGATATCTGCCGTTGTAAAAAAGGCTGTGGGCTTGTGCGTGGTGGGTTGGGGTCGCTTTCCGCGCATTTCACTTTTTAACCACCCCCCAACCCCGACCCTCTCCCACCCATCATGGGGGTGTTAATATTAAAGCCAATATTTTAGGTAAATGACCTTTCATCAGTACTGTAACTGGCTGTACCTGCATAACTGCTTTTAGCCCAATGTGAATGTGACACTTGGGGCACAAAATTAATCTTGGGCATTGCAAAAAATGGAAGTTCATTTTCTTTTAATGCACTCGCAGGAAGGTACAGCTTCACTCTGTGTATTTTCTGGAAGCACTGGTGTATTAAGGTGATCTAAAAGTAATGCACGATTGAGTGACTAATCAAAGAGCACCTGCAGGAATGCTGCTTAACTAGCTAAACCGTGACTGTAATGGCATCAGTCGTGCACTGTGGCCCAGTCCAGCAGTGCAGTGTGCAATTTCTAGAGAAATGGAGGGAGTCGTAGAAGACTCAGACCAAGATCTGCAGATCATAGTGGATGACATGAGGATGCAGCAAAGGTTTTCCTATAAAGACAAAGTGTAAGCTACCGACGCCCAGAGAGAGCAGCAAACACGGGATGTCATCTCAGATGGGGTCATGATGGACTCGCAAATCAGGAAATCCTGGGAGAATATCTGAAAGAAGCTGTCAAACTTAAAGAAAAGTGTCATGGTGAGAAATGAAAATGAGCTTGAACAAACTTAAGCCTAGAAATTTGCCCATCGGTGCCCATTTTTCAAGCATTAAATGGTCTCCCAAGCCTCCAATATGGCGGGCAGGAAGTGCACGCTGATTACGAACTGGAAGTGTGCCACCCGCCATATTGGTTAAGGGCAAAAAATCATCATGCAGTGCCCATGCCTGAAATAGGCCTTTGGCCCTTTGGATGTGCAAATGTCTGTGGCCCCCAATGCAAGTTTGGTTAGCCCTAAGGCAGGCGGCGCCAGCTGCACTCAGGAAAAACTAGGTCAACATGCCGCAACCAACAAGGTACGTTTTAGAAATATATTTACCTGAATGTGGAGTAAGGAGAAGCAGAAAAGCTCCTCTGAACCCCATAGTAAAAGAACTGCTGTCGCTCCCCCCCCACCCCCAACACCAAGCACCACCACTTTCTCACTCCCCAGCCACCGATCTCTACCCCTCCTCCCCCCCAACCACCAATTCCCCCCCTCCCCAGGCCACCTGACCCAGTCGCCCCCTTCTGCAGCGGCCCGAGCTTCAATGACACTTGTTGGCAGCTAGCCAGCTCAATGGAAATGAGGCCCAAGGCCCAATATCAAGGGCACCTCCGGCCCCACCATTCAGGCGCAGAGATTGCAAAAATAGGCACGGTCGAATTTCGGTACTAGTCTACCATATATAGAGGCTGCCATACATGTAGCCACTCACTCCAACTAAAGTAAAGCAATACATGAAGTTTCAGTACTTTAGTATACTTAACCTGAATTGATCTTGTAGGCTGTTGTAAATGCAGCAGGAGGCGATAAACATGATTGAAAACTAGCACTAGGCCAAAAAAAAGGAGAACCTAGAATGATGCACCTGAAAATGATTAAAGGCTTGACTATAATTATTCACACGTACAGTTGATAAATTATTATGCTCAGTCTTCTCTCAAACATTCTCACAAACTTTCTATAGCCAAGATACTTTCCATCCAGGCTAGCTATGGATAAAGTTAAATATTTGGATTGCTGCCTAAAATATCCAACAGAAAATACTTACTCATTCATAGTATATGTATCTTCTCCTTACAGAAAAGGGCTGTCTTCAACAACAACAACTTGCATTTATATAGTGCCGTTAACGTAATAAAACATCCCAATGCGCTGCACAGGAGTGGTTATTATACAAAATTGGAACACAAGCCATATAAAGAGATATTTGGATGGGTGAGGTCGAAGAGATAGGTTTTAAGGAGAAACTTAAAGGAGGATGGAGTGGTAGAGAGGTTTAGGGCAGGAACTCTAGAGCTTAGGGCCTAGGCAGCTGAAGGCACGGCCACCAATGGTGGGGCTAAGAAAATCAGGGATGCGCAAGAGGGCATTATTGGAGGAACATAGGGATCTCGGAGGGTTATCAAGCTGGAGGAGGTTACAGAGATAGGGAGGGGTGAGGCTATGGAGGGATGTGGAAACAAGGATGAGAATTTTAAAATTGAGGCGTTGCCAGACCAGGAGCCAATGTAGGTCAGTGAGCACAGATAGGTGGAGAGACTTAGCAAACCAAATTTTTTAACCTGATTTGAAGATACTGTCATGGAGGTCATTAGCTGAGAAGCTGTACACTGTAAGCTGGAGAAGAGGAAGATGTTGTTGACCTGTTCTTTTTCTTATCTTGCAATTCTGTGCCTTTTAATCATTTTGCAGCTATGCTAAAACCTCAGTAGCAGCATGCCAGACCCTCTCAGCAACAAGCCTCGCCATAGCAGTCAACGTCATCACAACTTAAAGCAGGCACCACTCTAAAGTCATGCATGGCCCTAAAATCCCTCAATTCCTGAGCCTAATATTGCCGCAACCTGGCTAGACTGGCGAGGAGTTTGAGGTGGGACATGTCGGGTCTTCATCCCTTTTTTGCATTGGGAGAATCTGCCAGAAGTAGAGGTAGTCACTTCACAGAAACATGATGGACTGGTGCGATGACATCATCTGCCAGAAATCCCACTAATTCTGTCTCGCTTACCCCCACTGCTTTCTACGCCAGCATGAAGCTGGCATACTAGCACACCAGGACCTGATCCCAGCGGAAGAGGGGCCCTCTCTTATTTTAAAGATCGGTTCCTGATGGCAGTTGATTACAGAGTGACCAATTACCATTGAGAAAGGTGTCATGGCAATATACCTCCCTCCTCCTCAGGTGTGCATCCCAACAGTGCCAAAAATGGCACGGACATCCATCCAAAATATGCAAATCCCTTTGGTCACAGGAGTTTGATCAGGGTCAGGGGTGCATCCATGGGACATACAGAGGTTCTGCTTCATTCCAGGAATCTATCGCAGGAAATGTTGGGCTTGGAACTCTCACAGATTTAGAGAAGACATTACAGAGGGAGTCACCTCATGTAGCAGAGCTGGAGGCTGAAAAAGGTTGGCTGCTGCTGAGCATAGGCATGACATTGCCATAACCCCTGCTCAATCACTTTATGGTCTCACCTTGATGGGGGGCATCTATGAAATGGAGGATACTTCATGAACGTAAACATGAACAGATGCAGTACTTGTTTGCATCGTTGCAGACCACACTGGAAACTGGGTTCACTATAGTTGTGTATTCTACTACCACGATTGGCACCATTGTGACACAAGGGTTCTTCACTTTGCAGACAACTATTGAGCAACATGCAGCATCAGTGACATTAGTAGGGAAGAACTCAGGCACACCGTGAGCGCAGCCTCCCAGACATGCTTCTACTGATGATGTTGAATTGATAAGGTCCATGTCCTATGATGGAATAATGCATACAGTCTCCAGTGAACCCTTCCTGAGAGATTCAAAGACTACGTTGCAATGCCAGGGCCTGTACTTGAACAGAGCAGTGGTTCTAGCTCGACCAGGAACAATGCAGCCAGAAGCACAGAAACGGTGGGTGACTCTCAAAACCCCACCAGCCCCTCGCCTGCAGCTGTCTCTGGATGAGTATTTGGGGAGTCCTCCTCAAGAAAGCAAGCCCTTATAGCCAGAACAGGCAAGAGTGTCTCGGTCTGCTATATGTTGATGGATCATACTGCATTTGCCTGGATGGCTGCTTTGCAACAATACTCAAGAAGCTCAACACCATCCAGGACAAAGTAGTCCACTTGATAGGCAGCCCATCCACCACCTTAAACATTCACTCCTTCCTCCACCAGTGTACCGTGGCTACAGTGTGTACCATCTACAGGATGCACTGTAGCAACTCATCAAGGCTTCTTCGACAGCACCTTCCCAAACCCGCGACCTCTACCAACGGGAAGGACAAGGGCAGCAGGTGCATGGGAACACCATCATTTGCAAATTCCACTCCAAGACACACAAGACCCCGACTTGGACATATATCGCCATTCCTTTATCATCTCTGGGTCAAAATCCTGGAACTTCCTACCTAACAGCACTGTGGGATTACCTTCGCCACATGGACTACAGTGGTTCAAGAAGAAGGTCCACCATTACCTTCTCATGGACAACGAGGGATAGGCAATACGCCCACATCCCAAGAATGAATGGAAAAAAAGCAGCCAGCTGAATCACAGGCAGCTCTGCAGCAGACCTCTCGCGAAGCCTCCACACCAACTCCTTTAGTAGTACATTACATAGAAGTAGTAGAATAAGAATATCACAGCACACTAGTTAACGTATCACAAAAGGCAACCACAATGTCTGTTGTATGACGCATTCGTATTATTTTCAATAAAGATATAACACATCACCTTAAACTCTGCAGTTATTATTTTCTTTAGAGATTAATGATTCACACTAAAACTGTGTCAGTGAAGAATGGCTGTTTAAAAAGAAAGTGCAATTCAGTGTAAAAACAGACCTCAAGGAAGGAACTGCTCAATCAGAACCTGGGAAACCCCTACTGCTTCCCACAATGGTTGCTGAAATTTGCTAGCTCCTCATCATTGTTCTCCAGCCTCCCCTTATCCTGTACTATTGCTCAGCTGTGCAGTATGCAGTGTGCACTGTTATTTCTGCTAGATCTCTCTGGGGCATCTAGTAGAGCAGCTCCAGTATGGTTCAAGCATTAGAACTATTATTTGAGTCTGCAAAATGCATGTTGACTGATGTCCTGCTTTTCAATTATGCTTTTGTTCTATACTCTATGCTAGGAGGTACAGAGGTTGTATAGTGTTGTCATGATTGACATTTCAAGCAAGTAATCCATATCTCCAAGGAGCCAATCAATTATATTTTCTTGACACTGGAATAAGTGGGGAAATCACGATTCCCTTAAAATATGGGTGTGATGGAAACTCCCTCGAAACCATACAGTCACAAGCGCAACTCTCTGGCAGTGGTTGCAGACCATGTGGACACACATCAAGTGGTGTACATGTCTGTTGAGGAGCACCGTGGATGTTGCATGAAAGGCGAACATGAGTGCAACTGGTGTACACTGGGAATGCCGCATCTTTTAGAAAACCCATTAACTTCTCCAACTACTCTACTGCTGCTTATCAGTGCTGAACTTAGTAGGGGAGTTTTTCCTTGAACTCCGCCCAGATGCTCAGGATTACCAGAGAACTGGGGAGGTCGGAGTGCACGCCTATAACGGCACCTAACAGATTCTCCTTCCATTGAAATCGGACGGTTTCCTTTTAGGCTGTAGGCTCCAACCTACCAGATTTCCTGATATTCACTGTGCCCAGGTGGTTCAGTGCATCTGGGCGCAAATCCAGGCAAATCTACACTAATGTGTTCACCAGTGTGTCAAAACAGGGCTTCTGTAACCTGGATATGCAGCAGTGAACTGGAATCTCCTCACCAAGTCTCTTGCCATTGGTTGAAAGAAGCCTGTGGAAAAAGAAATGAGTGCCATAATCACTTTTCCCATTAATGGCAGCACAGTGCAGTTTCGTTCTCTGGTTGCAGGTCTGGTCCTGGGAGCTGGCACAATTTATTCATGGCTTCCTTATTGCAATGTACGCATAGATTTTCTGATATATGCACAGTCTAGACAGAAAAGTGCCTGGTTTTTCGTGGATTCAAAAGTAAGTGTTCCGTTTAGGAGAATCTTCTTTATCCAGAGATTAATTAGAAAGTAGAACTTGCTACCACAGGGAGTAGTTGAGGCGAATAGCTTGGATGCATTTAAGGGGAAGCTAAATAAGTACATGAGGGAGAAAGGAATAGAAGGTTATGCTGATTGGATTAGATGAAGTAGGGTGGGAGGAGGCTCAAGTGGAGCATAAACACCGGCACGTACCAGTTGGGCCGAATGGCCTGCTTCTGTGCTGTAAACACTATGTAATTCTATGTTTGCCCCCAATTTTTCAAGGGTACCTATTTGCATAGCTTCAGATTTGAATGCATGCAAGGAGCATGCTAGTGGTGGGAGAGTAAAATTGAACTTTAAATGGAAGAGAACAATTAAAGGGGGACAAAAATTCAGAATGTCTTGAAAAGATTTAGAATGCATCTCAATCCATTTGCAGCCTTCTCCAAGACTAAAGGGAGAGGAACTAAGAAGTGACAGGCAGAAATGAAAGGAAAAGAAACCCACGTTGCAGGCATAACTAATCGGGAGACGATCGGGCAGCTTAGTACCCTGTTCCATGGCTGCTGAAGTCAGGTGGTGTTTCACTAGAGAGTTCTCAGAAGGGTGGGCCTCATTCCACTTCACAACACCAGGCCAGCATTGCAACATGCTGATTAGCATGTAAATGTTTAGCCCTGTACTGCCTGGTAGCTGCAGGTGTCCTTGCAGCTGACGGCACAGCTCAGCATCTGGTTCTCTGCTGATCAGGTCCAGATATGAAGACATTTCCCTCTGTCATTGCCACGTAGGTTTGACAGGGCCTGTAGATATGGCCAGTGGGTGCAGCCAGTCATGGTATGCCACCTCTTGATCAGCCTGGCAGGATTCTTTCCTGCAGTGCCACAGTGTTGAGATATAATATGAAACATTTGAGAAACAAACATCTCTTATAGTATTAAGGGTTAAGAGTAAGGATCATGGGGAAGAGATTTAAAGCTTAGCATGAGTATAGTCGAGCTGGATCCTAGTAAACAAGACCTTATAAGGAAAGGTTTGAGACTGGCTTTCAGATCATTCGACCATGAGATAACCAATTCTTAAATAAACTGTCCAGAAAGGGAGAGATAAGCAGAAGTAGAGGTGATAGCGGGTGATATCAATTCACCCATTATATATATCCCGATTCTCATTTCCATTGAAATCAATTTGAAGGAATTTGTAGAGCTATGGGGAAAGAGCAGGGGAATGGGACTAATTGGATAGCTCTTTCAAAGAGCTGGTACAGGCACAATGGGCCAAATGGCCTCCTTCTGTGTTGTAAGATTTCATGCCGAAAGGTTGAGAAATGACATGCAAGACCTACCCTCTCCCAAATGAATATTTAAGAACTTGAGGAGGGATCTTCCTATGCAGCTGGTCCCCATCCCCCAGATATTATGGCATGGTGTAAAGTGAGCAGAGCTCCAGTGGCATGGAACTTTGGCCAACTTTCTACTAATGGCCACTTGATGAGGTTAAGGTAGCTCTGACACTAGCAGCGGTCCTTCTCCTATGGCCTTTATGAACTTTGGCCCTCCTCTGCCTCTTGTCTTCAAACTCCTGAATCATGTCCAACAAAGTAAGAACTGCTGATGCTGCTGGGTGGACTGAAACAGCCGAGTTTCTTTCTGTAGTGTCTCTTGGTCGGCTCCATTCTGGTCTCCTGCCAGCTCTCTCTACTAACTTAATGGCAACATTATAGTGGGTGCAATTAATGAATCGTGCTGGAAACCTTGCATGAGCAAACTTACACACTTGTCTTATAATTGATGCTTAACAAGCCCTTAAGTCAAAAAAAAACATAATTGTTTAGATCTGCATGTTAAATTAGTCCGGTCCCAGGATTAATTTTAACACAATTGTGTTAGTGATCCACTAATGCTAACGTACTAAATTATCAACATTAACACACACTTAGTGGGTGCGTTACTCTGATGCAGAAGAGTACATCTTCCCCCTTAATGAGTAAACCTGCCCTCCAATTATGAACAATTATATACCTTGTTCAGGGTATTTCAGTTTTGAATTTATCATCCAAACAATAGTTTCAATGTTTGAATTTGATTCAATTCCATCCAACAGATTTGAGACACATAGAAAACAGAAAAATACCCACCAGCTCACTGGAGATATTGGGATGGAAGTAAGTTACTGAGGAGACTCATGACTGGATTGGTTTTGCCAGCATGTTTCGACTAAATAGTGTGGAATTGATTGGGTGCTCGTTGCCAGCAATAGCATAATACACTAACATTAATAATGCAGCAGACACTGCACCCCACCTGTCCCATGCTACAATGTAGTTTATTTTGTTCTGTTCTGTGCCCCAAATGACACCTTCAGGTAAGACACAAAGTGCATTGCTGTGCTATTTACAATTTACATTGGCTCGACAATCTCCTTCCATCCCAACTATAATAGAGCACCAATTATTGCAGCAAGTGGCATTTACATTCTTGACATTACCGTAGTGTTTCTCAGAGTAAAGTGGCCAAATTAAGTGTCACATTTAATTCAGCATAGTTTTGTGCTGCAAACTAGCCTCCATTGGGAATTCGATTGAAATTGCTTAAACCCATTTTATTTGTTACAGTGTGCATTTAGTCATCTTGCAATGACGTTTGCAGTCTTAATTATTTATACATTATTTTCCGTTTGCTCATGTTAAATTTGCCTCATGAATAAAAACAAAGGTAATTTGCGACATTAGATATATATATGCAGCACATTCTAGAGTATGTACAGTGTACACAGCAAATAAAATTGAGCTCATCAATTCTGAATGATTTGTACAGTAATGCAAAAATGCCCCCTTGTGAGGCATGGCCACATCCTTTATAGTCTTTTTTTAGGGAAACATTATTGTTTGTATGTCACCATTGCATGAAATAAACCTAGGATCTGGTGCTCACTCTCATCTTTCAGTGGATGTAGCCTTAAAATGTCCATATGTTATGCTGGCAGCAGCACTGAACTGGCAGTTAAGCCTGTTGCCACTGGAAACCATTAGAAGTCATTCCCACAGCATCCTTACGCCACAACTGTGCTGTAATGCACAATGGAATTGATTGCATTTGCATCACCTCACAGACAAGAAATATGAGATTATTTTTGTTGGCCCCATTAATTTGGCATCTGCCTTACACATCCTATAAATCATTCCCTCCCACTAACAACTAATCAGGCCCATAGCAGCAATGTAAGGTGAGGATATTGATCAGAGCAAGCACTTGGCTTAAAGAGTAAAGATTCTCTAATTACTTGTTTAGCTGTGGATTTTCACGCTGCCTGAGACATGCCACCATACCTGTCTTCACATTGCTCTTACTTATTGTCGAATTAGTGCAGCTGTCACTGGAGATTCAGCCTTTCTACAGCCCAGGACAGAAAGTTACTTGGAAGAATCTTGCACTCTTAACTCTGGGCGACACTGCTGATGGCAACACCGCTCGCCCTCAAATGACAGAGCAGCAGTGCTTAATTTCCCTGCGGTTTGGTTAGCCCTTCAATTTGCTCGGCCTTCAGGTACTCTGACCTTTAATTAGAAGAAATTTGTTGTGTTTTTTACACCCAGTGCCAGCAAAATAATGAACTCATTTAAATAAAGTTAGAAAGATTTAGGCCTGATAGCTGCATGCGCTATAGCCTAATTAACAGCTAACAATGCAGAACACAGCACATAAATACAGTTAATATAGCCCAACAAATGTTTTGCTGCATTAAATGACCACAAGCAAATGTTTACAGTTAACAGTGTTACGTGGCATTCAAGTCTTGCTGCAGTTAATAAGAAAAGGGCATCTGTCAAAAACTATTTCTGAGATATGAAGCCCCTTAACAGAAGCAACAGCCCGCAAATACATTCTGCAATTATACCATGCACATTAAAACAAGTAATAAAATAGGCTCAACTAACTATCCTAATAATGTACATATAATCTTGCATGGAGAAAATTCGTCAAACACTTAATGCGCAGTTAAAATACCATCATACAGGTAATTAAGTGGGATAAAATGGTCTGATGGTACTAATTGTGTAAGACTAAGTGTGTTCTTGCATTGAATGCTGGAAAATGAACAGATTTGCAACGTGATATGACACCTTATCATTCAACTTCTTGCACCTGACATTTTAATTTAAAGTACAAATAAAGCCTGTTGTCAGTGGCGAGGTCTGGTGAGTTATAATGCAGAAACCATTAATATTGGACGTACCATCTATTTATCATAATAATAGCGGCACAGTTCAAACACTTATTGGGAACTCAAAATGCCACCCAAGGCAAAGTGGCAACACAAGCGGACGTGTGATCTCTTACCAGAATCGATCCGCTACTGGCCTCGTAGGTCTTAAACTTAACATGAATGGACAGAAAGTCAGGGCTGCACGCCAGCAATTTCTTCAGATGTACTACTGGGAGAATCACTCCTGTTGGAAGTGCCAGATGGCAGTGACCCCCTTATACGTAGCAACTTTGTGAATATGCTCAAGGAAATTTCCTCTGTGGTATTTTTGGCAAAATTGTAAATTTTATTGAAACATTATTTGACCTTTCATACTCTGATACTCAATACACCAAGAAATGCCCCGTTGAAAGGCACCCCCATCGGCTCACGAATCTGAATCAGCTAACTCCCTATTTGTTTCCTTGTTTTGTGTCCTTTCTAGTGCAACTGTTTTGAAAGCAATCATTCAACATTAGCAGACCACTGCAACCACCGACCAGTTTAAGATTAGAAAAGGCTCGTAGTTATTATAAAAACTGGTTAGTGGCAGGGCACACAGTTATGGAGTTTGAATTCAGATCTTGGACTAGCATTATCCAGCATACATCTTGGGGTAGAGATTCCGCTTTGGGTGCAATCGATGATTCCGGCGCAAATGGCGCTCAAAACTGCCCATTTTAAGTTTTTTCCCCCCCGAGTTTCTGCTCGAACTCATTTGCATATTGTCGAATGCAAAATCTGCCATGAACCAGCACAATCGGGCAGCGTTTTAAAACATCATATTTTTTTTAAATTTTGCTTTAAAAATATACCTTGATATATTTAAGAGTGGTATCTTGGTGCAGTTTGATTAATACAGCTGAAAATGGGTTTAATCACAAAAAAATAAGCATTTGAAATTACAGTGTCAATCCACCACCTGTGAGTAACCCAACTTTAAATTACTGAAAATGACTTTTAAGACCTATTTTCTAGTTAGATTGGGGTACAGTACTCAGTTCATTAGTAAATTTTAAAAAATCATTCAAAACCTTTCAAAATGTATCTGTTAGTCTCCTTGCCCCCCAAAAGATTCAGCTTACTTTTTGAAGCCTCCTCAAAGGCCTGCAAATGAGCGCAATTAGTGAAAACTCCCAATGGTGATTAATTCACTCTGGGGGTGTGGCCAGTTTTGTGGGCGTGGCCTGCTTCTAGCACGACGTTTTTAAAAATAGCACAAAAGATCACGGAAACTCAATTTGCGCGAAACGCAATTTGCGCTTCAAATTCCGCGATCTTTTGCACTGGTTACGCCGATATCGGGCGTATTGCACCAAAAAAAACATCGGAATCGAACAGAAACTCCAGGCCTAAGACTTTTATACTTTGTGCAATGAATGGGACCTATTTTTTCACATTTGAGTGCTCATGAAGAACTATTGGGCTAGATTTTGCTCTCAAAATAACTGCGAGGGTTTATGCACAAATGGTTCAGCGACTTCAGGCAAGGGGCAGATACGCGGTTAAACGCAAATATCCGAAAGTTGCTGTCCATGATGCGCCGCTCCACCGTTAGCTTGATGAAGAACTATTGAGTAAAACAATTTTCTTTCCATTGTATACATACAACTTAATTATATAAATGACAACAAAGCACACAATTGGATCACTTGCATGTAGCATCAACATGTCAAAAGGAAAAAAAGATCCTTCTGGCTTGTCTGCCTCCCCGAACAAAATAATATTCACTAGACACGGTGAAGAGTTTCTCTACTTGTGTGCTAGTTGTTTCGTAAACATAATGAGAAGATTTCCTCTATCTAGGAAAATCTAACCTGTGTTGTTTTAAAATTCTTTTGCAATTTCACTGGAAATAGTGAATGGAGGAAATCTTCCAGGTATGTTTACAATTTTGCTGACAAATATTGACCAGAACAAATCTTCTCCTAACAAGTAGTTACTGACCAGTTTATAAATATCCTTAACTGTTAAGCTGTGACAGTCGCTTGGTCTAGAACACGGTGGTGTGGTAATTTTTCCTATGTGTCAGCTGTGGCTCAGTTGGTAGCACACTCACCTCTGAGTCAGAAGGTTGTGGGTTCTAATCCCACCCCAGGGACGTGAGCACATAAACCTAGGCTGACAATCCAGTGCAGTACTGAGGGAATGTTGCACCGTTGGAGGTGCTGTCTTTCGGATGAGACGTTAAAGCGAGGCCCCCTCTGCTCTCTCAGGGGAACACAAAAGATCCCATGGCACTATTTCGAAGAGGAGCAGGGGAGTTATATTTATCCCTCAACCAACATAACAAAAACAGATTAGCTGGTCATTATCACATTGCTGTTTGTGGGACCTTGCTGTGCGCAAATTGGCTGCTGCGTTTCCCACATTACAACAGTGACTCCACTTCAAATAGTACTTCATTAGCTGTAAAGCGCTTTGAGACGTCCGGTGGTCGTGAAAGGCGCTATATAAATGCAAGTCTTTCTTTCTATGTTCTGTAACCAAAGACAAGTCTAAAGTTGTTTTTCAGCAGTTGGTGGCAACATGCAACACTTTCACCAACAAGTTATCAGTATAAACTCCACACTTCCAATGCCAGGAGCTGACCTTTCCTAGTTCTGAGAGTAACCAATAGAGGCAGTGTGAAATATTGGCTTCTTAATACCTGCCTTTTTTTTATTCGTTCATGGGATGTGGGCGTCGCTGGCAAGGCCAGCATTTATTGCCCATCCCTAATTGCCCTTGAGAAGGTGGTGGTGAGCCGCCTTCTTGAACCGCTGCGGTCCATGTGGTGAAGATACTCCCACAGTGCTGTTAGGTAATGAGTTCCAGGATTTTGACCCTGCAATCAGGATGGTGTGTGACTTGGAGGAGAATTTGCAGGTAGTGGTGTTCCCATGCGTCTGCTGCCCTTGTCCTTGTAGGTGGCAGAGGTCGCAAGTTTGGGAGGTGCTGCCGAAGAAGCCTTGGCGAGTTGCGGCAGTGCATCTTGTAGATGGTACACACTACAGCCATGGTGCGCTGGTGGTGGAGGGAGTGAATGTTTAAGGTGGAGGATGGGGTGCCAATCAAGTGGCTGCTTTGTCCTGGATGATGTCGAGCTTCTTGAGTGTTGTTGGAGCTGCACTCATCCAGGCAAGTGGAGAGTATTCCATTACACTCCTGACTTGTGCCTTGTAGATGGTGAAAAGGCTTTGGGGAGTAAGGAGATGAGACACTCGCCGCAGAATACCCAGCCTCTGACCTGCTCTTGTTGCCACAGTATTTATGTGGCTGGTCCAGTTAAATTTCTGGTTAATGGTTACCCCCAGGATGTAGATGGTGGGGGATTCGGCGATGGTAATGCCGTTGAATGTCAAGGGGCAGTGGTTAGACTCTCGCTTGTTGGAAATAGTCATTGCTTGGGACTTGTGTGGCGCGAATGTTCCCTGCCACTTATCAGCCCAAGCCTGAATGTCATCCAGGTCTTGCTGTATGCGGGCATGGACTGCTTCATTATCTGAAGAGTTGCAAATGGAACTGAACACTGTGCAATCATCAGCGAACACACCCCACTTCTGAACTTATGATGGAGGGAAGGTCATTGATGAAGCAGCTGAAGATGGTTGGGCCTAGGACACTACCCTGAGGAACTCCTGCAGCGATGTCCTGGGGCTGAGATGATTGACCTCTAACAACTACAACCATCTCCCTTTGTGCTAGATATAACTCCAGCCTTCTAATAAGCCAATAGAGACTGGTGGCTTTCTGGCACCAAGATTCCACAGAGCAGTGCTGGTATCGTGAGATTTCACATGAGTACTGCTCCTTCTAGCGCCCTAACCCGCAATGTAAAGCACTATAACATTATTTCAACTTTTTTGAAACCTTTTTTCACAGCAGTGCAGGAGTTATTGCTGGTGACTTATTACAATGTAAATTTCTGAGAAAGGCTAGGCTGTGGGCAAATTTAATAACACAGAGACATGCAAACAAATTCTTCCAGTCAGACCATATAACTCCATTGCAACAATGATGTGTGTCATAACCTAAAAATGGAGATAGAAGATAACCATTTTTAACCTGTAACATTTAAACCTAAGAATATGATATTAAGTATTAATGTATGTATGAACAAATAGTACATTTGTATGACATTAATTTAATGGGTTAACACCTCCGTTAAACAAGCAACATCACTTCATCTGACACAAAACATCATAATTTCCGGGCTTTAGATTCTAGAAACTTGTATTGAAGGATCAGCACAGGGGTATGAGACAAAGCAGCCTGTGGTAACATAGAAACATAGAATCTAGGAGCAGGAGTAGGCCATTCGGCCCGTCGAGCCTGCTCCACCATTCAATACGATCATGGCTGATCATCCAAATCCAGTACCCTGTCCCTACTTTAATCCCCACAGTACACATATCCCACCCTACCCCCGTAACCCCACATATTTAATTCCCCCTAACGTATCCCATCCTATCCCCATAACCCCACATATTTAATCCCCCCCTAACACTAAGGGTCAATTTATCATAGCCAAATCAACGTAACCCGCACATTTTTGGACTGTGGGAGGAAACCGGAGCACCCGGAGGAAACCCACGCAGACACGGGGAGAATGTGCAAACTCCACACAGACAGTCACCCGAGGTCAGATTCGAACCCGGTTCCCTGGCGCTGTGAGGCACCAGTGCTAACCACTATGCCACCGTGTTGCCCTTTAGGAAACTGGGATGATACCACATGGTAAAACTAATGGATGGCAAATCATGGCATTTGAGCCTGTGATTTCTCTATATGCACTTTCAATGGGCAAGATTCTGTGCCAGAACCAATCATTAAATTTAACCTCATAATGCACATGAGCAAAATCCAACAGATTATTGATGTTGTCTCAAACTTGGAGCATGCTCAAATATCTTTGTAACATCCAAATATTTACAAATAGAAAAAGGTCATTAGGTCCCAACAAACCCATCCTTTTTATATGGACCTTAAGCCCATCTACCAACCTTCTCCCCATTGCCTAGATACTGCTATCTGCATAAAGGTTTATTTACAACAGTGTGGAACTTGCAACCACATGGAGTAGTTGAGGCGAATAGCATAGATGTCATTAAAGGGAAGCTAGATAAGTGCATGAGAGAAAGGAATAGAAGGAATAGGGTTAGATGAAGAGGGATGGGAGGAGGCTCTTGTGGAGCATAAACACCAGCACAGATCAGTTGGGCTGAATGGCCTGTTTCTGTGCTGTAAATTCTATGTTTGCCCCCAATTTCTCGAGGCTACCTATTTGCATAGTTTCGGGTGCAGATTTGAATGCATGCAAGAGCATGCTAGTTGTGAGAGAGTAAAATTGAACTTTAAATGGAAGGGAACAATTGAAGGTGAGTGTCAGCATAGGGGGACAAAAATTCAGAATATCTTTTGAAAAGATTTAGAATACACCTCAATCCATTTGCAGCCTTTTTCAAGACTAAAGAAAGAGGGAACTAAGAAGTGAAAGGCAAAAATGAAAGGAAAAGAAACCCAATTTGCAGACATAATAAATCTGCAGACAATTGGGCAGCTCCTGTTTCATGGCCTGTTTCTGTTCTGTAAACGTTATGTAATTCTATGTAGTGAATGTTAAAGGACAGCCCCTTGCTGTGTTGATCATAATTACGCGATTCCCACCTTTTTTTTGCCTGTCTGAAATTGCTGTCTGAACACTAGGGTTGCTGTGTGCAATTGTAGAAGGATTTGCTCTGTAACTGCCTCCCAGCTAAACCAAACTCTACATGCAGTGTTTTTCGGTCATTCCCAGGTCTGTAGATGCAATGGCTGCCATGGAAGCTGATTCAACCAATACACTTTGGTGCCATCTGAAATCTCTGGCAGCTTTCTCTGCTTCTGCTCATCTTTCTCCAGGAAGTCAACGATTAAAGGATCGCCAAAATCAGTGTTGTGCTCACTATTTGGAGAATTGTTGCCAATTAAGTCTGGATTCCACAAATTTGCAATCTTCACACATTGCATGTTTGATGTGTTCACCCATATGAAACAGGCATTTCAGCCGAGGCAGATTCTTGCATGTTAGGATGCAGTTTCACAGAGTTTGTGCAGACAGAAAGTTCACTATATTGAGAGTTGACTCGATATCTTTTGAGTAAGAGATTTGAGAGTAATAAAGATACTGGCCCTAAGTTTCCGTGACTTTGGTGAGAGATTGGTGGAACCCCCAGAGAAATGGTGTAAATGACCATTTTCAGGCATTTATGCCATTTCTCCAGTGGTTCCGTCGATCTCCCACCAGATTTATGGCAGGAGATCGGGTGAACCCCTGCAGAAATTCAGGGCCACTGATTTTCCTTCCATGGAGGTGGGGGAAGGGACTTAGTGCTTGCTAAAGTAGGAGATCAACACATGGTATGAAAGTGAAGTCCCTGTTAGATTAATCAGACATAGGCTCTGGATGGAGTAAGCTTGACAGGCTGAATGGCCCTTTCTCACTTAGGATTTTCTTTTGTTTTTAGATTCAGTGATGTCCAGGATGGCCTCTTTAAGTGGTCTCAAAGGCTTTTAATATCTGTGTTTCACCTCCAATTTTGCTCTGCTCTTTTATTATAGGGTAATTTTTTGCCTTTGCATCAACACCGAGGAGCTTAGCCTCCTGGGTATCCATATTGGAAATTGGGTGTGCGCAGCTCGTCATTTTCCAATTGTTCATTCATTTTCTGAATTTACAATATGTGTACCCAGTGATCAAGGTTTCTCACCAGTGGTGTGAAGCCGAAAAATTATCTCTTATGTGCCATCTTGTCCCCCAAACACATGAGTAGTCCAACCCCAACTTTGTCATTAAACCTGCTGACAAGGGTGGTGCTGTTGTTGTTTGGTGAACTGACCTCTCCTTGCGGAGGCTGAACGCCAACTATCTGATGCCTCCTCCTACCTCCCCCTGAACCATGACCCCACTACCGAAAATCAAGCCATCATTTCCAAGACTGTCACTGACCTCATCTCCTCTGGAGATCTTCCCTCCATGGCCGCCAACCTCATAGTTCCCCAACCCCGCACAGCCCGCTTCTACCTCCTTCCCAAGATCCACAAACAGGACTGCCCTGGTAGACCCATTGTTTCAGCCTGTTCTTGCCCCACAGAACAGATTTCTTCCAATCTCAACTCTATTTTTTCTCCCCTTGACCAGTCTCTTCCCACCTATATCCGCAACACTTCCGCCGCCCTCCGCCACTTTAACAGTTTCCAGTTTCCTGGTCCCAACCGTCTCCTTTTCACTATGGATGTCTAGTCCCTCTACACCTCCATCCCCCACCAGGATGGCTGAGGGCGCTCTGCTTCTTCCTTGCACAGAGGCCCAACCAGTCCCCATCCACCACCACCCTCCTCCGCCTGGCTGAACTTGTTCTCACATTGAACAATTTCTCCTTTGACTCCACTCACTTCCTCCAAGTTAAAGGTGTTGCTATGGGAACCCGCATGAGTCCTAGCTATGCCTGCCTTTTCATGGGATATGTGAAACATTCTTTGTTCCAGTCCTACTCAGGTCCCCCCCCCCTCACTTCTTTTTTCGGTACATTGATGACTGTATCGGTGCCGTTTCCTGCTCTCTCCCTGAACTAGAAAATTTCATTCACTTTGCTTCCAATTTCCACCCTTCCCTCATTTTCACATGGTCCATCTCCGACTCTTCCCTTCCCTTCCTCGACTTCACTGTCTCCATTTCTGGGGATAGGCTATTGACAAACCTTCACTATAAGCCCACTGACTTCCACAGCTACCTGCATTACACTTCCTTCCACCCCACTTCCTGTAAGGATTCTATTCCATTCTCCCAGTTTCTCCATCTCCGCCACATCTGCTCTGACGATGCCACTTTCCATACTAGTGCTTCTGATATGTCTTCCTTTTTCCTCAACCAAGGATTCCTCTCCACTGTGGTTGACATGGCCCTCGACCGTGTCCATTCTATTTCCTGCACTTCTGCTCTCACCCCTTCCCCTCCCTCCCAGAACCATGATAGGGTTCCCCTTGTCCTCACCTTTCACCCTCCAGCGTCCACATTCAACGGATCATCCTCCGCCATTTCCGCCACCTCCAGCGTGATCGCACCATCAAACACATCTTTCCCTCTCCTCCCCTTTCAGCATTCCGAAGGGACCGCTCCCTCCGTGATGCCCTGGTCCACTCCTCTATCACCCGAAACACCCCTTCCCCTTCCCATGACACCTTCCCGTGCAAGCGCAGGAGATGCAACACCTGCCCTTTTACCTCCTCCCTTCCCACTGTCCAGGGCCCTAAACACTCCTTCCAGGTGAAACAGCAATTTACTTGTACTTCTTGCAATTTAGTATACTGAATTCGCTGCTCACGATGCGGTCTCCTCTACACTGGGGAGACCAAACGCAGATTGGGTGATCACTTGTTCAGTCCGTAAGCGTGATCCCGAGCTTCCGGTCACTTTAATTCTCTGCTCCACTGCATTCTGACCTCTCCATCCTCGGCCTCTTACACTGTTCCAACGAAGCTCAATGTAAGCTCGAGGAACAGCACCTCATCTTTTGATTAGGCACTTTACAACCTTCTGGACTCAACATCGAGTTCAACAATTTCAGACCATAATCTCTGCCCCTATTTTTTTCACATGACAGCTGTTGATGATTCTGCCATTACCATTTAAACCTCATCTAGACTCATCTTTTGTTTCTTAACTTGTCCCATTACCATCTCCTTTTGCCTTGCACCATCATCCCTTTTGTCTTTTAATCTCTCCTGCCTTCCAACCTATCACAGACCTTCCCTTTTGTTCTTTCCTCCCCTCCCCCCTTTCCCTGCCCCTACACTTGTTTAAAAACCCGTTACATCTCTAACTTTTTCCAGTTCTGGCAAAGAGTCATCGACCTGAAACGTTAACTCTGTTTCTCTCTCCGCAGATGCTGCCTGACCTGCTGAGTATTTCCAGCATTTTCAGTTTTTATTACATAAGTAGTCTTGATATTTTGGGTGTCGCAGGCAGTAAAAGTAGAAATTCGTCGGTGTCTGATTCCTGCATTAACAAATTTTGGGCTGCCTGTCTCACCCAGCAGCAGCCTCAGGTGAGTGGTGGGGAAGGGGGCCAATCGCAAATGGCAGCAGCCATCAGGAGTACTCCACCTCCAGGCGCCACATGATTTTTTAAATCCTAAAGCTCACCTATTTGCTAGTGACTGGTTCTTAGGCCACAGCCACAACACATGAAAATGAGCAGACCAATTTCCAGAGAGGTCCTAAAAGAAGTGTTAGGTCATTCGTTTATATATGTAAGGGGCCTAACGCCAGTTTTAGGTGGCTGCTAGAAATGCCTGAAAAATTGTCTGACGAATTTTGATTTGCGGCGTCTGACGTTGGTCCACGAAATTGGGGCCCAGTTTGCGTCATGCATAATTTTCAAGCCATTGAAATGAATGGACAGAAAATCATATGCAGGCCATGAATTGGGCCACAGCACCCAAATTCCTGATGTGCACTCTGATCACACAAAGCTCTGCATCAAGGGCTCAAAATCATAAAATGAGCCCCTGTATTTTATAACTCCATCTGATTTTAGAAATAAATTTGGTCAACGAGTTTTGGCCTGTCGAATCGCTTATTTGCATATTATATTTTACACCTATTTGGAGCGAGTGTGGAAGGATAGCAAGAGGTTGCACATAATCCTGTCACAGTAATGCAATTGGGATAATTGTTGATCTCCAGATCAGATAGTGACAAGATTCAAATTTCAAATCCTAAGTGTTCTGATTAATTTACAGAAACTGTAGTCAGGCCATTGAGCGAGAAAACTGCAGTACTGCGCAACATAAACTAAACAGCACTACCGAAATTACTTCATCTAATTAGGACAGAAGAACTGTTCTGTGAACTCACTGGCATATAATTAAAAGTCCCAGATGGGTTTCCTATCCTTCTCCTATTGGTTTTTGGAAATATGTTGCTTAAAAAAGATCATGTGCAGCTTTTAATGTCAACATGATTGTCATCTTGCCACTGATTTGAAGAGAAAAGATTTTAGTTTTCCACGTGCAGTTTTGTTTCACTGCAGTCATGTTGTACATTATTCTAGCCATATTACAGTGGAAGCTGTATGTTTTTTTTAACTTTTTAATATTTATGAAAAGTTTTACAAATATAAGAATGGCAGCAAAAGATAATAAGCATCACAATAAAGTGCAATGCGTTATCAACAGCAAGTGTGTAAATTTTGGAATAAAAATCTTTACAATCATTAAAATATAAATCCCAACCAAAATGGAACACATTGGGGATGAGAGCAAACTTCTCCCACAGTACAAAGTAGCAGATTCCCAAAAATTCAGAGTAATCCAGTCCAAAATAGTCACTAGATCCCAGGTGGGATAAGGAGAAAGAAAATGGCAAGCTGGACAGTAATCATATTATTTATATTACTTTATAAAGCAAATTTGGTTAAAGAGGATAACAATTAATTCAGAATATACAGTACTCAGACTGTATTACTTTGCAAATGGCATTAAATAGCAAGTACTGTGGCAACTGCTCAATCCATGAAGTCCGTATGTAAAACAAGCTCTATGCGTAAGATGCAAGAAACATATTTACTGAAAGCGTTTCTTTCATGAGGAGATATACTTGAAAGCATGGGGCCAAAAATCTTCAGTCCTTTTGGTGCACTCCTGCCAAAACTCCCGAAGTGTGAAAATGTCCGAAGAGCCAGAAATTAAACTGGGACCCAGATACACCTAATATTGGAGTTTCTGTAGGCCATGTAAAAGGCGTCCCTCTGGCGACATCAGAGGGGGGCGGGGACTCCCCATGCTGGAAGTTACCACCACCTCGGCCCTCAAAGGGACCCTCTGTATGTTTGGCGAGAGTACACCTAGTGAGAACAGACACATCAGCTGCCAAATGTTGGCAGTGGTATCCGTCTGGGGGTTTCAAAGAGGAGTGATATTTTAGCTATGCTTAGCAGTCCCTTTATAAAACAAACAACTAGGAACAGGTAAGTACCCTTTCGGAGGTGAGGGTGGCGGGTGTGCGGGGGCTATGGCTAAGCAGCTTGGGGCAGGTGGATGCTTCTAGTGGTGTGCTAATGAGGTGACCTGTCCTTGACTCTGCATGCTCCAGCGGGGTCAGCAGTGGATGTCACCGGTGGGCAGGATCTTGTCATAATTACCAGGATTATTGTATGTATTTTACACAATAACATAGAATTAGAGGTATTGCTTGCAGAATTAGTCAACTACATGACATCAGTACAGCATCATATTGACTCGGCAAATACAATCCTAAGCAAGTCCCTTACAATTAAAAGTGCAAGGCCAGATTCCCCAGGCAACTCTTACTTAAATTACTAGCACACTGTATTATATAACAACAATCTTTTAACTCTCTCGAAAATCTAAGTCGATCCAAGATGTGTACACTACTATATCTTCTTGCATTTCTGGCTAGAACACATGAAAAAGCTTGCTGCCTGATTCTTCACTCTGTAGCCTCTAATCTGTCTCTCTCTATCTGTAACAACGTTTTTTTACTCGTCCCTGTTTTTTTTAGATATCTCCTGCATTGGTAAAACTACCTCTAGGAAGATTGGTTTCCTTTTTCATGTTCTGGTTGCTCACTAAAAATATACTACTATGGTCAGTGTCCCTCTGAACTTTCCTCTTTTATTCCTCCTGTGTTCAAATACATCATATTATAAGCTCTTCCTCCTCCTTGCATCTTTACTGCATTGAAACCAGGACTCATCACTGTATGCCCTTTAACTCATTCTTTTCTCGGATCTCAAAACTTTGGAACTCTTCACCTCCTTTCTACTACAATCATCAGGCTTTTAACACCCAAGCTTGGTGTCACCGAATTACTACCTCCGGATTCTACTCTTCCTGACCTTGGTGGTGTCCTTGGCCCTTTGCCGAAGCTTCTCATTAAAACACTACCAAAAGTAATGCTTAGTAACATAAAATAAGCTAACATAAGTCCCATACTCGTCAGCATAAAGACTCAAGGAAATTTTGCGCAAGATTATCCAAGATTTTAGTTATTGCTATTGGTTGCCACTTACCAACTGACATGAGGATTATTGGGGCACTTTGACCACAGCAAAAAAAATAATGTGTCATTCGCTGTAATTGGGTACATGCAGTTTTCCAAGTGCTGAATGGATTGGGAAGGTTTTTTAGTTGTACTTGTTACAGCCGAATGTAATTTGCACCGTAATTCCAATTTTGAGATGCCCCTTCCTCTGTCCTCATGCATACAAAGTGTAATGGTGGTATGAGAAATACTTCATTGATAACAAAAATGGCTTTGCGCATTTATTTTATGTAAACACATGGGATTGAAGAACGGTAATGCATTTAATGGTGTCAATTTACAGGTCTCAAGCTGTGTAGAACTAGCTTTCGTGCAAGCTCATTTGACACATTATCCCATTTTATTTCAATTTGATGATTTAGTCGGCACTTTTCTTGAGGCATATTAGCAATTTAGCAGGCTGTTTTGACATAGCACAAATAGAATCTGATGTTGAAGATAACTGGCCAATTACATCTTTATGATATGGCTAACGGCAATATGAATCAAAACAGTTATTGCTAAAACTTTTTTTTGGTTTTATTTCATTATAAATGCTATCTTTATAGTCAAATCTTCAATTTGGAACTGGTCTTGAGATGGTAATAATATGGACTTACCACATTAAACGTTATACTTTGAGGAATGTGAAAGTTACAGAGCAAATCTTATTTACATTAGTCTCATAGGGGCTGAAATTGGTCATCGTTGACCAATGTTGGACCAAACGTGATCAATTTCATATACCCTGTGCCCGAAGGACACCAGAAAAACGTCCAACGCCATTTTGGCCTCGGACAATTATCAGGCGTCTGGGGCAGCCGCCTAAAACAAGTGTTGGGACCCTTGCATATGTTAATGTGGGGGGCCTAACACCTGCTTTAGGACCTTTCTGAGAAATTGGGCTTCCTGAGCTGGGCAGGCACTCAGGCTTTCTTGCCATTAATGTGGGCTAAGAACCGCCAACAAGGTAAATTTTGATTTTTTTAAATTTTGATCAATTCAGCCTGGTATCTCCTACATGCAAAAAATACAGAATCCTATAAAATGTTATGCAGCTGACAGGGTAGTAGTAGAAGGAACAAAATATAAATTAATATTTCTATATTCGGTTATATCAGTTTAACTTAAACTTAGGAATATACAATACATTTTTTAGAAGATATGTACTTACCAAAGGAATCTAGGTGGTGCAATGGATCAGCTCAAGGTGTGTACATCTGATTTTTCCGCTTAAGTGAAATTTGCATCTGCCTGATATGAAATGAGCTAACGCAACCATAGTCAGAGGTGCCGTCTTTCGGATAAGATATTAAACCGAGGCACCGTCTACCCTATCAGATCCCATGACATTATTCGAAGAAGAGCAGGGTAATTTTCCCTGGTACCCTGGCCAATATTTATCCCTCAACCGACATCATTAAAACAGATTATCTCATTGTTGTTTGTGGGAGCTTTCTGTGCACTAATTGGCTGCAGTGTTTCCTACATTACAACAATGACTACACTTCAAAAGAACCTAATTGACTATAAAGCGCTTTGGGACATCCTGAGGTTGTGAAAGGTGCCGTATTAAATATCGGGAAGACCAAAGCCATTGTCTTCAATTCACACCACAAACTCCATTCCCTTTCCACTGATTTGATCTCTCACTCCGGCAACTGTCTAAGGCTGACCAAGCCTGTTCGCAAACTTGGTGTCTTATTTGATCACAAATTGAGTTTCCTACCTCATATCCGTTCTATCACTAAGACTGCCCATTTCCACCTTTGTAATATCCCCCGTCTCCGCCCTTACTTTAACTTATCTGCTGCTGAAATCCTCATCCATGCCTTTATCAGCTCTAGACTTGACTATTCCAATGCACTTCTGGCCGGCCTCCCGAGTTCTACCCTCCATAAACTTGAGGCCATCCAAAACTCTGCCGCCCGTGTGCTAACTCGCACCAAGTCCCGCTCACACATCTCCCCTGTGCTCGCTGACCTACATTGAATCCCAGTTAAGCAATGCCTCGATTTTAAAATTCTCATCCTTGTTTTCAAATTCCTCCATGGCCTCACCTCTCCTTATCTCTGTAATCTCCTCCAGCCCTATAATCCCTCTAGACCTCTGCACTCTCCCTATTCTGGTCTTTTGAACATCCCCAATTTTAAATGCTCCACCATTGGCGGTCGTGCCTTCAGCTGCCTGGGTCCTAAGCTCTGGAAATCCCTCCCTAAATCTCTCCGCCTCTCCACTTCTCTTTCCTCCTTTAAGACACTCCTTAAAACCTTCTGTTGACTAGGCCCTAAGCTCTGGAATTCCCTGCCTAAACCTCTCCGCCTCTCTACCTCTCTTTCCCTCCTTTAAGACGCTCCTTAAAACCTACCTCTTTGACCAAGCTTTTGGTCATCTGCCTCAATTTTTTTGTCTTATAATACTCCTGTGAAGCGCCTTGGGACGTTTTACTACATTAAAGGTGCTATATAAATACAAGTTGTTGTTGTTGTTGTAGTACGTCTTCGACCAAACATTTAGTCATCTGCCCTAACATCTCCTTATATGGCTCGGTGCTCAATTTTTTTTTATAACACTCCTGTGAAGCACCTTGGGATGTTTTATTACGTTAAAGGCCCTATATAAATTTAAGTTGTTGTTATTGTTGTTGTATAAATGCAAGTTTAAGTAATTGGGCAAGTTTGAAGTCATGAATGCAACTAATTGGGAGCTTATCTACTGGGGTGGGAACAAGCATTCTGCTGCAGGATTTAAAGGAGTGCATCCTCTTAATAGGGTAGTTATTCTAATAAATAGCTTGGGAGTAAAACAGCAAGGTTACTGGCAAAATGTCTGTCGGGTCTCTGGCATGACAGAGATCTCCTAGGTTCTGAGGTGGAGCTGTCAAAGTACTGCTGGATGAAGTAAGGCAGGGGAAAGAGGCACAGAGCCCAAAAAAGAGCAGCTCAAGAACGATGAAGGGAGATTGCAAGAGCGGTGAGCACCAGCGGTGACTCCCAACTTCAACTGCCGGCCAGTGTCAGGAAAGGTTGAATAACCTTACCAGGTCTGGTGTGGTAAGAGAATCGCGTCTTACCTTCAAAAATGCACAGTAGGGGTAGATTTTGCGCACTTGGCGCACGCCCGAACCCACAGGCCCAAGAATTGATGGAAATCTGTCCTCAGATCGCATCAGCATACTGGATGCAAGCCACTGGCGCTGGTTGTGCCTCTACAGGCAGCTCGCCTGAGCGAAGGTATCAGTGTTGGATTGCCTGCCTCACTGGCAGCGGCCCTCAGGTAAGTCCTGGGATATGGGGACTGGAGTGGGCTGGGTGGGGGAATGATCGCAATTCCTGTGGGGTCGGAGGAGTACTCCTGCTCCTCCTGGCTCCAAAGGAACTTTTTTTTTAAGAAAAGGAAATTAACTTACCTTTTCTTGGTGGTAGCTGAAGAATCCTGAGCGAAGCAGACCCGACTCCTGCCCCGTTCTTGCCAGTTAATTTCTGATGGGGTTCTTCAACAGGCGTTAGACTCTTAATTTACACATTCAGTGGGCCTAATGCCTGTGTTGGGCGCAGGCTGTCCCACTGCTAAATTGGTATGCTTTATTGATGTTTTACACCTGAAAAATGGGTGCAGCGCATACCAATTTCTAACCCAGTAAGTATGCCTGCCACTTACAATGAGCTCCCCTTACATTGTGTCAAAGTGTTTTAATTGCTTGCCACCAATGTCCAGGAGGCAGTTGTATGTGATTTATATTCGATTCGGTCCATGCTACTCCGAGACTAGAGGGAGCCTTGTCCAAAAGTGCAGTGGCTTTTACACCTTCACCTGGACCTGCTTGTTCATTCACTGGCTTACATGCATTCACCTCACAAAAGGTCTCACATGGAGTCAAATTGCTTGGTGCATGCACCTGTCATCGTGCTCATTATGGGTTTCATGCTAACACTTTGATTGTGCTGCATGTCATGGTAACCAAAGGTAATTCAAACGTTTTGCCTTCTTTGTCAAGGACATAATGTGAGAGAGAGCAATGCGACAGATAGCAGCTCCCCAAACCTCTAACTTCTGAGTCCACGTGCAGTGCCAGGCTGGATGGATTTGCAGCACCGCAGTCCACTGTGGAGTGCATGGCAGCTTCAGGGTACTTGAAGCAGACAGACCCATGACAAAAGCCCTAGAGGCAGTTTGTACTTCCTCCACAGGTGCTCGGACTGCTGCCATAGAGACGTGTGGTGCCAGATTGGAGAGGGCTGTCCCTTTCTGCCTCCAAAAGACTGGGGCTAGATTGGAGATTAGATCGCAGGGCTTCACTGATCTCATTAGCACCATTAGGCCTGCTTTCCTGCTAATCAGTGGCCATACACAAGCAATAACCAGTCATAATGATATGGCAGGAATTTGCACTTTTGATGCTATCTTTCAGGATGGCAGCACATTTGGCCCGTCCTGCCAGTCTCTTCCAATGCCTGTACATTATGACTGAAAGGATGCAAAGCCATGCCAACCAAGCAGCAGTGTCCTAGGCCCAACCTTCTTCAGTTGTTTCATCAATGACCTTCCCTCCAACATAAGGTCAGAAATGGGGATGTTCGCTGATGATTGCACATTGTTCAGTGCCATTCACAACTCCTCAGATAATGACGCAGTCTATGCCCGCATGCAACAAGACCTGGACGACATTCAGGCTTGGGCTGATAAGTGGCAGGAACATTCGCGCCACACAAGTGCCAGGCAATGACTATCTCCAACAAGAAGCAGTCTAACCACCGCCCCTTGACATTCAATGGCATTACCATCGCAGAATCCCACACCATCAACATCCTGGGGGTCACCATTGACCAGAAGTTTAACTGGACCAGCCACATAAATACCGTGGCTGCAAGAGCAGGTCAGAGGCTGGGTATTCTGTGGTGAGTGTCTCACCTCCTGACTCCCCAAAGCCTTTCCACCTTCTACAAGATGCACTGCAGCAACTTGCCAAGGCTTCTTCGACAGCACCTCCAAAACCCCTGACCTCTACCACCTAGAAGGACAAGGGCAGCATGCACATGGGAACACCAACACCTGCAAATTCATCAGCGAACCTCCCCACTTCTGATTTTATGATGGAGGAAAGGTCAGCAGATAAGCTGAGGGAGCTGAGCTAGGTTCGCATTTGGGCAATGTTACGGAGGTGGAAGTAGGCGGTCTTAGTGATGGAGTGGCTATGTGGTCGGAAGCTCATCTCGGGGTCAAACACAACACCACGGTTGCGAATGGTCTGGCTCAGCTTCAAACAGTTGCCAGGGAGAGGGATGGAATTGGTGCCAGGGAATGAGTTTGTGGCGGGGACCAAAGACAATGGCTTTGGTCTTCCCAATAATTAAAAAGAAAGAAAGACTGAAATATTTAGTTGGAGGAAATTTCTGCTCATCCAATACTGGCTGTCGGACAAACAGTGTGACAAATCAGAGACAAGTGGTGGGGTCAAGAGAGGTGGTGGTGAGATAGAGCTGAGTGTCATCAGCGTATGTGTAGAACCTGGCGTCATGCTTTCAGATGATGTCATCAAGGGGCAGCATGTAGATGAGAAATAGAAGGGGGCCAAGGAAAGATCCTTGGGTGACACCAGAGGTAACGGTGCGGGGGTGGGAAGAGAAGCCATTGCAGGTGATTCTCTGGCTTCAATTCGATAGATAAGAAGGTAGTCATGAGAAGATTTCTGATATCAATGTGGCATGAAATCTCTTGCAGCCATCAACAGGTTACATTCCTCTTCAGGATGTTGTTCCTCTGGTTGATCCCTCTGCTGCCTATGGACCCTTTATCCTGCAAGGCCTCCATGGAGACATCTTTTTGAGGCAAAGTTGTACAGTATTCAGCACACCACCACTAGCCTTGAGACCCCTGACAAGACTATATCGCAGGACACCCTGCCATCAAGCCAGGCACCTGAAGCTTGCCTTCAACATGCAGATGGTGTACTTAGTGATGACTCTGGTGACCCCCTTATAGCAGTGCTTAGCTGGAGTCCTGGGAAAGCACACAGGTGGCATCATTCATGGCTGTGGAGAATAGCCTTTATCTCCCAGGAACCACCTTGAGACTTGCCTTTCTGGGTAAAACGGCTCTGGAACAGTGGGGTTCCTCAAAACAAAGGCAACGTGGCAAGGGAAGTGAGGTTTCACTCACATGTTTGTTGTTCTGCTTATCATAAATGTGCCACACATTGAGACAATGGAATCCCTTTGTGTTGATGTATGTCTAGGCATTGATCAATGAAGCACCGATGGCTAAGTGGCTATGATCATTGGTTCTTTTGGCCTTGGAGCATCCTGCAAATAAAGTTGTAATGCCCTGACATGTTGTGCAAGAGAACGCTAATAAAATTGCTGCCGCTATAGAACAATGAAGCCATGAATCACTTGATGTATTTATGCACAGCTGTGTGGCTAATGTTACTGATGTCCCCAGTAGCAGGCTCGAATTAGCCTTCGTATAGAAGGTAAGGGCAATTGTGACCTTAACAGCCACTGACAGAGCAGTGCCTGTGATGAGGTGGCTGTATGTCCACTTGCAGCATGTGACCTAACTCTGTGATGGCTTCCTTTGGATAGCGAAGCTTCTGCAAGTGCTGTTGCTCAGTCAAATGCAGGAATGTCTCAGCCTGTATACTGTGGTGTGAGGATACCAGCCTGTGGGTGCCATGCACCTCTAGTGAAGCATCAACAGCCGGGCACCCCTCCATTGCTCTTCCTCTTCTTCTAAGAGGCAAAGATTGAAGGTAGTCCCTAATGGGAAAACTAATGCGCTCTGTCTGAGGAGGGAATAGTAGGCACTCAGCAAATGGTACAAAGGCAACAGCAAAAATGACTGGAACATAAACTGCACCCCTTCACATTGAATCTAGGCCCTTTAAATTCTCATCTGCATTTCCATAATGCCTTGCAACCGTGGAAGCAAGTGTGAAATGGATGCGAATATAAATCAGCGCAAATGTGGTAGAAATGACAGAAAATATAGTGTATCGCGTCACCATGACATTACCATCTCATTTGCATGCAATTAGCCAAAAATGGGCGGGTGCTTCTGCCGACTGCATGGGATGGAGAACCGACGTTACAAGGTCAACATCCCATTTCCCACTGCTGCCCACCTGATTGGTGCCGCAAAGTCAGGTGATGGCCAGCTGAAAATCTCGGCTTTCCAGTCCCGTAGGTGTACAGTTTATATTCTCTCCTCAATCATCTCCTACCCATATACTCAGTGTAAATCTAGCTTTTCTTGCCTTTGGCCAGGGCAGACCCAGTCAAGCAACCGTAAATAAAACAATGCCATTTAGTTGTTTTAAAATTCCATGTCAAAACCAAGGTATGTTTTTATGCTGTTTTATTGTTGGAGCTCATTATTTTAAATGAGTACTTCTAAAATGAAATATAAAGATTGTGGTGTCATGTGGCTTTCATTAGACTGAACTAAAAATATGAATTGCAGTTCACTGATCCTTCATCTATTAGTAAAAGCGAAAATGAATGTGATGGTTACTGTTAGCATTATGTTCAAATGTATCCTATTAAAAGACCATATCCTCCAGCAATCATGTTGCAATTTGTTTTTTTTTAGGCATTACTTGAAACTCAAAACCTGTTGCGAACCCAAGTTCCCAACTTTACCTTCAACCTTGGATATTCTGGAAAATTCTACCACACAGGTGAGAATGTAGCGCAAATAGCAATTCCATTTTGATTTTGTTGCAAGGTTAAAATGCACTTGTGCCTAAGTGAAATATCTTGCATTTAGACGGCACCTTTAATGTAGAAAAAAATTGCAGGCACTACACAGGGGAGGTTAAAAAAAATGTAGATTAAATCGATAAAGGAATGGACACCAGGCTATGGTTGGTGAGGTGATTGAAAATTGTTGAAAAGATGGGTTCGGAGAAATTTTCCAAAGGTGGAGAGAGAAGTGGAGCAGCAGAGGGAATTAAGGAAGGCATTCCTGAGAAAAGGGCTGAAAGCTCTAACAGCAATGAAGTGAGGGAGTAGTTGAGTGGTCAGGAGTTGGGTAGGCAGGGGATCGAGGGTGAGGTGGGGGGTTGATGGGGAGAAGTTACAGAGTGAGGTGGTGTCAGGGTTAGGATGGGGGAAAGGCTGGGGTGACAGAGACAGGGATGGGAGATGGAGAAAAAGGAGGCAGCTGGCATAGCTAAGACAAGTCCATAAGCGCTTTCCTCTTGACTTTAGAGGTAAGGGTGGAGGGGGAGGGCCAAGGGGTCAGGGGAGGTTGTTGACCATTGAGGAAAGGAGTCTGGGGTTGTCCTTAACTTTGTGAATGATCTTTGAGTAATAAGAGAATTTGCTGTGGTGGAGGAGGTGCAATATCACTAGACATAGTAAAGCTAGGTACCACCAAATATGTCAAATTAATGAATATGTCATAATTAAAGTTCCTTTAAAATGCTTGATATGTGTATCAAAAATGGAGCAAAATGTAATTGACCAAGATTCCTCACTTGGCATGTTACAAGTGTACATTCTGATTTTTAAGTAATTTTATCTGCTGGTAATGGTTATTCCCAGTTAAAACAATTTCACATTCAGAAATAACCACTACAGCAGCAGCGAATGTGCTGAACATTTAAATGTTCTAATCTGTTTTACAGATCTTAATTCTTCTCAGGCCTCAGATGGTTCATAGAGCCAGTAATGAAGTGATAGTTACAGAAAGGCAAGCAGTGCTGTGTTCATGTGTGATATAAAGCTAAATATAACAGCCCCAAAATTCAGGGATGAGCAGAGGTGTGGCCCTAAATCATCGAGACTTCCTCCCCAAAATTGCCATGTCACAAATTGTAGCAGATTTCAGCCAAGTTGAAGCAGTATATAAATTGCGGAGTTAGGATAGGATGGTAGCATTCATCCTACATTCTGTGACGTATTGCCTTCTCATGCACCCTTATATGCCTCTATTAAGCAGGTATGGTTGCCAAGACCTGCTAATCAAGGCAGAATTGGTTATTTACAAGAAAGCTGCTGAAGATAAGATTACTATTCCAGATGTCTGGTGATTTCTTGAGATTGCCTACAGGTTTCTGCCAGATTCTTGCACTGTTTTACTCAGGAAGTCTTCACCTACATTCTTCATTACCCATGGAGAGGCTAATATTGATGGGGGAATTCAGGAGAAAGTATCTGAAGCCTGCAAAATGGGCTTCCCAATGGGAATCTCACTTTACATGATGTACATGTTGGATGAAGAGGCTGTAAGTGATGCCAGATTAATCAAGCAACACCAAAGGAGAGCTAAACCGTGCAAGCAAGATGTATTGACTGAGGTGAACTTTCCAAAGTGTTTCTCATGAGGTGTGTAAGGGTAGGCTAGATAAGTATGAGGGAGAACGGAATAGAAGGTTATGCTGAAAGGGTTAGATGAAGTAATATGGGAGGAGACTCGTGTGGAGCATAAACACTGGCATAGACCAGTTGGACCGAATGGCTTGTTTCTATGCTGTACATTTGATGTAATTCTGTGTAATTCCTCTGGTGCTGTTTGATTAATCTGGCTTCTCTTACAGCCTCCAACATGGACCCCAGTGCTTTGTTTGCTTTTTTTATGGCCTGTGTGACTACATTTAGCCATTTATGTATCTGTACCCCTAGATCCCTTTGCTCCTCTCCCTATTTAGACTCTTATTTTGCAAGGAGTATGTGGCCTCCTTATGCTTCCTACCAAAATGTACCACCTCACACTTATCTATGTAAGTGTTTGCCAGGCCGTGCTAGCAGGATGCATTGACTGAGGTGAATTTTCCAAAATCTTTCTCATAAGCTGTATAAGGGGAAGCTGTGCTTCAGTCGTAAAGCTTGGAAGAGCTCCAATTGTGGCTGCTGCCAGATCTGCAAACATGGTCGACAGCTGGGTGGCTCTGACTACGGCAGAGAAAATGACCCCAGCTCGGATATTTTACGCTGCCGGTTCATTCCAGGGAGCCACAGGGGAGTTTTGCCATATCAGCAAATTCACCAATGCTCCTCTTTGCCAATGGTCCCAGACAGAAAACGAAAGGGACAATGATTTTTTTTTTCCAGGCTCACTAGATTCCCCAGGGTTTTGAGGCTATCGATTGCATGCATGTGGCATTGCATGTTCCAAAGGTAAATCCCCATATTTCCATCAACCGCAAAAGCTTTCATTCCCTAAATGTGCAGGTCATTTGTGACCATGGGCACAGCTTCCTGCACGTGAATTTATGATAACTGGGAGCTGTCATGATACTTTTATACTTTGCCAGTCCAGTGTCGCAGTTGCATTTCAACAGCAGGGTCAAGGGGCACAAGGGCTGCTGGGTGACAAAAGATACCTGCTATCCAATAGTCCATTATGCCACTTTAACACGGTAAGAGAATCTTATGCTTTCCCCCCTAATTCCAGAAGTGTTTAGGTCCAATTATCAGGACCTGAATTTGTATTCTTTTTCAACACTGACACAAGTGTAACAATTTCAGGGACGTTTGCAGAGGATGAGGGTGATGATCTGCTGCTAAAGTACGTGAATGAATTCTGGTGGTTCCCCCACATGTGGAGTCACATGCAACCTCATCTCTTCCACAATGAGTCGGTGCTGGCTGAGCAAATGATTCTCAACAAGGAGTTTGCATTAGTGAGTATCAGTTGGTTTGAGAGTATTATTAGTAAACTAAATTGAAGAGGATTACAAAAGATGACCAATAATGGTATTCTTAAAGATGCATTTGATCATGGGTAAGACCAAAGAAAGTGTGCAGAGCTTCACATGACAGGAGCACAAATCAGGAATTTGGGCATGAAAATCAATTATGCAGGCTACAAATTGGGCACAGATTCCCATCATGCAGTGCTCTGCCCTGGGAGCACTAAATCGTAAACTTTACCCCATCTAATCAAAGGCCTCTGAAGTCAGAGTTGTCAATCATGATTAAAAATGCAATGACAGGAATTATTACCAGGTGCTCACAAATCATCCGAATGTTAAATTTGTGCCTGGAACAAAGCCCCTGTATCCTATAGGAACATAACAGCATAGGAGCATAGGAACCGGAGTACGCCATTCATCCTCTCAGTCTCTCCTGTCATTTTATTAGATCATGGCTAATCCATACCTCAACTCCATTTACCTGCCTTTGATCCATTACCTTTGATACCGTTACCTAACAAAAATCTATCAATTTCACTTTTGAAAATTTCAATTTACCCAGCATCCACAGCCATTTGGGGAAAGAGTTCCCAATTTCCACTCGACTTTGTGGGAGAAAGAGCTTCCAGATTTCACTCCTGAATGGCCTAGCTCTAATTTTAAGATTGTGCCCCCTTGTTCTGGATTCCCCACCCCAGGAAATAGCTACCATATCGAATCCCTTTATCATTTTAAACATCTCAATTAGATCACTCCACAACCTTCTAATCTCAAGAGAATAAAAACCATGGGGCCCTGATATTAACGGGCAGGTCAGGAGTGTGGAAGGGAGCCCGGTAGCGGGCGAAGAACCTGACAAGGCCTGGGATGTGGAGGCACTGTCGATCTTAATGGGTCAGGTTGCTCCATCCCGATATTTTAACCCCACCCCTCTCCCGCCAGTCGAAAGGTGGCGGGGGGGGGGGTGGTGGAGGGGTTAAAGTTTATGCAACGTGTCCTCATAATTTAACCCTTTAAGCCCCAATATCGTTCTGGTCAATCTAATTTCCAGATCAAACAACCTGGTCTAGTCCTTAAACAACTCTCTATTTTGATCTGTTTGAAATTTGGTCAGAAACATACCCATAACTATTTAAAACCTGTAGAATATAAAATGTGGAAACTGTCTTTTATCAGTCACAGGACCAAAACTAGAAAATTCATTCAACTATATATGTGTTAAATCATTTTTTGTGACTGGTGCATTGAAATCCAAATGGCCCAAAATGAGGTGAGTTTTGAATCAATTGCGATCAGTTTAGTGTGGGTCACTTTACACCCTTTCCCCAGACTCTCGTGCCTTTCCAGCTCTCGATGTTCTCCACCAGAGCTGTTTCCAAGAAACCTGAACAGACATTCAAAAATGACAGCAACAAAATAAAAGTGCATATTCCCATAAACTAATATCAGTGCTGAATTCCAAAGAATGTATTCATTTGGATTTATCCCATTTTTGTGGTGATATTGATTGATTTTGCCTGAACTTTGATCTGCTATGTTGCAATGTCATGAGAATCATTGTTTGGCTACATGGAATAATAATAATAATCAAACTAGCTTTATGATAGATTTTTAAGGTTTAAACAACATGGATAAGCTGTAGCTTTTTCAGAATATTAATAATTTGAACCCTCCGGCTGTTGAATTTCCTCACTGCTTTTCAGAGCGTGCACTTTTTTTTAATATTCATGTAAAATGATTTCCTATGCATTTCTGGCACAGCTTATTATAAAACAGATCCCCAGAAATGTACATACCACAGGGCACTGCCCCAATCACATTATACTTTGGTCAAGCAAATAAAAGGATTTCAATTCACTGTGTGTAATAACCTTCTTCCATCTCAGAGGTGAGAATCTGGTATTGACCAACATGCCTCATGTAAACCTATTATGAATCTGCATTGGTAAGGATGATGAAAGAATCTGTGTCCCAGGGTAACCCACCCATCTTCCTAACCCCTTCTCCCTGGTTAGAAGAAACATGTGAGAACAAAGCGATTCACAAAGAGAAAGAAGTGGAAATCAAAATGTGCACGTCTTCCATTTTAAATTTCTGTGCAGTCCCAAAAAAACTCAATAAAAAGTACGGAGAAAATATTTGATAGTATAAAAAGAAATCACAATAATATAATTCATCATTTGTAAATAGAAGTGTTATATTCCCTACCATTAAACAGAATGGCCTGAAAATGCCATGAGGGTTCTCGTGGTCTCCCATTGTAACTTCAGTTGGAGAACACCCCAGAGAAACTGCTAGCAGAAGTTCCGGCGGGAGATCAGCAGAATCCCCATGGAATTTCAGAAAATGGTATTCTTGCAGGCGGCCAGAAAGCATCATTGTGGGTTGCTAAGTAAATATCAATTCAATAAATTTAATGATTTTCTAACTTGCTTTCTCATTACAAGTGGAATTAAAGAGGGTACAGATACATTTGATTTTGTAGCCAGAGGCATAGAATACATAAGCAAGGAGATACGGCACAAGATCTTAGTTAAGTTGCAGTTGGGAACTATTATGTACAGTTTTGGACACTCCATTATATGAAAACATAAAACCAATGGAATACAGATACAGTGTACATTCATTAAGATGTTACCAGGGATGAGTGGTTACAGTTATAGAGAGAGACTTGGAAAGTTAAGGCTTTTTTCACGAGAGTTGAGAAGGTGTCCTGATAGAGGTCGTGATGATTCTGAAGAGTTATGATAAAATAAATAATGACAGATTATTCCACTGGTTGATAAAATAATAACAATTAGGCACAATTTTAAGATAATCGCAAAAAGGATTAAAGGGGATATTAGAAAAAAAATCTTTACACAGAGGGTGGTTAGAATGTGGAGTCCTCTGCCATAAACTGTTGTTGAAGCAGAATCTATAACTTCTTTTTAAAAGAGAATAGATAGTTGCTTGAAAAAGAATATTAAGAGTATAGGGAGTGAAAAGGACAGTGGGCTTATACTAGGTGGCTCGTGTAGAGAAAAACATTGGTGCAGGCCTGTTTCTGTGTTGTAACATTCTATGGTCCTATGCTTCTGATGAATTCTGCAAAAGAAGATAGACTTGAAAACTTTGGTCCCTTTTTACTAGACCTAAGAAGCTTCATGCTTCCCTAATACCTGATCATGAAGGGCTATGATAAGTTAAATAGTGACAGATAGTTACCACTAGTCAGTGAGATGGTGTTCAGCCCCAATTTTAACCCTTCCTGCCTGATGGGATCGGGGTGGGTGGTTGGTTAAAATTTTAACCATGCACCTAGTGAAGGTAGTTGAGGCGCCTGCCACACGCAGGCGGGGGCCTCATGAATATATTAAAATCAGGAGCCAGAAGAACACCAGAAAATTAAGTAATTAAAAAAAAAAATGATTTCCTCTTTGGTCAGGAATGCATATCCAAGCCCCACAAAGAAACCTTGGGCCTCTCCTATTCCCAGCTTCCCTCCTCCTACCCCAACCATGATGTCCTCTCAATCCCCTCCCAACCACTTAACTGACTGCCGGAAGGCTCCTGCTCCCCGAAATCCCACTCCCACCCACTGGCCAGCTAGTACTTCCCACCAGATTTGGTCGGGAAACTGACGGGGCCTATGCAGACGAGGTCCTGGAGTTAAAATCGTCTGAGCCTCACACTCTGGAAGAACGGACAGTTTGCCATCTGTCGTGGTCCCTGCCCACACGACTCCCGCCGGGAGTTAAAATCCGGGCTGAGAATAGACTAATTTTAAATAATCATAAAAATTATTAAAAGGGAGGTTAATTTTAACTGCAATGTCATTTAAACAAAAGTATTCATTTTAGAACTAGATTCCTGTGTATCTAGCCACCTACTTACTTGATTTTTCTATTTTGCATTGAATGTTAATTTAATATAATTTTCTTGCATAGACTATTTCACCAGCACCTTTTTCAGTTTTTCCCTTCATCAAAAGCCTCGAATGAATAAACTGAGTTGTACTGTAACATTGGTGAAACCAGGAGGAAACGATTGTCACTGAAAATATTGCATAGCTGCAATATTTTAAACATCCCTAAGAAATTAAGTTCAAATTCAATTTACATCTGAATAATCTAATATTTGTGTAAATTAAATTTTGAAATGTTGTTTTTTGACCCTTTTTTTTATTTTCAACTATTCTATTTGGTTCAATTTTTCTTGCCCAGTACTTAATTTGACATTTTTATTTCTCTACTTCTCTGTTTTGTTTCATACTTTTGATTCCCTTTTCTTGTGCTGCTTTTCATGCTGCTTTGTCCCACATTATTTCCACTGTTTCTTCTTTTTAATTTGTTCTCAAGATTTGGGCAACACTGGCAAGGCTGCAATTATTGCCCATCTCCAGTTGCCCTCAGAAGGTGGTGGTGGGTCTTCTCCTTGAACTGTTGCAGCCCTGTGGTGATGGAGCTGCCACGATGGTACTCGGTAGAGAATGCCAGGATTTTGGCCAGTGACGATGAAGTAATGGGGATATATGTCTAAGTCAGGATGGTGTGTGACATGGAGGGAAACTTGGAGGTGATGAGTGTTCTCGTGATATTACTGCTCTTCTCCTTCTTGGTGCTGGAAATCACGGGGCTGTGGATGCTTTGAAGCAAGCTTGGTGAGTTGCTTTAGTGCATCCTGCAGATGGTACATGCTGAAGGCGCAGTGTGCTAGTAGTGATGGAGTGAATATTGAGTCCAGCAGCAGGAGCACTAACCAAGCAAACTGCTCTATCCTGGATGTCGAACTTCTTGAGTATTGTTGCAAGCATATCAGGTGAATGGTATGTATGCTATGACACTCCTAACTTGAGCCTTGTGGATGGTGGTGAGGCTTTGAGGGGTCAGGAGGTGAGCCACTCATTGCAAAGTACCCAACCTCTGCTCTGCTCTAGTAGCAACGGTGTTGATATGGCTGGGCCAGTTCAGCATCTGGTCAATGGTGAACCCCATGATGTTGATGGTGGGAGATCAGCAATAGTGATGCAATTGAAGATGAAAGGAAGATCGTAGGGCTTTTTCTTGTTGGAGATGGTCATTACCTGGCACTTATGTACTGCAAATGTTACCTGGCACTTGCCAGCCCAAGCTTGGATGTTGTCCAGGTCCTGCTGTAGGCTGGCATAAGCTGCTTCATTATCGGAGAAGTTGTAAAATTAACTAATCACTGTAGAATCTTCAGCAAACAGCTGAACACTTGACATCATGACTTTTTATTTCAGATTATTTCTTATTCCAGTCTGTTTCCATTTCTATTTTGCACCCACTAGGCCTGAAATTCTTGGGGCCAGAGAGGGTAAAGAGTGAGCAATAAGGTTCCTTCTTATTTGATTTGCACCCCAAATTTCAATGGGTGGAAGTGGGTGAGCCGTCCACCCATCCCCCTTCCCAAAGAGGCACATCTGGAGGAGTTCCTGGGCTATGTCTTTGTAAAGCTTCAAGGGAACTATCACCAGCTGAGAGCCAGTGGGATTCCATTAAGGCCCTTGGAAAAGCTGCAGAAGTTTTCAAGACAGAAGTAATTGATCCTGAAAGGGATTTTTTACCTTTATAAAAATATCTAATGGCTCCCATAGTGTTGCAGCAGCCCTCAGGTAAGTGGATCTGGGATGGGGTCGCGATGGCGGTCGGGAATCTGGCCAGGGATCAGGTGTCGGCAGAGGAGGCCTTGGGTCTAGGATTAGGGGTCGGGAGCAGTGGTGATCGGAAGAGGGGTTAAATGTAGGCTCGGGAGAAGCTGGAGTGCTTACATTCAGGTAAGTTACGTACTTTCTTTGTTGCAGTCGATCCCTAGGGCTGGTTTCCCTGAGTGCAGCCCATGATGGAGCAGGCTGCCTCTGGGCAAACCAATCTTGGCAAGGGGACCTCAAATAGGTATTAGGCCCCTTATTTGCATATGCAAAGGGCCTTATGACTGCTTCAGATGTGTGTAAAGGACAGCTCTTGTTTGTCCTTACACAATATGGCGGGCAGCGCACTTCTGGCTGATAATGTGCGCTCGCTTCCTGCGCGCCATATTGGGGCCTTAGTAGTTTGAGTAGCGCCCCAAAAATGGACACTACGCAGATCAATTTCTAGGCCAACATGTCCAATGGAGCTATCTCCAGAGTGGAAATCAGCCCTCTTGTAACTCCTAGATGCAGAGCCCAGTGTTTGAATGCAAGTCCATAGCTTAGTACTGTTCAGAAATACTTCCCCTCTTCCTCCTAACTGACATTCCCTTAGAATATATCGTAAGAAAGAAAATAAAATGACGTCAAAAATGTAAACAGGCATTTAAAATTCAAATATGATTACATTGTAACTAAAGCGTTGTTTACCTTAAGATAGGTACCATCCGTTAAATCAGAAATACTACATCAAGGTTGGATAAATATGTGAATGATAAAAAGAGGGGAGCTTGTTAATTAAAACCCTAGCGGGACTAAATCAAATTAAAATACCATGAGAGTGTTTTTTAGTTGGAAGCCTGTAAGTCTCTGCCACCGTCTGTGTGATATGTGACCTTGGTGCTTCTTGCTTTAATAATACATTTAATCAGTGTTAGGTTTCTTTTTGGGGAATCAAGTTCGAACAGATCTGCTTCACACTTTAGCTGGTGACTGACATTCACTAATCATGTCTTAATGTGTAATTATTGCTGTTTGTTACTTCCAGCAAAAGGAATAATTAACATTTAAAGAGTGTGCCACTTCAGTGCTTGTTCCAAATATATTCCTCCACAACCCAGCACTCTTTCATCCCTGATCACACCGTAATCACCATTTTAATGGGGTCTCATCTATTAACCTTTCAAAACGACCAGAAGGTCTGGCCTATCCTGATGGAGATAGGAAGAACAGAACACATTCAGTTCCAAAAACAAGATGTGAGGTCTGGGGGATTTTTTGTTCTCCCCTGTCTTTAGTAAAAGTTTTGTTGGCTTTGGATAGTTTAATGTCCAGCTGTTAGAATTCTGGTGAAATTAGATTTTTAATCATTCAATGCCCTCGAGAGTATTTCTAGAGGAGCTGACAGATGCTGTTCTGTTTACAGGAACATGGCATTCCCATCGACATGGGCTATGCCGTGGCACCACATCACTCTGGTGTCTATCCGGTCCATGTGCAGCTCTATGAGGCTTGGAAGAAGGTGTGGGGCATCAAAGTGACCAGCACTGAGGAGTATCCACATTTAAAACCTGCACGATACAGACACGGCTTCATCCACAGTGGCATCATGGTAAGACACATTTGATTCCCATTACCGAAATCTTGGAATACTGATCCTTAAAATACTTTATCGAACTGTCATACCATTTCCATTAGTGTAGATGTTCCACTCTAAAGATCAAACGTGACCGTGCATTCACCTGAAGAAATTTAAGACAATTTCTACAGTCGCGTACATTTTATTCCCTAGTTGTACAGATACGATAACTGGGACTTTCAATTTTTTTTCTGAATTTGGGTCAAAAACGGTGAAACCAACTGTGAGCAATGTTCTTTCGAAATTGTTTTGGTAATTAAACCTGGTGTTCTGATTACATTTTCTTTCAATTTTATCCAAAAAATTGAACAACTTTAAGCATTTTATTATTTTTAGCTGCAGTACAAATCCACAAGCCATTAAAAAGTAAAAAGAAAGCAAAAACCTTAATCATATGAGATTAAACAATATCCTAATCCTACATATATATGTAAACACGACTAGGGTATCTTACACTGTTCCATATACAGGAAACTTTCGTTTATCCGGCACCCAAATATCCGGAATTCTCGCTTAACCGGCAAAAATCAGGTAAGTTTTATTGTACAGACAAGACCCCGATTCTGACCTTTCGCCCCCACGAAAGGGGGGTCAAAGTTCTTCCGACTCGGACCTGTCACAGCTACGGAGGAAAAAGCCGGAGTCTCGTTTACTTTCCCTCTCCGGGTCCCAATTGTTAAGCCTGTGGCCGTGCACGGGGCTCTCGTACCTTGGTAAGTATAGCTCTCTGTAATCCGGCACTTTCGATCAACCGGCACCACGCCGGTCCCGTCGGTGCCGGATAAACGAAAGTTTCCTGTAACTATATTATATGATTGTTTCTTATGTGCTTGTTGTAAAATAAACGTGCTTAATATTTTTAACAAATTGAGATCTGATGTGATCTTCCAGATTTCATTGAGTTAGCTCTAAAATTAGAAAGCTTCAAATTAATGTTATCTTGAAGAATTTAGATAATATTCATGAATGAGTGAATGCACAAAACGTGGCAAATAAGGTTGGTGAGCTGCAGGCACAAGTTGCCATATATGATTATGATATAGTGGCAATAACGGAGACCTGGCTCAAACAAGGGGAGGACTGGGAACTTAATATTCCTGGCTACAATGCATTCAGGATAAATAGGGCAGGAAAAATAAAGGAGTGGCAGTATTGATCAAAGATACTGTTACAGCCCTGGAAAGGGATGATGTACTTGAGGGTTCAAAGACAGAATATATTTGGGTAGAGTTAAGGAACAGAAGAGGAGCTATTACACTACTGGGTGTATACTATACGCCACCAAATAGTGGGTAGGGATAGAGGAGCAAATTTGCAAGCAAATTTCAAAAAGATGCAAGAACAATAGAGCAGTGATAATGGAGGACTTCAATTATCCTAATATAGACTAGGATAGTAACAGTGTAAAGGGCAAAGAGGGAGTGAGATTCCAGAAATGTGTACAAGAGAACTTTCTTAATCAGTATATTTCCAGCCCAACAAGAAAGGAAGCAGTGCTAGATCCAGTTCTAGGGAATGAAGTGGGGTTTAGAGTCATTATGGAAAAGGATAATGCACAATCAAATGTAAAAATTCTCAACTGGAGGAGGGCTCATTTCAGTGAGTTGAATAGGGATCTGGCCCTAGTGGTTTTGAATCAAAGAATGGCAGGTAAAACAGTAAATGAGCAATTTGAGACCTTCAAAGAGGAGATAGTTTGAGTACAGACTAGACACAGAATACCACGAGGAGGAAATGACAGGCATCTAGAGCTCCCTGGATGACTAAAGATATAGGCCCTGAATTTGGGGTCGGAGACTTCCCGCAGGGAAATGCCTCCGATCTGCAAATAAAATGCCCGCGTACCTGGTGGTCCGGGAGGTATGGAGATTCACGGTTCTGGGCCTCTCTTGGTACCCGCAGGTAGAGGTCTACATATCTCAGGGGTGCAAGCGGTTCGCAAGCACCCCTGGAATCACGTGGGCTGGCCCAACCAATAAAAGAAGGGGATCCCCATTCATGCTTATGGGGATTCCATATGTATGGAAACCCCATAAGCATGAATGGGAATACCAACAAAAAAATACATACATACATCAAATAAATAAAATTTAAAATGTCATTTAATTAAATATTTAAAACAAAATTTATTTTTTTGAAAAATAAATTTAAATGTTTTAAAGGGTCTAAAAATATACTTATTTTATTGTACAGGTTTTTCAATGTAGAAAATGATTGATAAAAATGTATTTTTATGTTTTTTAAAACTCTTACGCTGATAAAAGCAGGCCTAGACGAACTAGTGGCACAAATAGAGATAAATGGGTTTGATCAAATAGCCATTACAGAGACGTGGTTGCAAAGTGACTAAGGTTGGGAACTAAATGTTCCAGGGTACTTGACGTTTTGAAAAAACAGGCAGAATGTAAAAGGAGGGTGGGGTAGCCCTGATAATAAAGGATGACATAAGGACAGTAGAGAGAAAGGCTCGTGGCTCGGAAGATCAGGAAGTAGAATCAGTATGGGTGGAGATAAGGAATAACAAGGGGCAGAAAACATTAGTGGGAGTAGTATATCGGCCCTCTAACAGTAGCTGTACCGTTGGATGGAATATTAATCAAGAAATAGTAGGAGCTTGTAACAAAGGTAATGCAATAATCGTGGGGGACTTTAATCTTTATAGAGACTGGAAAAATCAAATTGGCAAAGGTAGTCTGAAGGACGAGTTCATGGAATGCATTCAGGACAGTTTCCTAGAACAATACATCATGGGACCAACCAGGGAACAGGCTATTTTAGATCTTGTATTGCGTAATGAGACAGGGTTAATTAGCAATCTCATAGTAAAGGATCCTCTGGGGCAGAGTGATCTTAATATGATATAATTTCATGTTAAATTTGAGAGTGACTTGCCTAAGTCCGAAACTAGAGTCTTAAACTTAATTAAAGCTAATTACATAGGTATGAGGGGTGAGTTGGCTAAGGTAGATTGGAAAAATAGATTAAAAGATATGGCAGTAGATAAGCAGTGGCTAGCATTTAAAGAAATATTTTATAATTCTCAACAAAAATATATTCCATTGAGAAACAAAAACTCCACGGGAAAAGTGATCCATCCGTGGCTAACTAAAGAAGTTAGGAATAGCATTAGATTGAAAGAAGAAGCTTATAATGTTGCGAAGAATAGTAGTAAGCCTAAGGATTGGGAGAGCTTTAGAAACCAGCAAAGCATGACCAAAAAATTGATAAAAAGGGAAAAAATAGAATGAGAGAAAACTAACAAGATATATAAAAACAGATTGTAAGAGCTTCTACAAGTACGTAAAAAGAAAGAGAGGAGCTAAAGTAAACATTGGTCCCTTAGAGGCTGAGACAGAAGATATTATTATGGGGAATAAGGTAATGGCAGAAACGTTAAACAAATATTTTGTATCTGTCTTCACAGTACCTACATCCTAGGGGGCTCGATTTTAATAGCTCTGAGGAGACAGATTTGGAGGCGGGTGGGCAGCGAAAATTGGAAAAAATGGCTTCAGACAGCCAAGCCGCCTCCATCCCGCCCCCACGCGATTTTCGTGAGTGTCGGGTCAGCCGCTCTCAAACTGACCCGACGGGAACCGGTGGGACAGGTAGTTAAGGCAGTTAACAACCTGTTAACTGCCTTGCTAATCCTATTTTTATAGTGGTTTCCCATTTTCATGCTTCTGGCTCCTGTTTCCCATCTTGTCAGAAACAAGCCAGCTGCAAGGAGACGAGTTGCTGGAGGACATGATTTGTAGTCATTGGTGCAGCACTTTAAAAGCGCTCCTGTAACATGGCTGACATTCAAATGCAACAACTTTGTTGTTGGAGGTTTGGGATAAGATTTTGCAAATCTACTGACCTTGTGACTGTTCAAGCTGACAGCCATCTGCAGTGTAACCTGATTGGAATAATTTCAAGTCACTTCAACTGTGCGCTTGCAAGCTTCTTGCCTCAAATGAAATCTATAGCAATGGGATGGGAACCATTTATATCCTCTCATCCTGGTCGTCAGATTTGGAGGAAGAGCAGCCGTGGCAGCACCACAACAGCATGTGGACATTCCTTACCAGTTGCTGTCAAAGTCACCACCGCACTCAACTTCTTTGCTTCGGGCTCCTGCTAGGGATCAGCTGCAGGCATCACTGGCATCTCCCAGTCGGCCGCACACACCTGCATCACGCAGGTCACCGATGCCCTCTTTGCAAAGGCGCACAATTATATCCACTTCTCCACGGATGGCCCAAGTGTAACCGCGCGTGCGGTTGGGTTTGCCAATATGGCAGGCTTGCCAATGGTGCAGGGCGTCATAGACTGCACACATGTAGCAATTAGGGTCCCCTATCACAACCTAGCTGTATTTGTCAACCACAAGGGATTCCACGCCCTGAACGTCCAGCTAGTGTGTAACCACAGGAAGATTATCTTGCATGTTTGCGCAAAGTACCCTGGCAGTTGCTATGACTCCTTCATCCTGCGCCAGTCTACTGTGCCTCAGCTCTTCCATCCACCAACCCAACATTCCAGATGGCTTCTTTGCGATAAGGGCTATCCTCTGAAAAAGTGGCTTATGACACCGATGAGGAGGCCATCAAACGATGCTGAGGAGCGGTACAATGTGAGTCACTTATCCACCAGAAGCATCATCGAGCAAACCATCGGCTTGCTCAAAATGCGCTTCCGATGCCTAGACAGATCTGGAGGAGCCTTGCAGTATGCACCAGCCAGAGTGTCCAGAATCATTGTGGTCTGCTGTGCCCTGCAGCAGCGCGGCTTAGTGCTGCCAGATAAACAAGTGGCTCAGCACACAGCCTCCTCCTCAGAAGAGGAGGAGGACGAGGATGAGGAGGAGAATGAGGAGGAGAATGAGGAGGAGGACTGGGAGCAATGCGTTGCGGGGCCGGATGTGGCCAATCCAGCAGTAGGCGACCACATTGGCCGTCAGGCAAGGGATGCACTCATCCATGCCAGATTCGCGTAAGATTACACTTCAACCACAGGTGTGGAGATGAATATAAGTCCGACATTCTCCAAACCCCAGGCATCATTTGTCCAATAAATGTTGGTTTGCGCTCAGTGTCACCATCATTTTACATGGAATTCGCCCTGAGCCCTCACTCTTGAACTTCCATTTCCCAGAACACAGAGGCAGTACTTTAGGTGATCTCAGCAGATCATTAAACCTTTTTCCACACTGAACCCATGTGCGTCTACACACAGACCTCAAACTCACATCCTCAGCAATTTGCAACCAAGCTGCCTTGGTTTGCTGAGGAGGCCTCCGCCTTCCGTTTCCAGGGAAGAGGACCTCCTGACGTCCTCTAACTCCCTCCACAAGAGCTTGGAGAGAGCCCTCATTGAACCTGGGTGCAGCCTTAGTTTTTGGGGCTGTCATTCCTGCAGCAGCCAGCACCTTTAAGAGTGAAAACCTAATGCTTTTGCAAAGGGGACATGGCCCCTTTAAATTTTTACTCAAACAACGCATCATCAGAGCGACAATCTGACATGCTCCAAGCAATTGCCTGGAGGGACCCGCACGTCGGCCGTAACGAGGCCAATCAAGCGAAAATTGTAACTGCTGGGCGACAGCATCCGGGAGCGGGTCCGAAAGCTGCCGAGCAGCGGGCCCACCCTCAACCCTCCTCCATTAATAAAATTGCGGCCATTGGTTCTAAAAGAGGTGGCTGCAGAGATAGTGGATGCATTGGTTGTGGTCTTCCAAAATTCCCTAGATTCTAGAATGGTCCGAGTGGATTGGAAGGTAGCAACTGTAACACCACTATTCAAAATAGGAGCGAGACAGAAAACATGGAACTACAGGCCAGTTAGCCTGACATCTGTCATCAGGAAAATGCTGGAATCCATTGTTAAGGAAGTGGTATCAGGGCACATAGAAAATCATAATGGCCCATATTTTCCGATCGGAGGCTTCCTGCGTGCGGAGGCCTCCGATCGGGAAAAAATCTACAGACTTACCTGAGGGCTCCCGAGGTGCGTATACCTCCGTTCCTGGGCCTCTCCAACTCGAAATGTGCAGGGCCCATGTATCCCAGAGGCGCATGCGGTTCGCAAGCGTATCTGGGATCACGTGGGCCATGGGGAGCCAATAGGAGAAGGGAATCTCCCTTCATACACTTGACAGATAGACCTGTCAAATATATGAATGGAGATCACCCCAAAAACATTGTAAAATATTAAATAAATTAAAAAAAAATCACATTTTTAAAATGAGTTGAAATTACAATGGCCCTGAAATTCGCCTCTCCGGCTTGCCGCGGGGGTAAGGATCATGCGCGCACTTACCTACCGCGCCTGCCGTTGACCACTGGGCCCTCGGGAACTTCAGCTCCTGGGCCTGCTCCAAGTGCCGGCACGCAGTGCTTGCGTGTCCCAGGGGCGCAGTTAGTGCGATGCGTCCCCTGGGATCACGTGGGCCATGGAGAGCCAATGGCAGCAGACCATCTTTCATTCATAGATTTGACAGGAAGACCTGTCAAATCTATGAATTGAAATCGGCCCCAAAAGAACAGCTAAACATAAAATAATTTTTTATTTAAACCATCACATTTATAAAATAACTATAAGTTAAATAAATTAACTACTTTAAACAAAAATTTAATTTTTTGAAAAAAAGAATTAAAGTTTTTTATGGGGCTAAAAATAAATTTACCTTTTTTAAAGTACTTTTAAATGATAAATGAGGGAAAACATTTTTTTTTACTTTTTTCAACTTTTATGCTGGTAAAAGCAGGCCTTACGCTTGCTTTTACCAGGCGTAAGATTTCTAAGGGTTTTCTGCGGGCGGAGGTTCTGCAGAAAGCGGAACTCTCCCCCCGCAGAGGCCCTTCTCCAGGGCAGGCATCCGATCTGTCAAGAGCATTCTTGACAGATCGGAAATGCCGGTTTTCAGCGCATGCGCTTGGCATGCCTGAAACCGGCATTTCCGATGTCCCTACGGGTGTGTACACAGTGCGTACATACCCGTAATGATCGGAAGATACAGCCCAATATGATTAGGCAGGTTCAACATGGTTTTATGAAAGGGAAATCGTGTTTGACAAATTTATTAGAGTTTTTTGAGGATGTAACTAGCAGGATAGATAAAGGGGAACCAGTGGATGTCGTATATTTGGATTTCCAAAAGGCATTCGATAAGATGTCACATAAAAGGATATTATACAAGATAAGGGCTCATGGAGTTGGGGGTAATATAGTAGCATGGATAGAGGATTGGTTAACGGACAGAAAACAGAGAGTGGGGATAAACGGGTCTTTTTCAGGTTGGCAGGCTGTAACTAGTGGGATGCCACAAGGATCAGTGCTGGGGCCTCAGCTATTTACAATCTATATTAATGACCTAAATGAAGGACCGAGTGTAATGTATCCAAGTTTGCTGATAATACAAAGCTAGGTGAGACAGTAAGCTGTCTATCTATTAGGAGACCGGGTTAGGGTTAAGGTTAGGGTTACATTATACTCCATCTGCCACCTTACTGCCCACTCACTTAGTCTATCTATAATAGATAGAAAAACTGAATATTTTTTAAATGGTGAGAAACTTTTAACTGTTGGTGTTCAGAGAGATTTGGGTGTCCTCATGCAAGAAACATAGAAAGCTAGCATGCAGGTACAGTAAGCAATAAGGAAGGCAAATGGCATGTTGGCCTTTATTGCAAGGGGGTTGGAGTATAAGAGGAAGGAAGTCTTGGTACAATTGTACAGGGCCTTGGTGAGACCACACCTGGAGTACTGTGCACAGTTTTGGTCTCCTTATCTAAGGAAGGATATACTTGCCTTGGAGCCAATACAATGAAGGTTCACTAGATTGATTCCTGGGATGAGAGGGCTGTCCTATGATGAGAGATTGTGTAGAATGGGTCTATACTCTTTCTTTAGAAGAATGAGAGGTGATATCATTGAAACATACAAGATTCTGAAGGGGATTGACAGGGTAGATGCTGAGAGGTTGTTTCCCATGGCTGGAGTGTCTTGAACTAGGGGCCATAGTCTCAGGATATGGGGTAGGCCATTTAAGACTGAGATGAGGAGGAATTTCTTCACTCAGAGGGTTGTGAATCTTTGGAATTCTCTGCCCCAGAGGGCTGTGGATGCTGAGTCTTTGAGTATATTCAAGGCTGAGATAGATAGATTTTTGGACTCTACGGGAATCAAGGGATATGGAGATCGGGCGGGAAAGTGGAGTTGAGTTCGATGATCAGCCATGATCTTATTGAATGGCCTACTCCTGATCCTATTTCTTATGTTCTTATGCCATAGTAAAGGAGGAGGCAGTAGAGAATTTGGATAGGATAAAAATAGATAAAGAGGAAGTACTTAAAATGTTGGTAATGCTCAAAGTGGAAAAGTCACCCGGTTCGGATGGGATGCATCCTAGGTTGCTGAGGTAAGTAAGGGTGAAAATAGCAGAGTCAATGATGTTGTGTATATGGACTTTCAAAAGGCGTTGATAAAGCACCACATAATAGACTTGTTAGCAAAATTGAACCCAAGGGATTAAAGGGGCAGTAGCAGCATTGACACAAAATTGACTGAGGGACAGAGAGTAGTGATGAACGGTTGTTTTTCAGATTGGGGGAACAGGTGTGTTCCCACAGAGGTCGGTATTAGAACCATTGCTCTTTCTGATATATATTAATGACCTGGACTTGGGTATACAAGGAATAATTTAAAAGTTTGCAGATGACACAAAACTCGGAAAAGTAGTTAACAATGAAGAAGATAGTAGCAGACTTCAGGAGGACATAAACAGACTGATGAAATGGGGGGACACGTGGCAGATGAAATTTAATGCAGAGAAGTGTGAAGTGATGCATTTTGGAAGGAAGAATGCGGAGAGGCAATATAAACTAATTGGTATTATTTTAAAGGGGGTGCAGGAACAGAGAGACCTGAGGGTTTATGTACAGAAATATTAGATGGTGGCAAGACAAGTTGATAAGGCTGTACAAAATAAAGCATACGGGATCCTCGGTTTTATAAATAGAGGCATAGGGCTGGATTTTACTCACCGAGACGCGTTGGGGGCGGGACTGCTGCCTTCCGGGTTCTAGTCCTGCCCCCAGCGACGTCCGATGCACAGACGCCATTGTCCCCTGATTGGCCTTGTTAAGCCCGCCCTGCGGGCTTGCCGGCCAATTAAGGGGAAGCCGGTATCAGATGACGTCAGTTGATGACGCTTCATCTGCCGATTTTCTTAAAGGCACATGAACCATAAATTTTTGACAGATGATTTGACAGTGTTTGACAGCATTGAGGTGCTGTCAAACACTGACAATCACTGTACAAAGGTGAGCCCTTGTATCCAGACTCTCCAATGACTCTCTCCTTAGGATGAAACAGATGGCAGCTGCAGGTGAGGGTACAGAAGCGATCTGTCACTTCTCCCATTGAGGTGAGGCCACACAAACACTTCAAAGCTTGTCACCTACAGAAAAATCTATACACATTAAAAATGACTTTCCCAACATTTCCTTACCTCTGATACTCACCAGTGTCCCATTGAATCCTTCACACCACTCCTGCAGCTGTCATCTGTACACCAACATTACAACAGACCCACAGCACACCTCACTTACCCTGGCGGGGTTCCCCGATGTCGGGAAGCCCGCAGCAGAGGTCTAAAAATTGGAAAAAGCCTCTTAACTGCTTGTTAACTACCTGGTAACAAGCAGTTAAGTGGCTATAATCCTCTTCCCACCGCTAGGAGTCGGGTCCCTGCGCAAATCGGGGACCCGACTCCCGAGAAGATTGGTTGGAGGCGGGTTGGGAGTGGGTTCGGGACCTGCTCCCATTCTTTTTGACTTTCCCAGCAGTCCCGCCTCCAAACCCGCCTCCTCAGGGCTGGTAAAATCCAGCCCATAGAGTACAAAAGCAAGGAACTTATGCTAAACCTTTATAAATCATTGGCTAGGCCTCAGCTGGAGTATTGTGTCCAATTTTGGGCACTGCACTTTAGGAAGGATGCCAAAGCCTTGGAGAGGGTGGAGAGATTTACTAGAATAGTACCTGGGATGAGGAACTTCAGTTACATGGAGAGACTGGAGAAGCTAGGATGGTTCTCCTTAGAGCAGAGAAGGTTAAAGGGTGATTTAATAGAGGTGATCAAAATCATGAAGGGTTTTGATAGAGTAAAAAAGGAGAAAGTATTCCCAGTGGCAGAAGGTTCAGTAACCAGAGGACACAGATTTAAGATATTTGGCAAGAGCTAGAGGTGAGGTGAGGAGAATATTTTTTAAGTGGTGAGTTATGATCTGGAATGCACTGCCTGAAAGGGTGGTGGAAGCAGATTCAATAGTAATTTTTAAAAGAGAATTGGATAAATATTTGAAGGAGAGAAAATTGCAGGGCTATGGGGAAAGAGCAGGGGAGTGAGACTAATTGGATAGCACTTTCAAAGAGCCAGCACAGGCATGATGGGTCAAATGGTCTCCTTCTATGCTGTATGATTCTGGGAAATTTTAACCCCCAAAAACAGGCAGGTTGGAGTCGGGTAGGATGTTAAAATGTTACAAATCTGAATCCCGAACCCAACCTGCCTCTAACCCGCCAACTCTCAGTTTTAACGGAGGCGGGACGGGTGCGGGCAACCAACCTGCTTGCAGAAGGTGGGTTGACAATTTAAGTATTATAATGAGGCTGCATGCCTCATATTTAACCACCATTTTAAATTTAACCCAATGACTAAAGGGAGGCAAGGACTGCTGGATCCAGAAGGTAAGTGCCAGAGTGAGAGGCTGGCTGGCTGTGGCCGGGAAACGGAGACAAAAAATGTTAATCAGGTCCTGCCATTAAATCGGCAGGGCCTAAGGGAAACCTATTCTTCCAGGTTTCCTGACCTCAATCCAGCCCCCTGCTCCCTCTCCGCCTCCGAGTTAATATCCAGCCTTATGATTCTATAGTTTATCAGTTGCTTGTCTAAATCCCGAGACTACCTTGATTCACGCTGGTATGTATTTTCTATTTTTTTTAATAATGCATACATTAATATGTGGAAAAACTTAGCACAATAAACCTAAACTCAGAAAGTAAAAGAGAGGCAATAATTAATAGATAAAAAGAAAGCAGTGAATTTTGACTTGGCTTGAAAGTATAAAATGGATGATAGCGAATCGGCAGCTGATTTCGGGAAAGATGTAAAACGGTCTACTGATTGGCTATCACCTGTTTTACACTATTGCATAATGTCAAAATTATTCCCATCCTGTCCACATCACCTGACCTAGACTAAAGTGATGTAATACAACATGGTTGACTCAAACAGAAGTGATACGATGTTTATAAATAGTCTGAAGCTGAAAAATACAGTCTGTAGTGTAGATTTATACAATATAGAACACAACTACTGTAGCCTCACATTGTGAAGAGCTACAGTTTTTTACTAATTACTTTGGAAGTGTTCCTTACTTTGGATTAAAGATCAAAAGAAAAAAATCACAAACGCAGGAAAATCTGAAATAAAGCAGAAAATGCTGGAAATATAGGGCAAGTCCTTGAGCATCTGAAAGAGAAAAATAGGTTTCAGATTTGACAATTCAGATGTAATTCTTCATCAGAATTTCACATTGATTGTAAAGCTATAGGTCAGGGTTAGTTATATTGGGTTGGGTTAGCATCAGAACATTAACAAATGTTTGACCCTTATGAGGTTTTGCTTTGTGTATCTCATACTGTCAGCAGTGCTAGAATGTAAAGATCATCAGCATGTTTAACAAAGGGACAGATAAAGGTGTTGGATTGATGGAGTCTGTCAAAGATTCCACCAGCCTTGGGACATTATATCAAATTTAAATGAGCCAGGGCTAAGGACACGACCTAAATAGTAAGTCGAATCGGTGAATGCTGCCAGCTGTGGCCAATCCACAAAGTTGCATGCAATCCACCCACTGACCTGAATGAAATCTTCATGAGCGTGGAAACTAATTCTGCCTGCAGGTCTCCCATTTATATTATTGCTCTCACCACCCCATGCCACGTAGACTTGGTGCTCCAATGTTCAGTGAGCGTAAAGAGGAGGGAAAAATCCCCCTGGGCAGTGGCTGTGTTTGTAGATTTCATTGTCTGGAATAGTTTAATTATCTATTCCAATTTGGCTTGGGGGTGGGGGTGGGGGGGGGGCAACAATCGTTTAATTTATTTTTAAAATTACATAGGATTACATAGGATATACGGCACAGAAACAGGCCATTCGGTCCAACCAGTCCATGCCAGCGTTTATGCTCCACTCGAGCCTCCTCCCGTCTTTCCTCATCTAAATCTATCAGCATAACTCTCTATTCCCTTCTCCCTCATATGCTTGTCCAGCCTCCCCTTAAATGCATTTATACCTTTTACTTCAACCACTCCCTGTGGTAGCGAGTTCCACATTCTCACCACTCTTTGGATAAAGAAGTTTCTTCTGAATTCCTTATTGGATTTCTTGGTGACTATCTTATATTGATGGCCTCTAGTTATGCTCTTCCCCACAAGTGGAAACATTCTCTCTGTATCCACTCTATCAAACCTTTCATAGTTTTAAAGACTTCTATTAGGTCACCCCTCAGCCTTCTTTTTTCAAGAGAAAAGAGACCCAGCCTGTTCATCCTTTCCTGATGTGTATACCCTTGCATTTCTGGTATCATCCTTGTAAATCTTCTCTGCATCCTCTCCAGTGCCTCTATATCCTTTTTATAATATGGCGACCAGAACTGCACGCAGTACTCTAAGTGTGGTCTAACCAAGGTTCGATACAGGTTTAGCATAACTTCCCTACTTTTCAATTCTATCCCTCTAGAAATAAACCCTAGTGCTTGGTTTGCTTTTTATGGGCTTGCTAACCTGTGGCGCAACTTTTAGTGATTTGTGTATTTGTACTCCAAGATCCCTTTGCTCCTCTACCCCACCTAGACTCGCACCCTTCAAGTGATAAGTGACCTCCCTATTCTTCCTACCAAAATGTAATACCTCACATTTATCTGTGTTGAACTTAATTTGCCAATTATTTGCCCATTCTGCAAGTTTATTAATGTCCTCCTGTAATTTGTTGCAGTCCTCCTCAGTATTGACTATCCCCCCCAATTTGGTGTCATCCGCAAATTTAGAAATTGTGTTTTTGATTCCAAAATTTAAATCGTTAATGTAAATTGTGAATAGCAGTGGTCCCAGCACTGATCCTTGTGGAACACCACTACCACTTCTGCCACCGTGAATAGCTACCCTTTACTCCCACTTTCTGCTTCCTGTCTTGAAGCCAGCTAGTAATCTACTTGTCCTCTGACTCCACATTCTCTGACCTTATTCATTAGTCTATTATGGGGTACCTTATAGAAGGCCTTTTGAAAATCTAGATAAATTACATCTACTGCATTGTCATTGTCTACTCTCTCTGTTACCTCTTCAAAAAATTCAATAAGGTTGGTCAAGCAAGATTTTCCCTTTTGAAATCCATGCTGCCTTCATTATTATACTTTTTGTTTCTAGATGTTCTTCTATTCTCTCCTTTAGTAGGGATTCTATTATTTTTCCTACCACCGATGTTAAGCTGCCTGATCTATAATTCCCTGGACATGTTCTATCCCCCTTCTTAAATATCGGTATTACATTAGCTGTCCGCCAGTCCTCTGGCACTACACCTTTTTCCAATGAATTATTAAATATGCGTAGTAATGCCTCTGCTATCTGTTCCCTAGATTCTTTTAAAATGCGTGGATGCAATCCATCCAGACCAGGAGTTTTATCCTCTGAGTTTGATTAGTTTATTTACTATATCCCCTTTTTTATTTTAAATGCACTTCTCATTACTCATCTCATCAATGTCATGCCCACCTGTTCTATCTCCCTGGTAAATACCGAAGCGAAATAATGATTTAATATTTCTGCCATCTCCCTATCGTTACCTGTGGTATTGTCCGGTCTATCCCTTAATGGCCCTATTCCCATCCCAACCTTCATTTTTTATTGATGTGCCTGTAAAATATTTAACTATTTTGTTTTATGTTCCTTGATAATTTAATTTCATAGTTCCTCTTTGCCTTCCTAATTGTTTTTTTGACTTCTCTCCTAATCCCTTCGTATTCCCTCTTATCATGCACTCCTCTGCTATCTATGTACTTAATGTATGTCTCTTTCCTTACCCTCAATTGTTCCCTTATGTTTTTTTTCATCCATGGAGTCTCAAATCAGCTTAATGAAACCAGATAATCACTGGAGTGGAATGTGGCAAGTTAAAAAATCATTGCAGAAAGAACTTAGGATTCTGTGAGTTAATTAAAGGTCCTGGGAGTGAAATTGGTCTTCGCCAGTAGTGTAAAACGGGCTCATAGTGAATCAACAGCCCGTTTTACACCGCTCCCAATTTTGTTTTTCATTGAAGTCTCTTTTCTAATAGCCTGTTCAACTTTGAGTTAATTTTATAAATTTAAAATAGTGCATTTCGTGTAGAAGTTGGATGTCTCCCAGTAAATTAAATTGCACTGAAATTCACTTTAGGCACATCAAGATGTAGTATAACTCCATTTATAATTTAAAAAAAAAATTCCAATATCTTAATTCATGCAGCATGTTACTGAATGGAGTGATGCTCCTGTTACAATGAAATTTCTACCTGCTTATAATGAAAAGTTGTGTATTTAATTCCTATTTAATCAACATGAAAGAGCGGACTGTCTGATAGATCAATGGGCACCAAAATCTTTGATCATTAACAGCCGTGTCTCCTTCCGAACACCAACTGATACTTGTAAAAATGTGAACTGGGGGGATCCATCAATGGTTCAATTAGTAAATGCCCTTCCCACTGTGGGAATGAGCTGTACAGATCAGGGAGGTCCCAGGTTTGATCCACAGTACAATTGGTTTTAGTGTACTTGAGTTAAGGAGGGGAAAAATCAGCCATGCATTGAGGCTCCTGATCACTTTTCAATGGTTATTGCTGGAAAGTGCACCTGTGTGGACACTTCCCATTACATATGTCAGATGAGAAGAGGATCCAGCTTGGCTTTCATGACACCATGGTCAACTAGTCGCACATACTCACCAACTAGATCTACACATGAAGAATCATTGAATTATACAGCACAGAAGGAGGCCATTCAGCCCATCATGCCTGTGCCAGTTCTTTGAAGAGCTATCCAATTAGTCCCACTCCCCTGCTCTTTCCCCATAGCCCTGCAAATTTTTCCCTTTCAAGTATTTATCCAATTACCTTTTGAAAGTTACTATTGAATCTGCTTCCACCACCCTTTCAGGTAGTGCATTCCAGATCACAACAACTCGCTGCATAAAAAGAATGGTCACTTCGGTGAGGTGCCAGAGGGTGGCCAGTAGTTGTGGAATTGTACCTCAGCATAAGTCAGTACCTGTAGGAAAGGAGTGATTGCTCCGGTTCAATCCAAAAAAAAAGCTACCTCAGCAACACAATCTTTTTTTTCCTCTTTTGCAAAGTTTCAAGTTGGAATTTCAACCTGAAAAGCAAAGAATGCAGAAGCTTTATTATATTAGGCAGCCTTGGAATCCATATCAAAAATGCTGTAATTTCAGCTGAAATGGTTGTTTAATGCAACTGAACTTGAACTGACTGCTTTTTCCGTTTGATGAAACTGCCAGTCAGTTTAACATTCAGTCGACCAGCTCCTGATATCAGAAAGTGCTTTTCAAGCAAATAAAATTTCACTAACAGTTTACTGCGTTACAATAAAAACTTCCCAATATTATTAGAATGAAATAATGAAATAAGCTATTTTGTACCAAGCTGTCAGTATCTGTCTATAAAAGACCCTGGGGCATATATAAGGAATTACTGTAGCAGCTCCAGAAGTAGGTAAAAAGGACTAAATAGCAAAACGGTTACTTGACATTTCCCACTGCTTTCCAAAGGCCTTTTTAAATTGAATTCTCAACAGTCCATTGTCTGTTTTCCTCCAATTTACTCTACTTTGTGTAAGATTTTGCTTTGAGGAAAACCTGCTCAGATATATATTTTTTTCATCTTATTGCTTCAGGTACTCCCACGTCAAACCTGTGGCCTTTTCACCCATACCATATTCTACAAGGAGTATCCCGGAGGCCCAAGAGAACTGGACAAAAGCATCAGGGGAGGAGAACTTTTTCTCACTGTTCTTCTTAATCCAGTAAGTGTTTGAACTATCTATAGTTGTGAACATTAGTGATGGCAGAGAGAATCTGGGCTTCCCCCAAAGCTTCCCCCTAGCCCTGAACCCACATCCTCCTCTAGTTTCTCTCCTATCTCCCCTCATGCCCTCTCCGAGTTCATCTTATCCATGGGACCGACCTCCTGCTCTATTGACCCTATACCCGCTAAACTGCTGACCACCCAACTTACCTTCCTGGGCCCCATGCTAGCAGATATTGTAAACACTTCCCTCTCCTCAGGTACTGTTTCACCACCGCCCCCCTCCCCACCCCCCACTTTCAAATCTTCTGTCATCACCCCCTCCTCAAAAAAAGAACCTTGAACCACCCTATCCCTGCAAACTACTGCCCCATCTTCAACCTCCCTTTCCTCTCCAAAGCTCTTGAATGTGTTATTGCTTCCAAAATCCGTGTCCATCTTTCCCGCAACTCCATGTTTGAATCTCTCCGCCCTTGCCACTGCATTGAAAGGAATCATAAAATCATACAGCACAGAAGGAGGTCATTCAGCCCATTGTGCCTGTGCTGGCTCTTTGAAAGAGCTATCCAATTAGTCCCACTCCCCTGCTCTTTCCCCATAGCCCTACAAATGTTTCGCTTTCAAGTATTTATCCAATTCCCTTTTGAAAGTTACTATTGAATCTGCTTCCACCACCCTTTCAAGCAGTGCATTCCAGATCATAACAACTTACTGCCTAAATAAAATAGCTCCTAAACTCTCCTCTGGTTCTTTTGCCAATTATCTTAAATCTGTGTCATCTGGTTACTTAACCCACCTGCCAGTGGAAACAGTTCTTCCCTCTGTACGCTATCAAAACCCCTCAAAATTTTGAACTCCTCTATTAACTCGCCCCTGAACCTTCTCTGCTGTAAAGAGAACAATCCCAGCTTCACTAATCTCTCCACATAACTGAAGCCCCTCATTCCCTGGTACCATTCTAGTAAAACTCCTCTGCCCCCTCTGCGTAGACATCCTTCCTAAAGTGTGGTGCCCAGAATTGGACACAATACTCCAGTTGATGATTTTGAAAAGTTTTGCATAACTTTCTTGCTTTTGTACTCTATGCCTCTATTTATAAAGCCAAGGATCCCGTATGCTTTTTTAACAGCATTATCAATTTGTCCTGCCACCTTCAACGATTTGTGCACATATACCCCCAGGTCTCTGTTTCTGTACCCCCTTTAAAATTCTACCATTTAATTTATATTGCCTCTCCTCATTCTTCCTTCCAAAATGCATCACTTTATACTTCTCTGCATTAAATTTCATCTGCCATGTCTCTGCCCATTTCACCAGTCTGATCATGTCCTCCTGACGTCTGCTACTATCCTCCTCACTGTTTACTACATACCCAAGTTTTGTGACATCTGCAAACATTGAAATTATGCACTGTATACCCAAGTCCAGGTCATTAAAATATATTAAAAAGAGCAATGGTCCTAATACCAAACCCTGGGGAACATCACTATGTACTGTAAGATTATGATCACAGGGCACACACAGATACCCAAAGGGTCTTAGGAGTTTCAAGGTATTTTATTAAAGAGCTACAGTTCAAAGCATAATCAGATATTACATGTGGTTAAGATAAGTATAATAGACATACAACCCGTGACAGTCGAGAGCGATCTACGACCCCCGAAGCGGAATGCCATGACCGGACGTACGGACGGACGGACAGACAGAAGGATAGACAGACTGTTAGATGCCCGATGAGACAGCATGGAGGTCTCGGGTCAGTGGATCTCTGCAGTCTGCAGCAGCAATCACTTCTGTTAGTTCGTCCCTCGAGCTGTTGGAGGTGTTAGGTTATGAACCAGCATGGATCCACCTCAGAGGCTAAACTTGATCAAGGTGTTAGGCATAAGCCAGCATTGATTTCCACCTCGAGGAAGCCTTTGCCCCTAGCTGTCTGTTTTCCTCTCTCAGTTGTCTGTTTTTATACTTTATTGTGATGGACTGGTGATTGCCTGGTGCCAATCATTTTTATCCATCCCATTGTTCAATTACAAAGGAGAGGGTATCTCTGACAGCCCCCTCCCTGCCTCATGAGGTCATTTTTCTCCTTATCTCTGTTCTAAAGGTCTGGTTATGTTTCTTTAAGAACATTTTATGACTTTCTAGTTCCATGTTGTCTTGTATTTTATGACTCCCTCAGCACCTCCGTGTCCTGGCCTCGACCATTTGTCTTTTGTGCTTGTTATCTGACCTTGCTGATATTCCTGCCATCCGTTCCCGGCCGCGTTTCTTCAGTTTATTTCTCTGTTCCTTAAGAATTAAAACCCCATTTACGGATCTAACAGTTATTTCTTACAGTACCTCCCTCCAGTCTGAAAGACAACCGTTCACCACTACTCTCTGCTTTCTGTCCCTTTGCCAATTTTGTATCCACTCTGCCACTATCCCTTTAAACCCCTTAGGCTTAATTTAAGTCACAAATGACATCCTCTGTGACCTTGACTAAGGTGCTCTATCTCTCCTCATTCTTCTCAAACATGTCTGCTGGCTTTGACATGGTTGACCACACCATCCTCTTCCAACACCTCTCCTCCGTTGTCCAGCTGAGTGGGACTACTCTTGCCTGGTTGCACTCTCAGATATCCAGTCGTAGCGATAGAATCTCCTGCAATGGCTGCTCTTCCTGCCCTGCACCGTTACCTTTGGAGTTCTCTAAGGATCTATTCTTGGTGCCTACTATTTCTCTTCTACATGCTGTCCCTCAGCGACATCATCCGAAGACATGATGTCAGGTTCCACATGTATGGTGATGCACCGCCACTGCATCTGTCCAGTCCTGGGCAGGCCAAAATTTTCTCCAACTAAACATTGGGAAGACTAAAGCCATTGTCTTTGGGCCCCCACCACAAACTCGGTTGACTAGACACCGATTCCATCCTGCTCCCTGGCCACTATCTCAGGCTGAACCAGACTGTTGGCAATCTCGTTGTCCTATTTGACCCTGAGCTGAGCTTCCGACCCCATATCTCCTCCATCACAAAGACCGCCTACTTCCACCTCTGTAACATCGCCCATCTCCGCCCCTGCCTCAGCCCATCTGCTGCTAAAACCCTCATCCATGCTTTTGTTACCCCCAGACTTGACTTTTTTAATTCATTCACGGGATGTGGGCATCACTGGCAAGGCCAGCATTTATTGCCCATCCCTAAATGCCCTTGAGAAGGTGGCGTTGAGCCGCCTTCTTGAACTGCTGCAGTCCTATTCTAATACTCTCTTGGCTGGCCTCCCATCTTCCACCTTCTATAAACTTGAGTTCATTCAAACCTCTGCTGCCTGTATTCTAACTGACACCAAGTCCTGTTCACCCATCACCCCTGTCCTTGCTGACCTAATAGGCTCTTTGTTCACCAACTCCTTGATTTTAAAATTCTCATCCTCATGTTTAAATCTTTCCATGTCTTCACCCCTCCCTTTCTCTGTTACCTCCTCCAGCCCTACAACCCTCTAAGAAATCTGCGTTCCTCAAACTCTGGCCTCTTGTGCCTCCCCCATTTCCTTCGCCGCACTATTGGTGGCCATGCCTTCAGCAATTTAGACCCTTAGCTCTGGAATCCCTTCCTAAAACTCTCTGTCTCACCACTTTGCTCCCCTCTTTTAAGACGTTGTTTAAAATCTACCTCTTTGACCAAGCTTTTAGTCACCTGTCCGAATATCTCTTTCTTTGGCTCAGTATCAGGTTTTGTCTTATTACGCTCCTGTGAAAAATCTTGGCACATTTTAGTATGTTGAAGGCACTATATAAATTGCACGTTGTTTTTGTAGGCTGTGGAATGAATAAAGTGCCCTGGGAATTAATCAGTCGGGAAGGGGGTTGGAGTGTGTGAAAACTAATGTGGTTTGTGTATGTCTGAAAGGAGTCATGCTTCTTCCTGAGGTTCACCGAGTGGCGCTGATTGTGACTGTAGTGGGGTCTCTGGTCTGAACTGGCCCTGCTTAAAGAGGTTGTGTAAAGGACTCCACGCCACAACAGGAATTAATTGGACAGAGAGTAAAGTAAAAATAAGTAGGTTTAGCGATGATGCTGATTGCTAAAATGTCCACTCATGCCAAGTAATACGGTTGCCTTTAACTCCCAAGTAGATGCCTCGACAAATCTATGTAAAGAAAACATGTCAGTACCATTTAAAACATTCCCATTTTAAATTAAAACAAGCTGGCAAATCTGTCCAGTAACAAACCTAGTCATCCAAACATCCTCTGACCATTTTCAGTACATAGTACTCACTTATCAACCTATTGATTAAAACAAAAACAACCTACAGCAGCTGACAAAAGCAGTGGCACAATACATTGTGACCATATAAAGGCCACTCTCATCCTAAGGCATTTTAGCTGGCATCTATAGCAGAAATAATTGCTGGTCACACCACTTCCCATTTAAAAAGTATTTTCAGCCTTTCTGAAGGCTGAAAGAATTTTTGCCTCCTTGCCCCTCCATGCTGTGGTTTGTGTCAGCTTCACCTCTGACTTCTGAGCGGTTCGAATCGCTCCCACTCCCTTGGTTCTAGACCTTGGACTTATTTGGGGGTTGTGATAAAAAGTGCAGCAGACAACTGAGTTTGATGCAAGAACTTTGATCTTTATTCAAGAAAGTAAAACACAACACAAACACTCTTAACACTCCAAAAGTGGGGAACACTTCGGTACAAGCGAGGGAAATAACATTAGAAGAATACTACACCCTCCCAATCCCACTTTACTAGGGTTGGACTCCAGAGGACCAGGGATGATACTCACCAGAATCCTTGACAGTTAGGTTAGTTCGCGGTTTTGGGGTTCACTTTATATGTCGGTTGGTGTCTGCCATACCCCGTACGTGGTAGAGGACTTCAACTGCGTATCTAGTCAGTCTTCGCGAGTCCGCTGATGCGGTAGGGTGCGTATTGGATTTATCAGGTGAGTACCCACTTTTCTTTGGTTTAGAAGTAGGATTTAGAGTTTTTTAAGGGAAAATCTTACCCAGGGGTAAGTCAGGAGTAGATTGTGGAGTGGAAACTTTGCGGTTCTTCGGTTTTTCTTCGAGTTGGTTTTCTTTGGTCGCGGTGGCCCAAATATTGATACTTGGTGTTTGGTTGGTTGTTTCGTGAGGGCCTTGTTGCCGCGAGGTGTCCGGTGGTCACTGAGGCGGTCGTTCTGGTTTCTTCTCGTGTCAGCCTACTTTGTTGGATGGTCTGGCCTTCGAGCTGTCGACCTCCTGGCTGGACACGGAACGCTGAACGGTGTTAGTTTTAGAACTGTGTTGCGGAGAATGCCTCCGTCGATGTCTTCTTGTTCTTCCTTCCTCTTCTTCTTTTTCAGGTTGAGAACGAACCTTCAATTATACCCATTGAAGCTCCCTTATCTGCACGCCAAATCAGGTCTCGGTCTTTGTTAGTTTTGGTGGGTTCGTTAACGGTAACTGGTTTGTTAAGGTGTGAAGTGGTTCCGGAATGGCCCCCATCCTGTCGATTTGCCACTTAATCAGAGTTTGATTGTTCTTATGTTTTGGGTTTTCTTGACTGGGCCTATGATTTCTGTGGAGTAGGCCGAAGTAATCTGTTTTATGCATGTCTTAATGGGCTCTGTAACTTGGGGTGGAGACTGTTTTTCCTCGGGTTTATTGTTAGGATGCTAATGTCTGATAGGGGCCAATTTAAACTCCCAGCGAGATCATGCGGTTCCCCAGACAGTTCCCATTAGCTCCAATACCCAAACCGGTTTTACAGAGGTTGAGCCCATCTTCCTTCACAGCCTTTTCTCCCTTACAAGCCCAGACATGTTTTAAAAATACCAAATCTTGGTTTTTGCTCAAAATGTCCTTCGGTTAGGCCCAATGCACTTCACCACCCTGTAGTAGCTAGAAAAGAGTCCAAAGTCTTTTCCTTAGGGTTTTTCTTAGAGTTTTGGCGGATCTGTGAATTTTGAGAATCTTACAGCTGCCAACTATCTTTATGTGACTGCATCCATTTAATTTTTTCCAGCAACCTCCCTGACTGTGCCCTGCACCCCTGTACCTGGGTCAATGTGCACTTGGCCTCTCAATCTTGGCCAAGATCAGGACACTGGGCTAGTTGCGCATGTTGGGCATGAGGATCAGCGGTTCTCCTATCACTGTGGCGGGGCCACAAAATCAGCCTCTTTGTCTCCCGGGAGAGTGTGATAATCACAGATATCCCTGTGTTTCTCTCAAATAAAGGCTTATTTACTATCAATGGGTAATTTTTCACTGGTACCTATGTTCTAAAATAATCATCAAAACTTTCCAATTTGTGGAACAGAACATCTCTGGCTACTGTGCACACCTCACACTTGAAAGGGGTTATTATCTGAGTTTGAACTCTTGGCTGGGAGGACATATCAGAAGTTTAGGGGTGCCATGCCCATCATTTTGTGACCATTTAATGCTGGGCAAGGCTTCAAGTCAGGAGCAAAAAGGTGGAAAATTATCCATAAATTGTCTAGCTTGGTTTTTGATCAAGTACCAACATCAGTTTCTGACGCTGGTAGCGTTAGTCTTTCATTTTGCTCCATTGTTCGTGAGGGCAGGAAGGAATTTCAGTTCTCTCTTCTTGGAAGTACTGTCTGTGGTTATCAGGCTCTCCCAGGAGATAAAAAGACTTATTCTGCAGGCCTATCATGATTAGCGCAGTACAGCATGATGCAGAAACAGATGTGGGAGAAAATAGCATACTTTAAGGAACTTGGCAAGGTAAGAATACTCAACCATCCTATGTACCAGGCAGATAGTTCCAGATTTCATGCCAAAAAGTATCTGCCAATCTGTTTCATATTCATTGCTCATGTGTGCCAAGTAGTCAAACAACCTTGCAGCTCTTTTATTGCATCTCGTGCATTCTAATATTTAAGCAGGGTGCACATTCAAGCTACAATGTACAATTGAAAACCTGGTCACATTCATGTTTTCCGAGGGCTTCACACATCAAACCAGTGTAACACAAATGTGGTCCCTTACTGAAACTCAGAATGGGCTTTAGGTTGGGTACATGACAGTCATTAATGACTTCTTGTACTTTGCAATAGTGTGATTACATTGAGCAGCTATGCCATGCTATTCAAAAAGAAAGAAAGACTTGCATTTATATAGCGCCTTTCACGACCACCGGACGACCCAAAGTGCTTTACAGCCAATTTTTTTTTAAGTGTAGTCACTGTTGTAATGTAGGAGATGCGACAGCCAATTTGCGCACAGCAAGCTCCACAAACAGCAATGTGATGATGACCAGATAATCTGTTTGAGTGATGTTGGTTGAGGGATAAATATTGGCTAGGACACCGGGAATAACTCCCCTGCTCTTCTTTGAAATAGTGCCATGGGATCTTTTACGTCTACCTGCAAACAGACAGGGCTTCGGTTTAACGTCTCATCCAAAAGATGGCACCTCCGACAGTGCAGCATTCCCTCAGTACTGCACTGGAGTGTCAGCCTAGATTATTGTGCTCAAGTCTCTGGAGTGGGACTTGAACCCAGAATCTTCCAATTCAGAGGTGAGAGTACTACCCACTGAGCCACTGGCTGACACATTCAATGAGAAAGGAGGCAAAAGTGGTGGCCATACTAATCTTCTCAAATACAGGAAGAAGCACCCCTGTGATGTAGGTCTTTGGGTAATAACGGCTGTCAACATTATGCCATAGATGTAGTGGCATCTATCATTTCTGTCCCTTCATAAAGAAAGAATTTTCATTTATAAAGCCACTTTCATGACCTCAGGATGCCCCATAGTGCTTCATAGCCAAGAATTACTTTTGAAGTGTAGTCATTGTTATGCAGACAAATACAGCAACCAATTTACACACCACAGTGTCCTACAAACAACAATGAGATGAATAATCTTTGGTGATCTCAGTTAAGGGACAAATGTTGACTAGGACACTGAGAGAGCTCCCTGCTTTTCTTTGAAACATTGCTAAGGGGTCTTTTAGATCTACCTGAACAGGTGGACACCTCATCCAGAAAACAGTACCACTGAATTGTCAGCCTAGATCACATGCTCATGTCCTGGAGATTGAACCCACAAACTTCTGACTCCAAGGTGGCAGTACTACCACTGAGCCAAGCAGATACTCAGTAAACTCTTCTTCTTCTTCTAAATCATTGAGCTCAATAGGACATTCCCATCTTCAGCATTTTGTTTTCTGCAAGTTAAATTGAGACTCCAAACAAGAATACCGCAGGGAAACTATTGCCAATAAAAGTCAATAAATGCAGAAATCAGCCATCCAGGATAATATAAATCAATATACCGAGTACAAAGCAGCAAAAAATAAATGGCTACTGAAAAAAAAATCAAATTTTCTGCCAACTTTGGAATTGATAGCTTCAAAGAGCCTCCTTCTGCAGGCCAGGCTAGACCAGGCCAGGCCAGTGGAGTTGTCTTGCACCCATTTTATATGGGCAAGTGTGCACTAGAGGCAAAGCCAGCCACAACAACATGAAATTCAGTGTGGGGCCTATTTAAATGTAATTTATTATTTCAATTGCACTAGTGCTGCACTACAGCAGTGCCTAGCTTTTTCCTTGTAGCAAAATAGAGCCGATAGCAAATTGGACCGCTGTGCCTGCAAGCCTGATTTCATGATCCACACTCATCCTTGGCAAGGCTCTGTGCTACTGGCGAAGCCTCACAAATGAAACCACATGTTAACCATTCACAAAGTGGCTGATTCTTATTCAGAGCAAATTGGTTGACTTTTATTTCACATTTTAGAAATTAGAGGATTACAACGTATGCTTTCCAGCATTTTTTTAGTAAAAAATAATGTTAATTGCCTTACTAGACACACTGAGTAAAAAAACAAACAGACTAATCACTCAGTTAAAACAACAAAGAGATGTCATATGAACGTAGGAAGCTTGTGTCTGCTAATTGGACAATAATTCATAGTCGCTTTTCACTAATGATATAATACCATACACCTATAGGCCGGAATTTTACCGGCGCTCAGAGTGCGGGATCAGAGGCAGGACTGCTGTCAAAATCAGAAAAGTTGACAGCGGGTCGGTATACCGCTGTCAACCCGCCTCTAAGTCAGTTTCCCAAGTGTCGGGTCTGTCATTCCTGAACAGACCTGACACCAAGTGGCAGGTCAGCCAATTTAGATAGTTAAAAGCTTGTTAAAAGGTAGTTAAGCAGGATTTTACCATGTACTTTCCATTTTACCAGCTTTTCCATGAGTTTCCCAGCGCGCGGGGATCACGTCAGGTAAGTAGGTCGGGTGTTGCGTCAGCATGGAATGATTTACTAACCTGACAGCTGCAAATGGTCTATGAAAGCTCCCATTTCATAGGTCTTCACTTTCCAAGCTCAGAAGCTGTTGGCCCAGATATTCCGATCGCAGGCCTCCCGCGGGCGGAGGGCTGTGATCTGGAAAAATCTGCGCCAAGACCGGAGGGCTCCCGGGAGGCGCAGAGTTCCAATGCTGGGCCTCTCCAAACTGCCGGTGTGCAGGGCCCACGTATCCCACAGGCGCAGGTAGTTCGCAGCATCCCTGGGATCACGTGGGCCATGGGGAGCCAATCAGAGAAGGGAATCTCCCTTCATACATTTGACAGTAAGACCTGTCAAATATATGAATAGAGATCACCCCCAAAACATAGAAAAACTTTAAATAGATGCAAAAAAAAAATCACATTTTTAAAATGACTTTAAATTACAATAAATTAAGTATTTTAAACAAAAATTTTATTTTCTGTAAAAAATAATTAAAGTTTTTAACGGGGCTAAAAATAAACTTACCTTTCTTTAAAGTATAAATGATAAATCAGTGGAAAATGTTTTTTTTTTTACTTTTTTTCAACTCATCCTGGTAAAAGTAGGCCTTACACCTGCTTTTACCAGGCGCAAGAATTGTAAGTGTTTTCTGCAGGCGGAGGGTCTCCAAAAAGCGGAAGTCTCCATCCGCAGAGGCCCTTCTCCCGGGCAGCCGGAGGATCTGTCAAGAGCTTTCTTAACAGATCGGAAATACCGGTTTCCAGCACATGCGAGGTGCATGCCTGAAACCGGCATTTTCGATGTCCTAACGGGTGAGTACACAGTGCGCACCCACCCATAGGGATCGGAATTTCTGCACCGTTGCTTACTGCATTTGGAAGACAGATTGACTTTTATGCAGCTCGCAAGTGTTTGGAGCAAACTCTCTATCCAGTGTCACCTCATTGGAACCTGACGTGATCCCCGCACGCTGGGAAACTCATGGAAAAGCTGGTAAAATGGAAAGTACCTGGTAAAATCCTGCTTAACTACCTTTTAACAAGCTTTTAACTATCTAAATTGACAGATCGCTTCTGTCATCTCAACCTCACCTGCCATCTATTCCATCAGCATCGGTGCCCTTGAAAAAATCTCACCTTGGTCTTCAGAATCCCAACACCAGCAGCACCAGGCACACCAGCAGCATCAACAACAACACCAACCTTCTCCGCAATCAACTGATGCTGCACAGGATACAGGGCATCATCACCCATGCACATTGCTGCCCGAGAGGCCAGCGATGGCCTCACCATGGCCAGATTTACTTCACTTAACATTGTACACCCTGGCCGCCACATGATGTGTCAGGTTGGCACCACCCCACATCAGCACCATAAAGCATCCCTACAATGTCCAAGCCATTCCTTTCACACTCATCACCATTGGGTGGGCGGGGGAAGTTATGTCTCACCATTCACTGGAACTCACAAAGACACTTTCAAAGGTGCACACAAATCTGTCCAATAAAGATTTCAATGTTTGACAACGCATTAACAGAAACTTTACACAAAAATTGGCTAAAGCACACAAGTGCCTACCCTTGTGTGTTAGTTTGAATGATTGGACAAGGAAGAGTGTGAGTGTGAGGGGTGGCTAGTGAGATGGGGAAGTGATAATATAGATAGAGAGGGATGGGTGGAGGTATAAGGTAAGTTGGTGTGAGTAAGGATGTGCAGGAGTAGGGTAGGGAAGGCAGAGTGATGGGGATGTGATGAGTGGCACAGCAGGATGAGGTTGACTGTGGCTTTGCAGTAACATTTCGTGATCTACTGTGATCATTGAAAGGTTTGTGCCACTGCAGCCTGGTCCTCCTGACAACATCCCTGCTTGTGCCCTCCTGTGCAATGTGCAACAAGGCTGCGTTGGTGTCCTGGGGAGGTGTCTTCCGCCCATGGGAAGGGAAGGGAACCTCACGGCGTGCTGTGACTCCCTCAATAAGCATATGGAGGGAGTAATGGGAGATCCTGAGTGCACCCATGCACCATTGTGCAGTGCTTGTCAGTGTTTGTAGCACCTCAATGCTGCAGAACACTGACAGCACAACTGTCAAAATGAATGTGGTCATGGTCCCTTTAAGGAAACTGGCTGATGACGTGTCATCAAATGACATCATCAGACCTGCTTCCTATTAATTGGCCGGGAGCCTTGCAGGGCGGGCTTAACAAGCCCCATCAATGGGAAATCATGTTGGAGGCCAGGATCCCGAGAGATGCGGGAACCCCACACGCCACGGACGTTGCACGCTACAGACCCGCCGAAGTTGAAAACATCCAGCCCATAGTGTCAGCTATGGCTCAGCTGGTAGCACTTTTGCCTCTGAGTCAAAAGGTTGTGGATTCAAGTCTCACTCCAGAAACATGAGCACAAATTCCAGACTGACACTCCAGTGCAGTACTAAAGGATTACTTCACTGTCAAAGGTGCCGTAATTCGGATGAGATGTTAAACCGAGGCCGTATCTGTCCTCTCAGGTGTACGTAAAAGATCCCATGGCACTATTTGAAGAAGAGCAGGGGAGTTATCCCCGGTGTCCTGCCAATATTTATCCCTCAACCAACATCACTAAATAACAGTTTATCTGGTCATTATCACATTGCTGTTTGTGGGACCTTGCTGTGCGCAAATTGACTGCCGCATTTCCTACATTGCAACAGTGACTACACTTCAAAAAAAAGTACTTCATTTACTGTAAAGTGCTTTGGGATGTCTTGTGGTCGTGAAATGTGCCAGCCTTTCTTTACTAAATAGTTCTAATATGAATGAACTGAAGGAATCAAGTCATGTACTTGTTTGAGCTTTGGTGAAAAATATCTAGTAATATAATAGAACTAGCGGCAGCATAACTGCCTAATAAATGAAGTGGTGGCTCATTTACACAGCATTAGGAGGTATATCCCTTAAGGTAGAGAAAGACACTGGCAAGGGGAAAAAGTGAAAATTATATCTTAAGATCAAGAAGCAGGGAGACTCACACGCCAGACACACAGCCATCGTTAGTCTGTGGGCTACATGTTGATTTGCTTTTTAGTTTCTTCCATCATGCTCTTAAGGCAGCTTATTAGATTTTGAAGTCTTGTTTCTTTAATTAGTCTGCTATATTGAAAGGTTGGTGTCTTGTTGCATACGACGACAAGGAGTTACAGAAGCAAGTACAAAGTAAATTTTCCAAAAATTGCAGCCTGGGTTGCTTCGGGATGCTTTGTGCATTAATGATTGAATTAGAGTTGCCATGAACAAGACCCCAGAGTACCAGAGAGAGGGAGAGCGCCAGGTCTGAGCACCAGTTAACCTGCTATTGACTGCCGTTAGAGAACAAAATGTTGAGTATATTCCGTAGCTATTGATCCAATGAGTCCAGCCACATCTCTTCAGTGGCAGAGTATGGCAATTCATCAATCAACGGTGACTGCAGAGTAAAAGAGCAATACTGTTAACAAATACAGCCACTCTCTCTGACACAAGCTGTAGAACTGCACACATACACCTGTACTGCAGCAATAGCAGTGAGAAATCCTCAAATCTCAGATGGATAGCGTAGAATAATAAACACATTCCTTTAAGGCAAAAAGGGAGTGCATAAAGGAGAGAGTCCTGTGGACAAAAAAAGAGAGGTTAAATGGAATTGCAACTTAAATGGATAGCATATGATAAAAATAGGGTTAACAATACAAATTAAAGTCATGAGGAATATAGAAAGTGTTGGGGGAGATGAAAAGAAAAACTAGAAGGGTTAAAAGAGAATATGAAAAAAGCCTAGCAGATAATAGAAAAGGAAATAATAAGACCTTTTATAAGCATACGAGTAAACTGCCAGTAGTTTTTTTTATAATATACAAGGTGGCGACAGATTGAAATTGGTCTTCAACTACAGTGCAAAATGGGTGATAGGGAATCTCTTTCTCACTGTACTAGCCTTCAGAGATGCATTTGGCCTCGGAGAGGCAGAGGATATGGAAATTCCCCAATGGGAGTTCTTTCCCTTGGCCCTGCCCCCTCCATATCAGTGGCCTTGTTTAGGATAGGTGGAGGGTCTGCCCACAAAAAAGGCGCAGGAATCTGAGGGACAAGTCTGAGACCAAGCGTATCTGGGTTCAGGCAGAGTTTCCAGCCATTCCATCGCACTTCCACCAGTTGTGAAGTCCACTGGAATGGCTGAGCAATTTCTGCCCCAGTATCCCTTTAGGGGGTTTAATTACCTCTTATACTGCCCCAAGTTAACATGTTCTATTGTGCTCTATTTTAATATAACCATTAGCTCATTTCAACTAAATGGCTTAACTTCTGCATTAAAATAGGGCAAAATTTTACATAAACTGGTTAAGCACTAAATTAAACCCTCATGTGTAATAATAATACTGTTAAATCTGGTTAGAAGAGATAGGGCGCGAAATTCGGTTACGCCCTGTTTAACCGAGTTAAGGCCGGATATTTAGCGCCTGGCGTGGAAGTACCGCCCCGGCCGCTAAATTCGGCTTACCGCCCCGCACAGGAAGTGAAGAGCCATGTCGGGCACTCCACTTCCTGGTGGGATGGTAACTGAGGCGATGTCGGGGCGCTGCCGCGTTTCAATGCCCCTCCCCTTCAGTTAAAGGGGAGGGCCGCTGCGCACTCTGCAGGGCCTCTAATGGCCCACACTAGGCCACCAGGGCGGCATGGTGCCGCGGCCGCAGCCCAAACATGGTGCCGGGCTGCACAATGGCGGCCAGGACCACACCACGGCCCACTACGGAGGGCCGACCTGGAGGTCGGCCAAAAAAAATAATGGTGGCACGGGTCGCGGCCGCACCTCCCCTTTAAATACCGCCCCGCGAGTGGTGGTTGGCCCGGCTCGTGACCCGCAAGGCTGGCGCTGACATCACCCATGGCAGCCTCGTGGGGCGCAGCCGAATTTCTGCCAAGGGACATTAAGGGGCCGCAGCTGGGTGCTATGGGGTCGCAGCGCATGGTGATGATGTTATCGTTGGTGGCACAGCAGCCCAGGGCACTACTGGCGGGGACGCAGCACTATCGGGTAGCGCCTCAGCAACGCCCCGCCGAATTTCTCGGGAGGCGCTTTTTTTGCCCTCCCCCAGGGCGATAAGCTCTTTGCACCTCGTTACTGCCCCCTGGAGGCACTAATGGCAGGCGCAAAGGAGCTGAATTTCTAGCCCACAGTATTTTTATATGTAAACTTTTCCCTAGGTCCAGCTAAAGTTCCAATGCGAGTCAGAGAACTAAGTGGCTAAGAGATGTCATGGATTAGAACATGGTCCTTTTACCTTTTAAGATTTGAATTCAAGTGCAGCCCAGATTGATGGGATGAAGTTTCCTCTTTCTCTCTGATGGTTATGATGTGGAGATGCCGGCGTTGGACTGGGGTGGACAAAAATGAGAAGTCGCACAACACCAGGTTATAGTCCAACAGATTTATTTAATTTTACAAGCTGTAAATCTGTTGGACTATAACCTGGTGTTGTGCGACTTCTCATTTTTCTCTGATGGTTGTAAAGGGTCCTACGGCAAAGCTGCTTCAGATCAATTAGTGTTTAGAGTATCTCACATTGTCACAAGTTCAAACCAATTTCTTGAGAACTCGACAGCATGCTAGAGGGAAGAATTGAAAAATACAAACCTTTATATAAGTAAGCTGAACTCTGGTAGCATTACTCTCCAGTTGACAGCGAGATTTTACATTTAAAAGATGTTGGGCCTAAATAGCATGTGAGCAACCCTCTTAGAAAGGGAACACTTTTCAATATATTCCCTTTCCTTACACTAACGGAATTTATTCATGATATCTGTAACACACCATTTAATTAACAATTCAAATTAAAACATGTAGCTTTGCTCTCTATACAAATGGTAAACTCAGATGTGTCTGCTGCTGCGCCTGGCTAGTTCTGCCTGCTTTCTGTCATATCCACTGCCGCCCTGAGAAACACGCAGCCTCATCTGTGCCTATTACAGCCACACCCTTGCTGCTGGGCACTCCCTCAGCATGACCACTGATTGGGGAATAGACCTGTGAGCAGCAATGAGGTCTGTGAATCCCTGCTTCAAAGTTCTCTCAGTTCAACCCCTCAAGATGTTGAAGCTGGATAAAAGAGGCACTTGCATAGTGGAGCCCGAGGTCTCCAGAACAAAGGTTTGAGGATTCACAGGAATTTTTCCAACTGGACTTTGGACTTGTGCCACAGAGGGATTTGCTGCAGATGCCCCTGAGGTTGCCACACATTCCGTGGTACACAATAGTACAGACACAATCGAAGGGGTGCAGCTAGACCTTGCAGGGCACTTTGGTCAGGCTCAAGTGTCCCTATAGATGTTCCTGCTCAGAGAGCAATCTTAGAAGCAGACCCTGCAAGATCAGAATTCCTTGCTGCTGAGCTGAAGAAGGAGCCATGTTCATCCTCCGGACAGCAGGTGCCTGCTTCTCATCTGCCATCACCACTTGCTCCTCTTCACTGTGCACTGTGACTCACCTTCCTCAAGCTCATTAAAAACATCCACAGCGTGTGTGTAGCTGTGCTGGTGCTTACCAACGTTGGTGAGAAAGAGAGCTGTGAGGTACTGGGACACAGCCTGAGCTGTCACTGTGTTCTTTGTATCAAATACTTTTAAGATTTCAGTAGGAAAGATTTAAGGTATCAGCAAGTTGCTGTTTGCATGGGTCCCATTCATGATCAGCATTCAATGGGTTATCTGGCCCCTGGCAGGACTGCATGGGGGGAGGTGGGACCTGTACAGGCTCAACAGAGCTGGGACCAATATCCTCACGGTGGGGGGTGGGGGGCTGCTAGTGCTGTTGGGAGGGTTTAAACTAATTTGGCAGGGGGATGGGAACCAGGATGTAGCATTAGAAAGGAGAAACATGGTGCACAAAAGAGTGGGAGATACAGAACTAGAGTAAGAGATAGTACGGTATTAGGTGGGGTCAGACTAAGAGAAAATACAAGAAGGTCTAAGATAGGTTTACAGTGCATGCATGTAAAAGCACGAAGTGTGGTAAATAAGGTTGGTGAGCTGCAGGCGCAAATAGCCACATGGGAATATGATGTTGTGGCGATAACGGAGACCTGGCTCAAAAAAGGGCAGGATTGGGTCCTAAATATTCCTGGATATAAGGTGTTCAGGAAAGATAGGGAAGGAAAGAAAGGAGATGGGGTGGCAGTATTGATTAAGAGAATATTACAGTGCTGGAGAGAGAGGATGTCCTGGAGGGGTCAAGGACAGAATCTATGTGGTTAGAGTTAAGAAACAATAGAGGTGCCATTACACTACTAGGTGTATTCTATAGGCCACAAACTAATGAGAAGGATATAGAGGAGCAAATTTGCAGGGAAATTACAGAGAGGTGCAAGAACTATAGAGTAGTGATAATGGGAGACTTCAACTATCCTAATATAGACTGGGATAGTAATAGTTTAAAGGGCAGAGAGGGGGAAGAATTTCTGAAGTATGTTCAGGAGAACTTTCTTGATCAGTACGTTTCTGGCCCAACAAGGAGGGAGGCATTGCTAGATCTGGTTCTGGGGAAGGAGGTGGGTCAAGTGTATCATGTTTCAGTAGGGAAACATTTAGTGAACAGTGATCATAGTATCATAAGGTTTAGATTAGCTATGGAAAAGAACAAAGAGCAAACTAAGAGTCTAAAAGGGAAAAATTTGGTACCTTAGCGCCTCCCATTAGCACCAACAGATGGCGGTAACGGGGTGCTAGAGCATTTTTGCCGGGGCAAGGCGAATCCAACGGCGCACGCCAAATCCCCCCCACCCCCACAGCGCCGCCGCTAACAATTATCGCCCGGAGCCTCAATGCCAGGTGGATCGTGATGTTAGGGAGTGTGCAACACTCACTGAGCACCCGATCTGTGAAATGATTGTCGTCACCTACCTTAGCGCCTGGATTAAACAGCTGCAGGGAGAGCTGGCGTGAAGCAGCAGGAAGGTGGCTCCAGGGACGTTATTTAAAGGGATAATCAGTAATGACTCGCAGCTGTCAGGTTAGTGGAGTTTCAATGGTTTCTTGTCAGTTTCACATAGTGCAACAGTTTAATTCAGTAATTTCAAGGTTATTTTGTATGAGGAGCGTTGTGGCAACTAAAAAGTAGCTACATTTATTCTTAAAAAATTCAAACTGCTACACTTGGTTACATTAATGGGGGCTGTACTGGTAGTCAACCTCACCCTCCAGGATCTACGGTGGAGGGAGCGGAGGCAGCAAGAAAGACTGGAACATGTGCCCAGAGGAAGGAGGAGGGCCATCAGGGCTCTCAACAGGAGGCCTTACCCTCCAAGGGTATTCCGAGAGCACTTCTCCTACCTCCAGTTAAGTGAGGAGTAGTGTATTGGAAGGCTCGGCTTCACCAAGGAGGTGGCCACAGAACTCTGCCACCTCCTGCAACCAGACCTCCAGCCTCAGATCAGGGCGACCACTCCTCTCACAGTAGCAGTCAAGGTCACCGTCGCCCTCAATTTCTTCGCCAGCGGATCATTCCAGTCTGCAACAGGAGACATAGCTAATATCTTGCAGTTCGCCATCCATCGCTGCATCCGGGAGGTCACAGAGGCTCTCTATAGTAGGAGAAGGGACTACATTTCCTTCCCCGTCACCAGAGAGAAGCAGGACGAACGTGCATGTGGCTTTGCCAGGATAGCAGGATTTCCCATGGTGCAGGGTGCCATTGACTGCACCCACGTGACTTTGCGGGCACCGCATAAGAATCCTGAGATCTTCCGTAACCACAAAGGCTACCACTCACTTAATGTGCAATTGGTGTGTGACCACAGACAGTGAATCCTCAATGTCAATGCCCACTATCCTGGCAGCAGCCACGATGCCTTCACCCTGCGCCAGACCGGTGTGCCAGCACTCTTCCAGCCACCATGTCAAGCTCGAGGGTGGCTGCTCGGAGACAAGGGCTATCCGCTCTCCACCTGGCTCATGACTCCCCTCTGCAGCCCCAACACTTCTGCCCAGCACTCATGTAATGAGAGCCATGCTGCCACCAAGAACATCATTGAGCAGCCCATCGGCCTGCTGAAGTAATGGTTCTGCTGCATTGACTGCACGGGAGGAGCCCTCCAGTACTCAGCTGAGTGGGTGTCCCATTTTGTGGTGGTCTGCTGCATGCTCCACAACTTGGCCATCATGAGGGCCCAGCCCTTGCAACCAGGGATTGTGGGACCACCTCAGGAGGAGGAAGAGAGAGAGGAGGAGGATGAGGAGGAAGAGGAAGAGGAGGAGAACACGAGAGGAGGAGGAGGAACAGGAGCAAGGGAGGAGGTAACCACTCAATCAGCTTTCCAGAAGGGAGGTCCGAGATCGCCTCATCAGACTACGGTTCGAATGAATTAATCCCCAGATCCCCGTTGCTCACCACATCCCCATCATTCCATCCCTGTCACAGGCCATATCACAGCGCAAAGCTGAAATGAGACACACCACAAAAGAATCCAAACTGAATTAATAAATTTATAACAATCAGTGACCACATATTTAAAGCAAAAATATTAACTATTCACCCTTGTGCAATCCCTTAGTGCCTCTCGTTACTGTGCCTTTGCCTACTCTAGTGCTCCTACGAAGTGTTGGCCCAGTGGCTGCAGCAGGGCTGGTGGAAGGCTGCTGAGTGTCTGTGCGGGAGACTTCAGATGGCCTTGCAGGACGTCCTCGACCAACTCTGGACCTGGAAGGCCCAGGCTGTAGACTGCACCACCTCAGCATGGGCGGCAGCAGTCTGGGCTGGCTGGATGACAGGCAGCGACAAGAGTAATGGCAGAGTGGCAGTGGTGGGAGCAGGAATGCTGTCATCCAGAGAGAGGACAGCAGCTTCCTGCTCAACTGACCCACTGCCACTCCCCTGAGGCAGCACCTCAGCATCCCTAGCAATCTGTTGGAGCACAGATTCCTGGCCTGCTGCGACACCGTGAAAGCCTCAGCTGACGGTGGTCGACCCAGCCACGATGGCAGCAGTCAGAGCTTGCGTGGCATCAAGCTGAGACTGCATGAGAGCAGTCTGAGATTGGATGCCAACAAGCATAGACTGAATTACAGCACTAAAACATTGCGTCACTTCCGCCTGTGCTGCAATGGAAGCTGCCAGATCGCCCATCACACGTAGCATCAGGTCTGGGTCGCCAAGGTTTCGCTGGGAGTCTACCATCCTTTGCAGACTGGAAATGGTGGGCTCCATGGTGTGCACAGAGCCTTGTGTAATGTTGGAGGTGGACTCCTCCACGCTCCTTACCATTGCCAAGAGGCTCTCTGGCACCCTTGCCATTGCACCTATCATCTCCATGTGCATGCCCATCACCCTTCTTCTAAAGGCCTCCCCATTGAGGTCCTCATCTGAGTCCTGTGCAGCAGAACTCGCACGTGAACGCACCCTCCAGGGAGCTGGCCCCCAAGCTCCCCTTTCCCCCTGGCCTTGCTGCAGCCTGCTAATTCCCGGTGCCTCACCCTGTGCAGATCCCACTACTATACTAGCCTCTAAAGAATGCGTAGTGCCAGTATCTGAGCTGGTGCCTGCGGGTGAGACATGCAGTGACGCGGTGTGTTCTTCCTCCTCCTCTTCTCCCGCCTCGCTCGCTACAGTCCCCTCAGGTTAGGCTGCTTAGGTGCTTGCTCATTATCTGAAAGCATAAAGGCACAAGAGTCGGGTTAAGGTGAGGGGAGCGGGCAGGAAGGGAGAAATGAATGAATGCATGCAAACAGCATGACTAGCTGGAAAGTGTGAAAGGCTTGTGGGGTAAGGAGGAAGTGGGATGTGAGAAGAAGGAGTAGGGATGAACACACTGTTGTTGTCCCCAAGGGGGTCAACGTTGCCGGTGGCTACTGCACCCACCACCTGAAGCCCAATAATCTGCAGCACTCTATTTTCCAGCGCAGACAGTGATTGGATGTCGGCTTGTCCCCCGCCTGTGCGTTCCTGCTCCCTCCTGTTGTGAACCACCTTGGCCTGCAAGAGAAAGGTGAATGTGTGAGTGAGTGTGGAGCAATGTATCTGGGTGATGTGCCTGCCATAGTTGAATAGCTATCATTGTGTGCAAGGTGTGAGATGTGGGTGTGAGTGTTGGTAGGTAGAGATTGTTGGTGGGTGGGTGCTGGGGGTATGGTGCTCTGGGCAGTGTGAACAGACTGTGGTTCAAATGGTGGTATGTAGCATTTGTTGAAGCATTCACTCACCCTGACCACCTGAGTGAGGTCGTTAAATTTCTTCCTGCACTGTGTGTGGGTCTTGGGGATCACAGTGCTCCTCGAGACGTGCTGCGCTACATCCCTCCACATGGTGCGGAAGACTTGCGGTGAGGGCCTCCTGCCACTTGCCGGGTAGAGCACCGCCCACAGTCTCTCCACAGCAAACACCAATGCCTCCAAGGCTTTAACGCAGAATCTGCGGGCTCGCTCCCTGGGGCATGGATCTGCCATGAGTACAGCTGCTTCAGTCCTCCGGCTCCTTCTCCTCGACCTGCCGTTGCTTGCTGAGGCAGCTGCACAGCCAGCAATGCTGAGAATGAGGTTCTGCAGCATCAATGAGCCTCCCCTTTAGGAAATGAAAAAGGCCTCTGGCAATCATGACTTGCGATTAGACTGCACCTGATATTGGTCCACTCTTTGACTGTAACGCCAATGAGCTTGGGCTTAAAGACTTGAATTAGCGCTCCAATCATTTCTTTGAGCAGTGAGCACGAATTTCTCGTGCAGTCCAAATCATTAGTGCCTGGTGCTAATTCTCCAACTTTTCTAATTTTACCGCCCATTCCTGGGCTATAATAAATTTCTAGCCCAAAATACTTAACTGGAGGAGGGTCTCAGTGGGTTGAGAACGGACCTGGCCCAGGTAAATCGGAATCAAAGATTGGCAGGCAAAACTGTAATTGCCTTTAAAGAAGAGATGGTTCGGGTACAGTCGAGGTATATTCCCACGAGGGGGAAAGGTAGGGCAACCAAAACCAGAGCTCCCTGAATGACGAAAGAGATAGAGAGTAAGATGAAGCAGAAAAAGGGGGCGTATGACAGATACCTGGTTGAGAATACAAGTGAGAACCAGGCTGAATACAGAAAGTTCAGTGGGGAAGTGAAAAAGGAAATAAGAGGGGCAAAGAGGGAGTATGAGAATAGATTGGCAGTTAATATAAAAGGGAATCCAAAAGTCTTCTATAGGCATATAAATAGTAAACAGGTAATAAGAGGAGGGTTGGGGCTGATTAGGGACCAAAAGGAGACCTACGCATGGAGGCAGAGGGCATAGACGAGATACTAAATGAGTACTTTGCATCTGTCTTCACTAAGGAAGAAGATGCTGCCAAAGTCATAGTGAAAGAGGAGGTGGCTGAGATATTGGATGGGATAAAAATTGATAAAGAGGAGGCACTGAAAAGACTAAAAAGTTGATAAGTCACCAGGACCAGATGGGATGCATCCTAGGATGCTGAGGGAAGTTAAGTTGGAAATTGCAGAGGTACTGGCCATAATCTTCCAATCCTCCTTAGATACAGGGGTGGTGGCAGAGGAATGGAAAATTGCAAATGTTACATCCTTGTTCAAAAAAGGGTGTAAGGATAAACCCAGCAACAACAGGCCAGTCAGCTTAACCTCGGTGATGGGGAAGCTTTTAGAAATGATAATCCGGGACAAAATTAACAGTCACTTGGACAAGTGTGGAATAATTAATGAAAGCCAGCACGGATTTGTTAAAGGCAAATCATGTTTAACTAACCTGATTGAATTTTTTGATGAGGTAACAGAGAGGGTTGATGAGGGCAATGTGGTGATGTGATGTACATGGACTTCCAAAAGGAGTTTAATAAAGTGTCACATAACAGGCTTGCCAGCAAAGTTGAAGCACATGGAATAAAAGGGACAGTGGCAGCATGGATACAAAATTGGCTAAGCGACAAGAAACAGAGTGTAGTGGTGAACAGTTGTTTTTCGGACTGGAGGAAGGTACACAGTGATGTCCCCCAGGGGTTGGTACTAGGACCACTGCTTTTCTTGATATATATTAATGATTTGGACTCAGGTGTACAGGGCACAATTTCAAAATTTGCAGATGACACAAAACTTGGAAGTATAGTGAACAGACCGGGTGCTCCGGTTTCCTCCCACTGTCCAAAAATGTGCGGGTTAGGTTGATTTGGCTATGATAAATTGACCCTTAGTGTTAGGGGGGATTAAATATGTGGGGTTATGAGGATAGGATGGGATATGTTAGGGGGAATTAAATACGTGGGGTTACGGGGCTCGGGTGGGATATGTGTACTGTGGGGATTAAAGCAGGGACAGGGTACTGGATTTTGAATGATCAGCCATGATCATATTGAATGGTGGTGCAGGCTCGACGGGCCGAATGGCCTACTCCTGCTCCTAGATTCTATGTTTCTATGTGAGGAGGATAGTGATAGGCTTCAAGAAGACATAGACAGGCTGGTGAAATGGGTGGACACGTGTCAGATGAAATTTAACGCAGAAAAGTACGAAGTGATACATTTTGGTAGGAAGTACGAGGAGAGGTAATATAAACTAAAAGGTAGAATTCTAAAGGGGGTGCATGAACAGAGACCTGGGGGTATATGTGCACAAATCGTTGAAGGTGGCAGGGCAGGTTGAGAAAGCGGTTAAAAAAGCATACAGGATCTTGGGCTTTATAAATCGAGGCATAGAGTACAAAAGCAAGGAAGTTATGATGAACTTTTATAAAACACTGGTTTGGCCACAACTGGAGTATTGTGTCCAATTATGGGCACCGCACTTTAGGAAGGATGTGAAGGCCTTAAGAGAGGATGCAGAAAAGATTTACAAGAATGGTTCCAGGGATGAGGGACTTCAGTTACATGGATAGACAGGAGAAGCTGGGGTTGTTTTCCTTGGAGCAGAGAAGGTTGAGAGGAGATTTGATAGAGGTGTTCAAAATCATGAGTGGTCTAGACAGAGTAGATAGAGAGAAACTGTTCCCATTGGCGGAAGGGTCGAGAACCAGAGGACACAGATTTAAGGTGAATGGCACAAGATCCAAAGGCGACATGAGGAAATACATTTTTACGCAGCGAGTGGTTATGATCTGGAATGCACTGCCTGAATGGGTGGTGGAGGCAGATTCAATCGTGGTTTTCAAAAGGGAATTAGATAAGTACCTGAAGGAAAAAAATTGCAGAGCTATGGGGAAAGGGTGGGGGATTGAGACTAGCTGAAGTGCTCTTGCAGAGAGCGGCATGGGCTTGACAGGCCAAATGGCCTCCTTCTGTGTTGTAATGATTCTATGAAATATCTGTATGAATGCTTAGGACAAGACAGCTTCAGATGAGTCACAGGTTATGAGGGGACATTTTGTAGTATCGATACTTTGGACACCTACGTGGCATCAAAAACAAATTCATACAGCACCACTGCACCAGCAGAAGTGCAGTGGGGTGGAACTTTCACCTGCTGGTTCGACCTACATAAAACCCCATCTAATATAATGAGGGTTTCAGTGGTGGAGGGACTGAAGTAGGATAGAGGCAGGAAATGTTGCAGTGGTGGACATACATGCATTTAATATAATAGCATGTCAGTAACAACACGAGAATGACACCCATGCAGTGCACTAGTCAACCCACTGAGCTGAAGAACTAAGGCTCACCAAATAGTTCACTGATGCTCCAGTGCTGCAACAGTTTCATTGCCAACTTTCCGTTCCTGCACCGTTACCTGGCCCCAATTAAACTGAGCAAGGGGAAAGAACATTCGTGCTGGTGGGTCTCACGTGGCCAGAATGGCACCTATCCCTGCTCTCTGCGTATATATTTTTGCTTTTTGATTTTTGTCCATGTCCATAGTTTTCTATGCCCACCATAAACTCTACTCGCTTGCCAATGATGTCATTCCCCTCCCTGGCCTCTTGTTCAGACTGAACAAAATACCATACACATATCCATTGTGTTCAACCCTGAGCTGTGCCTCATACCCATCTCCATCACCAAGACCACTTATATCCACCTCTGCAACATTCCCTGCCTCTATCTACTTCAGTCCCCCCACCACTGAAACCCTCATCTATGTTTTTGTTCCCTCAATATTTAATTACTCCAGTGTTCTCCTTGCTGGCCTTACACTTTTCCTCATCCTTCTCGACCTGGCTGTACCCTCTGACACAGTTGACCACAAATGCACTCGCCTGGTTCCATTCTTCTCTATCCAGTCATAGCCAGAGAATCACTTGCATTGGCTTCTCTTTCTGCTCCCACAGCGGTACCTCTGGTGTCCTCCAAAGATCTATCCTTGGCCTCTTCCTATTTCTCATCTACATGCTGCCACTCAGTGACATGATCTGAAAACACAACGTCAGGTTCCACATTTACGCTGACAACGCCCAGCTCTACCTCACCACACCTCTCTTGACCCCTCCACTGTCTCTAATTTGTCAGACTGCTTGTTCGACATCCAATACTGGATGAGCAGAAATTTCCTCCATTTAAATATTGGGAAGACCGAAGCCATTGTCTTCGGTCCCTGGCACAAACTCCATTCTCTCGCCACCAACTTCATCCCTCTCCGCAGCAACTGTCTGAGGCTGAACCAGACTGGTCACAACCTTGGTGTCGTATTTGACCCTGAGATGACATTCCGATCACATATCCACTCCATCACCAAGACCGCCTACTTCTACCTCTGTAACATCGCCTGACTCCGCCCTTGCCTCAGCTCATCTGCTGCTGAAACCCTCATCCATGCCTTTGTTACCTCTAGACTTGACTATTCCAATGCTCTCCTGGCCGGCCTCCCATCTTCCACCCTCTATAACCCTGAGCTCACCCAAAGCTCTGCTGCCTGTATCCTAACTCGCTCCAAGTCCTGCTCACCCATCATCCCTGTGTTCGCTGACCTACATTGGCTCCCGGTCCGGCAATGCCTCAATTTTAAAATTCACATCCTTATTTTCAGATCTCTCCATAGCCTTGCCCCTCCCTATCTCTGTAATCTCCTCCAACCCCACAATCCCCCGAGATCTTTGCGCTTCTTCAATTCTCGCCTCTTGTGCATCCCTGATTTTAATCACTCCACCATCGGTGGCCATACCTTCATCTGCCTAGGCTCTAAGCTCTGGAATTCTCTCCCTAAACCTCTCCGCCTCTCCGCCTCTCTACCTCTCTTTCTTCCTTTAAGACGCTCCTTAAAACCTACCTCTTTGTAAAAGCTTTTGGTCATCTGCCCTAACATATGGCTTGGTGTCAAATTTTGTTTGTTAACACTCCTGTGAAGCGCCTTGTGACGTTTTACTACGTTAAAGGTGCTATATAAATGCAAGTTGCTGTTGATTTAAATTGCTGGTAAACAATTTCAATACTGCTTTGCTGCTTAATGGATTCAAATGCTTGATTGATCACCATGCTAAGTGGGCTGGAACTGACACAATTGAGACATGATTGAAAAACAGCAATATATGGAGTTAGCAGATAAGCGAGCATTCTGGTGAAATCTTGCAGTAATGAACTGCTGACCCCTGATTAGCGCAGTTACATCAATTTCCAGGCTATAGGATATGCATCGGGATTACTTTTGGTTCAGTGCATCTAAATAAAGGAAGCAAGTCAGAATAACAAACTTGAATTCTATGTTTGGATGCAGCATACATTTATCGAGGGTCCACTGTATTAAACTGTTAAACATTAAAGAAAAGCATGGAGGTAACCCCTTTTTGTAGTAGATGCACATGACAAGAATCCAGTTTATTAATGCTAGCTCTTGAAACCAATTAAGCAGAAACACGTGTTGTAAAATCATCAAATATATATAATTGCAGGAAATTTAAAAGTTCTCAAGAATGGAAAAAACTTGCATTCTGTAAAAGATAAAGAAAATGAATGGAGAAAATAGGCAGAGTGAGATGTCTTTATTCTCGTGTTTCAGGGGCAGTTTTTTTTCAAAATAATGCAACAGGGTTATTTGTTTTGGGTATTCTACTGCACTTTGTAGAACACGGTATTAGATTAATTATTCATCGGTCATGGGACATTTCTATGTGTAGTAAGAAACTGTCACAGTAAATAATGAATTGTGGCACTCTTTCCAATTAAATCTGAAGCTGGGAGGGCTACGAAATTCTAGTGTAGTTCCAACAATAAATGGTTATGCAGTGTTGCTGGCTCTTGATACATGGTTGTTTGCTTTGAAGGGGAGTGATTTTGTTTCTTCTTCTGTGTTGGTTATGGGCAACATGTTGCAGAAGCAATGTTCAATTAAACCAGCAGATAAGACTGCGAATAAACTGCCATGTTACAGCTGGTCTATCAAATTGTTAATGACCTGTAAATAATGAAAGCTGCAGGCATGAGTGAGTCCTAAAGGTCTTCTGCACAAATTAAAGAAAATTACTAACAGGCCAGTTATATTACACTGTGTGTATCAATGTGAAGTAGCTTTGACTTCAAAATAAGTGATACAGACTGGGAGAGAGGTCAGATTGAACTCTAGCAAAAGTGTTTGAGTCCATCTGGAGGAACTCAACTCGACGACTTCTGCTTTGCACTGGTTGGTAAAACTGCACCAGGTGCAAACCAAACTTTTTAAACTTCATTCTTCAACTGAAAAAAACTGCTATTCATTAACATCAATGCAGTGAATACAGCTCTGTACATGTTTGTAAGCATGCTGGGTATTTGTTTGTAAGCATGCTCTGTACATGTTTAAACATGCTGTGTACATGCTTGTAAGCATGTGAGCAGAGAACTCTGTTTTCTCTGTCAGGGAGCGGCACAGAGCTGGCAGTATCGCTCAGTCTGCCAACCCTGCATTGATCCAAACAAGCGCTTTTCTCAAACCAGTACATATCGCATAATTTCATCACAACAGATTATCATGCAGTGTGATATTTTGTATATTGTATGCGCTATGTTGGTTGGGGATGGGCCTAATTATTCACATTCCGAATTGTTTGAGGATACATCTAGTGCAGTAGTCAAGAATACATTAGGGTACATTTTCTGCTTTTGCACATTGCACGCTGGGAGCACTTATTGGAATTTAAATTAATGGATGGAAACTCAGATGGTCCACTTAACAGGCACATGATCATCCACACTCAATATTCTGTTATGCACTCCTGGTGTGCGATGCTCTGCACTGGGAATGCAAAAGTGGAAAATTACCCCAATAAGGCTCTCAATGTTGAGAGTTAATTTAATATCACAGACATGCACTACTTTTTTTTATTTTTACTGGTGTGAAATATTCCCCTCAGTTAGAAAGAAAAATATTATGTACTCCCATGAAATAAATGTTCATAAACTGTTCAGAGCAGTGTAATGAAAATGTGCTGGTGTATGTAAGAATAGGAATAATACTGAGGCACAATGGCACAAACTACAAAGTTCGTTGGAGTTAAATGAAAAATGAATGGATGTCCCAAACAAAGACATGTTCACAGGGTTTAACTAAATCAAGTGACCACGACGATACTAAAGGGTCTGCATTACACACTAGATTCGATAATTAACAAACTGATGAATACTAACTGATACTGTGTTGTGGGAGTGTTCAGGTGAGCTTGCTGTTTATATTTCTATCACCTATTCTCCATCTGCCTGGTCTACATTATAACAGTGAAAGCGCTTTGGGACGTCCTGAGGTCGTGAAAGGCGCTATATAAATGCAAGTCTTTCTTTTTTCTTACAGAGCTGGCATACAGCATGCTCCCAGGTCATTACTAATACTGCCTGTGATTCGCTGGATAGGAGGGAAAAGCAATTTCTCAGGCATAGTTACCCTTTCTGCTTTTCCTTCCCCCTGCTGGGAAAGAGTTGTCACAACTTCCACTTGCTGTGACTCCAGTGAGCAAAATGGGGTTTAACCCAGTGTCCACCTTGCTCCAAGACACTAATTGTTAGTGCTCCAACGCACCATGCCATCACATCGATTGGATGTTTAAGCATTCAAAACAATTCTGAGATAATGAGGTAGATTTTTCTGTTGCTGCATTTGGGCGTATTGGACGGGCTGAGCACCTCGCATAGAAAAAAGTCAAGTGACAAGGATCACACACCTGTTGGGAAGCCCGCCTGATTTTCTATTCATTTATTTTCTTTTACAGCATGACAGAGTTACAGTAACATGATTATAACGTGTACTGTTTTTTGACAAACTGAGGATATGCTGGAAAATTGATCGGCTCCGATTGTCGCAAAATTAACCAGTCTATACTGAACCATCGCACATCCACATCCATTACTGCAATTAATTTGATTTTGTGATTCATACATGCACAAGAGACAGCTGAACTTCCATTGACATGAAGTGCACAAACTAATCATATTATATAACCCAAACAAAACTATAGGTTAACACTGGCCTCGAGGCATTCTGTTCGGCATTTAGTGTAGGTTTACACTAGTATAAGTTTAACACTGGAGTTACTGGCTTTATAGCCTCAAAATTGACTCCCATTCAGACTTGCTGAAAGGGGATGCAGATCAGAGAAGCAGGTGCAGAGATCTTTTGTGGCAACTTGCAAATTTATGATTTTCTGACCATAAATTTTTAAGGCTGGAAAATCAGGAGCAGTGTGAATTGGGCTCTGTGCTCAATTGCCAGATCTGTGCTCCCATTGGATCAGAGCATCATTAGCCTAGGCCTAGGAACATGTTGATCACCTGTCATTTTGGTCACAGTGGATGCATGTGCCAGGAAAATTGGGGAACTAGGGAGAAAATAGAGTAATTTCATGCCCTAAATAAATAAAGTAGAAAAGAAATCCTTGTGCAGCTGTGGCAGTAGTCGCACGTCCCATCCAAAAAATGCAACAGAAGGTAAGTTATGAAAGGTATTTAAAAGGTTTTAAATATATGCATGGAAGACGTATTTGGGGTGATTTTCATCTTGCTATCGCCCTGTTTGTGCTTCAAAATGGTGCGTTAGCGAACCAAAATTAAACTGCTCATAGAAGCACTAACTCACTCTATGGGCTGGATTTTGAATGACCCATGGAGTCGGGTTTGGAGGCGTGTGGGGGGTTAAATTTGCGGGGTCGGGCTTTCCGACCCCATCCCGACTCCATCCCGCCTCCACGCAATTTTGACATAATCAGTCGCGGGGTTCCCGATTCCGTCCCGCCTCCAAGAGGCGGGAGAGGCCATTAAAGCCCTTAACAAGCTCTAAATTGGCTCTGTAATGCGATTTTGAAACGCTGTAGCTAGTTTAACCCTCTTCTGACGTGAAGCACGCCTGGTGTGAAACACTCCAGTGAAACCTGGCGGGAGCACAAGTGGATAGATGACTTTCGGCTGCAAGTGCACTATTACAACGGAGATGTGATGAAGGTGGTAGTGGTGCTAGTAGTATTACGTCTGAACATTGCCTCTGATGCTGCTGCATTGAATGTCTTAAGAGACTGCCTGGGAGGACTTAATTGGCAAAAAAATTCTCTCTCTCTCTCTCTCTCTCTCTCTCTCTCTCTCTCATAACCTCCCAGCTCTTAAATTCTATGCCTTGGCTAATGAAGGCAAGTATCCCATATGCCTTTTTAACCAACTTATCTACCTGTCCTGCTGCCTTCAGGGATCTATGTACATGCACGCCAAGGTCCCTCTGATCCTCTGTCCTTCCTAGGGTCCTACCATTCATTGTGTATTCCCTTGCCTTGTTAGTCCTCCCAAAATGCATCACCTCACACTTTTCAGGGTTAAATTCCATTTGCCACTGTTCTGCCCATCTGACCAACCCGTCTATATCGTCCTGTAGCCTGAGGCTTCCCTCCTCGCTATTTACCACTCCACCAATTTTCGTGTCATCTGCAAACTTACTGATCATACCTCCTACATTCATATCTAAATCATTAATGTACACTACAAACAGCAAAGGACCCAGCACCGATCCCTGCGGTACACCACTGGACACAGGCTTCCAGTCACAAAAACAACCTTCGACCATTACCCTCTGCCTCCTACCACTAAGCCAATTTTGGATCCAATGTGCCAAGTTGCCCTGGATCCCATGGGCTTTTACCTTCTTGACCAGTCTCCCATGCGGGACTTTGTCAAAAGCCTTACTGAAGTCCATGTAGACCACATCAACTGCACTACCCTCATCCACACACCTAGTCACCCCCTCAAAAAATTCAATCAAATTGGTCAGACATGATCTCCCCCTGACAAAGCCATGCTGACTATCCTTGATTAATCCTTGCCTCTCCAAGTGGAGACTAATTCTGTCCCTCAGAATGTTTTCCAATAATTTCCCTACCACTGATGTTAGGCTCACTGGCCTGTAATTCCCTGGTTTATCCCTACTACCCTTCTTGAATAATGGTACTACGTTAGCTGTTCTCCAGTCCTCTGGCACCTCCCCTGTGGCCAGAGAGGTTCTGAAAATTTGTGTCAGAGCCCCTGCAATCTCCTCCCTTGCCTCACACAGCAGCCTGGGATATACCTCATCTGGGCCTGGGGATTTATCCACTTTTAAGCCTGCTAAAACCGCTAGTACCTCCTCCCTCTCAATACTAATTTGTTCAAGTATATCACAATCCCCCTGCCTATGCCTACATTGTCCTTCTCCATAGTAAACACAGATGCAAAATATTCATTTAAAACCCCATCTACATCTTTTGGCTCTACACACAGATTGCCACTTTGGTCCCAAATGGGCCCTACTCTTTCCCTGGTTATCCTCTTGCCCTTAATATACTTATAAAACACCTTTTGATTTTCCTTTATTTTGCCCGCCAGTGTTATTTCATACCCCCTCTTCGCTCTCCTAATTTCTTTTTTAAGTACCCCTCTGCACTTTCTATACTCCTCTAGGGCTTCCACTGTTTTTAGTCCTTTGTATCTGCCAAAAGCCTCCCTTTTCTTCCTAATCCATTCTCATATATCCCTTGGCATCCAGGGTTCCCTGGGCTTGTTGGTCCCACCCTTGACCTTTACGGGAACATGTTGCTGTTGTACGCTCTCTATTTCCGTTCTGAAAGACTCCCACTGCGCTGATGTGGATTTTCCTACAAGTAGCTGATCCCAGTCCACTTTGGCCAGATCCTGCCTTATCATATTAAAATCAGCCTTGCCCCAATTTAGAACCTTTATCTCCGGTCCATCTTTGTCCTTTTCCATGACTACCTTAAATCTCACCGAATTATGGTCACTGTCACCAAAATGCTCTCCTACTAACACTTCTACCACTTTCCCGGCTACATTCCCTAGAATTAGGTCCAGTACCGCCCCCTCTCTTGTAGGACTTTCTACATGCTGGCTCAAAACGCTCTCCTGGATGCACTTTAAGAATTCCGCACCCTCTAAGCCTTTCACACTCTGACTATCCCAGTTAATATTGGGGAAGTTGAAATCCCCTACTATTATTACCCTATTATTTCTACACTTCTCTGAGATTTGCCTACATATCTGTTCCTCTATCTCCCCCTGACTGTTTGGGGGCCTATAGTACACTCCCAGCAAAGTGCTTGCCCCCTTTTTGTTTTTAAGTTCTACCCATATGGCCTCATTAGAAGAACCTGCTAAGATATCATCCCTCCTTACAGCAGTAATTGACTCCTTGATTAATATTGCAACACCCCCTCCTCTTTTACACCCCCCTCTGTCTCGCCTGAAGATTCTATACCCCGGAATATTGAGCTGCCAGTCCTGCCCCTCCCTCAACCATGGATCTGTGATAGCATCAATATCATACTCCCATGTGTTCATCAACACCTTCAATTCATCTGCCTTACTCGCAAGACTCCTTGCATTAAAATAAATGCCATCCAACCTTGCCATACTCCTTTGTGCCGTTATATATTTGCTCTGCCTTCCAGGCTGACTTGTTTTTTCCTCTATATTTGGCTGTGCATCAGCCCCTACTATAGCTCCACTCCATATCCCATCCCCCTGCCAAGTTAGTTTAAACTCCCCCCAACAGTACTAGCAAACCTCCCCGCAAGGATGTTGGTCCCGTTCCGGTTCAGGTGCAACCCGTCCGACTTGTACAGGTCCCATCTTCCCCAGAAGCAGACCCAGTGATCCAGGAAACTAAAGCCCTCCCTCCTGCACCAACTCTTTAGCCACGCATTCATCTGCTCTATCCTCCTATTCCTATACTCACTAGCACATGGCACCGGGAGTAATCCAGAGATTACAACCTTTGAGGTCCTGCTTTTTAATCTGCTACCTAGCTCCCTAAATTCTTGTTGCAGGACCTCATCCCTCTTTCTACCCATGTCGTTGGTACCAATGTGAACCACGACCTCTGACTGTTCGCCTTCCCCCTTCAGAATGCCCTGCAGCCATTCAGTGACATCCTTGACCCTGGCACCAGGGAGGCAACATACCATCCTGGAGTCACGTCTGCGGCCACAGAAACATCTATCTGTTCCCCTTACGATAGAATCCCCTATCACTATTGCTCTCCCACTCTTTTTCCTCCCCTCCTGTGCAGCTGAGCCAGTCGTAGTGCCATGGACTTGGCTCTTGCTGCATTCCCCTGAGAAACCCTCTCCCCATCAGTATCCAAAACGGAAAATCTGTCGGAGAGGGAGATGGACCCAGGGGACTTCTGCACTACCTTCCGTGTTCTTTTACTCTGTCTGGTGGTCACCCATTCCCTGCTGAGTTGATGTTCATTCCGATTTTCGGGCAGACCTGCATCCTGAAACAGGCGGGAGGCTAATACATGAATGCAAATCGGGATCAAATGATGACATTTCGACTCTGATGGCATTTTCTTCTCTGCCAATGTTACTACCACCACCTCCTGCTCTTGTCCACCAACCATGGGCAGTCCAAGTCACCAGGCAACCATTTCCAGGGATATTTAAAGGGAATGTTTTTGAGATAGTTTTCTGGAACAATATATTTTGGAACCAATAAGGGGAACAGGCCATACCGGATTTTATAATGAGCAACTAACCAGAATTAACAATCTTACAGTAAGGGAACATTTTGCAAATAGTGACCATAATATAACTGAATTTGAGAGAGAGAAGGGAGAGTCACAAACCAAGTATTTAAATATCAGTAAGACAAACTTCGAAGGAATGAGAAATAAATTGACTACAGTAAACTGGATTGTACTGTTAATGGGTAAACCTGCAGTAAACAGTCGGAAGTATTCAAAGAAGTATTTGGTATGATACAAAACAAATATATACCCCTAAAAGGCAAAGGCTCCACTTGTGTAGTTAAGCAACCATGGTCAACAATTAGTTAAGAGACAGTATCCAGCTAACAGAAATTGTTTACACAAATGCAAGGAAAAGTGGAAATCCAGTGGACTGGGAGGACTATAAAAAGCAACAAAATAATACAATGAAAGTAATAAGAGGTGCAAAAAGGGAATATGAAAAGAACCCTCCAAAGGATATCAAAGCTAACAGCAAAAGTTTTTATCAATATATTAAGAGAAAGAGAGTGGTAAAGTAGAATGTGGGCCCATTAAAGATGCAGGCAAGACTATAATGGATGGTAAGGAAATGGCAGACTTGTTAAATAAGTACTTTGTATCTGTTGTCACAGTGGAGGAAGAGGACAAAATACCAGCAGTGCAAGGGAACCTAAAAGTAAGTCCAGGGGAGGAACTTAGTGGATTCAATATAAGTAAAAAAAAAATGGTAATGGAGAAAATAATGGAACTTAAAATAGACAAATCTCTAGGACCTGAAGGTTTCCACCCCAGGGTATTAAATGAAGTAGGTGAGGGAATTGCAGGTGCATTAGTCATAATTTTCCAAAGCTCTCTAGATACAGGAATTGTGGCCGATATTTAAATGAGGAGGCATGATGGGGGCGGGACAGCTGGTTTCCAGGTTCCGGTCCTGCTCCCAGCTGCATCAGCTCTGCAGATGTGATTTTACCTTGATTGGCCTTGTTAAGCCCGCCCTGCAGGGTTCCTGGCCAATTAACAGGAAGCGGGTCTGATGACGTCATTTGATGACGCGTCATCAGCCTGTTTCCTTAAAGGGACCACGACCACACGGAGTTTGACAGTTGTTCTGTCAGTGCTTGACAGCATTGAGGTGCTGCAAACACTGACAATCACTGCACAAAGGTGAACGTTTGCACCCAGGCTCTCCAATGACTCCCTCCATATGCTAATGAAGGGAGCCACAGCACGCAGGAAGGTTCTCTTCCCTTCCAAGGGTGGAAGAGACCTCCCCAGGACACCAGCTTACCTTGCACCTCCACCTAACCCTTTCTATCTACTTATCACTTCCCCATCTCAATGGCACACCTCACACTCACCCTCATCCTACTGCAAGCGTACCAACTAACAACACACAAGGGTAGGCACTTGAGCGGTTTAGCCAATGTCCATGTGAAGTTTCTGGTAATGTGTAGTCATACAGTGAAATCTCTTTTTCAAAAAGTGCCCCTTATTGGACAGATCTGAGCGCACCTTGAGAAGTATCTTACAGAGTTCCAGTGATTGTTCAGTCATAACTTCCCCCCCCCCCCACCCCCTCCCCACCGCTATAGTGATGAGTGTGCATGGAATGGCTTGGACATTAAAGGGATGCTTCACGGTGCTGGTGTGGGATGGTGTCAACCTGGCGCATCATGTGGCAACCAGGGTTTACAGCATCAAGTGAACAGAATCTGGCCATGGTGATGCCATCGCTCGCCTCCCGGCCAGCAAATTTGTCAGGGGCTGATGTCCTGTGTCCAGTGCAGCATCAGGTGATGGCGGAGAAGGTTGGTGATGAGGTTGGTGATGTTGGTGTTGGGGCTGATCATGGAAGGATTTGGAGGACCAAGGTCTGATTATTTCATTGGCTCTGATGTTGCTGCAATAGATGGCAGCTGCAGGTGAGATGACAGAAGCGATCTGTCACTGGTGAGAGAGGTTCTCCCAATGAGGTGGCACTGGACATACAGTTGGATCTAAAACCTTGTAAGCTAAAGAAATCTCTATATGTATTACAAATGCAGTAACCAACATTTTCTGTGCTCTGAACTCACCATCTGCAACATGGCATCCTTTACACCACTTCTGCAGCTGTCAGCTTCTCACTAACATCAAATCAGACTCAAAACACGCCAGGTTGAGCTGGCGTGTTCCCCGAACAGTGGGTAACCAGTGGGGGAGAAGGTAAAATTAGAAGTAAACCTCAAAATACTCTTAAATTGGCTCTTAAGAAGCTATTTGAGTAGCTGAATTGTCTCCCCCACCGCTTGGTGTCAGGTCAGTTCTGCGCTGACAGACCCGACACCTGGGAGACTCGCATGGAGGTGGGTTGACAGCGGGTTTCCTACCCACTGTCAATCTTGCCGATTTTGACAGCGGACCGGCCTCCAAACCAGCCCCCTCAGCACGATTAAATTCACAGCCTGTGTCTTTGGATTGGAAAATTGCAAAAGTCACCCCATTATTTAAGAAGGGAAGGAGAGCGAAACCAGGTAACGACAGACCTGTCCATTTAACATCAATTGTGGGGAAGTTACTGGAATCTGTCATCAGAGATAGAGTGATTGACCCCTTGAACAAGTATCAGCTGATCAAAGAGAGTCAGAATGGATTTCTGACGGGTTGGTCATTTCTGATCTAATCTCATTGAAATTTTTGAGGTCACCAGCATGGTGGATAGGGGAGTGTCTATGAATGTTGCTTATATGGACGTCTATAAGACATTTGATAAGACTCTGCACAAGAACATATTAGCAAAAGTTAGAGCACTTGGAATTGCAGGTAACCTTGTGACATGGGTCGGTAATTGATTGGGAGGTAGAAGATAGAGAGTAGGGATAAAAGATTTGCTTTCTGATTGGCGGGATGGAACAAGTGGGTTTACTTAAAGGGACCATACGCAAATTTAGTTTGACAGTTGTGCTGTCAGTGTTCTACAGCATTGAGGTGCTGCAAGCACTGACAAGCACTGCACAGAGGTGCATGGCTGCACCCAAGCACTCCCATGACTCCCTCCATATGCTTATGGAGGAAGTCACAGCACACAGGGAGGTTCTCTTACATAAGAACATAAGAAATAGGAGCAGGAATAGGCCACTTGGCCCCTCGAGCTTGCTCCGCCATTCAATAAGATCATGGCTGATCTAGGGCTCAAAGCCACTTTCCAGCCCGCTCCCCATAACCCTTCACTCCCTTATCTTGCAAAAATTTGTCTATCTCCACTTTAAATGTATTTAATGACCCAGCCTCCACAGCTCTCTGGGGCAGAGAATTCCACAAATTTACGACCCTCTGAGAGAAGAAGTTTCTCCTCATCTCAGTTCTAAAAGGGCGACCCTTTATTCTGAGACTGTGCCCCCAAGTTCCAGATTTCCCCATGAGGGGAAACATCCTCTCTGCATCTACCCTGTTGAGCCCCCTCAGTATCTTATATGTTTCAATAAGATCACCTCTCATTCTTCTAAATTCCAATGAGTATAGGCCCAGCCTGCTCAACCTTTCCTCATAACTCAAACCCCTCATCTCTGGAATTAACCTAGTGAATCGTCTTTGAACTGCCTCCAATGCAAGTATATCCTTCCTTAAATTAGGAGACCAAAACTGTACGCAGTACTCAAGGTGTGGTCTCACCAATACCTTGTACAGTTGTAGCAGGACTTCCCTGCTTTTATACTCCAACCCCCTTGAAATAAAGGCCAACATTCCATTTACCTTTTTGATTACTTGCTGTACTTGCATGCTAACTTTTTGTGTTTCATGCACAAGGACCCCCAGGTCCCTCTGAACTGTAGCATTTTGTAATCTCTCTCCATTTAAATAATAGTTTGCTTTTTTATTTTTCCTGCCAAAGTGGATAACCTCGCACTTTCCCACATTATACTCCATCTGCCAAATGTTTGCCCACTCACCTAGCCTGTCTATATCCCTTTGCAGATTATTTGAGTCCTCTGCACAACTTGCTTTCCTACCCATCTTTGTATCATCCGCAAACTTGGCTACATTACACTCGATCCCTTCATCCAAGTCATTAATGTAGATTGTAAATAGTTGGGGCCCCAGCACCGATCCTTGTGACACCCCACTAGTTACCGTTTGCCAACCGCAAAATGACTCATTTATCCCAACTCTCTGCTTTCTGTTAGTTAGCCAATTCTCTATCCATGCTAATATATTACCCCCAACTCCATGAGCTCTTATCTTATGCAGTAACCTTTTATGTGGCACCTTATCGAATGCCTTCTGGAAATCCAAATACACCACATCCACTGGCTCACCCTTGTCCACCCTGCTTGTTACATCCTCAAAGAACTCCAGCAAATTTGTTAAACATGATTTCCCATTCCTAAAACCATGCTGACTCTGTTTGACTGCAGTATGTTTTTCTAAATGCCCTGCTACTGCTTCCTTAATGAAGGACTCCAGTGTTTTCCCAATGACAGATGTTAGGCTAACTGGTCTATAGTTTCCTGCTTTCTGTCTCCCTCTTTTCTTAAATAGGGGTGTTACATTAGCGGTTTTCCAATCCGCTGGGACCTCTCCAGAGTCCAGGGAATTTTGGTATATTGCAACCAATGCATCCACTATCTCTGCAGCCACTTCTTTTAAGACCCTGGGATGCAGGCCATCTGGTCCAGGGGATTTGTCGTCTTTTAGTCCCATTATTTTACCAAGTACTATTTCCTTAGTGATAGTGATTGTCTTTAGTTCCCCATTCCCTGTGGCCCCTTGATTATCCATTATTGGGATGTTGTTAGTATCTTCTACAGTGAAGACAGATGCAAAATATTTGTTCAGAGTCTCTGCCATTTCCCCATCCCCCATTATTAATTCCCCAGTCTCATCCTTTAAGGGACGAATGTTTACTTTAGCTACCTTCTTCCTTTTTATATACCTGTAGAAGCTCTTACTATCTGTTTTAATGTTTCTTGCCAGCTTACTCTCATAATTCATCTTCTCTCTCTTTATTATTTTTTTAGTCATCCTTTGCTGGTTTTTAAAAATTTCCCAATCCTCTGGTCTCCCACCAATCTTGACAACATTGTATGCCTTCGTTTTCAATTTGATACCATCCTTTACATCCTTAGTTAGCCACGGATGGTGCTCCCTTCTCTTAAAATCTTTCTTTCTCACTGGAATATATTTTTGTTGAGAGTTATGAAATATCTCCTTAAATGTCCACCACTGCATTTCAACTTTCTTACCCTTTAATTTGTTTTTCCAGTCCACTTTAGCCAGTTCTGCCCTCATGCCATTATAATTGCCTTTGTTTAAGATCAGGACACTGGTTCATCTTCTACAGGTTCATTCCCTTCCAATGGGCGGAAAAGATATCCCGAGTAGACCAACGCAGCCTGTTTGCTCATTGCACAGGAGGACACAAGCAGGGATGTGGCTTAGTGAGTTGCAGTGAATGGTGAAACAATGGTGATGAGTGTGAAAGGAATGGCTTGGGCATTGTAGGGATGCTTTATGGTGTTGGTGTGGGGTGGTGCCAAGCTGGCGCATCATGTGGCAACCAGGGTGTACAGCATCAAGTGAAGTAAATCTGGCCGTGGTGAGGCCACCCCTGGCATCCCGGGCAGCAATGTGGTCGGGTGCTGATGCCCTTTATACTGTGCAGCATAAGTTGATTGCGGAGAAGGTTGGTGTTGTTGTTGGTGCTGCTGGTGTGCCTGGTGCTGCTGGTGTTGTGGCTGATCGTGGTGGGATTCTGAGGACCAAGGTGAGATAGTTTCAAGGGCACCGATGCTGATGTAATAGATGGCAGGTGAACTTGAGATGACAGAAGCGATCTTTCAATGGTGAGAGAGGTTGTTCCAGTGAGGTGACACTGGATAGAGTTTAGTCCAAACAACTGCAACCTGCATAAAGCTCAATCTGTCTTCCAAATGCAGTAAGCAACAGCTTCTGAGCTTGGAAAGTGAACAGCTGAGAGAGGGAAGCTTTTATAGCACATTTGCAGCTGTCAAGTAATGAGATGATTCCATGGTCATACAACTCGCAACCACCTTACCTGACGTGATCCCTGAGCAGCGTGGACCCCATGGGTGACCTTGTAAAATGTAAAGGTGAGCTCAAAATACTTCTTAATGGGCTGTTAACAAGGTCATAATGACCAGAATTGCCTCCCCCGCCGCTACGTGTTGGGTCTGTTCAGTGCTGACAGACCCGACATCTGGGAAAGGCACGTGGTGGCGTGTTGACAGCGGGCCCTGACCCACTGTCAAGAAAAAAATTCCCACCCGACCCGCCACCAAACGTGCCCGCTGACCCCCCAAAAAATTCCCCCCAGAGAAACTATTTCCTCTGATGGGGAATCCAAAACAAGGGGGCATAGTCTTAAATTTAGAGCTAAGCCATTTAGGAGAGAAATCAGGAAGCACTTTTTCACATAAAGGTAGTGCAAATCTGGAACTCACTTCCCCCAAAAGGCTGTGGATACTGGGTGAATAGTAAATTTTCAAGACTGAGATCAATAGACTTTTGTTGGGTAAGGGGATCAAAGGATATGAAACAAAGGCAAATAAATGGAGTCGAAGTAAGGATCAGCCATGATCAAATTGAATGGCTTACCATAATCTCCCCATCTTCCCTAGATACGGGGGAGGTGGCAGAGAATTGGAAAGTGGCAAATGTGACACCCTTGTTCAAGAAAGGGTGTAAGGACAATCCTAGTAACTACAGGTCAGTTTTATATCAGAAGTGGGCAAGGTTTAGATACAATAATCAGGGAAAAACTTAACAGACACTTGGAGAGGTTTAAGTTAATTAAGGAGAGCCAGCACGGATTTGTAAAAGGCAGATCATGTTTGACTAATCTAATTGAATTTTTTGATGAAGTAACAGAGAAGGTTGATGAAGGGAATGCAGTGGATGTTGTCTATATGGATTTTAAGAAAGTGTTTGACAAAGTACCACTTAAAAGGCTGGTTAACAAAATTGAGGCTCATGGAATAGGAGGGTCAGTGTCAGCTTGGATAAGAAATTGGCTTAAGGACAGAAAACAGCAAGTTGTGGTAAATGGTTGTTTTTCTGACTGGAGAATGGTAGACAGTGGTGTTCCCCAAGGGTCAGTGCTAGGACCACTGCTTTTTTTGATATATATATAAATGACTTGGATATTGGAATACAGAGTAAAATTTCAAAATTTGCCAATGATACCAAACTTGGAGGTGTGACAAACAGTGAGGAGGATACCAATCGACTGCAACAGAACATAGATAGGCTAGGAGAATGGGCAGACAAGTGGCAGATGGAATTTAATATAGAGAAGTGTGAGGTGATGTATTTTGGCAGAAGGGATAGGGAGAGGCAATATACACTTAATGGCACAGTTCTAAAGAGTGTGCAGGGACAGAGGGACCTGGGGGTTCATGTGCATAGGTCTTTGAAGGTGGCAAGACATATTGAGAGAGTAGTTAGCAAAGCATATGGGATCGTGGGCTTCATAAATAGAGGTATTGAGTGCAAAAGCAGGGAAGCTATGCCGAACCTTTATAAAGCTCTGGTTAGGCCACAACTAGAGTATTGTGTCCAGTTCTGGTCACCAAACTTTAGGAAGGATGTGAAGGTCCTTGAGAGGGTGCAAAGGATATTTACCAGAATGGTTCCAGGGATGAGGGATTTTAGCTACAAGGTCAGGTTGGAGAAGCTGGGGTTGTTCTCCTTAGAGGAAAGGAGGTTGAGGGGAGATTTGATAGAGGTGTACAAGATTATGACAGGTTTGGATAAGGTAGACAGAGAAAGGCTGTTCCCATTAGTTGATGGTACAAGGACTAGGGGACACAGATTTAAGGTTTTGGGCAAGAGATGCAGGGGGGATATGAGGAAGAACATTTTTATGCAGCGAGTGGTAATGATCTGGAACTCGCTGCCGACGAGGGTGGTGGAAGCGGAGACGATCAATGATTTCAAAAGGAAATTGGACAGGCACTTGAGGGAAATAAACTTGCAGGGCTACAGGGATAGAGCGGGGGAATGGGACTGACTGGATTGCTCTACAGAGAGCCAGCGCGGACTCGCTGGGCCAAATGGCCTCCTTCTGTGCTGTAATGACTATGATTCTATGATAACAGGCTCGATGGGATGAATGGCCTACTGCTGTTCCTAATGTTCCTTTACTCTCGGGTAAACCTGTACAGAGTTTTTACAGACATTTTGCTTCCATTAGCTTGTGGATTTTTTCACCTTAAACTGTTTGAAAGTGCTTGAAGTTATTGCTGCATGTTCTGAACTGTTAAAAGACTTCTGGCATTGCACATTTCTTCATGGTGGTCCTTCTAGGAATCACACTTTCGGAAGAGCAGGAGGAGGAGCAGAAGCTGGAGGAAGGATCAAACAGTGCTGCAAACGGAGGGAGAGCAAATAGAAGGAGGCGGCATGCTTAGAGGAATTCATTCCCTCTCCCAACTGTGTTTATAAGCCCAGGACAACATACCTGCAGTTCTCAGAACAACAGTGCATAAAGTGGCTTCAATTCTCTAGGGAGACTGTGACAGAATTTGTGTCACATTCTGCAAGAAGACTTGCAACCAACAGTACATCCAAGTGCAGTCTGTAAGAACACTGGGATGTATATCCGGACCCAGGAATATTTAGCAAAGGCACCAAACGAATCCTTAACCCTTCACCTTAACTTGTCCAGCTGCCTTTCTGGCATGAGGGTAGGCATTGAATCAGGGGTCTACACATGTTGTTATCATGAAAGACAGGATAATGTTCCAGTCCCATTGCACAACTGGCCCTGCTACCAGGCTGCAGATCAGCACTCTTACTGATCTGTGGCAGAGCAGACTGTAGGACATCTATGATCTGATTGAAGCCTCAGTCCATTTGGTTCCCTCAGTCTATCCAAGGTGAAGGAGATGGTGGAGCCCAGATACTGCATGACTCCAGTATGAGCATCCCTGAGAGATGTTATTACTGGTCCCACAGACTCCTGAAGGGAGGGACCAGCTGAAGCGTCCATTGAGTGATCACATGCTCCATAATTGACTGCAGCGTGTTAATGCCATGCACCAGAACTCTACACAAGTTGACAGTGAACTCCGCCATGCTATCCAACATGTTTTGCAAGCTCCTTGGTAGGCAGTCCAATGAATTCAGCAATTGCTGGTACACAGAAATTATCTTTCTGTGAAAGGCTGGGCCCCTAAAGTCTGCATCTCTGTCTTCTTCAGCAGACCTATGATGTGAGCTGGCCCTCTGGTGAACTCTTTCCTGGGCAATCCTTGCCTCCTCCACCAATTCCTGTTCAATTATGCTCGGTGAATCCTCAAGTGCAGACCACTCTAACTCTTTACCTCAGACATGTGAGGTGCCAATTTCAGTGCTGGTGCTTGGAAAGGTCAGAGCAAGTGATGGGGCATCTTCTGGAGGGTCCTGCTCCTCAGTTTCTGCGACTGGAGTGATCAAGTTGTCTGATTGACCTAGAAAAAGGGAAGATGGACAAGGGTTAACATGTAGTGGCAAGGCTAACCACTAGCAGATGAATTACAGTGCAATGCACCACCAAGTTTTCATGCTGAGTGTGTGACTAAGAGTTAGAAAGAAAAAAGGAAGGGTAGGTGCCCAAATACCTTGGCATGTATGGCCTCCAGCCTCACCGTCTCTGATGCAATATGCCTTTTTTCTGCCAATGTTGATAGTTTGCAATGTCTGGCAGGACCTTTTCCTGTGATGATTATCTCCCTACAGTTGTGTGGCAGTTTCTCCTGCAAGAAGAGTGGAAGTGGGTTAATATGTGCCCTATGCAAGGCCTTTCAACATGTTTGAGGCAGCTTACCATAGCGTGCATGATAACAGGAAGGAACAGCAAGTGAGAGCAAGAGGGAGAAATAGTTTTAAGGAAGTAGCACCTTTTGAGAAAGTAGAAAGAAGGGAAAGTGAAGTGTTCCCTGCTGACTTGTGGAGAGCCATGGCAAGCGGGGAAGGGAAGGATTGATAGTGCTGAGGCAAAGGAAGGTCCTGCAGGTCTGTACAGCTTCTATGAGAGGTATGAAGGGGAGTCTTACCTCAGTAGCACGGGTTAGATCATTAATTTCTTCTGTGATGACGTTAACATTTTCCACCATCTCTCTCCATGCCCATTCACTAATTTGCCTTGGTACCACCAACCATCTATGAGTAAGAGGATTTTCTTCCTGATGGTGAATTGCTCTATCAGCATCTCTATTACTACTTTGAAAATCTTTGGGCCCCTACTGGAACTCACTGTGCCTTTGCACATCTATATTGGCAATTTTTTTTAGAGAGTGACCAATATTAATCAATTCTTAAATTTCTGAATTAAGCCAAATTTGTCTCTAATTTGCCCGAAACACGAACATCTGCATCCCTTTGGCTTTTTAATTTAGTTGGGTGTTTATCCCTAGTATGTTTGCTTATTCAATTATTTTACTGGCAGACCATCTGAAACTCAAGCACTCATCATGCATTTGGCCACCACTTAGTGTTTACTCATATGTTGTCTTGAGCCACAGGGGCATGAAGGAAGCATCTTAATCGCTGCATTATTGATCTACTTTTATTATTTTAAAATAAACCACTTGAGCAAAAGAAATAAGCAAATGAGTATTAAACTGAGCCACATGCATCATTCAGCTTTTACATTTTACCTATAAGTAGTGTAGTGTGAGCAGTTCAGTCAGTTTGAGATTCTAGTTGGAAATGTTTGGGAAGACAAGGGTGCATTTACTGCAAAATACTTTTAATCACAACGGCGGCTTACGTAAACGATCTTGCTTCTTAATTTTGCATGCGTCAGCGCCAAAGTGAAAACTTGTGGGGGAGGGGAAGTAAATAGGAAAGTCATTAAGTCTGTGAGGGATAATTTGTCATCATTAACAAAGATTATTCTGGTTGGAAAAAAAATTTCTATTTCAGCATTCCATTCATGTCAGCCATTATGTCAAATTCTTGAATGCTGTTCGCAGAGTTAACAAGCCATATGTGCTACAGTATGAAGGAACAGCAAATGTGCATGCCAAGTGTCATATTCTCTTGTAGCATATCTGGTACATAGCGAAAGATTGTCAAATGCCTAAAAGCAATAATTACCTAGCTTCAGAATACAGACAGCATGCTAAATACATGCAAGCACAGTTTGTCACTAATAGTTAAAACATTCAACTTCGGATGGAAAAGGGCTTGACAGTTTGACAGATAGAGCTGTACACCCGCAATGTGGCAGACTGACGTAGATTCTCTGCTTCTTTTTAAATCCATTTTTAACTTTCAGTAGTGATTAACTTTAGTTTTATTTTATAACACTAACAGAATGTTGCAGATTTTTTTAACGTCAGTTAGGACCACATACTACAAAGAAATGATATGGAAGAGGTGGAATTATGTTCATCAGGGTTTACATAGGACTACATAGGATATACGGCACAGAAACAGGCCATTTGACCCAACCAGTCCATGCCGGCGTTTATGCTCCACTCGAGCCTCCTCCCGTCTTTCCTCATCTAACACTGTCAGCATAACCCTCTATTCCCTTCTCCCTCATATGCTTATCTATTCTCTCCTTAAATGCATCTATACTATTTGCCTCAACCACTCCCTGTGGTAGCGAGTTCCACATTCTCACCACTCTTTGGATAAAGAAGTTTCTTCTGAATTCCCTATTTGATTTTTTGGTGACTATCTTATATTGATGGCCTCTAGTTATGCTCTTCCTCACAAGTGGAAACACTCTCGCTGTATCCACTCTATCAAAACCTTTCATAATTTTAAAGACCTCAATTAGGTCACCACTCAACCTTCTTTTTTCAAGCGAAAATGACCCAGCCTGTTCATCCTTTCCTGATAGGTATACCCTTGCATTTCTGGTATCATCCTTTTAAATCTTCTCTGCACCCTCTCCAGTGCCTCTATATCCTTTTTATAATATGGCGAACAGAATTGCACACAGTACTCCAAGTGTGGTCTAACCAAGGTTCGATACAAGTTTAGCATAACTTCACTACTTTTCAATTCTATCCATCTAGAAATAAACCCTAGTGCCTGGTTTGCTTTTTTTATGGCCTTGCTAACCTGTGTCGCTACTTTTATTGATTTGTGTATTTGTACTCCGAGATCCCTTTGTTCCTCTACCCCACCCAGACTCGTACCCTCCAAGTAATAAGTGACCTCCCTATTCTTCCTACCAAAATGTAATACCTCACATTTATCTGTCTTGAATTTCATTTGCCAATTATATGCCCATTCTGCAAGTTTATTAAGGTCTTCCTGTAATTTGTTGCAGTCCTCCTCAATATTAACTATCCCCCTCAATTTGGTGTCATCCGCAAATTTAGAAATTGCGTTTTTGATTCCAAAGTCTAAATTGTTAATATAAATTGTGAATAGCAGTGGTCCCAGAACTGATCCTTGTGGAACACCATTACCCACCTTCTGCCACTATGATTAGCTACCCTTTACCCCTACTCTCTGCTTTCTGTCTTGAAGCCAGCTAGCTATCCATTCTGCTACTTGGCCCCTAACTCTGTATTCCCTGACCTTATTCATCAGTCTATTATGTGGTACCTTATCGAAGGCCTTTTCAAAATCTAGATAAATTACATCTACTACATTACCCTTGTCTATTCTCTCTGTTACCTCTTTGAAAAATTCAATGAGGTTGGTCAAGCAAGACTTTCTCTTTTAAAATCTATGCTGACTATTCATTATTATATTTTTGGCTTCTAGATGTTCTTCTATTTTCTCCTTTAGTAGGGATTCCATTATTTTTCCCACCATCGATGTTACGCTGACTGGTCTATAGTTCCATGGACATGTTCTATCTCCCTTCTTAAATATAGGTATTATGTTAGCTATCTGCCAGTCCTCTGGCACTTCACCTTTTTCTAATGAATTATTAAATATGTGTAGTAATGCCTCTGCTATCTCTTCCCTAAATGCGTGGATGTAATCCATCCGGACCAGGGTTTTTTTCCTCTTTGAGTTTGATTAGTTTATTTAATATATCTCCTCTTTTTATTTTAAATGCAGTTATTTCATTGCTAATCTCATGATCCAATGTCATGTCCACCTGTTCTATCTCCCTGGTAAATACTGAGGCAAAGTAATTATTCAATATTTCTGCCATCTCTCTATCATTGCCTGTGGTATTATCCTGTCCATCCCTTAGTGGCCCTATTCCCAACCCGACTTTCCTTTTTTTATTGATGTGCCTGTAAAATATTTTACTATTTTGTTTTATGTCCCTTGATAATTTAATTTCATAGTTCCTCTTTGCCTTCCTAATTGTTTTTTTTGTTTTTTCCTAATCTCTTCGTATTGTCCCTGCTGTCCATGTACTTACTGTATGCCTCTTTCCTTACCCTCAATTTTTCCCTTATGGCTTTATTCATCCATGGTGTCATCCCAAGTGTTTAGCTTGTTTTTGTTTTTTAGCTGAATATATTTTTCCTGGCCTCTGTTGAACACCATCTTAAATGTAAGGGTGAGGATAATGAAACACTTTTGTACTTTATACTTTCAATGGTACCATTAATCCAGATGTTGTAATGGTTAGATACAGGTAGCAGCTCCCTCCATCCTGGCCCCATAATGGACCTTAATGCCAACCTTAAAACAGCACACCTATTGGATTAGTGGGTCATTTCTACTTCCCATTTCATTCTTCCTGAAAGAAATCATCAATTAGTATTAAACCATAGGCAGTTTTGCATTATGGATCACAACCCATTAGAAAGTGAATGGAGACTGTCCTACCTTATTTAACTCAGGACCCTTTTATCTGACAAAGTGGAGACATTTAATCCCAGCAGTTTGGCCTGGATTTGAACCCAAGTACTGGAGGTGAAAAGACAGTGGTGATTCTATAATATGACATTGCAGCTTCGGAAATTGCAGGCATGCAGTCTCATAATTTTCCATCCACTAAAGTTAATAGGAAATATAAATTGCTGGACATTTTAATTGTATTTTGACTTTTTGCTTCAAAAAATCCTAGACTGAGTTGGTCACAAGACAATAAGCAGAAAAATCCAGTCTTGTAGTTTGGGTGCTGCCAATTGAAGATTAATATCAGACTCTTCATGCTACAGATGGATGTGCCTGTGTTACTGTTACAATCAAATGACAAAATAACATGTCTGTTAAATTCTAATGTTGTTACTTTGCTGTGCTTTAGTTGTTCCATATTTGAAGCAAATTTACATTGGTGCTACCAGAGGTTGTCATCTCTGAGCATTGCAAACAGCCAGAATGAGAAAGAAAATTTGTGGCTGATGGCCTTTGACTCATGAAGGATATAAACATGCTTCCAATTTGCCACTTTTCTGGCACACATCACGCATTGCTGTACAGTAAGTGCTCTTTGCTGAGGCTGGCTAACCTCTAATGGTTCATCTATTCTTCTGCTGTCACCCAGGCCAGCTACATTCTCCAAAATGTCAGTGCTCTCGTGCTAAGTACAGCAATAAAAATAATTAAATAATCATAGCAATTATATTAAAACTATAATAAAATTGTTGACTCTTTTGTTTTGATTGGCTGCAAGCAACAAGAGAAAGTAATTCCTACATGGCAGATTTTCTAAGCACTTCTGCAGCACTTTATGTGAAATGTATCTCTGTTTTAGCAGCCACATTTAGAACCAAAGGCAACTGGAAGAATTATTTTAATATGAAAGCAACATAGGCACAATTTTCCAAATTGGTGCTCCCAGCTTGGAGCTTCCCACACTGGGAGCACATAGCAGGAATTCGGGTGGTTCCCCCCGCGCCCCCACCCCAAATTTTAATTAATAGAAAATCAGAAAATTGCCCTTCATAACTGTCAAGGTTGTTTTGTTCACATTTTTCAACTCTGTTAATGACAAAATGTTCTCCCGTATTTTAAAAATACTGTTGCAGGCTGAATTCCTAAGTGGGCATTCCCCATGAGGACCAGTGCTCATCGGGAGCAGCGTCTGTACCTGATTTAAATGGATGTAAATTGAGGCATTGAGTCCTTGATATCCCACAGTGCTCACTGCCAGGAGAGCCCAGTTGGGGAATTAACCCTTTTATTTCCCTGCCTATGACCTCTGTTTTGTAACAGTATTTAATTTGTAATCTTACCATTTTTCAAGGCCTGACTTTTTGTTTTAAGTGTCAGCTTGGCTCATCTGGAAGATGGCTATGGGTTCAAGCTCCACTCTAGGCCAAAAGTCCTCTTCTCTAATGGCACAAGTTAGGCACAGCAGAGGTGGGAAATCTGTCAGGACCTGGGAACCCCAGCTCTCTGCTCAGGATCCCACTGGCTGCAAATTCATGCAGGGTCGGGGCAAGTGGAAACTTCCATCTGTCCCAAACAAAACCCCTGGGGGTCATTTTGACTTTGGCTGATAATGTAAAATGGATGATATCAATTTAATCGTCCGTTATGCATCTCTCCCGATTGTCATTTCCATCCATGGAAATTAAAATCGGGAGGGTTGTATAGCGGACGGCTGACTCGATATCGCCGGTTGTACACTATCAGCCAAAGTCAAATTTACATCCCTGGTGTCAGAGGTACTTTGAGGATGTGATAAAGTGCTCTATAAATTCAAGTTCATTCTTTCTTTTGAGGGGAGGGTGACATTTTTATGCTCATCAAAGTGAAGCATATCAGTCCAGATGAATAGAACACTCAAAGCTTTTTGGACATGGTGCCAGCATTGAGCACTCCCAGATTAAGTGTATCGTGGATTAGAAGGAAGATAATATTCTTTTTTTACTCTGCCACACTCCCAATTCTGATGCTCTGATTGAAATTACCAATCAAATTCTGATATATGTCAAACCATCATCAGGTTCATGCCATGGACCTCTCCCCACATGGACTGACCAAACTCACTTCAGTTACAACTGGTACAACTGTCAGAGAGACTTTCAACCCATCAGTCTAGGTTGGATTTGAATCCAGCCCCAGAGGTGTACTCCAGTGTAACACTCTGCTGCTCCCTTTCACAATTTTATATTTTTTGTCATTATGAATCAATGTTATAATCATGCAGAATGATACAATAAAAAGGAAGGATGGCAGTTTTATTAAGAGCTGTTGAGGCTAGACATTTTGCAAATCAATTCAGAGTGGTGGATGTGCATTGGAATAATAATTCTGCCTGCTGCTTTGGCCTCCCCATGACCATCTTCCAAATTCCAGGAAGGGGAGCGTTTAAATATTCGGGGTAGATGCCCTGCATTTGTAGAGGTACAACAGAGGCGCACACCCTGCTTTGCCAACAGAAACTCAGAGCGGCACACTGCCACTCCAGTGCCACTCGGAGCGGAGAGGAATGGGTGCCCCAGGCCCTTATCAGCCTGAAGATTCAAATGGTCAAAAAAATCTATTGCCCCACAGAGAGCAATTTACACATACGCTATAAACTAATCACCCTTGTGCAATCCTTTAGTGCCTGTTGTTCAGGTGCCCTTTCTTGCTCTGGTGCTCCTACAAAGTTCTACCCCAGTGGCTTCAGCATGGCTGGTGGAAGGCTGCTGAGTTTCCATGGGTGAGACTTCAGATGGCCTTGCAGGACGATCTTGAGCAGCTCTGATCCTAGAAGGCCTGGCTGTAGACTCCACCACCTCGGCATGGGTGGCAGCAGTCTGGGCTGGCTGGCTGACAGGCAGCAGAAAGGGCAATGGTGGAGTGGCAGTGGTGGGAACAGGAATGCACTCATCCTGAGAGAGGACAGCAGGTTCCTGCTCCACTGACCCACTGCCACTCCCCCGGGGCGGCGCCTCAGCATTCCTAGCAATCTGTTGGAGGATAGATCGCTGGCCTGCTGCGACACCATGCAAGCCCCGTTTGACAGTGGTAAACCCAGCCATGATGGCAGCAGTCTGATCTGGCGTGGCAGCAAGCCGAGACTGCAGGACAGTGGTCTGCACTTCCGCTGCAGCACTGCGACGTTGGGTCGCTTCCGATGTGCTGCAATAGCAGCCGCGACATCACCCATCACACGCAGCATCATGTCTGGGTTGACACAGTCTATCCTGGATAGGTCCATCATTCCAGCCTGGAAATTATGGGCTCCAAGCTCTGCGTAAAGCCCCGGCCAATGTTGGAGCCGGACTCCTCCATGCTCCTTGACATTGACAAGAGGCTCTCTGGCTGGCTTGGCATTGCATCTAGCAATTTTGTGTGCATGGCTTCTTCTGAAGGCTGCTCCATCGAGGTCCGCATCTGAGTCGTTTGCAGCAGAACTTGTGCACGAACTCGCCCTCTGTGGTGTTGGCCCCCGAGCTACCCTTTCCCTCTGGCCTTGCTGCAGCCCACTCGTGCCCGGTGCCTCACCATGTGCAGATCCCGGATCTACACTACCCTCTAAATCCACACAGTTCCAGTTTCTGAGCTGGTGTCTGCAAGTGTCAGATGCAGTGATGGTGTGCCTTCTTCTTCTCCTTCACCCTCCTCCACGGCTTCGGGGACAGGCTCTGTGGCTGGCAGATCTTGGTCACCTGAAAGCAGAAAGACCCAAGAGTCGGGTTATGGTGAGGGGAGAGGGGAAAGCAAGATATCCATATGTACAGCATCAGCAGCTTGTAAGTGAGAAGAGATTATGGGATGAGGGGTAAATGGGATGTGAGAAGAAGGATTAGAAATGAGCATACCATTGTTGTCCCCAAGAGCTTCAACTTTGCCATTGCCACAGCCTCGGTGACTTCCCCTCCAATGATGTGGAGCACGCACTCCTCCAGTTAGCTCAAGGCCCGTATAGCGGCTTGCCTCCCAGACTGTTTGCTGTGGCTTCCGGCGATTGTGCGTGGCCTTAGCCTGCAGGAGAAAGGGAAGTGTGTCACTGCGTGTGCTGCAATATGTTTGGGTGATGTGCCTGCCCTAGTTGAATAGCTGTCAGTTTGTGCAAGGTGTGAGATGTTGGTGTGAGTGTTGCAACAGTGGTAAGGTTGTGAGGGTGAAGTGACACTATGATTGCGAGGTGTGAGTGGTGATAGGTAGAGATTGTTGGTAGGTGAGTGATGGAGGTGTGGTGCATTGAGCAGTGCGTGAAGCTAGTGGTGCAGATGATGGGATATGGCATTTGCTGAAGCCTTCACTCACCTTGACCTGCCGTGTGAGGTCATTAAACTTCTTGCGGCACTGGATCAACGACTTGGGGACTATAGTGCTGGCCGTCACATAGTCGCCTATCTCCCGCCATAGCCTTCTGGATGAATGGGGTGAGGACTTCCTGTCAGTCTGTGGGAAGAGGACAGCCCGCCTCCTCTCCACAGTCACTACCAGTGCCTCCAGAGCCACAGCTAGGGTTGCAAAATTCTGGGAATTTTTAAAAGAGGAAACTTTCCATGGGAATTTTTGGGAATTTATGGGAATTTATGGGAATTTTGAGTTTTTTTGCACACTGATGGTTTTTGTCTCTGACCCTTATATTATCTTTGTCATACAAATAAAAACAGGCTTTCAAAACTTTATTTAGGCTATAATTTTGAACTTTATTGAACCCCCACAAAAAAGACCCATCTAAAATAAAATAAAAAGAGCGTCAGCTTATTTAGCCTGTAATTTGTCCTTATTTTGTCCCTTTGAGTCTTCTACTCATGAGTCTTCTGAGTCTTCTGCTCATCATTGCTCCTCCTGATTCTCTGACTCTGGCTCTGACGTGTCTATTTCCTCCTCTGTGTCACTGTCTAGCTGTGTGGTGGACACTTCTGTATCTGGCTCAATAAGTTGTAGGTTCGCCTGGATAGCCACCAGTTTCTCCACTCTCTTGTTAGTCAGCCTGTTGCGCACCTTTGTATGCGTATTCCCAAAAAGTGACCAGTTTCGTTCAGAGGCCGCTGATGAAGGTGGGATTTGGAGTATCACCGATGCAATGGGTGACGGCCTCAGATGCACAAAGTCCCTTCCACCAGGTATGTGCACTGATATGCTTGCATGATTCCCATATCCCGTCCCCATTCCAAAGACCTTGCTTGGTAGAGAACTTTGCCAGACTTCCCAGAACTTTGCCCACGTCCAGATTGAGGTGGCTTGAGAGGGTAGAAATCGCTGGGTAGTAAGCGCTGTTGATCTGTTCTCCAGAAAGTATTGGTCTCCCAACATGCTTTGGGTCCAGCATGTATGCTGCAGCATGAATCGGCTTGTCACAAAATTCTTGACGCGTCTGTATGAATTGAACAATTGCCTTCTCCTCTGCTTTGAGCAGTAGGGATGTGGGTAGGGCAATGCTGATTTGTTCTTTTAAATCAGCAAAAAGCCTGAGAACATCTGACAACACAGCGTCATCTCCTTCAATCTGAGCAATTGCAGATGTAGTTTAAGGCTGTTAACCACTCTCTCCCAAAACACATCATCCAGCAGTATTTTCTTGATGGTGGTTTCCATATCCCCAGACTGGGATATTGCCATTTCTTGCAGCGACTCCTTACCCTCCAGAAGGCTGTTGTACATTATGATAACGCCACCCCATCTAGTGTTGCTGGGCAGCTTCAGTGTGGTGCTCTTGTTCTTTGTCGTTTGCTTGGAGTTGTCGGTTGCTGCAACTACCTGTTTTCCCCTTACATACTTAACAACTTGCTTGGCTCTCTTGTACAGTGTTTCCATGGTTCTCAAACCCATGATGTCCTTGAGGAGCAGGTTGAGCCCATGAGCTGCGCACCCAATAGGCGTAATATGAGGGTAGACCTCCTCCACTTGAGCCCAAGCAGCCTTCATATTCGCAGCATTGTCAGTAACTACTGCAAAGACCTTTTGTGATCCAAGATCGTTGATGACCGCTTTCAGCTCATCAGCAATGTATGTGCCTGTGTGTCTGTTGTCCTTCGTGTCTGTGCTCTTGAAGAACACTGGGAGAGGAGTGGAGATGATGTAGTTTATGATGCCCTCCCCTCGTACATTTGACCACCCATCTGAGATAACTGCAACACAGTCTGCCATCTCTATCGTTTCTTTGAGCTTTCCTTGGACTCTGTTATGCTCAGCCTCCAGCAAATAACTGGACAAAGCATGTCTGGTGGGAGGACAGTATGCAGGGTGAATAACATTGAAAAATCTCTTCCAGTACACATTGGCTGTGAGCATGAGGGGTGAGCCTGTCGCATATATAGCTCGAGCAAGGCACTCATCTGCATTCTTCTGGCTATGGTTATCCATTGTATCAAAGAACCTTCCAAGTGGGCCAGGAGTTGCTGATGATAAGGAGCCTGATGTTGAATGTGAACCATCATCTTCTTGAATGGAAGCAGAGGAACTCTGGGCTGACTGCTGTGAGCTTTGAGTGAAGTTGTTGCATTTGGATAAATGCTGCTGCATCTTTGTGGCATTCTTTACATATGGCTTTGTACAGTGTTTGCACATGTACACAGTCTTTCCATCTTTAATGCCTGGGGTAAAATGCTTCCACACATCCGACGGTAAACGTGGCATTGTTCTATGCAGAGAAATAAAGGGCATTCATCTCTGTGTCGAACTGCGGTCGATCAGCACGATTGGATGCTCCATATGATGGAAGCATGACCTGTGCACGCACGACGCTACATCACCAATAGAGGGAGCTAATCGCTCATCTACTCATCCAACCAATCAGGACACATTTGTTCACAGTCACACACAAAACTTGTAATTATTAAAACAAGCCAAGTAAGAAGATAAACATATATTGATTAAGAAATTCCTTAATAATTAAGATTCCATCTCTGTTAGTAATTTTAAGAGAGGACCTGTGGAAAAAAAAGAAAGAAATACAAAAACAAAACAATATTATGCTAGCATGTGCTTTTTTGGGCAAAATTCCCAAAATTCCCAAGCTAAACTTCCCGTGGAAAATTTCCGGAAATTTACCGGAAACTTTCCACCCCTTCGCAACCCTAGCCACGGCTGAGAATCTTTGGGCTCTCTCCCTGTGCTGAGGCTCAGCCAACTGTTTCCAGTACCATCTGCTTCCAGGTGGAGTTCGAACTGGATTGACAATGAGGTGCTGTAGCATCAATGCACCTCCCCTTTAAGTACTGAATAAAACCTGTGCCAAACATGACTAGGGATTAGACTAGACCCGGTATTGGCCCACCTGTTGAGTGGTAAGCCAATGAACAGTGGTTTTAGCCCCAAGATCAGCACTATATCATGTTATTGAGGACTGAACATGAATTTTGCATACTACCTAGACTATTTTGACCAGGCGCAGCTTAACATCTTTGGGCCATGACAACCGCCCATTTTCTGGCCATATCCAATTTTTAGCCCAAGGTAAATCGGGTCTAAACTCGATGGGGCACAATCCTGCGAAATTGGAACCTTTTGCCCCTCCTTTCCATCTGGAAAACAGGCATAATGATATCCAATTTTTACTCCATTGTTATGTAAAAATTGGGGACAAGAATCTTTTCCTGTATAATTTAGGTATAGTACTGCGGTCATAGTTTATTGGCATGCCTTAAATAAAAAGTTAGGAGGTTCCTCCCGCCGTTACGGGCAGATAACCTGTTGGTGGTACAGAACTAGAAACTTACAGCAATGTCAAAAATTATTTGTATTCTAACAGTTTATCACTACATTTTTTAAACCATCCTAACTAAATCCCTATTTTTGGAACTGAAAGAAAGAAAGAAAGGCTTGCATTTCTATAGCGCCTTTCACGACCACCGGACGCCTCAAAGCACTTTACAGCCAATGAAGTACTTTTGAAGTAGAGTCACTGTTGTAATGTGGGAAATGCGGCAGCCAATTTGCGCACAGCAAGGTCCCACAAACAGCAATGTGATAATGACCAGATAATCTGTTTCTGTTATATTGGGTGAGGGATAAATATTGGCCAGGACACCAGGGATAACTCTTCGAAATAGTGCCATGGGATCTTTTATGTCCACCTGAGAGAGCAGACGGGGCCTCGGTTTAACGTCTCATCTGAAAGACGGCACCTCTGACAGTGCAGCACTCCCTCAGCACTGCACTGGAGTGTCAGCCTAGCTTTATGTGCTCAAGTCCCTGGAGTGGGACTTGAACCCACAACCTTCTGACTCAGAGGCGAGTGTACCCACTGAGCCACAGCTGACATTTTCACTTGAGGACAATTTCAGAAAAGAGTCAAGATAAAGTCTCTTCAGCGTATCTTTAAAAGACATTCCTTAATTATTTCTTGTGTTTAAGCTTTTCCATGTTATCTCTCTGAGCCACAGCGACAATCTCGCAGGCAAAAGTCATGAGTGTAGAATTTTGCATTAATGGAAATGAAAAAATATTCTTCAAGATATTTGAGATTATACTGTTGTGTGTAACTTACAATTAAATCAGCTCTGAAGTTATTACACCAGGTCATAGAAAAATATGTACTTTATTCCGCATGTTTGGGTGTTTTTTAAAATATATTCTTTGCAACCTCTCCCCGTCAAAGAAAGACTCAGGTGAACACCTCATAAATATATGCAAATTGGGGTCCTATTGCTCAGATAGGACCCTGAGGAAATTTTAATGACCTAATGGCCAAAATATCCACTGTGGACCCACCGACCAGTAAAACCTGCCAGAGCAGAAGCGGAGGCCCCAAAGGGTAAGTACAAAACTTATCTTTGTGGGGCCAGCAGGAGCAGGAGTGCTCGTAACACAGTGCCTGACTAACTGGTGATTAGAAAATCTACCCCACAGTGTTGAAGTGTTAAGCTTATGTGTATTTGAAAGAAGCAGCCAGCAATAGACACCAGAGAGTAATACCAACTTAATTTGTTTTGATTAAGAGATATTATTACACTTTGTTGTTTGTGTGTGTGGTGATGGTGGTGGGAAAAGTGTTCTTTCCTTAGTGTTGTACTCGATTCCTTCAGCGGACAGGATAGTATGTGAACCAGGCTGACTCTATTATGGGCCTGAGATCCTTCCCACCAGATTTCCCTCTCCAACTCTTGCCCAGTTGATACTTTACACCCAAATATGAAAACGGAAAATCTGTCCAATATTTATAATGACAGGAGTGTTATACCATGTAGAGCTCAATGTACTATTCTGTTGCTGAAGTGGAGCTGTGTTTAAATTAGCTTCTCCCTTTAATATTCGGCCTCTACTGGAGTATTGTGTCCAATTCTGGGCACCACACTTTAGGAAGGATGTGAAGGCCTTAGAGAAGGTGCAGAAAAGATTTACGAGAATGATTCCAGGAATGAGGGACTTCAGTTACGTTGATAGACTGGAGAAGCTGGGGTTGTTCTCCTTGGAGCAGAGAAGATTGAGAAGAGATTTGATAGAGGTGTTCAAAATCAAGAGGGGTCTGGACAGTGTAGATAGAGAGAAACTGTTCCCATTGGCGGAAGGTCGAGAACCAGAGGATACAGATTTAAGGTGATTGGCAAAAGAACCAAAGGCGACATAAGAAAAACTTTTTTATGCAGCGAGTGGTTAAGATCTGAATGCACTGCCTGAAAGGGTGGTGGAGGCAGATTCAATCACGGCTTTCAAAAGGGAGTTGGATAAGCATCTGAAGGAAAAAAATTTGCAGGGTTGCGGGGAAAGGGCGGGTTGTGGGACTAGGTGAAGTGCTCTTGCAGAGAGCCGGCACGGGCTTGACGGGCCGAATGGCCTTCTTCCGTGCTGTGACCATTCTATGACTCTATGGGAGAAAAATTGAGTGGAGCCCCTTTTGGGGCGCTAACGTCGCCGGGGCGCTAATTATAGCGCCCCGAAATAGTTAACACCCCTCCGCCGGAAATTCAGTAGTAGCGCCCCAAGCAGGAGGTGGAGCGCTACTGGAAGCGCTCCACCTCCTTCTTGAGGCGCTACTACTAAAGTTCGCGACACTACATGCAACAACGCCACGTGCGGTGGCACGTAGCGCCGATCATTGAAGGCCTCCTCCCATGATTAAAGGGGAGGAGCCTAGCGCTGCACGCACCAGAGCCCTGCTAGACCACCGGGGAGCGGGGTGCCATGAAAACAGCCTGGCACTCAAGAGGAGTGCCGGGCTGACCGATCGCGGCCAGCACCCCGAAAAAAATAAGGAAAGGGGGCAGGTGATGGCAGTCGGCCAAAATAAAAATGGCTGTCCCCCGCCTGCCCCTTCAACTACCACCGTCACCGCTGCAAAAACGCCCCCTGACCCTGTCGGACATATTGTCCGGCGATAGGTCAGGAGGCTCAAGGGAAGTTTGCAGCCGGGGTGCAACCGGGTCGCTCCACACGGCGATGACGTCATCACCAGCGGCACAGCGCCGTAGGGCACTACTGACTACCGCCACCGCTAATCTCCCGCTGAATTTCGCAGGAGGCATTAGCGGCGCCACGTCCAGGCACGAGGGGCCGCTAACAAGAGGCACAAATCAACTCAATTTTTCCCCCGTGGTCTCTATGATCTCATTGCTGTAAATATCCTGAAGATAGGTCTATTGCTGTTAGTGAGGGAAGGTACCAAAATGGCAGGTTCTCTTAAGTCTTCGGCTCCAGGTCGGAAGAAGCTAGTATGAAGTAAATGGCTTTGTTTCATTTTTATACCTTTGGTACTTTGAAAGCTGGGAGGTTGAAATTGGTCTTGGGCAGTAACACAAAATGAATGGGTGATTGCGAATCAGCAGTATGTTTTACACCCAATTGAAGTCAATGGAAAGGAAAATTGGGCGGGGGTGTAAAACAGGCTAACGATTCGGTATCGCCCGTTTTGCGCTGCCGCCCGTGACAAGGTTCACCCCCATGATGTCTGCAGTGTGATGGATGCTCTCAAAACATAGATAGATAGAACTCTTTCAATTGATTGGCTTGTGACTGACAAGTTAGGGGTGGCTAATTTGGATAAGGCCCGATCCCCGGGCCCGTTGAAAGTAATGCAGGCAGCACGTGAAATTCGTGCTGCCTGCTCATTAACATGATTGAAGCGATGAGCTCAGCACTGAACACGCTGCTGGTTGGGTCAGCGCTCAGCAGGGGGCCCAAGAGCGTGGGTAGTCTGCTCTGTATTTAAAGGTTGCCTGCAGAGTGAAAGGCTGTCTACACTTCTTAAAGGGGAGGTGCTTTATGAAAGAAATACCTCACTCTGACTGGAACTAAGCAAAGGGGAAGTTAGCAATGTCACAACCAGGCAGAGAAAGGGCACCACGTTTCTTGGCTGCAGCACTGGAAGCCTTGGTGCAGGGGATTGATAGGAGGAGACAGGTCCTCAACCACAGGGGCCAGGAGGCCTTCCAGACATACTGTACGAAGGCAGTGGGAGGAGATAGCTGAAGCGGTCAGTGCCACCAGTCTTTCTCCCTGGACCTGGATCCAGTGCCGGAAGAAGTTTAATGACCTCACACGAGTGGTCAAGGTGAGTGAATGCACCTTCAAATGCCATATCCCACCAACTGCACCACTAGCCTCCCACACTGCTCAATGCACCACACCCCCATCATTCACCCACCAACAATATCTATCAATCCCTACTCATACCTCACAATCATAGTTTCACTTCACCCTCACATACTTACCACTGCTGAAAGCATCACACCCACATCTCACACCTTGCACACAATGCCTGCTATTCAATCATGGCAGGCACATGACCCAAACATATTGCTCCACACCCACTGGCACACTTCTCTTTCTCTTGCAGGCCAATGTGGCACATAAATGGCGGCAGCAGGAGCTAGCAGATAGGGGGCATGCACGGCTGCAGAACCTGACCCAGCTGGAGGAGACGGTTCTGGATATAATTGGAGGGGCCATCACAGAGGCCGTGGCGATCGACGAGGCTGAAAGCGTTGATGATGATGGTATGCTCATACCTAATCCTTCTTCTCACATCCAACTTCCCCCTCATCCCACAATCTCTTCTCGCTTATAAGCTGCTGATGGTGTAAGCATGCACATCTTGCTTCCCCCCCCCCCCCGCCTCACCACAACCCGAGCCTTATGCATTTTTTCTTTCAGATACCCAAGAACAGCCAGCAGCCCAGCCTGTGCAGGAAGCAGTAGAGGAGGAGAGTGGTAGAGAAGAGACACCGTCACTTGGTCTGACACTCCCAGGCACCAGCTCAGAAAATGGCACTGTGCGAACTTGAGAGGATAGTATAGAGGCAGTATCTGCATGTGGTGAGTTATCGGGCACGAGTGGCCTGCAGCCAGGGCAGGGGAAATGGGTACTGCAGGTGCCAGCTCCCCGGAGACATGCACACAGAAATACTTGGTGTAATGGCAGGCCAGCCAGAGAGCCTCTTGGCAATGTCAAGGAGCATGGAGGAGTTTAGCTCCAACATTGTACAGGGCTTTGCGTGGAGCTTGGAGCCCATGATTTCCAGGATGGAAGTGATGAGCAACTCCGTTAGAGCACTTGTGGACCCAACCATGATGTTGGGCGTGATGGGTGATGTCACAGCTTCCATTGCAGCACAAGCAGAATCAACCCAACATCTGAGTGCTGCAGTGGAAGCTCAGACTTCTGTCATGCAGGCTCAGCTTGATGCCACACAAGCTCCGACTGCTCTCATCCTGGCTGGGTTTACGAGTGTGGAAAGGGGCTTGCAGGGTGTCACAGCAGTCCAGCAATTTGTCCTCCAACAGATGGCTAGAAATGCTGAGGCGCCACCCGGGGGAGTGGCAGTGGCTCCATGGAGCTCCAACCTGTTGTCATCTCTCAGGATGACAGCATTTGTACTTCCACCACTGCCACTCTGCCAGTGCCATTGCACTTGCCTGTCAGCCAGCCAGCTCAGAGTGCTGTCGCCCATGCCGAGGTAGTGTGGTCTACAACTGGGCCTTCTAGGCCCAGAGCTGCTTGAGGTCATTCTGCAAGGCCATCTGCAGTGTCCCCCACGGAAAGTCAGCGGCCTTCCACCAGCCATGCTGCAGCCATTGGGGTAGCACTTCGTAGGAGTACTAGAACAGGCAAAGGCACACTGAAAACAGACACTAAGGGAATGCACAAGGGTGATTAGTTGACTTTGTAATGTAATATTGGAATTAATCATTTATAAATTATGTTTGGAATGTTTGTTTTGTGGTGGCTTTCATTTCAGCTTTGTGCCCAAGAGGACACTGTGATGTTCCCTGACAGAGGGATGGTAAGGTGTTGAGCAACGGGGATCTGGGGTTTTATTCAGGGGAAGCAGAGTCAATGATGCGTTCACTGACAGCCCATCCGGAACGGGCGCTGCCTCCTCCTCCTCCTCCTCTCCTCGTCCTCCTCCTGAGGTGGACGCGGAACCTGTGGTGGCAAGGGCTGCGCCCTCATGATGACCAAGTTGTGGAGGATGTAGCAAACCACCACGAATTGGGACACCCACTCCAGTGAGTACTGGAGCGATCCTCTCGAGCGGTCAAGGCAGCAGAACTTGCTAGAGCACTCCGATGGTTTGCTTGATGAGGTTCTGCATGGCAGCATGGCTGTCATTACATGATTGTAGGCCACAAGGGGAATCATCAGCTGGGTGTAGAGCGGATAGACCTTGTCGTCGAGCAGCCACGCTCGGCTTCGAAGACAAGGGCTAGAAGATTGGCATAGCAGACTGCCGCAGGATGAAGGCATCATGACTGCTGCCAGGATACTGGGCATTCACCATCATGATGTGCTGGGCGTGGTCGCACACCAACTACACATTAAGTGAGTGGTAGTCTTTGCGGTACGGTACATCACAGCATTTATATGCGAAGCCCGCAAAGCCACATGTGTGCAGTCGATGGCATCCTGCATGCTCCTCCTGCTTCTCCCTGTTTAGAGAGAAGACAATGAAATCCCTTCTCCTAGAGTACAGAGCTTCTGTGACTTCCCGGATGCAGCGATGGACAGCGAACTGCAAGATGTTTGCTATGTAGCCTGTTCCAGCCTGGAAGGATCCACTGGCAAAAACAGGATCTGAGGCTGCAGGTCTGGTTCCAAGAGGTGGCAGAGTTCTGTGACCGCCTCCTTGGTGAAGCGGAGCCACCGAACACACTGCTCCTGGCCTAGGTGCAGGTAGGAGAAGTGCTCCCTGAAGACCCTATGTGGGAAAGGCCTCCTGCTGAGAGCCCTCCTCCCCCTGCTCCTCCTCCCTCTGCGAGCAGCTTGTCTTTGCAGCCTCTGTTCCATCTCCCTGTCATGCTGCAGCGCAAGGGGGACTGCAACTAGAGCCCCCATGAGTGGGAGCAAGTGGTGCACTCAGAGGCCTTCCAGAAGCAGCCAACACCTTCCCAACATTCAGCAGCACTCCCTTCACATTTTAACAACGTTGTAAATGTCTTCCAGCAAACCAGTATTCATATAAACTCTGCAAGAGCCAGTACAAGAGAAATAATCAACTTACCAGCAAGTTGGATGTATCGCTTTAAATTGCGCTAGTGGGGTGTCCCTTGTGCAGCTGAACGCACGTTCAGTTGTGCCTGTTTAGGAGAGGCAGTTGTTTGGAACGGTGACATCAAAAATGTCAGGTTGTGCATCAAATCAGCGTTACACGCCACAATCTGCCTACTCTGCATACTGACAGCACATGCACGTGGGCGGAAGCAGGTGGCTGCGATTTTTTTATCCAAACCGGCCTTAACTACCGGCACTAAGGTGCCTAATTTTGCGGCCAGGATTTATAGTCTAGGCATGTACTTTTTTTTAAACCAATGCTAAGTTTTTTGGTAGCCGAGTCTCCATAGCAATAATTTGAACAGCAGCCTTGATACACAGCAGCTACTTTGACAAATTACAGTTGAATAACGACATGATGATTAAATAAAAAACAGAAAGTGCCGGAAATACTCAGCAGGTCAGGCAGCATCTGTTTCAGGTCGTTGACTTTTCGTCAGAACTGGAAAAGTTAGAGATGTAGCAAGTTTTAAGCAAGTGCAGGGGCAGGGAAAGGGAGGAGGGGAGGAAAGAACAAAAGGGAAGATCTGTGATAGGGTGGAAGGCAGGAGTGATCAAATGACAAAAGGGATGATGGGGTGAGCAAAAGGGAGTGGTAATGGGACAAGTAAAGAAACAAAAGGTGGATCTAGAGGAGCAACAACAGAATCATTACTCTAGATATAAAGGTTAGTATTCCATTAGCCTTTTTGATTATTTTCTGTACCTGTTCATGACATTTTAATGATCTATGTACCTGTACCCCCAAGTCTCTTTGGACCGCCACTGTTTCTAGCTTTTCACTATTTAGAAAGTACCCTGCTCTATCCTTTTTAGGTCCAAAGTGGATGACCTCACATTTGCCTACATTGAAATCTATTTGCCACAGTTTTGCCCATTCGCTGAATCTGTTAATATTTCTTTGTAATTATATGCTTCCATCTACACTGCTTACAATGCCACCTATTTTTGTATCATCAGCAAACTTGGATATAAGAACATAAGAAATAGGAGCTGGAGCAGGCCATTTGGCCCCTCGAGCCTGCTCCGCCATTTAATGAGATCATGGCTGATCCAATTTTGGCCTCAACTCCACTTTCCTGCCCGCTCCCCATAACCCTTGACTCCCCTGTTGCTCAAAGATCTGTCTATCTCAGCCTTGAATATATTCAATGACTCAGCTTCCACAGCTCTCTGGGGTAAAGAATTCAAAAGATTCACTACCCTCTGAGAGAAGAAATTCCTCCTCATCTCCGTCTTAAATGGGCGACACCTTATTCCGAGACTATGCCCCCTCGATATGTGGCTTTCTCTCTAGAAAGCCACTATCCAATCATTTAAGTCATTAATAAATACGGTTAATTGTTGAGGCCCCAACACAGATCCTTGCGGGACACCACCAGGCACATCCTGCCAATTAGAGTACCTGACCATTATTCCTACTTTCTGTCTCTTGCCACTCAACCAGACTATGTTCTGTTAGGCCCAGAGTTGAGTTTCAAACCCCTATCATCCTATCCATCACCGAGACCATGTAATTCTGCTTGTACAACGTCACAAGGTAATTACATATCAGGGAGGCAATTCAACCCATCTTACTTCATTTATCCAGAGATAATTTACAGTACTCCCATCCAATAACATCCAATTGGTTCTTAAAGAATTCCTGGTTTTTGCCTCCACTACTCTATCTCGAAGTCCATTCCCTTTGTTGATCACTTTGCTTGAAGAAGAACTTCCTGATATGAGTCCTAAATCTTCCTTTTGCTGGCCTGAACCTGTGAACCCTTGCCCTGTTCATGCAGTTTATTTTGAAGCAGTTTTTCACATTTATTTCTCCCATACCATTTTCTACCTCTTCGACATCTCCTTTCAAGGCTGAAAAGCCTAAACCTCTGAGTTAGTCTTCCCTGCACTGCCTCCAATGCTTGAACGTTTTCCTTGTGTCTTGGTGACCAAACTGGATGCAGCACTCAAGGTGCAGTCCTTTCGTATCCCGCTCCACGGCTGACTGAAAGACCCACCATAGTGCTCCCTGCAGTCTCCCCACGTGCAGTTTCAATGCTGAAGTAGTGGAAAAGGAAAACTGTTGCAGAGCAAAAAAATGAATAAGATGAAAGAGGACAAAAAGGGCAAGTGGAAAGTAAGAGAGGTAAACAAGAGGACAAAGAGATGAGAGAGAAACACAGTAATAGAGGAGAGTGAGACAAAAAGTGGAAGAGAAAGATTTTTTGCAGACTTATCACTACTGGTGTCCTTCTAACTATCACTACCACATCTGCCTCAGAATGAGTACACTCCTTATTTGGCATGGAGCTATCTTCTACAGGAACACATTTATCTTTTTAAACGTAATAATGTTGCAGATAGTGGCTGAAATTACTTAATGCATTACAGTGACTCCTTTTCAATGATGAGATAATAGTTAAATCCATATGAAAAATGCACCATTCTCCAGACTAAAGGATGGCTCAGTAAGTGCCTCTCATGCCTCAGCCATTGTCACTCTGTACCAGTGATTAGGTGTGTGAGAGCATCCTGGATCAATTTGTCCTTTGACCTTTCTTCCCTGTGGGGATAAAGCTCACTGCTACTCAGTGCATGCAGCCCACTGTGTCACTGAACAGCCACATCCTCCTTCTTCTGTGATCCATGCCATAGATACTTGCAATTCTAACACATGGCAGTCCTGTTGTACACAATTGGTCAAAGTTAACAGATTTGTTTATAACCCACCTTACATATAACAGGACAGTTATATTAGTACCTACTGGATGAGGAACTATCAGCTGAAACTTCCTGGATCGCACTTATGCAGAAATGATGTAGAAATTTGCACAGATTCCTGCTCCAATCATGCTGACAGGGACTTACACCCAAGGTTCCTGCAGACAGGGACAGTGTTTGCCTTGCGGGGACCCCGTGCAAAAGTTTGGTTTGGGGTCTGGAGGCGCTTAGGGCCCTGTTTAGAGAGAAACAGAGTTAACGTTTCAGGTCGATGACCTTTCGTCAGAACCGGAAAAAGTTAGAGATGTAGCAGATTTTAAGCAAGTGCAGAGGCAGGGAAAGGGGGGAAGAGAGGAAAGAACAAAAGGGAAGGTCTGTGATAGGATGGAAGGCTGGAGTGATTAAAAGACAAAAGGGATGATGGTGCATGGCAAAAGGAAATGGTAATGGGACAAGTAAAGAAACAAAAGATGAGTCTAGAAGAGGTGTAAATGGGAATGGCAGAATCATCAACAGCTGCCATCTAAGAAAATAGGGGCAGAGGTTATGGTCTGAAATTGTTGAACTCGATATTGAGTCCAGAAGGCTGTAAATGCCTAATCGAAAGATAAGGTGCTGTTCCTCGAGCTTACATTGAGCTTCATAGGAACAGTGTAAGAGGCCGAGAATGGGGAGGTCAGGAGTGGGAGTGGAGCGAAGAATTAAAGTGACAGGCAACCGGAAGCTCGGGGTCACGCTTACGGACTGAACGGAGGTGTTCCGCAAATTGGTCACCCAATCTGCGTTTGGTCTCCCCAAAAAATCTACGAACCTACCTGATGATCCTGGATCCACGGAGACTTACGCTCCTGGGCCTCTATGCGTAGACATGCGCAGAGGCCCACGTATCCCAGGGGCGCAGGTGGTTCGCAAGCGCCCCTGGGATCACGTGGGCTGGCCCAACGAATGAAAGAAGGGGATCCTGATTCATGCTTATGGGAATTCCATATGTACGGAATGCCCATAAGCATGAATGGGAATACCCCCAAAAACACATGTACACATTAAATACATTTAAAAAAAATTACATATTTAAAATTAAATAAAATGCCTTTTAATTAAATATTTAAAACAAAAATGTAATTTTTTGAAAAATAAATTAAAATGTTTTAAAGGGACTAAAAATAACCATACCTTATTGTACAGGTTTTTTAATGTTTAAATGATTGAAAAAAAATTTTTTATGTTCATTTAAACTCTTCCGCTGGTAAAAGCAAACCTTACACCTGCTTTTATCAGGCATAAGAATTTCACAGGCATTCATTCGCTGGGCAGAAGTTATGCAAATAGCCCAACTCTCCGCCCGTGGATGCCCTTTTCCCGGAGATGCGTTGGATCTGTCAAGAAGATTCTTGACAGATTGCATCGCGCGCAAAAACCCGGAACTTGTGGGGTCCTTACGGACGTGTACGCACCTCATACGCATCCTTAGGGGCCGCAAAATATGGGCCAATGTGTTTAATAGTTTAAAGGTAACATTACTCAGATGATGCTTTGAGACACAATCACAGTGGTTTGTGGGATTCACAGACTGGCCTTTTTATATGAGCTCTAACCAATTAAAAATAGATCAAGTGCCACAAACTATCAGAACTAACAGCATCTCCTCTCAATTAGGATAACCTAAATGCTACATGTAAAGAACTCCAGTCAAAAAATAACCTGATTATAGGACAGAATTGCCTTGTACTGTATTATCTACATATAATGAACCCTGGTGGTTCCTGTGTAGTTCTTAATGTTAATTATTTTATATTGTAACACCCAAGTGTGGCTCCAGAGCCGAGCTCAATGGGGTTAGTTTTTTTATGCAAATCACACGAGCACAACCCCCAGTGCAATTATCATGCCAAATATCTGTGATTCACAGGGCGAGGGTAGAAGAGAACTGTAAATGAGTAAAATGAGTAACTACTTGGGCTAACGCTCAGGTTTCCAGTCATTTTTAGATACACGTGTATGGATGTGTTTTAAAAAATGTAACCACTGTAAACTTTACTGTTTCTGTTGTGTAAAATGGTTGAGTGGTCAGAGTACACTTGGCACCCTCTAGTGGTTTGATGCAACAATACTTTTGGTTCATAGCTGTCCCTCTACAGTGCTTCTTTGTGTTTGGATTATCCTTCCCCAACACTGGAGGAAAACTAAGCTTGAACTAAGGATAGGGTTGTGTCTGGAGCCTCTTATCTGAAATACCTGTGATAAAAGTAAGGCCAAATATTTTATGGTTGACATTCTTTCACATTGTAATCGTATAAAGGGCAATGCCTATGACCTGGACTGGTAAACACAGATAACAGCATGTTTTCAATCTGCCTTGACGTTGATCCTAAATACACAAAGGTGCCATCTTGTGTCTAAACTAAGCTGTTGTCTAACTTTAGTAATGTCCAAACGTTGTGATGAGATTGCACAGACAGTCTATTCGGAAATACCGACAGTCTATTCGGTGATCAGTTAAATTACTGCTTGGCTCAGCATAGCAGTAAAGTGAGAGGAGCAGATTGTTTTTCTTTACAGGCTACAGGTGTTTATTGAATTGACAGTAAATGATATTTGAGGCTGCATCTTGATTTCAAATTGATTTGTTCTACATCGAGTTTGTCATTACTAAACCCCTGCTGTACATTAAGCACTAACTTATTATTTATACAAAAGCAAAATACTGTGGATGCTGGAAATCTGAAATAAAAAGAGAAAATGCTGGAAGTACTCAGCAGGTCAGGTAGCATCTGTGGAGAATCAGAGTTAATGGGCTGGATATTAACTTGGAGGGAGCTGAGGGGGCTGCTTTGAGGTCGGAAAACCCGGAAGAACAGTTTTCCCTCAACTCCTGCCGAATTTAGCCGCAGGACCTGATTAGCATTTTTTTATCTTCTTTCCCGGCCGCAGGCAGCCAGATTGAGAGGCTGGCTACGGCTGGGGAAAGGAGAGGAAGGAGAGTGGGATCGGAAAGGCCGGCTGGGAGTGGGTTGAAGATCAGAGGTCAGAGGGCAGATCGGAGGCCAGGCAGGGGAGATCGGAACGGTCGGGGGATGTCCGCTCGCAGGGGGTTGGTGAAGTAGGTGAACTGGATCCAGCAGGTAAGTGGAAAGGCACTTAGCACCTGGATCCAGCAGTCCTCACCTCCTTTTAGCCGTTGGGTTTCCGAAGGCCTGGAAAACTCGCCAGCCAGGGATAAATTTAAAATGGTGGTTACATATGAGGCACGCCACCTCATTATAATATTTAAATTGACAACCCTCCTCCTGGGAGCGGGTTGGTCGCCCTCCCCCCACCCCGTCCCACCTCCATTAAAACCGGAAGTGGGCAGGTTGGGGTCGGGATTCAGATTTTTAACATTTTAACATCTCACCCGACCCAAACTATTTGGGGGTTAAAATTTCCCCCAATGTTTCAGGTTGCCTAAAACGTTAACACTGTTTCTCTCTCCACAGATGCTGCCTGACCTGCTGAGTATTTCCAGCATTTTCTCTTTTTAGAACTTATTATTTACGCTCTTCTCAATGGCACGGTGGACAAATGCACAATGTGCAGAGGCAATGAACCGTAGGTTTGAACCCTGGCCTGATTTCAGCAACAGCAACAATGGGGACACTACAGTTGACCTCAGTACCCCTGGATTAAAGGAGTAGAAAATTGGTCAGGGTTGCTGCTTTTGGTCACTGTTTGGTAACACCTACTGGAAACTTTGTGTGGATATCACTGTGAGGGGAGAGGTCTATTTATTCATAGTGAGGGCTAGTTTCACCCACTGTTCTGAATTGAAATAATGCAAAACAATCACATGTGCATTTTCTTTTTACAAAATTTCTGCTGGCAAACCCACGCCTGCTGCCTGTTAAAACACTCGACTCTGGTTCGAGGCATTCGTGGCGGTTTGATCACATGATGTTCTGGCCATGTGAGGTCAGATCACATGACTTCTACAAATGTTATTGGATTTACTTGCAGTATAGAATTTCAATTTGTGGTTTCGCGCCAGTAGCTGTTGTGTGATACGTTCCAAGAACCAGGAGGCCACGTGTGAGCAGGCGAAGAGGGGTAATGGAATAAGGGGAAAAGGGGAAACCATTCTCTCCATCTCTCCTACCGAGCCCCCACTCCCCAGTCTCTATCTCTCTCCTCCCCAGTTGCCGTTCTCCAGTCTGCATCTCTCCCTAAGCCCCCATTCCCCCTCTCCCTCAACTCGCGATTTCAGAGACCCCCCTGATTTCAGAGCCCCCCTCGATTTCAGAGTCCCCCTTGATTTCAGAGCCCCTCCTGATTTCAGAGCCCCCTTTGATTTCAGAGCCCCCCCTTGATTTCAGAGTCCCCCCCTTGATTTCAGAGCTCCCTCTGATTTCAGAGCCCCTCCTGATTTCAGAGCCCCCCCCCCAATTTCAGAGCACCCGCCCCAATTCCCAACTTGCTCCCCCCCGCCCCCACCCCCCGGCTAGTCATGGCTTTCTGTGGGTGACAAGCTCAGTGGAAAAGGTGGGAAATGATTCTCTTTAAAATTAATGCAGTTTAACTTTGTTCTGACTCCCATTGCTTAACAGTTAGTAATTATTGACACTACCTCACATAAATGTCTGTTGTTCATGGGGGCACACTAAGGGGGAAAAATTCGGTGGATTTGCGCCTCCGGTTAGCGCCCTAACTAGCACCCGGGCACAGCGTCGCTAACACCTCCGGTGAAATTCAGCTGGAGGTTAGCAGTGGCGATAACCATTAGCGCCCTGCGGCACTGCGCCTCCAGCGATGATGTCATCACCATGCGCATCGCCCCACTTGCGCCCCGGCTGCGATCTTTGGTAGCGCCCCCTGACTTACCGCCGGATGCTATGTCCAACAGGGTCAAGGGGGCCTACCTGCGGCCAGGGCAGCCCAAATTAAAGGGGAGGTGCCGGGCGGCCATTTTTGTTGCTGGCCATCTGCCAGCACCTGCCCCCGTTGCTGTCCCCGGCCTCCTGTGAAGCCCCCCCTGCGGGGTGCCGGCTGCGCTCCGTGAGCCCAGCACTCCTCTTGAGTGCCGGGCTCTTTTGTCGACACTCCAGTCCCTGGTGGCCCAGCGCCCTGGGTCGTGCTGCACTAGATACCTCTCCTCTAATAAGGGGAGTAAGTCCTGTAGTGCCGCAGCACTGTGATATTCACTCGCAGCGCCCCGAGAGGGAGGCGGAGCGCTACTGGAAGCGCCCCGCCTGCCTCTTGGGGCGTTATCAGTGAATTTCGGGTGCGGGGGCGCTAATTTATTCCGGGCGCTAAAAGTAACACCCTGGCAAAGTTAGCGCCCCAAAGGGGGCGCGACCCAATTTTGCCCCCTAAGACAGGAAATTTAAATTGTTTATCTTCCAGGCTGCTGGAGGCAGCGCTCGAGATAGGAACCCCCAATTCCGGGAAACTCCCGTTCATTCCGGGAGGTTTGAAAACCCCACCCCCGCTACCTTCGAGGCACCCTTCACACCTCTCCCTAGTGCTGAGTCAACATTACCCACTGGAAACCTCCGCTGCGGCAAATGCTGATCCTAGTGTTGCCAACCCTCCAGGATTTTCCTGGCATGTCCAGGAATAAAAGATTAATCACCCGACACTGCTGCGATCAAATCCAGGAGAAAAGTCATCGGGACGTTAAAAAAACGTTTTTTATTCCATTTTCTTTCAACATTTTTGTTTTATTAGTTATAAAAATATTGGAGACGGGAAAAATTGGAGACTGAGTTGGGGGGATTGGAGGCTGGAGGTCATGTGGTGAAACCTCCAATCATACATCCAATCATAGTTGGCGACCCTAGTTGAACCCCATCCCGCCCACTTCCGTTTGCCCCTACCTCTTCCCCTGCCATTTTCTCCTCATCAATTACTCTGGTCCAATTATACCCCAACCTCTAACCATCTTACACCTGAACACTACACATGGTCTTCACTCCCCATGCAAAACACCATGGAAGACTAACTAATATGTGTCAAAGGGTTACATCCTAAATATTAACTTGTCTTTTCTCTTTACAGATGGTGGCTGTGTTTTTCCAGCATTTGCTGTTTTGGTTCTAAATGAGATAGTTTGTTCTTTTCCTTTCCAGTTTAATGAGTGACAGCTGTGGCTCAGTTGGTAGTACTCTCGCCTCTGAGTTAGAAGGTTGTGGGTTCAAGTCTCACTCCAGAGACTTGAGCACAAAAATCTAGGTTGACACTCCAGTGCAGTCCTGAGGGAGTGCTACACTGTCAGGAGGTGCTGTCTTTCAGATGAGACATTAAACCAAGGCCCTGTCTGCCCTCTCAGGTGGATGTAAAAGATCCTATTTTGCAGGAGAGTTATCCCCGGTGTCCTAGCCAATATTTATCCATCAATAAAACAGATTATCTGGTCATTATCAAATTCCTGTTTGTGGGAGCTTGCTGTGCGCAAATTGGCTGCCACGTTTCCTACATTGCAACAGTGACTACACTTCAAAAAGTACTTCATTGGCTGTAAATCACTTTGGGACATCTGGTGGTTGTGAAAGGCGCTATATAAATGCAAGTATTTCCTTTTTTTAAAACCATGGAATGGATCACATCAGCCCCAAAGCTCTGCATTGAATCCGGTCCATAATCTTTTGGGTGGAATATCCTTGATGCACCATGTGGACGGGGGAATTAACAAATGGCGATGTGATGCTTCATATAAACAAATAGCCAGTTTTAAATGAATTACGGCAACTTGGGTAATGGTACCAAAGGGCATTTGTTACGCCTGATCTTTAACCCAAAATGAGTCAGTGCCTTTAAGCGATGGGGTGAGAGCATTTTAGCTCTCAAGCTAGATTATCCACAGGAAAAGTAAATTAGCCTGACCTCTCTGAATTATAAATGAAGTCTCTTTAATTAAGGAATTCCTATCCAGAGCTCCATCTAAAGTGTAACCTCTTTCTCTTTTTCTTTCAGATCAGCATCTTCATGACACATTTATCCAACTATGGGAATGATCGATTGGGACTCTATACGTTTGTGAACCTGGCTAATTTTGTCCACTGCTGGACCAACCTGAAGCTGCAGACCATGCCCCCTGTCCAGCTGGCACACAAATACTTTGAGCTCTTTCCAGAACAAAAGGAGCCACTCTGGCAGGTGTGGTTCCAGTCCTTCTTGAAACGAGTGCGCTGTTAATTCTGCAGATAACAGTCCCATACCCCCTTTTGAGTGCAAATCTCCTTTCGAGTGACTCCGTACTTCCAGGGTTTTCTTCGTCTTGCTGATAACTTTACCTGTTTTTGGAGTGTAAGGTGATTTTAACAGCAGGCAACCAAAAAAAACATGGCTGCCTGATTACCAAAAGTCTCCTGCCACCTCTCCTAAAATATATTTTTCTAAAATGTCTTTTAATCCACAACATCTGTGATTGCTGAAGAACCCCTGCACAGGTAAATGAAAGTGCAATTATCATGCTACCAATAAGGACAATCTGTAACTGACCACAGATGTTCCGTTGGAGCAACCAAGGAATTTCAACATCTATACAAGTGCAGTCGGCAGTTAGTCAATGGCAGGAATGAGCGCTAAAGCTGAATTCTAACTCCAAACCAGTCTGAATCGGGGGGACAGTTCAGATGTTTGTTAACATTTGAGATTGGACCCAACTCTGAACGCCCCTTTGGAACCTGGCAGCATAAACAGCAAAGTGTTTTTGACATGTCCCTTCTACATGTGTGCAATGCTACTGTGAAAGTCTTGCCAGGATTCTTGTTTACGTGATTAGTATCAGAAGATGGCTGTTTATTTTAGATTGTATTGTTTTTTACCTAGGAAGGCTTCTGGTTGGGAGGGAGGGGGCAGGGGTATGTGTCCCAAGTTCCATGGCAGATTTAGATATATATTTACATTCTTGTAATTATATTGAGCTTTATCGCATCAAAATACTTCAAAGCATTTCACACAGTGAATTTCTTTTTCTTTCTGTAGTGTAGTGACTGTTGTTATCATAGAATCATAGATTAATACAGCACAGAAGGAGGCCATTCGGCCTATCTAGTCTGTGCTGGCTCTTTCAAAGAGCAATTCAGTTAATCCCAGTCCCCCGCTCTTTCCCCATAACCCTGCAATTTTTTCTCCTTCAAGTATTTATCCAATTCCCTTTTGAAAGCTGCTATTGAATTTGTTTCCTCCAGGTATGTTACGTAGGTACGTATATAGGAAGGAATCCATGTTTTCCATGGTGATGTGTAGGATCTCCCCTTTCTGCTGCACCATTGATCAGATTCAGGCCACCCACACTGTTTATTGGGCACAGCTTGGGACGTTTTAGCGAGTTATTAGACACTGTTCTGATTTCAGTTGAATTTTCGTTCCATTTGGAGGCACAGACTAATTTCCACGCAACCATTAACTCACGCAGACAGACCTTCATCCATTATACTGACTCACCTGCAAGACCACCAGGGTTCCGTGTCTATTCCTTTAAGAACAATCACCGTCAATGCTGTGTTAAACTCCAAGGAGCTCAGCCATTTTAACATTGTATCCAATTTCCTTCTTTCTGGCAGAATCCGTGTGATGATAAACGACACAAGGACATCTGGTCTAAAGAGAAAACGTGCGATCGTTTACCGAAATTTCTGGTTATTGGACCTCAAAAAACAGGTGAGCTTTTATTACAAGCAATAAGGAATGATTCCATTCAAATGAATTTATCTGTGGTATCCAGATGGATTGCATGGAGAATAGTTAATTATTCAAACTATTCCATTAAGCATGTTCTAATAGTGCATTTGCAGTTAATATCATAGTTAATGTAGCTCTGTGTTAATTTTCTTTAGGCCTAAAACTGAGGCACAATAAGCCATCGTGTGGTTTTAAGATGTTTTAAGAAATTAAGGCCTAGAAATTCGTAGTGCTGCTCCTGGCGATTATGACTGATCTTGGCCTACAAGAGAAAGGGAAGTGTGTCAGTGAGTGTGGTGCAATGTGTTTGGGTGATGTGCCTGCCATAGTTGAATAGCTGTCAGTGTGTGCAAGCTGTGAGATGTGGGTGTGAGGCTTGCAGCAGTGGTAAAGTTGTGAGGGTGAAGTGAAGCTATGATTGTGAGGGGGACCGTGAATTTCAACAGGTGTTCTCCTGATCGTCCACTATAACTTTGGCCAAGAGTTGCGGAAACCCTGGAAAAAAGGCATAAACTGTGTTTACACCATTTTTTCCGGTGTTTCTGTGGCTCACATCGAAGTTACAGTGGACGAGCAGGGGAACCCCCATGGAAATTCACCCTATGATTCTTATCTGAAGATGGCTTGATGTTGGAGCAACTATGAGTTTCAGTAGAATTATACAGCAGATTTTACAAATTTGTGCTCCTGGCTCTGAGCTTATTGGGAATTCAGGGACAGAGATCAGTGAGCCCTGAAGAACTGGTGGGAATTTGTCTGGCGCATTGAAGACCTGACATCACAAAACAGGTGGGGCCAGCGGGACAGCATCAGTTCCTGGGATCCCTGCTGCTCCTGTCCCGAGTGACTTCAATTCTGGCAAAGTAACGATGTACAGGTCAATGGAGGGGTGTATGTGCAGACACGACCCTGGCCTGGAACATTCCAGAACTGATTACCGGCATGAGCGGTGGAACAAGAAACCTTAATCGGTTTCAAGAATGAACTAGAAAGGTTCTTGTTAACAAATTGGATTCAAGGTTATTGGAAATGCACCAAGGCAATACTGTGGTTGGGTGGAATAGATAGACCGAAGGTCTTCTCCTGCACAAAACTGTTACCATGGCCGGAATTTTCTGCACCTGGGCAAGTCGTGTGTGGGCGGTCGTTGTGGTGGGTCACGACCCTGTTCTTCATTCCATCCCGCTCCTGAGATCGACTTTCCGTTAATGGCACCGCTTAAGGCAGCCCTGCGCGTTACCCAGCCCTATTAAATGGTACGGGTCTGATGACGTCATCGATGACGCGTTTTCAGCCGGGATATTTAAAGGAGCCATGGCTACATTGCATTTGAAGGTTCATGTAGGATAGTGCAGGCACTGCACTGCACCATTGGAGTGTTGCAAAGAGTGGCAAAGATGACTCCCTCCATATTGCTTGTGGAGGGAGTGAGAGCACGCAGGGAGGTCCTCTTCCCTTCCGATGGGCAGAAGAGACCTCCCCAGCAGACCAAAGGAGCCTGGCTCCAAATTGCAGAGGAGGTCAGCAGCAGGGATGTGTTCAGGAGGACCTGGGTGCAGTGCCGCAAACGTTTCAATGATCTCATTAGATCAGGAAAGGTGAGTGCAAAACCACACTCAACTTCATCCTGCTGTGCCTCTCATCACATCCCCATCACTCTGTCTTCCCAACTCTACTCCTGCACATCCTTACTCACACCAACATACCTTGCACCTCCACCCATTCCTCTCTCTCTATCTACATTATCACATCCCCATCTGACTAACCAACCCTCACACGCACCCTCATCCTAATGCAATCATACCAACTAACAACATACAAGGAGGCCACTTGACATTACCACCCCACTCCATCATAGTCTCCCTCTAAAGATGTAACCCATCAATTCCTTACACTCATTCCATCACTCTCACTCAATCTTCTCTTCTTTCCCTCCTTGCAGGAGAAAATAGCCCACAATAAGAGGGAGAGGAAGTGAACCAGAGGTGGCCCTCAATCATTGGCCACCTTAACAGCAGCAGAGGAGGTCGCCCTGGAAGTCTCGGGAGTGGCCAAGCAGCTGGAGGTGGGAGACGGAGGGAGGGGGACATCTCTGCAACCTGGTGACAGAATTACATCTCATACAGCCACATGGCATACAGCAATCACTCATATGGGGATTGATGTCAGCAGCCAGTGAATGTTCATCATGTGCATAATGGTATCGTTACCCATTCTTGATATGACATATCTAACTCATCTCTTTACTGTCCCACAGATCCATGAAGATCTCCCCCCGCCCTCGCCACTGTCCAGGAAGAAGAGGAAGACGATTCCTCAGAGGAGCGTCCAGCCTCTGAGGGTGCACCGTCACCAGACATAAGCGCACCCAGCACCAGCGCAGATACGCACACCTCGGTGGGTGCCACATGAGATAGAGTAGTGTTGTCACCTGGTGTCTCAGAAGTCACAAGTGAGCAAGAGCAGATGGTGGAGACAGGGACAGCAGTGGAGACTCCTCGCCGGAGGGTGCAGGATGCTCCCAGCACTGTTCAGCTGCATGCAGATGCTGAACCTCGGGGGCCATCCAGAAAGAGGGCAATCCTGGAGGTGCAGGAAGACGTGCAGGAGGCTGTGACAGGTTTTGTGACCGCGATGTCTGCAAATGTGCAGAGGATGGAGGAGTCCATCTCCAACATGAGCACCACCGTGTCGCAGGCGATGGCGACTGTAAGCTCTTCCATGGATAGGATGGCCACCTGCTTGGAGCAGCTAATGCGCCACTCACAGGAGCACATGGTTTCTATGGAGAACAGATTGCAGAGGCTCATAGACCTTCTCTCTAGGAGGGATGTAAACGTAGACGTGGGTCGTCATGGCCCCAGTGCTGTGCAGCAAGATGCTCTCCAGCTCCTTGCTAGCAGGGAAGTGCGGGTGACCCATGATAGGGATGATGGGGGCTCCTCTCAAACGCTCACACTTCTCCCCCATTGCCTCTCCCTCAGTCAGAGCCCCAGATGGCTCCTCGGATCATGATGGCCGAGTCTGCCCCTGCAGAGGATGTCTGCCAAAAGTGTCTGCGCAGTCGCAGCAGGGAAGTGAGCAGCCTGCCTCAACCTCTGCAGAAGCCACAGGGGATGTACCATGTAGAAGCATGCATAAGAGAAAGATGAAACACAAGTAGATGCACAAGGGTAAGCACTTGGGTGTTTTAATAAATGTTTGTGTAAAGTTCCCGTTACTGTGGTGTCACAGATAAAAATACTTATTTTCACTACTTTCCGGTCATGGACAAATTTGCAACTTTGGAAGTGGCTTAGTGAGTGGGAGACATAACGTTACCTCCAGCAATGGTGATCAGTGTGAAAGGAATGGCTTGGTCATTGTAGGAATGCTTTATGGTGTTGCTGTGGGGTGGTGGGAATCTGGCGCAGCATCTGGCACCATATGGGTATAATGCCTGAAGTTAAGTAAATCTGGCCATGATGAGGCCATCCCTGGCCTCCCGGGCAGCAATGTGCTCGGGTGCTGGTGGGATCTGGACCGCAGGTTCCTCCTGCTCCTCCTCCTCCTCTGAAGAGGCTGTGTACTCAGAGCCTTGCTCCTCCTGCAGCGCTAATCCACCCGCTCCTCTGGGCTGTGCCGACCTGGCGCGATAGCCTGAGCCTACTTTGGCACTGCTGCTCAGTCATGTTGAGGAAGCTCATCCTCTGCCTGTATAGCCTGTGTTGGGGGTATCACCTCCGGTGCGGTGCAACCCTGCACAGATGCCCTCTGTCCTGTGCAGCATCATATGGTTGAGGAGAAGTTTGGTGGTGGTGTTGTTGGTGCTGCTGGTGTTGGGGCTCATCGTGGTCCAATTCTGAGGACCAAGGTGAGACAGTATAAACGGCACCCATGCTGATATAATAGATGGCAGGTCAAGTAGAGATAACAGAACCAATCTGTCAATGGTGTGATAGTTTCTATCAATGAGGTGACAGTGGATCCCAACTTTGCTAGAAATACTTGCAACCTCTAGAAAGCTAAATCTGTGCTGACAATGCACTCAGCAACAGCATCTGCCTTAGGAAAATGATCAGCTGTCAGGTGGGAGTTTTTATTGTACTTTTCATGCTGTGCACTAATGAGGTGGATCACTGGCCGCTCAAGATCCGCCTCAGGTTGACAGACGTGATTCCCGAGCTGCGTGATTCCCGTGCTCATCCAGGGAAATTTGAAAGGTAGGGTTAAAAAGACGCTTAAGGGCCTGACAAGTACCTCATAATGATCTAAATTACCTCGGCCGCCTCTGCCGTTCGGGTCACTGCTGCGACGGCATATGCGCCCGAGGGAAAGGCGCGTGGGGGCGGGATGACGGCGGATTCCTGACCCCCTCCAAGGTTTTTCAAATTTCCCTCCCGACCTGCCTCCAATCGCGCCCACACGGACGCCAGAAAATTCTGGCCTATGTTACTATTATAGGCTGTCACGATGAAATTGGCCCTTTTATTAAGCGGGTCATTTGCCACAGTTCTTGCAATGTTCAGCCGATCCCACCAGCATTATCCCCTGCAGCTGTCAAGTGCCGCATTTTGCAGCCCCCCCACCACCCGCTTGCAGGTGCCTACGATGCACCCATACTGATACAGGCGATCGATTGATTGACTTTAATGGAAAGTCAAATCGTATGTGTGTAAAATGGACTGTCGCTTTGATCCCGTTAATTTCCCGCCAAGTAGCTTAGGTTAAAATTACCCCTCATGTTTGATAGGACAGTTTGGCTTTAAGATGGGTGACAATGAATAACTCATATTTTCCATTCGGGTCTTGCGCTTATTTCTCATTAATCATATGAAGCTTTTATCTGAAGGTTTTCCCATAGCTTTGATAAAGCTGGACCATTACCAACAAATGCATGTCAGTATCTATTTAGCAAATAACTTATTTTCCAACAATATTTTTATTCACTTCTCAGAAGCACACTGCAAATCATTAGTAATTGTTTTGAGTGGCACAATATATAGCAAGCTTTTACTTACAATAGAAGGCTGTCCAAAATGTAAAGTACTACACATTTTTTACATTTAACTGAGTGAGTACAATTCAAAGGATCAAAAAAGTAGACAGCAGCAGTACACAGCTTAGATTATTCAGTTAGTGGCATTAAATATAATGGCTGTAGATTGTTGTTTTAAATTTTAAATTTCTGTTCCAGTACAAATATCCATTAATAGCCATCCACTTAAGTGATGTCGACTATATTAGCAATGTCAGTGGTAGCCTGAAATGGTAAATGTGTCTTTTGATTAGTCACTGGGACTTGTTCTATGCTGTTTTACCAATCATGTGGTAAAAATGGTAATAATTGACTTATGCTAATGTTCAGTAATTGCTGTGTTCTAATTAAATAACCTAGCATTTCACAGCGCAGCCTATTTGCAGTTCTTTCAAAGAATAAATGCTTGCAGAAAGAAGCTCCGCTGACAAAATATCATGGATAGGAGGGTGGTAATTTCTACGCAAATACATCAATAAGTTTTCTAATATTTTCTGTTCTCAGGCACCACAGCTTTGTACTTGTTCCTAATTATGCATCCAGCCATCACCAGTAATTTCCCCAACCCAAAGACCTTTGAAGAAGTGCAGTTCTTCAATGGGAACGCTTATCACAAGGGAATTGACTGGTAAGATAAGAGATCAAGGGCTTTTTTTTATAATGAAGGAAGTCTTTATTAGATTTAGGAGCCCAATGTCCATAATCTGTGGAGACATTAATTATTTGTTTGTAAGCTTGAGTTCTATGTTGAGCCTCCATGATGATGGAACATTTCTGTGGATTCCAAAGATTTTCAAATTACTTTGCAAAGGTACATTAACATGTAACCTCAAGATTATGCAGTTCTGTTATAAAATTAGGCAGCCTGATAGCAAAACAAATGTATTGGCATGCTAATGTGCAGTAACATGGCCCAGTAAGTCAGCAGTTTCTGTCTCTGATTTCCCCACAAGGTGAGTTTTTGAAATCAGCGAACCAATCAACCTGTGGGGTTTTATGCAATTTAGCAGCCAATTCAAAAGTCACATTGTCAAACATCAGAACCATAAAGAAATACAGAAATGGAAAGAAAGAAAATGAAAGAACTTGCATTTATATAGCGCCTTTTTACGCCTCAGGCCGGCCCAAAATGTTTTACAATCAATTAAGTTGTTTTTTATGTGTAGTCACTGTTGTAATGTAGGGAACGCAGCAGCCAAATTGCGCACAGTATGATCCCACAAACAGCAGTGTGATAATGACCAGATAATCTGTTTTTTAGTGATGTTGGTTGAGCGATAAATATTGGCCTGACACCAGGGAGAACTGCCCTGCTCTTCCAACCAGTTCCGCAGGCGATGGAGACAAAGAGGCCTAGCCAAGATAAGTCTGGAATTATTTTTGTAGGGCCAGGATGAAAAGGACTGTTCCTCCGATCCCCCAAAAAATCTGGGCCGCTGTTGCCCCGGGACCATCGCACTCAACTTGCTGCCGACCGGGGTGGCCCGATATTGGGAGGCCTCAATCCGGCCAGCTGCATTGAGACGCTCGTAATAATGCTGGTGCCTCAAAATTGTGCCCACCACCTTGTCGCGGTTACAGGCGATCGGCCGGTGCACTCTGCCAGTCAGTTGTCCAAAAGTTAAAATCAACCCAATGGGTTGACTAGCCTCTTTCTGTGCTGTATCATTCTATGACCCCTATCTGCCTCCACTGCCTGCCCGAGCCAATGCATTCCATGAGTTCACCAACTTCTGCATAAAGTAGTTAAATCAGAACTGTCTGTGCGCCTGCCCTTTACTAAGCTTGAGCCAGTGTCCCCTGGTTCTGGAGTTTGTGGCAATTCAAACAAATCATTAGGTTTCAATTCATCAAATTCCCTTAAGAATCTTGAATATTGGAATAATATCTTCCACGAGCCTGCTCTCCTCCAGAGTAAATAATTTCAGACTCTTCAATCTGTCCTCATAGTTCATATGCCTTAAGCTAGGTGTCATAAGAACATAAGAAATAGGAGCAGCAGTAGGCCATTCGGTCCTTCGAGCCTGCTCCGGCATTCAATGAGATCATGGCTGATCTGCCTCAACTCCATTCGCCGGCCCTATCGCCATATCCCTTGATGCCCTTACTAGTCAGAAATCTATCGACTTCTGTTTTGAATATACCCAATGACTGAGCCTCCACAGCCCTCTGGGGTAGAGAATTCCAAAGATTCACCACCCCAGAGGCAAAGATTCACCACCCAAAGATTCAGTTGTGTTGCCTTCAATGCCTATTTGTCCTTGATATACTATGGTGACCACCACAGTGCACAATACTTTAGTGCCTTATACAGTCTCATTGCCAGAGGTTGGTCTTGGTCTTGGTGATTCCAGAGGGAGTCCATCTCAGGAAATCTCAGGCGTGCAGCCCATGATTTTCTATCCATTAAAACTAATGGACTGCACAACTACAATTTCCCAGAGTGCAAATGCTGGATCGCGGAACGTGATCTGTGGCAGAGGCAAAAACAACTTAACAAAACTGGGGGGGGAGATGAAATATGATTCCATAATCAGTAACATTGAGGTATTGCTGTTTGCCACAGAATTTTCAGAAACAAAATCGACTCAACTCCATTTAAATGCATTTACGATACTGTGTGCAGTTTCAGGCACACTACCTTCAAAATAACATTGCTGCATTTGTGAGGAGTCAGAGAAAAGCACCAAAGGTGATGCTCAGACCTAGGACTCGAATTTATTCGGAGAGACTTAGACTAAACATATTTTCATTGTAGAAAAGTTAACAGGGAGGAAATGTTGCAGGTCTTTAAAATGATGAGAAGCATAAATAGTGAAGACGTATACAGGCTATTTAACTTGGACTGTGACTGCGGAACTAGAGGGCACATACAAAATTAACAACCCTCAAATAAGATTAGATATTGTGAAAAAAAAATCCTTTCAGCGTAGTGGAACAGACTCACAGCAAAATGAGTTGGCCCCGCGTCAACTAATCCTCCCTCAGAAAAGAAATGGAAAAAATTTCTGGTTAGAATGGGATTGATGGCTGTGGGGATAAGAACAGACGGAGATAATCAAATACTGCATGGAACACAATGGTTCCTATGTAGCTGTGACCAGGGTTGAATAACACAAATGTGGAATGGAAAGATAATCTAGAGTTTCATTTAATTAATTTTGGGATCATTGAAAAATTTTGCAGAATGTTCCCTCAACAGATTAAATAGGTACGGTAAATTCTACGGTAATGTAGACTGAACTTTTTAAGTGTATGCTTTCTTATGTTATTACGAATGTTTCAACATAACTTAATTTTAAGTGTGAAGCAGATATTCCTTAAAGAGAGCCGCCAATTATATTCCACAATGGTTCTCCTGATCATCTATTGTAACTTTGGCAGAAGATCTGCAGAAACCCCAGAGGAACAGCACGAACCCCATTTGTCTGGGATTTCTGTGGATCTTCTGCTAAAGTTACCATGGACAATCAGGAGAACCCCCCCTGAAAATTCAACACCAGAGTGTCACCTTCCAGGACTCCTTTTCAAAATCAAACAGTGACCTGTGTCAGCATCCTTTTACTTTGTCCATTTCAGTTGATTCCTGTTGAGTCCACGTAGACTCACCCGTCCCATTTCCAAGTGTTTCCCCAGTCTATCTAGCAACTTTGAGTTCAATGCAGTTCTGCGGCCCTTGAGGTGGGTGTGTTCAACCCTAGCTATCCAATTTGAAACTTAAAGACATATTGGGGGTAACATTGACCTTGGACGATAGTGTAAAATGGGCAATAGTGAATTGGCAGCCTATTTTACATCACTCCCGCTTTTCATTTGCATTGACTTCAATGGTGTCCACTCTGCTGCTCGATGAGGTCGGCGGAAGGCCTGATCAATTTTCGTGGTTGGGTCTCACTTACATTGAATAGGTGCCAGTGCTGATCATGCTCCTTATAGGCAGTTCATCAATTGGGAGGGCAGGTAATCCAACAGGCCAGCCAAATTTGATTGAGCCTGCAGCAACACCCCGATGGGAAGTGAGACAGAGCAGCAGTTTTACCAGCAGGGAAATATTTACAGCACCTACAGCAGCCTTTAAGGCTCGAAGCACACAAGCAGCTGCAGTAAAAATAAGCTTCAGCCCTGTTTACAACTTTGCCTGAGCGTAACTAAGAATCCTTTTTAATACCACGGGAAATGGCTGCATTCCAACCCATAGTTTGTGGGCGGGTTGAGGAACTGACAGTAACAACGCGGGTAGAGATGACAACGTCATTTGACTCCAATTTACATATATTAATGAGGCCCCCGCCTATTTCCGGCAGAAATCATAGAATCACAAAAACTTACGGCACAGAAGGAAGCCATTTTACCCATTGTGTCTGGCGGGCTGAAAAAGATCTATCTAGCCTAATCCCACTTTCCAGCTCTTGATCTGTAGCCTTGTAGGTTACGATGCTTCAAGTGCATATCCAAATACTTTTAAAATGTGATGAGGGTTTCTGCCTCTATCAACCTTTCAGGCAGTGAGTCCCAGACCCCCACCACCCTCTGGGTGAGAAAAGTTGTCCTCAACTCCCCTCTAATCCTTCTACCAATTACTTTGTCAGCTGTGGCTCAGTGGGTAGCACTCTTGCCTCTGAGTCAGAAGGTTGTGGGTCCACTCCCAGGACTTGAGCATATAAATCTAGGCTGACACTCCAGTGCAGTGCTGAGGGAGTGCTGCACTGTCGGAGGTGCTGTCTTTCGGATGAGACGTTAAACCGAGGCCCCATCTGCTCTCTCAAGTGGACATAAAAGATCCCATGGCACTATTTCGAAGAAGTGCAGGGGAGTTATCCCTCACGTCCTGGCCAATATTTATCCCTCAAACAACATAACAAAAAAAACCCAGATTATCTGGTCATTATCATGTTGCTGTTTGTGGGAGCTTGCTGTGCGCAAATTGGCTGTCGCGTTTCCCACATTACAACAGTGACTACACTCCAAAAGTACTTCATTGGCTGCAAAGCGCTTTGAGACGTCCGGTGGTTGTGAAAGGCGTTATATAAATGCAAGTCTTTCTATCTTTAAATCTATGTCCCCTGGTTATTGACCTCACTGCGAGGGGAAATAAGTCCTCACTATCCACTCAACTAGGTCCCTCATAATTTTATACATTATGTCTCCCCACAGACTCCTCTGTTCCAAAGAAAACAACCCAAGCCTATCCAATCTTTCCACATAGCTAAAATTCTCCAGTCCTGGCAACATCCTTGTAAATCTCCTCTGTACCCTCTTGAGTGCGATCATATCCTTCCTGTAATGCAATGACCAGAACTGTACGCAATACTCTAGCTGTGGCCTAACTAGTGTTTTATACAGTTATAGCATAACCTCCCTACTGTTACATTCCATGACTTGGTTAATAAAGGAAAGTCATAGAGTCATAAGTCATAGAGTCATAACGGCACAGAAGGAGGCCATTCTGCCCATGCCGGCTCTCTGTAGAGCAATCCAGACAGTCCCATTCCTGTATTCTAGCCCCGTAGTCCTGCAAGTTTATTTCCCTCAAGTGCCTATCCAGTCTCCCCTTGAAAATATTGAGTGTCTCCGCTTCCACCACTTCCGTTGGCAGCAAGTTCCAGGTCATCACCACTCACTGCGTAAAAAAGTTTTTCCTCATATCCCCCCTGTATCTCTTGCCCAAAATCTTAAATCTGTGGCCCCTAGTCCTTGTACCATCAACTAGTGGGAACAGCCTTTCCTCGTCTAGCCTATCCAAACCCGTCATAATCTTGTAGACCTCTATCAAATCACCCCTCAACCTCCTTTGCTCTAATGAAAACAAATCCAGCTTCTTCAAACTGTCCTTGTAGCTAAGATCCCCCATCCCCGGAACCATTCTGGTAAATCTCCTCTGCACCCTCTCAAGTGGCTTCACATCCTTCCTAAAGTGTGGTGACCAGAACTGGATGCAATACTCCAGTTGTGGCCTAACCAGCACTTTATAAAGGTTCAGCATAACTTCTCTACTTTTGTACTCAATACCTCTATTTATGAAGCTCAAGATCACATATGCTTTGCTAACCACTCTCTCAATATATCCCGCCACCTTCAGGGACCTATGCACATTAACTCCCAGGTCCCTCTGTCACTGCACACTCTTTAAAACTGTGCCATTAAGTGTATATTGCGGCTCCCTGTTCCTTCTGCCAAAATGCATCACCTCATACTTCTCTGTATTAAATTCCATCTGCCACTTGTCTGCCCATTCTGCTAGCCTTTCTATGTCCTGTTGTAGTCGATTGGTATCATCCTCACTGTTTGCCACACCCCCAAGTTTGGTGTCATCAGCAAATTTAGAAATTCTACTCTGTATTCCAATATCCAGGTCATATATATGTCAAAAAAAGCAGTGGCCCCAGCACTGACCCTTGGGGAACACCACTGTCTACCATCCTCCAGTCTGAAAAAAAGCCATTTACCACAACTCGCTGTTTTCTGTCCTTAATCCAATTCCTTATCCAAGCTGCCACTGACCCACCTATTCCATGAGCCTCAATTTTGTTGACCAGCCTTCTATGTGGTACTTTGTCAAACGCCTTCCAAAAATCCATGTAGACAACATCCATTGCATTCCCTTCATCAATCCTCCCTGTTACTTCATCAAAATATTCCATTAGATTAGTCAAACATGATCTGCCTTTTACAAATCTGTGTTGGCTCTCCTTAATTTGCTTAAACCTCTCCAAGTGCCCGTTAATTTTTTCATTGATTATTGTTTCTAAAACTTTACCCACCACTGATGTTAAACTGACCAGCCTGTAGTTACTAGGATTGTCCTTACACCCTTTCTTGAACAATGGGGTCACATTTGCCACTTTCCAATCCTCAGGCACCTCCCCCGCATCTAGGGAAGATTGGAAAATTATGGCAAGCCCTTCCGCTATCTCCTCCCCCAATTCCCTTAGCAACCTGGGATGCAAGCCATCTGGACCAGGTGACTTATCCACTCTAAGCATACCCAGCCTTTCTAGTACATTCTGTCTATCAATTTTCACCCCTTGCATTGCTTCTCCCGTTTCCACTTCTACCAATATTTTGTCAGCATCCACCTCCTTAGTAAACACTGATACAAAGTACTCATTGAGTATTCTAGCCTTGCCCTGCGCCTCTAAGCATGTATCACCTTCTTTGTCCCTAATAGGCCCCATCCCGCCTCTTACTACCCGCTTACTATTTATATGCCGGTAGAAGATTTTTGGGTTCTCTTTTATATTAACCGCCATTCTACTCTCATATTCTCTCTTTGCCAATAATATTTTCATCTTCACTTCCCCTATGCCTTTTTAACCGCCTTATCTACCTGTCCTGCTACCTTCAGGGATCTGTGGACATGCACTCCAAAGTCCCTCTGTTCCTCTACACTTCTGAGTATCCCACCATTTATTGTGTATTCCCTTGCCTTGTTTGTATTCCCCAAATGCATTACCTCACACTTCTCCGGATTGAATTCCATTTGCCACTTTTCTGCCCACCTAACCAGTCCATTGATATCTTCCTACAGTCTACAGCTTTCTTTCTCACTATCAACCACACGGCCAATTTTTGTATCATCTGCAAACTTCTTAATCATGATCCTACATTTAAGTCTAAATCATTGATATGTACCATGAAAAGCAAGGGACCTAGTACTGAGCCCTGCGGAACCCCAGTGGAAACAACCTTCCAGTTGCAAAAACACCCATCGACCAATTCCCTTTGCTTCCTGCCGCTAAGCCAATTTTGGATCCAACTTGCCACTTTCCCTTAGTGTCAGCCGTGGCTCAGTGGGTAGCACTCTCGCCTCTGCATCAGAATGTTTTTGGTTGAAGTCCTACTCCAGACACTTGAGCATAATAATCTAGGCTGACACTCCAGTGCAGTACTGAGGGAGTGCTGCACTGTTGGAGGTGCTGTCTTTCAGATGAGACGTTAAACCGAGGTCCCGTCTGCTCCCTCAGGTGAACGTAAAAGATCCCATGGTACTATTTCAAAGAAGAGCAGGGGAGTTATCCCTGGTGTCCTGGCCAATATTTATCCCTCAATCAACATCACTAAAACAGATTATCTGGTCATTATCACATTGCTGTTTGTGGGAGCTTGATGTGCGCAAATTGGCTGCCACGTTTCCTACATTACAACAGTAACTACACTTCAAAAAGTGCTTCATTGGCTGTAAAGCGCTTTCGGACGTCCAGTGGTCATGAAAGGCGCTATATAAATGCAAGTCCTTGTTTCCTTCCTTCCTTCCTTTTACCATGCGGGAGAACGTCATCCTCACTTTGCTCCTCTTCGGAGCTCAGTCTCTGGATACTGTGAGCTCCCTCCTCGCTGCCAGTCACCAAAATTATTCCATTCATTTTACACCAAATTCTCAATCATTTGAAATCAGGCTTCCAATTGTTAGGAACCATTTTTAAATGTTGGCTTTCCAGCCAGTTGAAGTAATATCAGTATATTCAAGAACCGTCAGATCATGTCCAAAACCTTTCACAGGAGTAAAAATGATACACAAACATTTTTATACTTATTTTAAGACTTTCCCTGCCATTCTTATTTTGTACAACATTACCTGACTAAGATGATTGGTGGGCAGTTCAGCCAATCACCTTGTCATAGCAGAGATAAGGAATTCATTGGGCTGGATTTTGTCTTGGGGTCGGGTTGGGGTCGTGTAATCCGCATTTCGTGTTTCCCCCCCGACTCCAGATTAATGTGGATGCCTGATGCAATTTTCACTTAATTGGGCAATTGAGTTGCAGCATGTGGGAACCCATGAACTAATTAGTGGTTTCAGTCTGAAACCCGCCTCTGATGGTGTCATCATTGCTGTCTGCCTGCTCAGAGATTGTCTGGCTACTGGTGAGAGTGGACCTGGATATATGACAGAGAGAGAGAGAGAGAGAGAGAGATATATTCCCAGGCAGTCTCTGAAGACATTCAATGCAGCAGCATCAGAGGTGACTTTCAGACCTAATACTACTACTACCTTCATCACAATACTACTACTACCTTCATCACATCTCCGTTGTAATAGTGGACTTGTAGCCGATAGTCAGCTATCCATTTGTGCTCCCGCCAGGTTTCACTGGAGTGTTTCACGCCAGGCGTGCTTCACATCAAAAAAGGGTTAAACTAGCTACAACGTTTCAAAATAGCATTACAGACCCTATTTAGGGCTTGGAGGCGGGAGAGAGTCGGGAACCCCGCGACTGATTTTTGTCAACATTTCATGGAGTCGGGATGGGGTCGGAAACCCCGACCCCGCAAATTTAACCCCCCACACGCCTCCAAACCCGACTCCATGGGTCATTCAAAATCCAGCCCATTGTGTTTGGGATTTCAGGCACAGAACATTGCAGTTCCAGTTTGCTGTGTCGCACCTTCTAGATTATGCATTCAAAATAATGAAAATTTACCTCTCCTATTCTATTTTTGTAGGTACATGAATTTTTTTCCTATCCCTTCCAACGTGACCACAGACTTTTTGTTTGAGAAAAGTGCAAACTACTTTCACTCCGAGGATGCTCCGAAGCGAGCTGCAGCCCTCTTGCCAAAGGTGAAAATAATCACCATTCTCATCAATCCTTCAGATCGGGCCTACTCCTGGTACCAGGTAACCTTGACAATTCTGCATGCTTAGGCTTATGTCTAACGCCCTCCATTTAACTAAAGTTGCAGGAACGCCTTTGAATTTTCCATTTCTTCTGATGTCCGCAGCACCAGCGAGCCCATGAAGATCCTGCTGCTCTTCGGTATAGTTTTTATGAGGTGATCACGGCAGGTCGGCGGGCTGTTCCTGAGCTTCGGGCCCTTCACAATCGGTGTCTGGTGCCTGGTTGGTACGCAGCTCATATTGAAAGGTGGCTAACGTACTACCCTACTAGTCAGGTGAGCACTTAAACAGACAAGAAGCATCTGTTTTAATTGCATGTGACATGTCATTTATATCGCAATAATTTTTATTATTCTCTGTGTATTTTTCAATCTCCTCTTACGGTGGAAGAAACTGGCATAGCCAGGGACGCGGAGCTCCTGCTGAACTTAACGGCAGGACCTCATTATCATTTTTTTACCACCCTGTAGCCGGTCGCATTGACAGCCTGGCCTGCGGGCAGGAGGGAACACCAGTGGCAGGAGGCTGCAGCCGAGGACCCTTGGGGACAGTCCCTGGCGATCGGGAGAGGGGGTGGGAGCCCGTGATCGGGATGAGGGAGAGAAGCTGCGATCGGGATGGGGAAGAGAGGTCGGCAGTCGGGAGGACTGGTGGGAGAGGCTGGCGATGGTGGCTGGGGGAGGCCGAAGGCTTCCTTGAGGGGCCGGTGGGAGCACTCCTGCTATATTTAATTTTCCGCCTCTCAACGGCAGGACACCCAGACACCCCCAATACCTGCTGCCGTAAAAAAAGCGGTGGGCAAGTGTGCATGTGCAGCGTGTTGGGAACGCGCTTCCCGTGTTTAACTCTTTACCCCCCCCCCCCCCTCGACCCTGTCCCGCCGTCATTGGGGTTAATATCGAGGTGTTTATTTCTGCTACACTGTCAGGCAATATCTGTTCCTGCAGCCAGTTTGCTCTGGTTCTGTACTCTGGCTAATATATGTGTGTAGAAATTGAACCTCGTTGTTCCTTTCTTATGGGCATAAAATGAACGCACGAGGGTCAATTTTGGGGACCAATGTTCTGCGCACCAAGGGCACCCGAAAGACATCTGACCCGATATATTGGGTCGAGCCATTTTTCAGGTGTTCTTGGTGGACACCTAAAACATTCATTAGGTCCCTTACATATGTAAATGAGGGGCCTACAGCTATTTTAGGCACCATCTACCAAATTGGATTGTGATAAGAGCAGCAGACATCGGGCCTCCTAAAGGTAAGCTTTAAAAATACAATTTGAAAAAATCGTTCTTGTGGAACCAGGAGTGCATCCTCAATTCTATAGTACTCGTGATCAGCTCCACCCCTTCTCCCAGGATTCAGCTTAGGGCTGCTGGCATTCGTGCTGATTTGAGAACTACCTCTTATCAATTCTGTCTCGCTTAAACCCAGCAACTACAGGCCAGTCAGTTTCACCTCGGCAGTGGGGAAGCTTTTAGAAACAATAATCAGGGACAAAAGTAACAGTCACTTGGACAAGTGTGGATTAATTAAGGAAAGCCAGCACAGATTTGTTAAAGGCAAATTGTGTTTAACCAACGAGATTGAGTTTTTTGATGAGGTAACAGAGAGGGTTGATGAGGGCAATGTGGTTGATGTGGTGTACATGGATTATTAAAAGGTGTTTGACGAAGTGCCACATAATAGGCTTGCCAGCAAACTTGAAGCCCATGGAATAAAAGGGACACAAAATTAGCTAAGTGACTGGAAACAGAGAGTAGTGGTGAATGGTTGTTTTTCGGACTGGAGGAAGATATACAGTGGTGTTCCCCAGGGGTCGGCTCTAGGACCACTGCTTTTCTTGATATATATTAATGACTTGGATAAGAACATAAGAACATAAGAAATAGGAGCAGGAGTAGGCCAATCGGCCCCTCGAGCCTGCTCCGCCATTCAATAAGATCATGGCTGATCTGATCCTAACCGCCAATCTACTATCTACTATCACAGAACCATCTCCTGCATCTAACAGAATTGCACACACGAAATAGGAGCAGAATCAGGCTACACGGTCCCTGGGCCCGCTCCACTACCCACAGGGCCATGACCGATCCGAACCTAGACTCATGTCCAAATTCCTGCCCGCTCCCCGTAACCCTTAATGCCCTTTACTTCTAGGAAACTGTCTATTTCTGTTTTAAATTTATTTAATGATGTAGCTTCTACAGCTTTTTGTGGCAGCATATTCCATGGACCTACCACCCTCTGAGTGAAGTAGTTCCTCCTCATCTCAGTTTTGAAAGAGCAGCCCCTTATTCTAAGACTATGTCCCCTAGTTCTAGTCTCACCCGTCATCGGGAACATCCTCCCCGCATCCACCCGATCCAACCCCTTCACAATCTTATATGTTTCAATAAGATCGCCTCTCATTCTTCTGAACTCCAATGAGTAGAGTCCCAATCTACCCAACCTCTCCTCATATGACCACCCCCTCATCCCCGGGATTAACCGAGTGAACCTTTTTTGCACTGCCTCGAGAGCAAGGATGTCTTTCCTTAAGTAAGGACATCAAAACTGTATGCAGTATTCCAGGTGCGGTCTCACCAATACCTTGTACAACTGAAGCAATACTTCCCTATTTTTATATTCTATCCCCCTAGCAATGAAAGCCAACATTCCATTTGCCTTCTTAATCACTTGCTGCACCTGCATACTAACCTTTTGAGTTTCGTGCACCAGGACCCCCAGATCCCTTTGCACTTCAGTACTCTCCAGTTTCTTGCCATTAAGATAATAAATTGCTCTAGGATTTTTCCTGCCAAAGTGCATCACCTCACACTTTCCAGTGTTGTATTCCATCTGCCAAATCTCTGCCCACTTACTTAGCCTGTCTATGTCCCCTTGCAGGTTTTTTATGTCCTCCTCACTCACTACTTTCCCTCCCATCTTAGTATCATCTGCAAATTTTGATATGTTACACTTGGTCCCTTCCTCCAAATCGTTAATATAGATTGTAAAGAGTTGGGGACCCAGCACTGACCCCTGTGGAACACCACTAGTTACTGATTGCCAGTCTGAGAATGAACCATTTATCCCAACTCTTTGCTTTCTGTTAGATAGCCAATCCTCTATCCATGCCAGAATATTACCCCCAATCCCGTGATTTTTTACCTTAAGCAATAATCTTTTGTGTGGCACCTTGTCAAATGCCTTTTGGAAGTCTAAATACACTACGTCTACTGGTTCCCCTTTATCCACTCTATATGTTACTTCCTCAAAGAACTCCAGCAAATTTGTCAAACATGACTTCCCCTTTGTAAAACCATGCTGACTTTGTCCTATTAAATTATGATTATCCAAATGTCCTGTTACTGTTTCCTTAATAATGGACTCCAAAATTTTACCTACCACAGATGTTAGGCTAACCGGTCTATAGTTACCAGCCTTCTGTCTACTGCCCTTTTTAAATAAGGGTGTTACATTAGCAGTTTTCCAGTCTGCCGGGACCTTAGCGGAATCCAGGGAGTTCTGAAAAATTATTACCAATGCATCTACAATCCCTACCGCCACTTCCTTCAAGACTCTAGGATGTAAGCCATCAGGTCCAGGTGATTTATCCGCCTTGAGTCCCATTATTTTACCGAGTACCACTTCCTTAGTGATTTTGATCGTGTTTAGCTCCTCTCCCCCTATAGCCCCCTGTTTGTCCAGTGTTGGGATATTGTTAGTGTCCTCTACTGTAAAGACTGATACAAAATATTCATTCAGTGTTTTTGCCATCTCCATGTGGGTGTACAGGGCACAATTTCAAAATTTGCAGATGACACAAAACTTGGAAGTATAGTGAACCATGAGGAGGATAGTGATAGACTTCAAGAGGACATCGACAGGCTGATGGAATGGGCGGACACGTGGCAGATGAAATTTAACACAGAAAAGTGCGAAGTGATACATTTTGGTAGAAAGAATGAGGAGAGGAAATATAAACTAAAACGTACAATCCTAAAGGGGGTGCATGAATAGAGAGACCTAGGGGTATATGTGCACAAATTGTTGAAGGTGGCAGGGCATGTTGAGAAAGCAGTTAATAAAGCTTACGGGATCCTGGGCTTCATGAATAGAAGTCTAGAGTACAAAAGCATGGAAATTGTGATGAACCTGTATAAAACACTGGTTCGGCCTCAACTGGAGTATTGTGTCCAATTCTGGGCACCGCGCTTTAGGAAGGATGAGAAGGCCTTAGAGAGGGTGCAAAAAAGATTTATGAGAATGATTCCAGGGATGAGGGACTTCAGTTACATGGACAGACTGGAGAAGCTGGGGTTTTTCTCCTTAGAGCAGAGAAGATTGAGAGGAGATTTGTTAGAGGTGTTGAAAATCATGAGAGGTCTGGACAGAGTAGATAGAGAGAAACTGTTCCCATTGGTAGAAGCTTCGGGAATCAGAGGACACAGATTTAAGTTGATTGGCAGAAGAACCAAAGGCGACATGAGGAAAAACATTTTTACTCAGCGAGTGGTGAGGATCTGGAATGCAATGCCTGAAAGGGTGGTGGAGACAGACTCAATCGTGGCTTTCAAAAGGGAATTGGCTAAGTACCTGAGGGAAAAAAATTTGCAAGGCTATGGGAAAAGGGCGGGGGAGTGGGACTAGCTGAAGTGCTCTTGCAGAGAGCCGGCATGGGCTTGACGGGCTGAATGGCCTTCCTTGCTGTAACCATTCTATGATTCTATAAGTACTAGTGGAGATGTTACCAATGAGGATTGGGAAAGAAATTAATCCTAGCCACAAAGGAGCAGTCAGCATTCACAATGCCACACCACTTGATCCATTCCTTTGTCTGTACTAAGAGAGGCAGGGCAAATTTGATGTTGCTCTTATGCCTCCATCTGTATGTGGAAAGTTTGCTCTGATTCGCGCTCTCTTTATGGTACAGTTATATAATGGGTACCAATTTCCCACCTGTATGATTTTGATAGCTGCTGCAAAAGAAGACCAAACAAACTTCCATTTACATACTTACACCACTCACTGATCAAGGAAATCAGAACTCTGCCCCATGTGTGCCCGAGTGGAGCTCTGCTCACAAGCTGTGGGCCTAGAAATTCCCTACCTTAGTGCTGGATTTCTTCAAAAAATGGCAGCCGCCTCACTTCTGCCCGCTTCTGGCACGGCACACCATTTTGGTGAGGGCCATGGCATTGCTGTTGCCTGTGATGGCCTCTCATTCAAATGAACAGATTGTGACGTCAATCGGCACGCAACGCCTGCTTTGACACCACAACTGCTATTTTGGACGTTGCCGCTTGCCATAACGTCTCCTCCTAACTACGCACGGAAGAACATGCATGTAGCAGCCCTGCTGAGAGGCTGTCAGGGCTTCTTAAAGGGACACACACATCTTTCAGGTAATATAGTTTATTGAAGTAGTGGCTTGGTGCAATACATTTAAAAAGTTGTTAAACTGTGTAGGGAGTGCTGCTGGATGCTTGCAAGGCTTTGGATGGTAAAGGAAGGCCACTGAAAAGACAGAAAATGCTGGAAATACTCAGTCAGGCAGCATCCATGGAAAGAGAAACAGAGTTAATGTTTCAGGTCGAGATGCTGCCTGACCTGCTGAGTATTGCCAGCAGTTTCTGTTTTAATTTCAGCTTTCCAGCATCTGCAGTATTTTGCCTTTGAGAAAACAACTTGCTCACAGTCCTGGGGGGCACATGGAAATGAAGCATAGGCAGCAAAGAGGACAAGTTGCTCACAGAGGGAAGAAGCAGAAGCAGCGGAAGAGGAGGAGGAGGAGGCGGAAGAGGAGGAGGCGGAAGAGGAAGAAGCAGAAGAAAAGATGCAACCCTGACGGCCCCTTTCTGGCCGGGATATCTGGGATGGAATCATCCACCTGCGGTAATAGTGAACACAACCCCAATTCCCCTTTCAACATTTGTCCCACACCTTACCTTCCCTCTGTTACTGACCATCACAGTGTCCTCTTGGCCACGATGCTGAAATAAAAGCCACCACAAAGCAAACCTTCCAATCCAACTTTATCCATATATGCATCCAATATGACATCAAGAAATCAACTAATCACCCTTGTGCATTCCCTTGGTGACTGTCTTGTGTGTGCCTTTGCCTATCCTAATGATGTCACGCAGCGCTAGCCCAGTGGCAGCTGCATGGCTGGTGGAAGGCTGCTGACTTTCAGTGGGGGACACTGTAAATGGCCTTGCTGGTCAACCTTGAGGAGCTGGTGGGTGGGTGTGTGAAATCGAGTGACGGGGTTTCTTCTTCACTCTTATCTCCCTCTTCTTGGTCAACCACTGGCTGGGCAGGCTGGATTTCTTGGGTGTCTGAAATGAGGAAGGCATAAGGGTAGGGTTGTGGTGAGGGGAGAGCAGGAAAGCAAGAGCTGTATGCTTGCAGCTTGTCCATCAGAAGAAATTGTGGGATGAGGGGGAAGTGGGATGTGAGAAGGAGGATAGCATATGAGGATAGCAGCATCTTGTATTCTTTCAGCCCCACTGCTGGCCAAGGGCTCAGCCATGCTCCTGCCAAGAATGGCCAGCACCATCTCCTCAAAGTGGGTGAGTTGAAGCTAGGAATGTGAGGTTTGCCTTGTGTTTGGTACAGATTGTTGGTAGGTGAGTGATTGGGCTCGTGCATTGAGCAGTTTGTGAGGCTAGTGGTGCAGTTGGTAGGAGATGGCTTTTGAAGATGCATTCACTGACCTTGACCAGTGGTCTGAGGTCATGAAACTTCTTTGGGCACTGGAGCCAGGTGGTGGGGGCGACACTGCTGGCAGTGACCGCCTCGGTGATTTGGTCCCACATCATTCTTTCTAGAGGGCCTCCTGGTCCCCCTGTGGGTAGTGGACCTCTCTTGCAGTGTTGACACCCTGCACACAGCTGGAGTGCTGCATGCGAGACATTGAGTGCCCTTTCCCAGGCTTGTTGAGCCATTTGTGTTAGTGCTGAAGAACTTTTACCATTTTAGTTACATGCAGAAGGAAGTTCAGCTTTAAGAGCTGAAGACTGCTATTTGGAAATTATTTTAATTTTTTTTTCAGAAGGCAGTTGAGCTCTAACAGCTAAAGACTGCCTACTTTTAAATGATTTTTATTTTTTTTATTTTAGAAGCCAGTTCCCCTTTAAGGGCAAGAGACCACTTTCTAAAATGACAGCCTAGTTTTAAGAAAACGCTGCCTCGTTCCAGGGACGCTATGGCAATGCTACATTAGGCCTCCTGCTGAGCGTACCGCCTGAAGCAGCGCATTGCACGGTAGCTGTGTGCTGCAATCATTTAAATCAGCAGGCAGCACCAAACTAATGGTGCTGCCTGCGCTCCTTTTACGGGCATGAGTTAACCTCGTCCTGCGGTGGCACTGCCCGTTTTCGGGCTTTATCGGATTTCTAGGCTGTGAACTTTTTGATGTCCTAAAAGAGTTGACTTTAAGTTTAAAAAAAAAAGTTAAAGTGGCTCCCCTTGGAGTTTTTTAAGTTTTAATTTTAAAATTTGAAAAGTTTGCCTCCCACCCCAGTTAAAATTGCACCACACCTAGTACGAAGTGGCATGACCACATCTTCTCACACCTGACTGTTGCCACCAGGTTTAGCTGCATTCAAATTACAATTCTTGCGTTGGGAAGCAAAACCTGTTTTACATCAATGGAAAACGTGCAATATAACTTTATCAAAAGCAAAATACTGCGGGTGCTGGAAATCTGAACTAAACACAGAAAATGCTGGAAATACTCAGCAGCACAGGCAGCATCTGTGGAGTGAGAAACACAGCTAACGTTTCAGGTCTGACCAAAGGTCATCGACCAATATAACTTTATACCTGGCAAGGAAACAATGCAATTGTCACTTTAACAGCTTCGGACACCTTATAGCCAATTATTATGAAGAAATTAAAAATTTACGCCAGTAATAGTTATAGCTTTTGGACAGACAGGACTATTATTTGCCAACCCACACACAGTTGCTACATCAAATAATGTCTGCTCGTCAGGAATTAACAGATTTTAAGTTGGCTATTCTTGTGGAATTGTGAGCAGCATATTTTTTGTCAAACCAGTGGCAGTAAATTCACGACTGCCTGCCAAGGGGAAGTCTAACTTAAGATAGCAAACAGCTGAAGTCTTAGCCACACTGTATCACCTCCCCCTCACCACGCGTGTGTAACAGCCATTTAATTCAGTATGCTACCAAATGACAGCCAGATAGATGTGGATAGTTATATTTTATTTATATTCTTACTTTGAATTTGTGTTTGTACTTTAATGATTTATTGTCCAGTAACATTATCTGACTGAAACTGGTTTTAGTTACACATTATAGACGGGCACAAGCTGAGGACTGACCCTGCTGCAGTAATGGATGGTGTGCAGAAATTTCTTGGAGTTTCCCAGTACTACAATTATTCTCAGGCCCTGACGTAAGTTTATAATATATGTATTCAATTTTTATGATTAAATGTTTTATTTATATTGTAGTTCCGATTTTGCTGGGGCTCCACTGCCTTAACAACAGTGAGCATGGGTTATAAACTCAGGGATGCAGACCCATACACCCAATTCCCAGTGCACTGCATTTTGCAGCAAAGTAAAATGGCAGCAAAAGGATGTAATATATCAATTTTATCATTAGGGCCCATGCTCAGGAAAAAAAAATCACCTTCCTCAGACAAGCTTCCCCTCCCCCCCCAACTAGCACCTCATCCATATAAAATGGGTCCGTGACTAATCCATTGGCCTGGCTTGCTGAAATAGGATTCTTAAAGCTAGGTTTTCATAGCAAAGGTTCAAACTAAGGTCGGTGTGTTTATTCAGCAAACATTGACGTTGAGTTACATTTTGTCTCTCTGCACTCGTTTCTGTCACTGCGGAGGACACCATTTCTGCATAAGACCATATAGCAGTATGGCGGGCAGTGCACTTCCAGCTGGTAATCAAGATGCACTTCCTACCCGCAATATTGGAGGCTTAGGAGACATTTAGCGCCTGAAAAACGGGCGCTGCGCAGCCGAATTTCTAGGCCCATGTCTTTCCAGTCTTTACTCAAAACTCAGACCCCTGCCACAAGAGATCAACCTCGTGGTTTTTTCTCCACACTGATGCCGGTGCTTCAATGTGTCTCTCATTTCTTGGCAACCAGAATTGGACATGTTACTCAAGGTGCGTTCTGAACCGAGCACCGCACAGTTTGATCTCATCTTCCTTTGACTTCTCTATGTAGTTCAACATTCTAATGGAATTTTTGATTGCTCTTTGCATTGGCTAGACATGTTGCACATTGAGTTCACTAACATTCCCAAGTCTTTTGAAAATCATCTTTAGCTGTTTCAAATCGAGTCATGAAGTATGTATGTGACCCATTTTTCTGCTTGTGTGCAGTACTTTGCAATTTTTTTTATTCGTTCCTGGGATGTGGGCGTCGCTGGCAAGGCCAGCATTTATTGCCCATCCCTAATTGCCCTTGAGAAAGTGGTGGTGAGCCGCCGCCTTAAACCGCTGCAGTCCCTGTGGTGATGGTACTCCCGCAGTGCTGTTAGGAAGGGAGTTCTAGGATTTTGACCCAGCGATGATGAAGGAATGGCGATATATTTCCAAGTCAGGATGGTTTGTAACTTGGAGGGGAACTTGGTGTTCCCATGCGCCTGCTGCCCTTGTCCTTCTAGGTGGTAGAGATCGTGGGTTTGTGAACTACTTTCGAAGAAGCCTTGCCAAATTGCTGCTGTGCATCTTGTAGATGGTACACACTGCAGCCACAGTGTGCCGGTGGTGGAGGGAGTGAATGTTTAAAGTGGTGGATGAGATGCCAATCAAGTGGGCTGCTTTGTCCTGGATAGTGTCGAGCTTCTTGAGTGTTGTTGGAGCTGCACTCATCCAGGCAAGTGGAGAGTATTCCATCACACTCCTGACTTGTGCCTTGTAGATGATGGAAAGGTTTTGGGGAGTCAGGAGGTGAGGCACTCGCCACAGAATACCTAACCTGTGACCTGCTCTTGTTGCCACAGTATTTATGTGGCTGGTCCAGTTAGTTTCTGGTCACTGGTGACCCCCAGGATGTTGATGGTTTCCAGCGATGGAAATGCCATTGAATGTCAAGGGGTGGTGGTTAGACTCTTGTTGGAGATAGTCATTGCCTGGCACTTGTGTGGCGCAAATGTTACTTGCCACTTATCAGCCCAAGCCTGAATGTCATCCAGATCTTGCTGCATGCGGGCATGGACTGCTTCATTGTCTGAGGAGTTGCGAATGTAACTGAACACTGCAATCATCACCACTTCTGACCTTATCATGGAGGGAAGGTCATTGATGAAGCAGCTGAAGATGGTTGGGCCTAGGACACTGCCCTGAGGAACTCCTGCAACAATTTCCTGAGGCTGAGATGATTGACCTCCAACAACCGCAACCATTTCCTTTGTGCTAGGTATGACTCCAGCCAGTGAGAGTTTTCCCCCTGATTTCCATTGACTTCAGTTTTACTAGGGCTCCTTGATGCCACACTCAGTCAAATGCTGCCTTGATGTCAAGGGCAGTCACTCTCACCTCGCCTCTGGAATTCAGCTCTTTTGTCCATGTTTGGACCAAGGCTGTAATGCATTAAATGTAATCTGCTGTTGTTTGACCCATTCATATTTTGTTTAAATCATTCTGTAATTCAGAAAATGCCTCTTTTGAATCCACATCTCCTCCTTGGAAGTCACTGGAAAATTTTCCCCATATTCGCGCTTCCAGAAGTTTTTTCGACACACACACTTCTGGCCACCTTGCTGGCAAGCAGAACTTTCACTATAACAAAAATGCCTAGCCCCTTTAATGGCAAACAACTTGACAGATTTCCGCACCCCCACCCCACTCCTAACTCAATTGCTGGCCAGGTTCCCTTCACCTATTTTTCATGCACAGGGAGCATATTAAAATAGGACAAAAAATGACCTTGCAAAGTTTGACGAGGCCAGCCCTCCTTACGTTTAGTTTAGGTTTGCCCACACCATGGGCAGGTACAGCCTTGGTTCTGCTGACATTGCAAGAGCAGGACTTGTATCTCACACTGGAGACAAGTTTACTGAATCTGGTTTAGTTCCCCATTACTGATTAGTGAAAGTGCTTGCTTGAAGGGCGTATACATCAACTGCAGCTCAGTCTAAGTGATGCTCATGGAGCCACGAGACCAGCTAAGTCCCTCAAGCTGCTAATCGCAATGTAGTGCTTGCCACATGGTTACAGTCTTCAGACCCCTCTGGCTGTTAGCCAGTGAAAATGGGGATCAGTCGTACACCCAAGCAGACCAAATGTTTGTCTAAAGGAGACTGGCTTAATCAGACCATTGATTTCAGCTTTATAGGCAGTATTTTCGAAAGAATAATTGCCCTACTTTGGGCAATTTTCAGACAGGGGTGGAAAATCGGTCAGTGAGACATTACACAGGCTCCCTGCCAGTATTGGCCACTTCTAGGATTTTCTACCAGAAGTGACATCAGATGTTGGAATTGACTGCCCCAAAACAGGCCGGCATATTCAAATAAAGCAACAATGATGTATTGGCGTCATTGGCTACATTTTCTGACATTACCGCATTAGCAATGCTCGGCACTAGTAATGCCAGCATTCAGCATTGCTAGGGAGGGCAGAGAACATTTAAAAATTAAATGGCCCAACCCAGTGAGTGCAATCAACCAGAGTAAAATCAATGTATTCTATCGCACTGGCAGATGTTGCTGTTTTCATCCCGGGAACAACACCAGGGAACATCACTTCAAAAGAGGTTGACTTCAGGAAATTTGACAGGGTCAGTGGTGGGGCAGTTAAGTGGATACAAGTCCACCCTGGCAATTAATGTCAGCAAAAGTGACACAAAGGAAAATTCCAGCATATATATGGTCCTCGAGGCTCCATGGTATATACCGAAGTGTCACACAAAGACAGAAACCTTGAACACTTAATGTAATATTTGCACTGTTATTTTATTACACAAGTGTTATAAAATAAATTCTAATCTAGCTTTTGCAATAATCGTTTAAAAATTTGAAAAGAAATGAGAAACTTTGAAGGGTAAATTATGAAGGGAGAGAAATCATTGAAAAACTCAAATTAACGATTAGTAGTGATTTATAACAGAAACATTGCAATGAGAATTAAAGAGACAAGGTCCATGGAGAGGGCTGATTCATAGAACATTGTAGACATTTATTGGCATTGTTTCACTTCTGCAAGATTCATCATTTTGCTGTCATTTCAGATATTGACATTAACTTATCCTGAATAGCAACTACATATCTTCAAGTCTTGGATCATGATACAGTAGTAGTTATCCAGCAGAAATTCTGGAGACTAAACCCATTAAACTGAACTCCACTTCCTTTTCAACCACTAAATACACTTTATGGATAAGGCATTTCCTTAAACAGATTTTGTCAAATATTTTCTTCCTGTTATAGGTAAGATAAATATGAAATATGAGTATGTAATAAGCAGTGATAACCTACTCCAAATGGGGATTTGATGCAATTGCATGTTGTGTTGAAGTAGATTTATCTGCTTCTTTGCTTTAGCTTTTAGTGTAAGAATAATCCCTACAGGGATTCTGTAACTGTAGCTAATATTAGTAGCAAATGGCTGAGAGGGTGTCTTATGAATTTCAGGTTTGATCCACAAAAGGGCTTCTGGTGCCAGTTGCTTGAAGGAGGGAAGACAAAGTGTCTGGGGAAAAGCAAAGGCAGAAAGTATCCAGCAATGGATTTAGAGGTATTTCTGTTTTTTTTTTAATCCAGCAGCCTAATCCTAATACAAATTTAATGCAATGTTACTTTAATTTACATCACAAACTCTTGGAACATCATGAATCCTCATGGGAAGATTTTCCAAGTCCTTACACAGCGTGGAAACGCCACAAGCGCACATCGGAAAATTGTAGACAGCAGACCTGTAGTTTTCACATGCGAGGACTCAGAAAATCAACCCTTTGAGTACCAAATGTACTTGCAGCCTTCAAAATGCCCAATTTTATCGTGTTTCCCACATCAGGAGCTGAATATGTAAAAGCAGAAAATCATGAAACATATTTACACACGTAGTGCTTTCTGGATAATGTATGATAGGTATTTCTTTGCTTAAGAAAGTAGTTGGTACGAAACTGCTAATGTCAAACTGTAATTTTTGGAGAACTGTGCATGAGTTTACTCAAATAAGCTCATTGAGCATTGCAAGAGACCGATGAGTACATTCATTTGACAGACCTCTTCCTAGTTTAACCTGTGCATCTATTCACCACATCAGTCTTTTAAGTGTAGGCATTCAATTGGCTGGAAAAAGTGGTCTTTGAGGCCAGTTTTCACCAATAAAAACCCCAGCTTTTCCAAACTTGCACCCATCTCCATAGAGGAAGAGATTAGGGACAAAATTGAATAGGTTAGATTAACTAGAAAAACATAAACTGCAAGGTAAACAGATAGAAAATGAAAAAGATGTGGGAAAAGTGCGAAAAATAGGGATCTCGGAGTGAGCAGAATTAGTATATTTGGTGTTTGTTTTAGTTTTTATTATTCATTCTCGGGATGTGGGTATAACTGGCAAGGCTGGCATTTATTGCCCATCTCTAGTTACCCTGAAAAGGTGGTAATGCAACTGCGTTGGTGTGGAACTGGAGTCACATATAGGCCATACTGGGAAAGAACGGCAGGTTTCCTTCCCTAAAGGACATTAGTGAGCCAGTGGGTTTTTACAATAATCCGACAGCTTCATGGTCACTTCTTACTGATGCCAGTTTTTTTTATTTCCAGATTTTTTTATACTGAATTCAAATTCTCGAACTGCCATGGTGGGATTTTAACACACATTCTGTGGATTATTGGTTCAGGCCTCTGAATTGCTAGTCCAGTAACATAATCACTACACTACCATACCCATATATTACAGTAAATAAAACTGTACCTGATATTTTAGTAGCTATATTATGGTAAAAAATAGTATTATTTTCAGTGTGTCAGTTCAGGAATAAAGAAACGAGCCTAGTTGATCCAAGAAGACAGGAACTTTCTTGGATCTTCCAGTAGTTTCAGTGTTAATATCCTCTCCCGCTCCCAATCTCCTACCCGCCCTGTACCTTATTGCTTAAGGTAAAAAATCACGGAATTGGGGGTAATATTCTGGCATGGATAGAGGATTGGCTATCTAACAGAAAGCAAAGAGTTGGGATAAATGGTTCATTCTCAGACTGGCAATCAGTAACTAGTGGTGTTCCACAGGGGTCAGTGCTGGGTCCCCAACTCTTCACAATCTATATTAACGATTTGGAGGAAGGGACCAAGTGTAACATATCAAAATTTGCAGATGATACAAAGATGGGAGGGAAAGTAGTGAATGAGGAGGACATAAAAAACCTGCAAGGGGACATAGACAGGCTAAGTAAGTGGGCAGAGATTTGGCAGATGGAATACAACACTGGAAAGTGTGAGGTGATGCACTTTGGCAGGAAAAATCCTAGAGCAATTTATTATCTTAATGGCAAGAAACTGGAGAGTACTGAAGTGCAAAGGGATCTGGGGGTCCTGGTGCACGAAACTCAAAAGGTTAGTATGCAGGTGCAGCAAGTGATTAAGAAGGCAAATGGAATGTTGGCTTTCATTGCTAGGGGGATAGAATATAAAAATAGGGAGGTATTGCTTCAGTTGTACAAGGTATTGGTGAGACCGCACCTGGAATACTGCATACAGTTTTGGTGTCTTTACTTAAGGAAAGACATCCTTGCTCTCGAGGCAGTGCAAAAAAGGTTCATTCGGTTAATCCCGGGGATGAGGGGGTGGTCATATGAGGAGAGGTTGGGTAGATTGGGACTCTACTCATTGGAGTTCAGAAGAATGAGAGGCGATCTTATTGAAACATATAAGATTGTGAAGGAGTTGGATCGGGTGGATGCGGGGAGGATGTTCCCGATGACGGGTGAGACGAGAACTAGGGGACATAGTCTTAGAATAAGGGGCTGCTCTTTCAAAACTGAGATGAGGAGGAACTACTTCACTCAGAGGGTGGTAGGTCCATGGAATATGCTGCCACAAAAAGCTGTAGAAGCTACAACATTAATTAAATTTAAAACAGAAATAGACAGTTTCCTAGAAGTAAAGGGCATTAAGGGTTACGGGGAGCGGGCAGGAATTTGGACATGAGTCTCGGTTCGGATCGGTCATGGCCCTGTGGGTAGTGGAGCGGGCCCAGGGACTGTGTAGCCTGATTCTGCTCCTATTTCGTGTGTGCAATTCTGTTAGATGCAGGAGATGGTTCTGTGATAGATAGTAGATTGGCGGTTAGGATCAGATCAGCCATGATCTTATTGAATGGCGGAGCAGGCTCGAGGGGCCGATTGGCCTACTCCTGCTCCTATTTCTTATGTTCTTATGTTCTTATGTTCTTATGTACTTACTGCTGGCCTGTTGCCAGTGTCCCCACCGACCGACTTAGTTTCTTCCCGACCGGTGCACTGTCTCCTGGAGCGCCATTAGACTAATTTTGCGTGGTCCTCTTGTGCATCAGTTTGAGCGCGCTGGGCAATCTCAACAATTTCTAGGCCCAGATTTGAACCTCTAAAAATAATGCAAAATCTTCATATGGTGTATTCAAGTTGCATGCATTCACTTTCTGGAATTTTATGCCCTAAGTAGCATTTGCTGGGGAAAAAATTACTGCTTTATAATATGTATAAATCAATTACATATTTGCACAACTGCTGTTTTTAGGTATGAGATATGTATATTTGGATGAGTCGGAACATAAACTGCTTGTTCTGTTTTAATGTTGTATTTCTTTTTGTTCTTTTTGTTCCTCTTTGTAGTCTAGAACATTCCTCTCAAGATACTACAAGGACCATAATATTGAACTGTCGAAGCTGTTCTATAGACTGGGTCTGCCGTTGCCAGCTTGGCTGAGGGAAGAGCTACAAAAAGTGATGAGATAGTTGCTGTTGGAAAACTGGAAGCAAATAGCAATTTTCCTATTATCAGTCCCAACACTCAGCTCCCACCTCCTGCCCCCTCCCAAGCTAGGAGTGACTGCCAAAAAAAACAACTTTCTACTATACCTCTACAAACAGAAAGTATTCGTTAATCTTTCCATATGCTGGCATGTGGTATTGTAAAGCTGACAGCACACAGGGAAATGTGGGTCAACAGCCTATGGCTGAGTTATATGTTTAACTGGTGACATTTAGTCAGGGTTCAGTCTGAGCCCCCCCCCCCCCCCCGCCCCCCCCCCACCTCCATCTGAACATTGATTAACTATTGTAAAGACAAAAATGTGACTGTTTTTGTAAATGAAACCAGTGCAGTGCTGGTTAACTGTCTGGTATCTGCAGTGAAAAAAAAAATTGCACTATGTTACTTTTACTGCCATGCATTTAAATTAATCCAAAATCATAACCTCGCCATTATAAACTTGTGCTTTAAAATCACTGGAGTTTCCAATCATTTTGGTTTTGGTTATTAAATAATGACAGTTTAAACTGATTACAAGCTATCCACTGCATAATTTGCCTATGGAATAGTATCCTTTCCCTACGCTTACTGTTGCTGCAATAGTTTCCGCAGAAGCTAGCCTACCAACGCTCACGTAAACACATCTGAGAGGGAAGCGTGACTGATTGAACTGACCGTAATTAAAGATTGTTGTCTGGTTTGGGGATTGTGTTTCTCAATATAATCATCAATAAAAATTGCTCCACCCAAAATAAAATCCCAACAAGCACATACAAAAGAAAGAAAATAAGAACAGGCTTGTAGCAGCTGCTGGATAAACCTTTCCTTCTCTGTCATGATGGAAACATCACTAAGTAAGTGAGATACGCTGAATTTGCAGTATAGTATCTACACGACAGTACCTTCTCTGAGCTATGTGTAATTGTGCTGGATGATCAGTGTCTCTCCCTCTCTCTTTCTCTCTCAGACACACATATACCTGCAGCATTATTTGAATGACTAGTAGTCCTGTCATTTTGCCTCAATGATGTGTCTTTCCAGAAGGGCAAGATGTGAATGTGAGCATTGCACAAAAGAGAAAGTTTTGGGCACACGACACTACAACATATAAGTTTGGACTGTGGACACTTTTGACTCAGACACTGAAAAAGTGAAAATACATATCTGGGATTTTTTGGCCTCTTTAGACTTTTGATTAAGTGATTGTGAAGTGAAATCTATTGGGGGTGATTTTCGTCTGCGTGCGGTAAATGGGCAGGGGGGCAGGTACTGCAGCTGCCCAGAGGAGTCCGCGTGGGACCTGTGCAATTTTCGGAGTCAGCCCTCATTATCATGTAGTCACTGAGCTGCCAGAGCAAAACATGGTTGCAATAGGCACCTCGCCAACCTGGAGGTGGAACAATGGGTGGTGCAGCGGCTCGTCAAGGGGCTGCAGCAGCAGGTTAGAGGGGAAGTGTATTTTTCATTGGGAACAAAAAGAACCAATACAGTGGGGCAGCAGGTAACATGAGTACTGAACCTACAGCAACGTGTACATAAGCTTTCAAATCGTTAAGGTGGAAAGCCCACAAGCGGCTGCCAGAAAAATGCTCCTAAAGCTCCATCCAGCTTTACCTGACAGCAGCTGAGGATCCCTTTAAGGTTTGCTGGCAATGGCTGTCTTTCAACTTGTACCACCCATGATTGGTGGGCGAGAGCAGGCATTGACGGTAGTCAGATGGGCAGAGACAAAATTGGCCTCAGGGTCTAAATGATGCCACTTGCCCCTATTTGCACATACACATGAGGCTCCTGCCTGTTTCTGATGGGAGCTCTGGCCTCCGGAATTCAAGTCTGTCTGAAAATCGGAACATCAAAGCAGCGGTAAGTCGGTGCGGGCTAGCAGCCGCTGCCTTTTGGCAGTTCTTGAGCACAAATGGGGTGGTAGCAAGACGAAAATCACCCCCATTATTTCTTAAATGCCCATTGAGTCATCTTTGTTCAAAGTAGGGTCCAAAACTGTTTCATCTGTGAAGCAGATAAAGACTGTGTTGTTGCCTTTCACTCTTTCTCCCCAACCCTTCCCCATATCTCCTAACAACATTTCTAGGGAATAGCATTGAGCTTTGCTTGAATCTGTGATCAGTGTTTCAAAGTGGTCCCTTGACTGATGTGAGGGTCTCCAGATTCTTGTTGCGCTCCAGGGGAACTATGCTGCAATGAATCCATGTACCTTTACCAGCACCTTGTTACACAAGCAGCAAGTAATCCAGCAGTAGCCACATAAAAGCATTTCTCCTGAGAATTCCCAGGTGTATGAACCCAGCAGAAGGAGCTCATCCAAAGGTTACTTGAACTTCAAGCCTCAAAGATGAAATGTCCTTATTATCTGCCACAGAATCTGTAGTCCGACAGTGACACATTCTCAGATAAGCAACTGCAAAAAAAAACATAGATGCAGTTGCATTACCTTTGTGTAGTTACTCTGTTCCTGGTCTGTCATCAACATTAATATAATCAACCAGTGGTCAAAGGCACAGGAATAATCTGCAACACTCAAAATAGATGTATATTGTGAACTGTAGGCACTGACTCAATGTTACAATGTGGTTTTTTTTGCTTCAGATATGTACATAATTGATGAATAAGAGATGTCAAGTCTTTAATACTGTTATAGCTTGTTGCCCTCAGAAAGATAACTGCTAATTTAATCTGGTTCAGTCTCTTAAATTAGCTTACAAAATACAATATTAAATAGCACAGGAAGCCAATAAAATGAAATTGTTTTCAATTCACACAGATTAAATATGTTTGGACAGTAACAGGGTAAAAGCTATGAGCTGCATTGAAAATATTTATGAGACAAAAATGGTTTGACCAATAATGTTTATGTAATTGAAATAAGAGACCTTATTTTATATTTTTTTTTACACTGTCCCAAAACATTTTGCATTAGTTACTGGTGCAGATGTGATTTTCCTGAGGCACAATTTTGTTCTGTTGCTACTTAAAATATATTTTTGGCACTGTGACAGAATTTTGTGATGTAACGCCTCTGGTTGTTGAAGGAAGGTGCACTGAAGTTACCAGAAGTGATATTTTACACTGATAGGGTCGGTGCAAGATTTAATAAAGAAGTTTTAAAATGCCGTCGTAGACACTGCAAACATTCTAGATTTTTTTTCTTACTTTTCTCAAGATCTCTTCTGCCAAAAGGAACAAGTGACTGCCCCCCAATTTAAATATTTACAAATAGATTTCACATTGAAAACAATAAAAATTTAGCAGGAGTCATCTTTGACCAGTCCTCTATTCCTCCAGTGGTGCACTAATCAAGATGCCGGCTTTGGCAGCTTGTTCGCGGAAAAGCCATCTTATATATTGGGTCATTTTTCCAAAGTGTACTGGCTGTGGGGAGCTTCATCTGCCGAAAATGTGTATCCGAATAGCACAGGCCCGCTGCTCGCAATTTTCCGATATGCGATGCCAATGGGCGAGGATCCCCCAGCACCAGATCAAACTTGTAAAAATGACTCCCAGAAAATCAGGCCCAAAAAACACATCGCAGAGTGGCACTCTTATAGACTGACATTACTGTCTTAGGATCTATATTTATGTCATCTTTTTTGTTGCTGCTTATAAACTGAGCCTTCCAACATTCGTTTAGTCATTTTTACACCATTAATCTTAATTGTTTGATATTAGTTTATTGTCTCATTCACATTGAATGAAATAAAAGCTGGAGAATTTTTCTCGAGATTTGAAAAATGGCGATTGATAGTTTCACTGACTTAAAGTAGCATGCATCAGCCAGTATAGATCAGTCGATCTTTAAAAAGCACTTTTTTAAAACATAATTTCACTAAGCAGTGAATATTTAGCAATGATACATTCTATCTAAATACATAAAGCCTTGGTGAAGTTACTGAATGAAGGTTATACAGTTATAATACCAACAACAACAACTTGCATTTATATAGCACCTTTAGCGTGAAATAAATCTGCATCCTCCCGACCTGAAGCACATTAGGTGTAATTTAAAGATCCTGCACTCCCAGTGAGGGCCCATGCTCATAAGAAGTGCAGGTCAGAGAAAGGTAGATACAGTGATGCCCTATCTCTGACCCATACTCCTTGTGAGCCCAGCTCCCTACTGGGGGTGTGGGATCACAGAATTAATCCTATTGCCCCTACTTATACGCCTCTCAATCTTGATCAATAACTCTTGGAGCCAACCTCCCCATCCCCGCAAAAAGAAATGATGGTGTAATAGCAATTTTAGAAGTGGATATAGAGCACATCATGTGCATTATTATTTCATAGAAACATAGACATAGAAGATAGGAGCAGGAGTAGGCCATTCGGCCCCTCGAGCCTGCTCCGCCATTCGATGAGATCATGGCTGATCATCTAAACTCAGTACCCTGTACCTGCCTTCTCCCCATATCCCTTGATAACTTTAGCTTTAAGAAATATATCTAACTCATCCTTGAATATATTTAATGACTTCGCCTCAACTACCTTCTGTGGTAGAGAATTCCACAGGTTCACCACTCTCTGGGTGAAGAAATTCTTCCTCATTTCTGTCCTAAATGGTTTACCCGTTATCCGTAGATTATGACCCCTGGTTCTGGACTCTCCGACCATCGGGAACATTCTTCCTGCATCTAGTTTGTCCAGACCTGTCAGAATTTTATATGTTTTGATGAGATCCCCTCTCATTCTTCTATACTCCAGTGAGTATAAGCCCAATCGACCCAATCTCTCCTCATATGTCATTCCTGCCATCCCAGGTATCAGCCTTGTGAATCTTCGCTGGCTGGTGGCCTTTGGGCTTAATTTGGTACCTTTTTCAGCATCTTGGAGTAGGCTTATATATATCTGTTAATATTTTCTTATGTAATTTGTTTCATATGAGGATTGAAAACAATTATAATGGTGAATTATTATGGTTGTAATCCATTACCAAAATAATATACTTGATTTTTGACTCTTGATGCTTCTTGCTATATCCCTTTTTTCAGCCTATCAATTAATGTTATATTAGCAGATGAAAAATATTCCTTTGTCTGCTATTTTAGCTGAAGTATTAATCCATTTATTTTAAACTGGTTAACACCTGTTTTAAAATCATAGATGCATGTCATACAAATGTGTTAAACATTCACCTGTTAATAGCAGCAACAGTATTTTCTATGTTTTGGTCTCAAAATGAATCACTAATAATGTAATAGTATAAAAATAGCTCTTCATTGCAGTAACTATCTTCCTGCGATCTTCTTCAGAAGATGACTGTCCACAGCACCATAACCCTGTGTCATTTGCTGTCTTGTGCTTTTAGCTAGGATCTGAGCAACTTCTTTAGACCATATTAGGGAAGAAGTGCCCAGTTAGGTTCAGAACACAAGACTTGCTATGTTCAAGATGAGAAGTGCTGTTCTATTATCATTTTTCTTTATTCCTTCATCATATCACAATTATTCTATGCCATCATTAACATGTAACTCTTGGAATTTGTGTTCAACCAAATGAAACGTATATCAATGAGCTCATTGAATATTGCTATTTAGTTTTGTTTGAAAAAAAATCTTAAATGAGAACCTTGCCTTCCAAGCAAAACTGATACAACCAAGGATGAGATGGCAGATTTCAGCAATACATGGGGATAAATCAATTTATGTATGTGGAACATATATTGGTGATGACGAAGCATAACATTCTATATTTACTCATCATTCATACATTTTCCTCTAAAACTAAAAAGTTAGTATACCCTAGAATTACATAAAAACATAAGTAGGCCATTCAGCAGATCATGGCTGATCTGTACCTCAACTCCATTTACCCACCTTTGCTCCATATCCTTTGATACCCTTACCTAACAAAAATCTTCGATCTTAGTCTGAAAAATTTCAATTGAACCGGCACCCACAGCCTATTCTGGAAGAGATCTCCAGATTTCTGCTACCCTTTGCGTGAAAATATGCTTCCTGATTTCACTCCTAAATGGCCTGCCTCTAATTTTTAAATTATGCTCTCTTGTTCTGGATTCCTCCATCAGGGGAAATACTTTATCTCTATCTACCTTTCAAATCCCTTTATTATTTTAAATAGCTCAATGAGATCACCCCTCAATCTCAAAGGAATGCAAACCAAGTCTATGCAACCTGCTCTCAATTTAACCCTTTAAGCCCTAATATAATTCTGATGAATCTGTGCTGTATCCCCTCCAAGGCCAACATATCTTTCCTGAGGCAAAATACTGTGGATGCTGGAAATCTGAAATATAAACAGAAAATGCTGGAAATACACGCCTGACCTGCTGAGTATTTCCTGCATTTTCTGTTTGTATGTCTTTCCTGAGGTTTGGTGCCCAAAACTGAAGGCAGTACTCCAGAGGGGGTCTGGCCAAGGATCTGTACAACTCAAGCATTAATTCCTCACTTCTGAATATCCTTCACTACCACAAAGTATATCCAGTAAACTTGGATGAATGTTTGCAGGGGAAATAAAACATTCATCACTCTTTTCATTGACAAAATTAAGTGCAGGGCCAAGGTTCCTATGCTGGACGACATCAATGTGGGAAAGAGTAGGTTCAGAATTTGAGGTAAATCAGGAAGTTTCAATTCAGTGACCCCATGCTTGTGTTTTAAGCCTGAAGAAAAGAGAGAGAGAAAGATACAGCTCTCCACAGTCTCGAGGCCCTGGGAAAGAATGGATTACAGCAGGAGACTGAGTAATGATTCTTGAGGAGTGATTCCGCAATTTGCCACTTCCCGCTGGGAACAGCAATTGTGGGGATTTCCCGAGCTGATGCACAAAATATGAATATTGACATTGCTAAGAATTCACTGCTAAGTATTATCCTAATATCCAATATTCTGACGAAGAGTCATCGACCTGAAACGTTAACTCTGTTTCTCTCTCCACAGATACTGCCTGACCTGCTGAGTATTTCCAGCATTTTCTGTTTTTATTTCAGATTTCCAGCATCTACAGTATTTTGCTTTTGTACAATATTTTGTTAATGTTTTGCAAAACATTGATACTTTTTCTATGATTAATTTTGTCAGGAGCTAACTTAGCTTTTTTAAAGGTAACAAATTTGGCTCCTGTGATACATCGCAGTTTTAAAATTGCTGTAGGATGATTGTTTGGGTGTCTTGCTGCTAGTAATAAATCAGTGCCACACTGTGCTGGACCAGTCTGGTTTATTATTCCCAATAGTCCAGCAGCACAGTTTACTGGTATTGACATGGCACATTGGTGGAACTATAAAGTAGTGTGCAGGCAGCGATCAGCAGAGCCAATTATAAGAGTGGATATGGGATGAATAAAAGGGGAAGTAGAACCCTTTGGTGAGAAAGTGGATCTGCTCTACGATTCTAACTCTGAGATCAGTACATAAATACTGAGCACAATTCCATGTGTTGGAGCTGTCAATCACTTTGTGCATTCCAAACCCCATTGTATTGCATATATGACTTTCTACAGGGCAACTGAATGGAATTTGTCTTCAATTGACCATGAAAGCAGCTAGAGGTGTTGTGATCATTTATTTTTTGTGATAATTGTATATTTTTTTGCGTATTTAGTTTGATCTTTATCTCCATCCCTCTTTAACCCAGCATTATTTTAATCTGAAGTAAATACAAATAATGTTCCAAATGAATTGGCATTATAAACAGTTATTTATGGCTCCTTATGTCTTATTCTGTTGCTGTCATTTACTAAAACTAAAACCATATAAGCAAAATCATTGCATTTTATATTAGACAAGTTAATTAATTCCATCAGTTATATTTTTTTCCTAAGTCTACATCCTAAATTCTACACTTTGCCGTGACTTTTTTTGGTTTAAGCGTTCTAGTTTTGAGCTACATCATCAATGTTCTTTCAAGGCAGTAGATATTCTGGCATAAGGTCTGTTATACACAAATGTGCGGTATATAAAAATGTGTATTTGCAGTCATGTCTGTGTGGTAGAGGAGTTGGGATCAAATCAAAATGTACTATTGAGACCATCAGTGTAATGCAAATAGGTGTGTATGTACATTAGACTATCTGGAAGTCAATTCTGGTACTCTATTGGTTTGTGTACTACAGTTTAATAACCTGTATCTAGTTTGATGATAAACAGCCCGTGTAAAATAAATAAATCAACTGTTTAATTTGATTCACTGCTTCCTAATTTTTCTTGAACTCCTTTGAAAAATATTGCATTGATAACTGTTCAAATTACAGTAGCTTGAATTCACATTGTATTATTTGATTGACTGTTTTGTGTTGAACTACAAAGTAGAGCTCTCCTTTAATTCTGTGAGTAGCTAAGCCACACAGAGCAGAAAATTTCAATCCCCAATCTCAGCACCCCTCAGATCAGGAGACAAAAATCAGCCAGGGTTCCCACGGATGGCCCCGCATGTTTGTGGATATTGAGTGAGAACAACATCAGGCTCAGCTGTGAAGCCCTGTGCAGTTGAATAGCCTGCTGAAATTCCCTGTATAGGCTTCCACGTTTGAGGAAGGTACTGGAGGACAACTGATGAGACCGTACCCCAGTAAGGGATGTGTGCCTTTATGATAACATGGGGAAGGGAGAAATGTGTAAAAAAAGAAGGTTGCAAAACAAAAGATTCCATGATATGGCACGCCTGGGGGTTGGGGAGGGGGGCGGGTGGCGGTAGTGCTCACGGAGCACATCTCAGGAAAACGTGGGCATCAACCCATGATTGTCCATTATTATCAATTTTTATTAGATATTGGCCCAGAATTTGCTAGGAAAATAACAGCGAGGTAACTGCATACAATGTTATTAGTGTGTAAATAATCCAACAATTTGTGGTGAGGAAGAGAAACAGCGTGAGTTGTGAATCACCACAAATTGCTGGGCGATTTCCGCCATTAGCCTCGCAAAAACGGGATCTCGCCATCAATCTCCCCACGAGTGTCAAGAAATTGCTGGATTTGCACTGTTAAAACGAATTAAACTCACGGCAGAAAGTTAGGTATGGTGCTTAATGACCTAAGGACCCTTTTGATGATGAGATGGATGTTCCTGCAATGCCACTCAATATTGGAGACCCAGAAAATCTGGCTCATTGCCCGAGCCATGTGCAAATTGGCAAAGAGACAGACAGATCAGGAGAGTTAACACGTGGCTAAAGGGCTGGTGTGGGAAAGAGAGGTTCCTTTTCATGGGGCACTGGCACCAGTACTGGGACAGGAAAGGAGCTGGACCGATGGGACAAGCTCCACCTGAACCGGAATGGGACCACTGTCCTAGCGAAAAGGGTAAATAGGGAGGTGGCAAAGGCTTTAAACTAGTAAGACGGGTGGGGGTGGGGGGGGGGGGGGGGGGTGGGGTGCAGGGATCTACAAGAAATGAAACAAGCCTAAATATAAACAAAACAGGAAAGGAGAGCACAGGATAGACTAACCTAAGGGAGAACATAAATGGCAGTTATAGAACAGGAGTGTGAACAGATGGTAAAAACTAAAGTGAGAGGAACTGCTGTTAAAAATGAGTTAAACTGTCTGTTCAGCAATGCACACAGTGTCCGTAATAAAACAGGGGAACTGGAGGCAATAATACGTTGCGAGGAATCTGATATAGTAGGGATTACTGAGACAATAACCGCGATTTTATGAACCTCGGCAGGTCTGTGGCGGGCGATGTCAGTGGCAGGTCTCGGCCCCGCTGCTGGCTCTATCACAGCCTCCGAAATGACTTTCCAATGACTCGGCTTGTTATAGTCCACCCAGCGAGTTTCCAAGCCAATTGAAGGAAGCGGGTCTGATGACGTCATTTATGACGCGTCATCAGCCGGTTTCCTTAAAGGGACCATACCCAAATTTAGTTTGACAGTTGTGCTGTCAGTGTTCTACAGAATTGAAGGGCTGCAAACACTGACAAGCACTGCACAGAGGTACACGGTTGCACCCAGGCTCTCCCATGATTCCCACCATATGCTTATGGAGGGAGTCACAGCATGCAGAGAGGTCCTCTTACTTTCCCAGGACACCAACGCAGCCTGGTTGCACATTGCAGAGGAGGGCACAAGCAGGGATGTCGTTAGGAGGCCCTGGCTGCAGTGGTGCAAAACCTTTCAATGATCTCAGTAGATCACAAAACGTTACTGCAAAGCCACACTCAACCTCATCCTGCTGTGCCACGCATCACATCCCCAGCACTCTGCCTTCCCTACTCTACTCCTGCACATCCTTACTCACACTAACTTACCTTGCACCTTGTGCCAAAATTGGGAGAGCTTTCCCACAGACTAGTCAAGCAACAGCCTGACATAGTCATATTCACAGAATCATACCTTTCAGCCAATGTTCCAAACTCCTCCATTACTATCCCTGGGTATGTCCTGTCCCACCGGCAGGACAGACCCACCAGGGGTGGCGGCACAGTGGTATACAGTCGGGAAGGAGCGGCCCTGGGAGTCCTCAACAATGATTCCGGACCCCATGAAGTCTCATGGCTTCAGGTCAAGTATGGGCAAGGAAACCTCCTGCTGATTACCACCTACCGCCCTCCCTCAGCTGATGAATCAGTACTCCGCCATGTTGAACACCACTTGGAAGAAGCACTGAGAGTAGCAAGGGCACAGAATGTACTCTGGGTGGGGGACTTCAATGTCCATCACCAAGAGTGGCTTGGTAGCACCACTACTGACCAAGCTGGCCGAGTCCTGAAGGACATAACTGCCAGTCTGGGCCTGCGACAGGAGGTGAGAGAACCAACACGAGGGAAAAACCTACTTGACCTCATCCTCACCAATCTACCTGTCGCAGATGCATCTGCCCATGAAAGCATTGGCAGCAGTGACCACCGCATAGTCATTGTGGAGACGAAGTCCCGTCTTCACACTGAGGACACCCTCCTTCGTGTTGTGTGGCACTACCACCGTGCTAAATGGGATAGATTCAGATCAGATCTAGCAGCTCAAAACTGGGCATCCATGAGGCGCTGTGGGCCATCAGCAGCAGCAGAATTGTATTCCACCATAATCTGTAACCTCATAGCCTGGCATATCCCTCACTCTACCATTACCACCAAGGCAGGGGACCAACCCTGGTTCAATGAGGAGTGCAGAAGAGCATGCCAGGAGCAGCACCAGGTGTACCTAAAAATGAGGTGCCAACCTGGGGAAGCTGCAACATAGGACTACATGCATGCTAAAAAGCGGAAGCAGCATGCTATAGACAGGGCTAAGCGATCCCACAATCAATGGATCAGATCAAAACTCTGCAGTCCTGCCACATCCAGTCGTGAATGGTGGTGGACCGTTAAGCAATTAACGGGGGGAGGAGTCTCCATGAATATCCCCATCCTCAATGATGGTGGAGCCCAGCACGAGGCTGAAGCGTTTGCAACCATCTTCAGCCAGAAGTGCCAACTGGATGATCCATATCGGCCTACTCCCGAGGTCCCCACCATCACAGAAGCCAGTCTTCAGCCAATTCGATTCACTCCACGTGATATCAAGAAACAGCTGAGCGCACTGGATACAGCAAAGGCTATGGGCCCCGACAACATCCCGACTATCGTGCTGAAGACTTGTGCTCCAGAACTAGCCGTACCTCTAGTCAAGCTGTTCCAGTACAGCTGCAACACTGGCATCTATCCGACAATGTGGAAAACTGCCCAGGTATGTCCTGTTCACAAAAAGCAGGACAAATCTAACCCGGCCAATTCCCGCCCCATCAGTCTACTCTCAATCATCAGCAAAGTGATGGAAGGTGTCATCGACGGTGCTATCAAGCGGCACTTACTCACCAATAACCTGCTCACTGATGCCCAGTTTGGGTTCTGCCAACACCACTTGGCTCCCGACCTCATTACAACCTTCGTCCAAACGTGGACAAAGAAGCTGAATTCCAACGGTGAGGTGAGAGTGATTGCCCTTGACATCAAGGCAGTATTTGACCAAGTGTGGCACCAAGGAGCCCTAGTAAAACTGAAGTCAATGGGAATCAGGAGGAAAACGTTCCACTGGCTGGAGTCATACCTAGCACAAAGGAAGATAGTTGTGGTGATTGGAGGTCAATCATCACAGCCCCAGGGCATAATTGCAGGAGTTCCTCAGGGCAGTGTCCTAGGCCCAACCATCTTCAGCTGCTTCATCAATGACCTTCCCTCCAACATAAGGTCAGAAACGGGGATGTTCGCTGATGACTGAACAGTATTCAGCGCCATTCACAACTCCTCAGATAATGAAGCAGTCCATGCCCGCATGCAACAAGACCTGGACAACGTTCTGGCTTGGGCTGATAAGTGGCAGGTAATATTCGCACCACAGAAGTGCCAGGCAATGACTATCTCCAACAAGCGAGAGTCTAACCACCTCCCCATGACATTCAACGGCATTACCATCGCCGAATCCCCCACCATCAACATCCTGGGGGTCACCGTTGACCGTAAACTTAACTGAACCAGCCACATAAATACTGTGGCAACAAGAGCAGGTCAAAGACTAGGTATTCTGTGGCGAGTGTCTCACCTCATGACTCCCCAAAGCCTTTCCACCATCTACAAGGCACAAGTAAGGAGTGTGATGGAATACTCTCCACTTGCCTGGATGAGTGCAGCTGCAACAACACTCAAGAAGCTCGTCACCATCCAGGACAAAGCAGCCCGTTTGATTTGCACCCCATCCACCACCTTAAACATTCACTCCCTCCACCACCGGCGTACCGTGGCTGCAGTGTGTACCATCTACAAGATGCACTGCAGCAACTCGCCGAGGCTTCTTCGACAGCACCTCCCATACCCGCAAGCTCTCCCACCTAGAAGGACAAGGGCAGCAGGCGCATGGGAACCCCACCACCTCCAAGTTCCCCCCCAAATCACACACCATCCTGACTTGAAGTATATCGCCGATCCTTCATCGTCGCTGAGTCAAAATCCTGGAACTCCCTACCTAACAGCACTCTGGGAGTACCTTCACCACACGGACTGCAGCGGTTCAAGAAGGTGGCTCACCACTACCTTCTCAAGGGCAACTAGGGATGGGCAATAAATGCTGGCCTTGCCAGCGATGCCCAGATCCCATAAGCAAATAAAAAAACAACCTTCCACCCATCCCTCTCTCTCTATCTACATTATCAGATCCCCATCTCACTAGCTACCCCTCACACTCATCCTCATCCTAGTGCAATGATACCAACAACAGACAAGGGTAGCCACTTGGGTGTTTTATCCAATGTTCATGTAAAATTTCTATTAATGTGCTGTCAAACATTGAAATTTTATTTTCAACATTTTCTGGTCTTGGACAGGTTTGTGTGCCTCTTTGGAAGTGGCTTAGTGAGTTGCAGTGAATGGTGAGACATAACGGTACCCCCTGCAATGGTGATGAGTGTGAAAGGAATGGCTTGGTCATTGTAGGGATGTTTTATGGTGTTGGTGTGGGGTGGTACCAACGCTTCATGTGGCAGCCAGGGTGTACAACGTCAAGTTAAGTAAATCTGGCCATGATGTGGCCATCCCTGGCCATCCCTGGCCTCCCGGGCAGCAATGTTGTCGGGTGCTGATGCCCTGTGTCCTGTGCAGCATCAGGTGATTGCGGAGAAGGTTGGTGCTGCTGGTGTGCCTGGTGCTGCTGGTGTTGAGGCTGATCGCGGTGCGATTCTGAGGACCAAGGTGAGACAGTATAAATGGCACCCGTGCTGATGGAATAGATGGCAGGTAAAGTACAGATGACAGAAGCAATCGGTCAATGGTGAGAGAGGTAATGAGGTGAGACTGGATGGAGACTTGTGGAAAGACTTGAAGCATGCGGAATCTGTTGTGGAAATGCAGTGAGGAACAGCTTGTGGCTGAGGAAAGTGATCTCTGTCAGGAGGGAGCTTTTACTGTACATTGGAAGCTGTCAAGTAATCAGTTAGAGCAATGGCCACTGAACTGCCACCTCAGCTTGACAGACGTGGTCACCGAACAGCGTGGTTCCCGTGGCCATGAAGTTAAAGATAAAAAGCAAGGTAAAAAAGCTTGTTAAGGGTCTGGTAAGTACATTATAATTATTTTAATTGGGTCACCCGCCGCTGCCTGTTGGGTCTGCTCAGTGCCGACAGACCCGACATTGGGAAAGGCGCGTTGCCACCCAACTTTCCCACCCAACCCACCACCAATCCCGCCCGCTAATACCCCAGAAATTTCCAGCCAGCGTTTCCACTTGTGGGGAAGAGCAAAACTAGTGGCCATCAATATAAGATAATCGCCAAGATATCAAATAGGTAATTCAGAAGAAACTTCTTTACCCAGAGAGTGGTGAGAATGTGAAACTCGCTACCACAGGGAATAGTTGAAGCGAATAGTATAGATGCATTTAAGGGGAAGTTAGATAAGCATATGAGGGAGAAGGGAAGAGAGGGTTATGCTGATAGAGTTAGATGAAGAAGGACGGGAGGAGGCTCAAGTGGAGCATAAACGCCGGCATGGACTGGTTGAGCTGAATTGCCTATTTCTGTGCTGTATATTCTTAGAATCATAGAATCATAGAATGGTTACAGCACAGAAGGAGGTCATTCGGCCCATCGAGTCCATGCCAGCTCTCTGCAAGAACACTTCAGCTAGTCCCACTCCCCTGCCCTTTCCCCGTAGCCTTGCAAATTTTTTTCCTTCAAGTACTTAGCCAATTCCCTTTTGAAAGCCACGATAGAGTCTGCCTCCACCACCCTTTCAGCAAATGCATTCCAGATCCTAACCACTCACTACGTAAAAAAGTTTTTCCTCATGTCACCTTTGGTTCTTCTACCAATCACCTTAAATCTGTGTCCTTTGGTTCTCAACCCTTCCACCAATGGGAGCAGTTTCTCTCTATCTACTCTGTCTAGACCCATCATGATTTTGAACACCTCTATCAGGTCTCCTCTCAACCTTCTCTGCTCCAAGGAGAACAACCCCAGCTTCACAACTCTCCACATAACAGAAGTTCCTCATCCCTGGAACCATTCTTGTAAATCTTTTCTGCACCCTCTCTAAGGCCTTCACATCCTTCCTAAAATGCGGTGCCCAGAATTGGACACAATATTCCAGTTGAGGCCAAACCAGTGTTTTATAAAGGCTCATCATAACTTCCTTGCTTTTGTACTCTATGCCTCTATTAATGAATGAGAAGTCGCACAACACCAGGTTATAGTCCAACAGATTTATTTAAAATTACAAGCTTTCGGAGCTGTCGCCCCTTCCTCAGGTAGAGTAGCTGTGAGAGAATCTCCCAGAATTCACAATATAAACACAGAAAAAATTTATTCAAATCTTTCCCTACATCAAAGACACACTAAGAGCACAGCCAAGACAATGAGATGTGTCCCAGGGGGTCCAACGTGTCAAAACACCTGCTGGCTGCATATCCTCTGCAGTTGAGTTTGGTTCTTGTGTTAGTTTTTTTTTTTAAAAAGCTGGAAAGACCGGCCATGATGTCAAGTCACGTTCTGTATCGTGACATGAACCCGATATCGCGATTGAGGCCATCCTCATGAGTGCGGAACTTGGCTATCAGTTTCTGCTCTATGATTTTGCGCTGTCGTGTATCCCGAAGGCCGCCTTGGAGAACGCTTACCCGCAGATCCGAGGCTGAATGCCCCTGACTGCTGAAGTGTTCCCCGACTGGGAGGCAACCCTCCTGCCTGGCGATTGTTGCGCGGTGTCCGTTCATATGTTGTCTCAGTGTCTGCATGGTCTCGCCGATGTACCATGCTCTGGGGCATCCTTTACTGCAACGTATCAGGTAGACAACGTTGGCCGAGTCACATGAGTATGTACCATGTACCTGGTGGGTAGTGTCCTCACGTGTGATGATGGTATCTGTGTCCATGATCTGGCATGTCTTGCAGAGGTTGCCGTGGCAGGGTTGTGTGGTGTCGTGGTTGCTGTTCTCCTGAAAGATGGGTAATCTGCTGCGAACGATGGTACTTTTGAGGTTAGGCGGCTGCTTGAAGGCGAGTAGTGGAGGCGTGGGGATGGCCTTAGCAAGGTGTTCGTCGTCATCGATGACATGTTGAAGGCTGCGAAGAACATGGCGTAGTTTTTCCGCTCCGGGGAAGTACTGGACGACGTAGGGTACTCTGTTGGTTGTGTCCCGTGTTCGTCTTCTGAGGAGGTCTATGCGGTTTTTCGCTGTGGCCCGTCGGAACTGTCGATCAACGAGTCGAGTGTCATATCCCGTTCTTACGAGGGCGTCTTTCAGTGTCCGTAGGTGTCCATCGCGTTCCTCCTCGTCTGAGCAGATCCTGTGTATTCGCAGGGCTTGTCCATAGGGGATGGCTTCTTTAACGTGGTTAGGGTGGAAGCTGGAGAAGTGGAGCATCGTGAGGTTGTCCGTGGGCTTGCGGTAGAGTGAAGTGCTGAGGCGTCCGTCTTTGATGGAGATTCGTGTGTCCAAGAATTAAACCGATTCTGAGGAGTAGTCCATGGTGAGTTTGATGGTGGGATGGAACCTGTTGATGCTATCGTGTAGTCCTTTCAGTGATCCTTCGCCGTGGGTCCAAAGGAAGAAGATGTCGTCGATGTATCTGGTGTACAGCGTTGGTTGGAGGTCCTGTGCAGCGAAGAAGTCTTGCTCGAACTTGTGCATGAAGATGTTGGCGTATTGGGGTGCGAATTTGGTCCCCATGGCTGTTCCGTGTGTTTGGGTAAAAAAATGGTTGTCGAAGGTGAAGACATTGTGGTCAAGGATGAAGCGGATGAGTTGTAGGATGGCGTCCGGAGATTGGCTGTTGTTGGTGTTGAGTACTGAGGCTGTCGCAGCGATGCCGTCATTGTGGGGGATATTGGTGTAGAGTGCCGATACGTCCATCGTGACGAGGAGTGTTCCTGGTTCAACTGGTCCATGGGTGCTGAGTTTCTGCAAGAAGTCTGTAGTGTCGCGACAGAAGCTGGGGGTTCCCTGTACGATGGGTTTCAGGATGCCCTCGACGTACCCAGAGAGGTTCTCACACAGGGTTCCGTTGCCTGATACGATAGGACGTCCGGGTGTGTTGGCTTTGTGTATCTTTGGGAGGCAGTAAAAGTCTCCTACGCGGGGAGTACGTGGGATGAGAGCGCGTAGGATGTTTTGAAGGTCTGGATCGAAGGTCTTGATCAGTCTATTGAGTTGGCGGGTGTGTTCTTTGGTCGGATCTGCGGGTAGCTGTCTGTAGTGTTCCTGGTTGTCCAGTTGTCGGTATGCTTCTTTGCAATAGTCCATTCTGTTCTGTATGACGATGGCTCCTCCTTTGTCCGCTGGTTTGATGACGATGTTGCGGTTGGTCTTGAGTGCGTGGATGGCGTTGCGTTGTGCTCGGGTGACATTCTGGACTGTCTTGTGAGTACGGCTGATGAATCTGGCGTTGATGCATTTCCTGACAGCTTGAGCATACATGTCAAGCTTAGGGCAGCGACCCTCCGGAGGGGTCCAATTTGACTCTTTCTTCCTCGGTTGTAGCACTGCGGTTCCCTCTGTCTGCTGTTCCGGATCATTGATTGTCTCATTAGGAATGTTGCTGACATCTTGGGATTTGTGGTAGTATTCCCGGATCCTCATTCTCCTGATGAATTCCTCTGTGTCCGCCGCGAGACCGATGGGGTCCATTTTGGTGGTGGGGCAGAACTTGAGCCCTCGGGCGAGAACTTCGATTTCATCTGGTTGAAGGGTGTGGTCCGACAGGTTGACGATGGACTTCCCTGTGGTTGCAACCGTGGTACCGGGGGAGGCTTGGTTGCAGCTGGTGGTTACGCCGAGTTTCTCAAGCTTCCTGTTCTTGATGCGCATGTAGGCAGTGTAGTTCCGTTGCCTCGTCTGTTTGGCGGTGTCTCGTAGCTGGTCTGCTGTGTCCTGAGCACAGGCTGAGAGCATGGACTCTATCTTGGTTTCGAGGTTGCGACGTCTGCTGTAGCGCTGGTGTACGAGATGGTTGAGGAGTGTGCGAGAGGTACGACGGCAAAGTCTCTCAGCGTAGTCTGTGTTGTATGTCGACTTGAGTGGGTTCGTGATCTGTAGTCCTTTCGGAATCTTGTCTGCTTTCTTGCATCTCTGCAGGTACTTGATGTCTGTGTCAATATGCGCGATCTTCTTGGCGATTCTCTCCACTTTGAGCCGGCAGTTTGCGGTGTCAATAGAGGTCATGATGTGGAGATGCCGGCGTTGGACTGGGATGGACAAAAATGAGAAGTCGCACAACACCAGGTTATAGTCCAACAGATTTATTTAAAATTACATGGCCGGTCTTTCCAGCTTTTTTAAAAAAAAAAACTAACACAAGAACCAAACTCAACTGCAGAGGATATGCAGCCAGCAGGTGTTTGGACACGTTGGACCCCCTGGGACACATCTCATTGTCTTGGCTGTGCTCTTAGTGTGTCTTTGATGTAGGGAAAGATTTGAATACATTTTTTCTGTGTTTATATTGTGAATTCTGGGAGATTCTCTCACAGCTACTCTACCTGAGGAAGGGGCGACAGCTCCGAAAGCTTGTAATTTTAAATAAATCTGTTGGACTATAACCTGGTGTTGTGCGACTTCTCATTTTTGTCCACCCCAGTCCAACGCCGGCATCTCCACTCTATTAATGAAGCCCAGGATCCCGTACGCTTTTTTACCACTTTCTCACCCTGCCCTGCCACCTTCAACGATTTCAGTACATATACCCCCAGGTCTCTCTGTTTATGCACTTCCTTTAGAATTGTATCCTTTAGTTTATATTGCTTCTCTTCATTCTTCCTACCAAAATGTATCACTTCGCACTTTTGTTGTTAAACTTCATCTGCACATTCCACCAGCCTGTGTATGTCCTCTTGAAGTCTATCACTATCCTTCTCACTGTTCCTTATATTTCCAAGTTTTGTGTCATCTGCAAATTTTGAAATTGTGCCCTGTACACCCAAGTCCAAATCATTAATATATATTAAGAAAAGCAGTGGTCCTAGTACCGACCACTGGGGAACACCACTGTGTATCTTCCTCCAGTCCGATAAACAACCGTTCACCACTACTCTCTGTTTCCTATATGGGGTTGAGATGCATACACCGCTTACCCATGGTTCTTTTATTGCCTCTACACTCTCTGCTTCCTTAACCCGGCAGCGACAGTTAGATTTTTAAAGAAGTAGTAACAGAGGAGATTCATCAAATTGATCAGAGGATAAGGGAGACAAATAGGGAGAAAAAAATTGACAAACAAAGCATGGCAACCCCTAGCAGGAATATGGGTACAGGAAAAGAGGTTCGAGCAAAAACCTGGTTTAAGACCTAAGTGGAAAAACCTGTTCAAATACGTTCCGTTATTAACGAAAGAACTGTTGAAATACATATTAATCAGCTGAATGGCAAGCATATTCTTAAAACTGTCTCCATAGACAATCTCAAAAGATGTCCTGCGGGATACCAAAATGGAGGAACAATACAAGGTGCAGTTGTACACTGTCTCCCAAGACCCAGCTTGGAGCACGACACAGGAAATGGATGCGATCAAATTACTGACGACAGTCAGCCAGACAGTGTCGCCGACTCCTCCACATGATGCTTGGCAACGCCTCAGAAATTGGATTCGCAAAAAAGCCACAACCAAAACAAGTAAAGACCAACAAGTTACTTCAACAAAGGAGGAAAACACTGTGGATGGAGAAGGGATCAACTAAGCTTCTGACAAGGCCTTTACGAAAACAAGAATTTGTCCTCACGCTGGATCAATGGTACAGCGTGTCAAGCTTCAGCCAGCTCCAAATGATGTCTCCTTGACTCGTATGAATAACTCACGTCTACGGAACGTACATCTGCCAATTGGACATTCTAATTACATGTTGTTTCGCTAATTGCATGAAAATGCACCTCTCATTCTTTTAATTTCTGTTCAATTTAAAATAAGGCAAAACATTGTCCTGGGATGACTTAAAGGTATTTTCATGTAGCACATGATTGGGCTCTTGTGAATCTCGTGAAATTAATGTACTATTGTAACCTTATTTGAAACATTGACCAAACTCTGCCCTTGATGCTCGAGCTCGTTTTTTTGGTCAAGAGGTGGGTGTGAAGGAATAAGCCATATAACCTATTTAGAAAAATACACTATCTTATGAAAGAATTCTGGCCTTATTAAAACATGACAAACTGGGTTTGGAAATTTAGAAACCTAACTATTAAACAGCTATGAAAGAATTCTGGCTATTGAGATAAGACAGTTGTGGACCCTGAATAAATAACCTTATTGAAACAGAAGGTGCATGGCTCCGACAAGCTGACCTTTTGGGAACAAAACAATGGTTCACCCTGGATAAGGTGTTTTAATTTAAACTTCGTAAAGATGCCACATAAGATAAGGAACATCTGCCCTCGTAAAGATGACATAAAATAAGGAACGCCTGCCGTTCACACCGTTTTTATATGGTCAACCCAGAACACCTGGAGAGGAGACAAGATTCTGGCTGATGTGGCAGTAAGAGTTGCAGAGGTCGGCAGAACGATGAATAGAGATAATTAACTTGCTTCAGCAGAAAACCTTAAAGGAAATACCACTGGAAAAGGGTATAAATATTGTACTCTCAAATGGGATATCAGACTCGCTTTAATCGGGCAAAGCGATTCTCGACCACAGAGGTGGGTCTGTAGTCTACCACTCTTTGTACCTCAGGGATCAAAGGTATTTGATATTGATGGATATCCTGTATAAGAAACCTTTAAGAACTATAATACTGCAGCGAAGTTAAGATTTAAAAGTAAGATTCTCTGTTAAAAAGATAGTGGGCCAGAAATTCTGGTCTCTACGGGTGAGTACGCGTTCTGTACTCACCCGTAGACCCAACGAAAGTGCCGGTTTCGCGCATGCACTGCGCATGTTCTGGAAACCGGAACTTCCATTCCCTTGAAGGAAGGGGTTCGGAGGTCAAACGTATGCGCCGGAGAGGCAGCGCGTACGCATTGAACTTCCGCTTTTTTTTCAGGTTTCTCTGTGAGGGTAAATCCCTAGCAGCTGCGCGGGGAAAAAGCAGGCGCAAGGCCTGCTTTTAACAAGGTAAATGGTGAATTAAGTAATATTTAAACATTTTTTCCACAGATTTATCTTTTTTAAATACTTTAAAGAAAGGTAAGTTTATTTTTAGCCCCATTAAAAACTGTAATTAATTTTTTCAAAAATTTAAATTTTTGTTTAAAATAGTTAATTTATGTAATTTATAGTTATTTTAAAAATGTGATGTTTTTTAAAAAATGTATTTGAAGTTTTAGTTAGGTTTTGGGGCCGATCTCTATTCATAGATTTGACAGGTCTTCCTGTCAAATCTATGAATGGAGATTCCCTGCTCTCCATGGCCCACGTGATCCCAGGGGACGCTTCGAACTAACTGCGCCCCTGGGATACGCGAGCACTGCACACCAGCAGCTGGAGGAGGCCCAGGATCAGAATCCCACGCGGGCCCACAGCACAACGGCAGGTGCGCTAGGTAAGTGCAGGTTGGGGGCTTGCACCCGCGGGAAGCCTCCGACCCGAATTTCTGGCCCAGTATTTTTTCTCTTTTTAGAAACTGTTAATGTTGCGATTGATTGATTCACCTACTGTAAATTGCATGTCGGTTCTTTTAATAAATCTCTATATATTTTTAGAAACTGTCTCACATAAGTCTTCTGTATCAAAAACTCGCAAACTCAATCTCTGTACACTCTTTGGTGAAGAGTTGTAGAATTCTGAGGGAGTTTTCCGGACCCTCATAATTTCCGGGACGTTACAGTCTAGCTAAACTTATTAAAAGCGCTATCTGGAGGACGGTAACATTCTCAGGTTGTTCCTTTCCTTTAGGGAGAGATAGCTCAGACCTTTAGACCCAATTAAGCGTCTAGGATTCGGCTACCTCAAACTTTAGTTGAAAGTGAACGTCTGAGAAATACGCCTGATCCGGGGTAGCCCTAAAGGGGCTAGGACTAGTAAATATCCCTTCAACACGACCTTCCCTTAACAAATCCATGCTGACTGTCTGCTCTATCCTGCTATTTCTATACTCACTAGTTCATGGCACCGGGAGCAATCTGGAGATTACTACCTTTGAGGTCCTGCTTTTTAATCTCTTTCCTAGGTCCCTAAAGTCTGCTTGCAGGACCATATCACTCTTTCTACCTATGTCGTTGGTACCGATATGGACCATGACCTCTGGCAGTTCATCCTCCCCCTCAGAATCTTCTGCAGCCGTTCAGTGACATCATTGACCCTGGCACCAAAGAGGCAACATACCATCCTGGAATCACGTCTGCAGCTGCAGAAATGCATGTCTGTTCCCCTAACTATCGAATCTCCTATCATTATTGCTTTCCCGATCTGCCTCCTCCCCCCCCCCCCCCCGCCCCCCCCGTACAGCTGAGCCACCCGTGGTGCCATGGACTTGGCTCTGGCTGTACTCCCTAGAGGAACCATCAGCCTCACCAGTATTCAGTGCTGAATACTGGTTAGAGAGTGAGATGCACTCAGGGGACTTCTGCACTACCTGCCTGGTCCTCCTTGTATGTCTGGCGGTCACCCATTCCCTCTCTGCCTGCACACTCTTATGTTGTGGGGTGACCACCTCCTGAAACGTGCTACCCATGTAGCTGCTCAAGCTCCGAAACCTGGAGGTGCCCTGTCATGCCTCTATTTAATAGACTATTAACTAACTTAATAGAAATAAACTCAAGACTTAAAATAAATCACCAGCTACTCACCAATCAGTTCCTTCCCTTGTACTGATATCACTTTAGTTTTTTTTTACCTCACTCCCTGATGCTCGCGCTCCCTCGGGGCTCTGGTCTCTTGGGCTTACCTCTATCTGCGGCTGCTCCTCTTGCTCTCCCGCAGATCCGCTCTTGTGGCTATTAACTTAGAGTCCTTGGGGGAGAAATTCGGGTCATTTGCACCTCTCGTTAGTGCCCCCATATTCGGTGGGAGTTTAGCGGCGGTGCTACGGCATTGCGCCCCGATCTCCTGTGCCTGGAGAACGTGACATCATCTCCAGGCACATCACCCCATTAGCGCCTCGGACCCTAAATTGGGTATCGCCCCCTGAAGCTGCACCAGGCGATGACAGCGACAGCTTCAGGGGACGCGTACTGGGCGGCCGGCTGCTACCGGGCGAAAATTAAAGGGGAAGTGGCCGGCTGCTGTGAAAATAAATGTGCCATTTCTGTTACTGCTCCAGTTGCGGTTTGTTGGCGGGTTCGGTGCCGCGTGATCAGCCCGGCACTCTGCTTGAGTGCCGGGCTGATCACGCAGCACCCCCGCTCCCCACTGTTCCAGGTAGGTGGCTTCTTCTGTGGCAGAGTATGCAGCTTGGGCCCTTCCCTTTAATTGAGGGAAGATCCCCTCGTACGCGGCAGCGCTACGTGGCCCAATGCATAGCGCTGCTGAGCCCTGCGCCCCGCTCCCGCCCCAGGAAGCAAGTGGAGTGCTTGATTTAGCACTCCTCTTCCTTCTGGGAGCAGTAACCCAAATTTAGCGAGAGGGGCGGGACTTCCGCGCCTGGCGCAAAATGTCCCACCTCCCGGATGTTACCGCCCCCAAACGGGGCGATAGGCAATTTCTCCCCCCTTGGGTTCTATGCTCCACTCCTCCTTCTCAGTCAGACGTCTCAACCTCCTTCTTCCTCTTCACCGAATTCCTGCTCTCTCCAAATTCCTCCACTCTACTTGTGATCCACTCCGATTGCGTTCTCCCAGCTCTGTCTCCAAGCTCCGTGCTCAAGCGTGCAATTCTATGTGAAAGGAACAATTGAAACTGAGGAGTCTCACTCCTGCAGGTAATAAATTGTTTCTCGAGGATTTTTTTATTTTAAATTTAAAAAAATGTTTTCTTACTTTTCCTTTATGTCTGTTTTTTCTCTCTCTTAATCCAATCTCTTTATTTCTCTCTCCGTATCTAATTTGACCCTAATTTACCTTATTTCCTTCTCTGTCATTCCACAATTTCTTTCTCTATCCTTAAATTTAATTGTTTAAGGAGTTGGTCCCATCGTTCACCAAGGACACAAATGCCCCGTTGCTCCTTTTATCAACTTGCCCTTCTAGCAATTTGCGGCGCAAAAACTTTTTGAGCTGAAGGGTGAAGAAAAAATCCAACTCACAGTGCATGCCACAAGGTGCCGAACTCCAGCAAATTCTGGAGCATTGTTATTAATTCGAGCTGTCAGCCGTGGCTCAGTGGGTAGCACTCTCACCTCTGAAGTCAGAAGGTTGTGGATTCAAGTCCCACTCCAGGGACTTGAGCACAAAAATCTGTGCTTTGGGAGTGCTGCATTGTTGGAGGTGCCATCTTTCGGATGAGACCTTAAACCGAGGCCCCGTCTGCTCTCTCAGCGGGACGTAAAAGACCCTATGGCACTTTTTTGAAGAAGAGCAGGGGAGTTCTCCCCGGTGTTCTGGCCAATATTTATCCCTCAATAAACATAACAAAAACAGATTATTTGGTCATTATCATATTGCTGGCCTCCCACATTGTTGTTATTGTTGTTGCTGTTTGTGGGAGCTTGCTGTGCACAATTGGCTGCCGCATTTCCTATATTAAAACAGTGACTACATTTCAAGAGTACTTTATTGGCTGTAAACAACAACAACAACAACTTGTATTTAAATCGCGCCTTTAACGTAGTAAAACATTCCAGCTCATGAAAGGCGTTATATAAACGCAAGTCTTTTTTAGTAAAGTATAATAATGCTGTTTTGGAGATTTTATACTCATTGAATAATTTACCAACAATGGCATCATCAAGCAAGGCTCAGACAAGAGATAGCATGGGTTAAATGTAGGAGATAGTTTCCAGCATTCTACCCTAATGACGTAACTTAACCCAAACCTTAGTCCACCAATGTGAATTGTACCATTTGCCACATCAGCTTCTTTAGTATTAATTAGTGCTAAATCACAGATAGTTTTGTGCTGAGGACTTGTGTCCACCCTAACAAGCTGAAGAGAGATTTCTTTAATCCCTTCTGACTGTGCTGGATCTGAATGTACATGTGAGCATTACTAAAGGACAGGAAAAGATCAATCCATTGAGCCTGGCCTGCCCACCATCTAAGCCATTCCCCCATCCCCACCCCCACACCTCCCGCAGCCAAGCATTATTCTGGCAGAAGCAAAAAATAAGAGGTAATAAAAGCTTCAGCCATTTGGGGAAAAAATTATTCTGGATTTGACGTAGTGGGACCTCGATTTGCATAAATGTATGAGGCTTCCACTGACACAAGTGGGCACCTCATATGGCTGAAAAATCGGGCATTATAAAATCGTAACGGAGCCACTCTATTTTTACTACCCGCCAACCCAGGAGTAGTTAAAAACTCCCCCCATGGTATCACCCAGTCCCCAGGTAATTTTTTTTTTAAATCAACACAGTATTGCTGTTTTATTGGAGACATCAACTATTACATTTTGAACCATGATATACTTATCTGAACAGTGAAAGGATAAGCAATTATGAAAGTGCGAAAAGTGGAGCTTAATCAGCTGCACATAAAAGCAATCTTTCTTGGATGTGTTAGTAGCAGAAAATCAATGATTTGACAGTGAACTACATATAATTAAAGGGATGAATTACTCTAGCCTTTGCAAACTGCAGTAGCATTTCTGCACCAAAATTTAAACTGTAACAAGTTTACAACTTAAAAGATACATTTCAACTTCACCGACCAGGCACTAACCTGCCGTAAAGGATCGCCCACCTGTTATAGAATCCATCCGGATTTTGTTCCATTAACAACCCCAAGGCTGCCTCTGTGCCTCTCCGACAGTCCTTCGTGGCACCTGGCCATCACTGTCCCCTTTCAAGCAGAAACCTCAGCTGGCCCATCCTCCTCTCCCCCGATCCTCCTGCCCAGCTTGCCCACCTGGGGCTAACCTCACCAACCCTCTTCCCGGCCCACGCACCTCACACATCACTGCCCCCCTTAGACTCTACCAGTAGATCAACAACCACTGCCCCTCCCCGCATTTCCCTGCAGAATGTACACTCAGTCACAAACAAGGCTCTTGCCAGCCACAACTTCATAGTAGATGATCTTATTGACATCCTGGGTTTGACTAAAACTTGACTTACCTCTTTACTGAACTTGATGAAACTTTTCACATGATCCTTATGATCAAGTCACACTTTGGCCTGCTCCCACCCCCCTCCCCCCCCATTCCTCTGAAAGCTTCCCTTCCTACAAACACCTCACCTTATTCCACCCCTCTCACCTCTTCTTCAAAACCCTTAGGGAGAAAAATTCATCCCCTCAGCGCCTCCCATTAGTGCCAGCAGATGGCGCTAACGGGATGCTAGACCAGTATTGCCGGGGCGAGGCAAATTCAACGCCGCATGCCAAATCCAGCCCCCCCCCATAGCGCTGCCGGTAAGAGGTATTGCCGGGAATGTCAATGCCAGGTAGATCATGACATCACTCAGTGTGCAACGTTCGCTGACAGCCCGATCTGCTAAATTGATTCTCGCCACTTACCTTAGCGCCTGGAGTAAACACCGACAGGGAGAGCTGGCGTGAAGCACCAGGAAGCCGGCTCCAGGGACGTTATTTAAAAGGATCATCAGTAATCACTCGCAGCTGTCAGATTAGTGCAGTTTCAGTGGTTTCTTGTCAGTTTCACATAGTCCAACAATTTAATTCAGTAATTTCAAGGTTCTTTTGTATCAAGAGTCTTGTGTAAACTAAAAAGTAGCTACATTTATTCTTCAAAGATTTAAACTGCTACACTTGGTAACATTAATGGGGGCTGTACTGACATGCCACCTTGCCCACCAGGATCTATGGCAGAGGGAGTGTAGGCAGCGAGAAAGACGGGAACATGTGCGCAGAGAGAGGAGAGACATCAGGGCTCTCACCAGGAGGCCTTACCCTCTGAGGGTATTCCGAGAGTACTTCTCCTCCCTTCAATTAAGCGAGGAGCAGTGTATTAGATGGCTCTGCCTCACCAAGGAGGTGGTCACAGAACTCTGCCACCTCCTCCAAACAGACCTCCAGCCTCACACCAGGATGACTTCAACCCCAGATCCCCTTTGTTCATTCCATCCCTCTCACAGGCCATATCACAGCGCAAAGCTGAAATGAGAGACACCACAAAAGAATGGTAAGTGAAGTCATAAATTTATCAAAAACTAATGGACACATATTTACACCAAAAATATTTACTTTTCACCCTTGTGCAATCCCTTAGTGCCTGTCATCACTGTGCCTTTTCCTGGTCTAGTGCTCCGATGAAGTGTTGGCCCAGTGGCTGCAGCACAGCTGGTGGAAGGCCGCTGAGTTTCCATGGGAGACACTAAAGATGGCCTTGCAGGACGCCCTTGACAAGCTCTGGACCTGGAAGGGTCAGCTGTAGACTACACCACCTCAGCATGGGCAGCAGCACTCTGGGCTAACTGGATGACAGGCAGCAACAAGGGCAATGGTGGAGTGGCAGTGGTGGGAGCAGGAATGCTGTCATCCTGAAAGATTACAGCAGGTTCCTGCTCCACTGACCCATTGCCACTCCCCCGGGGCAGCACCTCAGCATCCCTAGCAATCTGCTGGAGCACAGATTGCTGGCCTGCTACGACACCGTGAAAGTCCCGGTCGATGGTGGTAGACCCAGCCACGATGGCAGCAGTCAGAGCTTGCATGGCATCAAGCTGAGACTGCATGAGAGCAGTCTGAGATTGGATGCCACCAAGCATACACTGCATTACAGTACTAAGATGTTGTGTCACTTCTGCCCGTGCTGCAATGGAAGCTGCTAGATCGCCCATCACATGCGGCACCAGGTCTGGGTCGCCACGGTCTCTCTGGGAGTCTACCATCCTTTGCAGATTGGAAATAATGGGCTCCATGGTGTGCGCAGAGCCTTGTGCAATGTTGGAGGTGGACTCCTCCACGCTCTTTACCATTGCCGAGAGGCTCTCGGGCACCCTTGCCATTGCACCTATCATCTCCGTGTGCATGCCCATCACCCTTCTTCTAAAGGCCTCCCAATCGAGGTCCTCATCTGAGTCCTGTTCAGCAGAACTCGCGCGCGAACTCACCCTCCGGGGAGCAGGCCCCTGAGCTATCCTTTCCCCCTGGCCTTGCTGCAAGCCACTCATCCCCGGACCTCACCCTGTGCAGATCCTGCGACTACACTAGCCCCTAAACAACGCGTCGTGCCAGTATCTGAGCTGGTGTCTGCGGGTGAGACATGCAGTGACGTGGTGTGTTCTTCCTCCTCCTCTTCTCCCGCCTCACTCTCTACGGTGCTCTCAGGGACAGGCTGCTCAGGTGCTTGCTGATTATCTAAAAGCATAAAGGCACAAGAGTCGGGTTAAGGTGAGGGGAGGGGGGCAGGAAGGGAGAAAAGCATGCATACAGCATGATTAGCTGGAAAGTGCGAAACACTTGTGGGGTGAGGGGGAAGTATGATGTGAGAAGGAGTAGGGATGAACATACCGTTGTTGTTCCCAAGGGGGTTAACGTCGCCGGGGGCCACAGCGCCCACCACCTGGCGCCCAATAATTTACAGCACTCGATTCTCCAGCGCAGACGGTGGTTGGGTGTCGGCTTGTCCCCCGCTTGTGTGCTCCTACGCCCTCCTGTTGTGAACCACCTTGGCCTGCAAGAGAAAGGAAAGTGTGTGAGTGAGTGTGGATCAATGTGTTTGGGTGATGTGCCTGCCATAGTTGAATAGCTGTCATTGTGTGCAAGGTGTGAGATGTGGGTGTGAGTGTTGATAGGCAGAGATTGTTGGTGGGTGAGTGCTGGGGGTGCAGTGCTTTGGGCACTGTGAAGATTGTGGTATAGATGGTGGTGTGTAGCATTTGTTGAAGCATTCACTCACCCTGACCAGCTGCGTGAGGTTGTTAAATTTCTTCCTGCACTGTGTGTGGGTCCTGGGGACCACAGTGCTGCCCGAGACGTGCTGCGCTACCTCCCTCTACATGGTATGGAAGACTTGTGGTGAGGGTCTCCTGCCACTTGCTGGGTAGAGCACCGCCCTCTGTCTCTCCACAGTGAAAACCAATGCCTCCAATGCTTCATTGAAGAATCTGTGGGCTCTCTCCCTGGGGCATGGAACTGCCATAAGCACACCTGGTTCAGTCCTCCAGCTCCTTCTCCTTGTTCTGCTTCTACTTGCTGAGGCAACTGCACAGCCAGCAATGCTGACAATGAGGTGCTGCAGCATCAATGAACCTCCCCTTTAAGTAGTGAAAACAGCCTGTGGCAATGATGAGTTGCAATTAGATTGCACCCGATATTGGTCCACCCTTTAAGGGTAACGTCAATGAGCTTGGGTTTTAAGACTTGATTTAGGAATCCAATCATTTTTATTGAGCAGTGAGGATGAATTTTGCATGTAGTCTAAAGCATTTGCGCCTGGCGCTAATTCTCCAACTTTTCTACTGACACCACCCATTCCTTGGCTATAACGAATTTCTAGCCCTCTTTGTCTAATGCCCACCCAAGCCCCACCCTGAGTTTTTCCTGAGATATCTTCCCTTCTTTCCTCTTTCAGTCTCTGCACTGTGACAGCTCATCCTTTGTTTCAATCTTTATTTCAGCTCCCTTTGCCCTCTCTCTTCTGAATTTACCACGAACCTGTCCTCACTAAATACTTCCCGCCATAAAAACTCTGCTATCCATCTTCATGGCCACCCACTTGAACTTGCAATCTCCCATGGCCTCTTTACTCCTGTGGTCTAGAACGCTGACAAGGTAATCTTCAGCCAATTCCTTGTATCCCTCACCACCCGCATCACCTTACCCTCTTTCAACCCCACTTCATTCTGCATCCACCCCTGGAAAAAGCTCAATGCCAAGTTTCTTATGACCACAATCTCAAACTCCGAACTGCCTAAGCTTTGGTTTTCCAAATCACCATGATATGTCTGTAATTGTTGATTGGTCATGCAAAACATGAAACTGTCCATCACCAAAAAGAGCCTAACCAGTGATTTACAGAGGATGGAAGCCTACTTCCGCTGTTGGAAACTTCGGCCAAACACACAAAAGACCGTCACCTCGACATTCCACCTCAACACCCAGCAAGCAAACCAAGCTTTGAAAGTCTCCTGTGGCGCAGAGGTAAACCATGCCAAAAAAAACTTCATATTTAGGAGTCACGCTTGATCACACCCTGTCATATAGACAACATCTCCAGAACCTTGGGAAGAAACTAAAGAGTAGGGTCAACTTGATCCAGAAACTCACCGGATCCACATGGGGAGCAGACGCTCAAACCCTCCACACGGCAGCACTCGCCCTGGTGTACTCTACAGCGGAGTACTGCTCTCCGGCATGGCTATCAAGTCCGCATGTCAATTCTGTTGATATCCAGCTGAATTCTACTATGAGAATTATCACCGGTACGCTTTTATTGACACCAACACCTTGGCTGCCCGTTCTTGCAAACATCGCACCACCACACCTATGCCGCGAATCTGCAGTCCCCAGAGAATACAACTGCTACACCAGCAAAGACATGCCGATCCAGGCCGACTTGAACAACTTACCACCAACCTGTCTCAAATCTAGAAGGCCATTTTGGACCGTCGCCGAAGCCCTTCAGTGATCTCCCCTCAGCCTTGATGACCGATGGCAAAATGCTTGGAAGAACTGCGACATACGGAATGGATTCCTTATAGAGGACCCCACAGTACAACCCGAAGGATCAAACCTTCCTTGCAAACAGTGGACAACCATCAACCGCCTCAGAACTGGTCATGGTAGATGCTGCCACCTTCTCCATAGATGGAAGATTAAAGTGTCCCCATCATGGGACTGTGGAGCTCCTAATCAGACCCTGGAGCACATCATTGAGCACTGCCCTCAGAGGAAATTTACAGGCAGCCTACAAGATATCCACGCTGTTACACCGGAAGCTCTGACCTGGATATCTGACTTAGATATTGACATCTGATTTGCTTTGCTACTACCATACGAAAGTAGAGTTGTTGATTTCCACAACCACTACCCTACCTCCACGTTTGATGCCCTCATGCCCAGCAAAACCTTCAATGTCTCTCAAACAAGCTGGACAGTGAGGGAGTGGAATCTATTCAGAATGATGCCAGGTTGGTAATGTGGAGCACACAGGGCAATGTGGGCGCAGTCTATGGCAACTTGCACTCTGGGGAAGCCTGCAATATGGGTGAAGCCTAATGCTCTCTCATCCTGAATTTCTGACCAAGAGGAAATAGGTGTCGGTGTTCCTCCTGGCATAGACAGCTTCGGTGAGCTCCCTGATACAATGTTGGACTGCAAACTAGGAGATGTCGTTGATGTCACCTGCTGCAGCCTGGAAGGAGCCTGTTGCATAAATGTTATGAGCCGCAATGACCTTGACAGCCACAGGCAATGCTGCCCATGCCCTGGTTCAAGACTCAAGTTGTGGCTGCAGCGGGTGACGTAGTTCGGCGATAGCCTTCTTGGTGAAATGAAAGTGTCTGAGACATTGCTCCTCTGTTCAGGTAGAAGCAGTGCTCCCTTAAGATCCGTTGTGGGTATGGCCTCTTGCAGAGTGCCCGCCTTCTCCCTCTTCTCCTGTCTGCTCCTGCTCTCTCCCATCTTCATGGCTGCACCCCCTTATCCGCCAGCTCCAAAGGCAGCCCTACCAGACCACGCATGACTGCAGTAAAGCAGTTTTGAAGGCAGCCAAAAGCAGTCCAGCACCAGCATAAACTTCTTAGAAGTCAGAATTGTGTTTTGTAAGTCAGGAAACAGGTCCAAATATGTTTCCTCTGCGCACTATGTGCAACAAAATTGCAAACACCTAGCAGACAGAGGCAATCGTCCCGCACTATTACTGATACTATCAGAAAGAATGCCAGGTAATGACTACTGCTCCTTTTAAAAAATAAATACATTTCACAATAACTAATGGACAAGAAGTTAGGAGGCATGTTAAAGCAGAATTAGTATTTCTAATGGTATAGATGAAGATGTACAGTACGAAGGCTTCCATATCTGTTGATTTAGAGCGACATGCTGTGGTGTCTGCCTGTTAACAACTTGGAAAACGTACTGTGTTTTTTTTTTCTATTTTCTGTTATGATATAATCTTCAAAAAAATGCATATCCTTTTGACAGCTGTGGGCCTGCGCTCCATGGATCATTTGCCATATTGCTGGTGATGCGGAGATGACAGCTGGCAGATGATGACAGTGTCATGTTGTCAACTGAAGAGGAGGCTCAAAAGTGCAAGGAGTGCAGAATCCCAGTCCTCTGTGTTGAATCACACTCTTCACAGTGATTGAACTGGGTAAGTGGTGTAATTTATGAAAGCTATTTTAGGAAGGAGCAGTGATGAATCTGTACAGAGAAAAATCACCTTCTTGTGGTTCTTCCCACTCCTCCTAATTGATTGGAAGCTGTGTTCAGAGGAGCCAAATTGAGCTATTGATTTCTTTTAATTGTAAAACTGCAATACATTCTTAAAATCATTTACAAAGTGGTTAGTCAACACTTTATTAAGGAAATTGTAGACATAACTGTGTACATAGCTATATATCTATATAATTTCATATAAGTAAGGTTATACATCATAATTGTCACCTTTTACAAAAAAGGCCATTATCATATTTACAGACCTTTTTCAAGAAATATGATTATGGATTAATAGTTAAACAGCAGAAAATTGTAGACAGCCACCATTTATCACTGGTACAGTGCTACTGGAAATAAGTTTGTTTAAAAGCAAAACAGCTTATTCTTCTCAGAACCATGTTGGCCCTGAATTTCCGCAGTCATTCTTCCAGTTTCCAGTTGAGTCCAGGCCGCTGGAATGTAAATGAACGTGTGTTAGGAATTAGGAAGAGTGGGAAGAAACACAAGAAGGTGATCTTTCTCTGTACAGCTTCAATGCTGCTCCTTCCTAAAATAGCTTTCATAAATTACACCACTTACCCAGTTCAATCACTGCAAAGAGTGTGATTCAACACAGAGGATTGGGATCCTGCAGTCCTTACACCTTGGAGCTCGATCATAAAGGGCAGACACTATGGCCCCGATATTTACGGGGAGGCGGGAGGGTAAGAGGAAGGCCAAAGAACCCAACAAGGCCGGGGACACAGAGGTCCTGCCGAACTTCATGGCAGGACCTCATTATAATTTTTTGGATCCATTTCCCGCCCAGCAGCCAGCCAAATTGACAGCCTGGCCAGGCAGCCGAGAAGGAAAACCAGCAGCAGGAGGCAGTAGACCTTTGGTCGGTGATTGGGGCAGGGAGGGGGTAAGGTCACCGATCGCGGCTTGAGAAGGGGAGTGAGGGCATCGTGGCAGGGGAGAGCAGAGAGGTCAGTGATCAGGAGGGGGGAGAGAGGCAGAGGGAAGACCGAAGTCTTCCTTAAGGGGTCGGGGGAAAGCACTCCTGCTCCTCCACTTTCCTTTTGCAGCCAGCTGCTCCCACCTCCCTTTCAGTGCTGGGTTTCCCGACCCCTGGGAAAAATGTGCAGGAACAATTGAACTGTGGGAGCCCGATTTAAATATGTTAATGAAGTGTCCCACCTCTCTGGGACACTCGGACGCCACGAAACCCGCCGCCGTAAAAAAGGCAGTGGGTTAGGGTCGCATTTCGCACATTTGACAGTTTAACCCTAGCCCCTTGTGAGTTTAGCCGTAAGACTCAAACGCATTACAGTTCTGAACTCGTTATGCAGGCTGCTGACCTTCGATTTAAGGTGATTGGTAAAAGAACCAAAGGCGGCATGAGGAAAATCTTTTTTACACAGCGAGTGGTTAGGATCTGGCATGCACTGCCTGAATGGGTGGTGGAGGCAGATTCAATCGTGGTTTTCAAAAGGGAATTGGATAAGTACCTGAAGGAAAAAAATTTGCAGGGCTATGAGGAAAGGGCGGGGGAGTGGGACTAGATGAAGTGCTCTTGCAGAGAGCCGACACGGGCTCGACAGGCCGAATGGCCTCCTTCTGTGCTGTAACCATTCTATGATTCTATGATTCTATGAATCCTATCTGTTCTAACACCCACTTTTTCTATAATTTTGTTACCCCTTCTACGTGACAATCCACACGTTTCTGCATTATCTAATACAGCTCCATATAAGGTGAATTTTAATGAGCTTGTCCCTTAGCAATAACTTTAGTTTTAACTAGTTTTTTTTTGATAAAATAGTACAATTCCCCAACTTTGTTATCTTATCGATAGTTTCACACTTGTTGCTTTTCCACCAAGTGGAACTTCTAATTCTAAATCTGTACCATCCCATACCAATCTGCTGATTCTGAAAAGGATGGTGTATTCGCAGATGAATCCTTCTGCAGAACTAACTTGTTATCAACTGATTAAAGTTCTCTGCAATATGCACTGGAATGTTTTTTTAATTAGGTTTATTGTCTAAACTAACCATTGTTTTAAGATCAGTCTTAATTCCACAGTTCAATGGTAACTGCATCTAAATTGACTTATACTTCCTCACTTAACAGGCAAAAGTTAAAGGTTAATATTGCTACAATATAACATTAGCAGACTTCAAGGCAGGCTGATTAACCTTTTCCTTACACTGGGAAGTGGGTGGAGCAGCAATGGGGAGGGATACAGTGGAGTCAGGGGAACACTCACGCTCTTCCTGTCTCCACAGTAGGGCTGCCAACTCTGGTTGGAGGCATTCCTGGAGGATTGATCACATCTTCTGACCACGTGACATCTGATCACGTGACGTTTGATTATGTGAAGTCTAAAAATGTTGCCTTTACATTATAAAGGTTGGGTCACCTATAATTAAGTATCTTTGCTCGTGGCTTTGTGGCAGCAAATGTTGTGCGAGGAGTTCCGAGAACCAGGAGGTCACCAGCAGGTGAAGAGGGGAAACTGAGGGCGGGCAACTAAAAGTGGGGGTGGGATTCACAGGGGGAGAGCCAGAGGTGGGAGATATTTTTGATTTCACCTGTAACTAATAATAACTCACTGAAATTTCACCAATAACTAATAGTAATACTGGTGACACTCAGATTCCCCTCATAACTAACAGTTGTAAGGTTTCCAAAATTTACAGATCCCCAAAACCTAAGGAAAAAGGACGTTGGAACTACCTCAGAGTGATAATATTGTATTTGGGCCTAACCTAAGAGACTGTAAGGCCAAAAACCAAGTTTTGGCATTTTAAAACATGTCTGGGCCTGTAAAGGGAGAAAAAGGCTGCGAAAGAAGGTGGGTTCAACCTCTGTAAAAGCAGTTTTGGTTATTGCAGTTAATTGCAGTGTCTGGGGAACCGGGATGACCTCACTCAAAGCCGCAGCAAGCATTAACATTTTGACAATAGACCCGAGGAGAAGACAGTCCCACCCAAAACAACAGGTCCCATCAAACCGATTACAGAATCCATTAAAGACATGCATAAAGCAAATATTCTATAGAAGTCAAGAAACCCAAAACATGAGGACAATTCAAACTCTGATTAAACAACAGATCGACAGGATGGAACTATCCTGAAACCACTTCACACATTTACAAAACCAGTTAACACACTAGTAAAGTCGTTACTGTTAACGAGGCCTCAAATCTCCAGTTCTCTAGTAAAACAGTTCAAGTTCAACAGAAGGCAGTTCTGCAGTTTCGAGTTCAATTGAAAGCCTGTTTTTCAGCAGAAGTCAGTGCTGGAGTTACAGAGTTCAGGAGAAGCAAGTTGGGCAGTTAAAGAAGACAGTTCAGTAAGAAGGGAGTTCTCCAGTTCTCCAGCACAACAGTTACAGTTCTGCAAGAAGGCAGTTCCACAGCTCGGAAGAAGACAGTTTAAACAGAGGCAGAGTTCAACAGAAAGAAGTTCAACAAAGAAGGCCAACAGCTCCAGAAGTAGGCCGACACGCAAGAAGAGACCAGAGCGACCGCCTCAGTGACCATCGGACACCTCGCAGCAACAAGGGCCTTACGAAACCTTTTACTCAAAAGACTCTAAACCCTAACTCTCAACTGTCAAGGATTTGTTTGGTGAGCATTATCCCTGGTTCTCCAGAGCCCAACCTAGCTAGTGAAGTGGGATTGGGAGGGGTGAAGTATTCTTCTAATGTTATTTCCCTCGCTTGTACCGAAGTGTTCCCCCCTTTTAGAGTGTTAAGAGTGTTTGTGTTGTGTTTTACTTTCTTGAATAAAGATCGAAGTTCTTTCATCAAACTCAGTTGTCTGCTGCACCTTTTATCACAACACCCAAATAAGTCCAGGGTCTAGAACCAAGGGAGTGGGAGCGATCGAACCGCTCAGAAGTCAGAGGCGAAGCTGACACAAAACACCACCCCCTACACAGTAATACAAGAACTCACTGATAGTCTATATGTAACTGATAGTAATAGGTGTAATGCCCAGATATCCTACCTGTAACTAGTAGTAATCTTATACCCTGGTGATATTCACCCTGTAACTACAGCTAGAATCCCCCTGCGGTCAGGCTTCCCAGTCAATGCTGACCAATCGATGCCACTTTTAACAGGCCCCATCTCTCCCCATATCTCCTTGGACTAAGGTTCTGTGTGAAGCAGACAACTCTGATCTGGGGGCGTCAGTCAGAGCTGATCTGTACTTTGGCTTCACACGTCAAAACCTGACGGCAATGACCAACCTGAACCAAACCGAGAGATCACACAAAGGACAGTGGGCTCAGTGTTCGGGCCATTTCTCACAGGGCACATCGACTTAAACTCAGAGCACTGCACCAACATTTCTAAACCATTCCCTGGGCTCGGGCTCAATAAAGGAGTTTTCACAGAATTATAGAAATTACAGCACAGGAGGAGGCCAATCGATGCCTGTGCCAGTGCTCTCTCCTGTAACCCTATTCCCCTCAGACCCTTTTATATTCCTCCTTTGCAAATATTTATCCCATTCCCTTTTAAATTATGTTCTAGTCTCCACATCAAAAGCCACTTGAAGTGAAGCATCCTTTGATTCCAATGTCGCTGAATTCAAAAACCTTCCTTCTCCCTTCTTCCTTGGTTGTTCCCGTGAGAATCCTCGGTCTCCATCCCCTTGTTGCCGATTCACTGACCAGCGGAAAAAATCTTTCACTATTTACCCACAGGACCTGCTTGTGTTTGAATTAAATGGCTTGGTTCCTCCCTTAGATACATGTCATAAACATTACAGGCTGGGCACTCCTCTTCACAGCACTATTGTGGTGGGGCAGGACATCCACCCGCTGCCCCGACATTGCCGTAACCCTGACCCTTTTTCTTGGGTTGGGGGACATTTGCTATGCAGGGTGGCCTCCAGTGGGATCCCCACCACCACCACCACCACCACGAGGGAGCCCGCAGCTCTGAGGGACCAAACTCCTGATGGTGCTGGAGCAGGACCATCACTACAGCACCAGAGAAGGCAGCATGAAGAGGGGTGTAAGAGCCACAAAAAAAGTTCCAGGATTTCTTTTTAGACCTCAGATGAGATAAAGGCCTAAAAGGATGAGTGAGTTGGGCTGAATTGGAGGGAGTTATGGTCTCTACTAGGGCCTCTCCCTCCATTGAAGGAATTGCCCTTGCTTCCCAACCCTACTGCCACATTTCTCTAGACGGTCCTGGGAAGCAGCAGTAGGAAGGATGATCAGCAGAAGAATCTACCAGGAACCCGGGCCCTATTCCCACACCCACACCAGCATTTGCATGCGCCAAGCAGGGAAGGGGCAGCCGGAGGCGGGGGTGTGGGGGGAGTCTAGCTCTGGGCAGAAATGCAATGGTAGCCCTTACCATTTGATTTTGCCCCCTTTTCTGCTGCTATCATGCCTGATTTGGGGTGAGTTAGCACAGGAAATCCAGCTCAACATCATGTTCTGGAGCTATTGTGTATCAAAACAAGCTGGGCCATTTTCTGTGAATGAACCTGGTCTTTAACCCCGCATGTACAGTGACAAAAGGAAAGAAGCCAAAATATGAAACATCATGGGCAATAAAGCATCATTTCTGTTGTACAGCCACCCTTCTGGTCACATCCCAGTTTGCCATTTTGGACCAAATTATGGGCAACTTTGCATTGTAGGCTTACCATTTGGGTTTGGTTTGAGACCATCAGAAGTCTATTCATGTAAGGCTCTTACACTCAGCAGAGAAAGGAGACCTTCATTTAATCAGGTGACCTGTATTCGACCCTTGACCCCGGCGATGAAAGGAAGCTGTGCAAAGCCCACTACATCACCAGACACTGCTTTTGTTGTAGAACTTGACCGATTTTCCCTGAAATGAAAAGAATTGGGCATTTCTATTCTCTACATGTGATTTGTATAAATTTCTGGGGCACATAAAACACATCCGGTCACTCAAAAATACATTGCAGCTGCCTGGTGATATCTTACTTAGAAAAAACAAGATTGAAACGGAAACAGGGAAAATACAGGACCCTTGGGCTAAGTTTCCAAGTGGACAGTAACATTACTGCTCTAGTTTCTGGTGGTTTTACCTGGTAGAATAGTGATTGCCAAGTAAAAACATTTGTTGCTGATGACCACACAGACTGTAATAGTCCATCGAGAGGAGCAGTGGAATTGCCACACTATCTGCTTTTCCATCTGTTTTTAGTCGGGACGGGACAGAGTGGGTGGGGGTGATAGAAGCAGTCCCTTTCCTTATGCACAAAGTGGGAGCTGGGACCACTAGAGGTCAAAAAATCCAGAAATGTGATTACACAGAATTCAGTTTGTGGTTAAAAGAATGCTATATTTCCTCCAGCTCACTCTTGGAGTTGAGCTCCTCCCCTTTCTATCAGTGGGATTTTATTTTTCATCCAGCATCCAGAAATTTAGTATCTAAAGCATAGGTTCACTGCCAGCAATTAATGGTTGCACTGATACATGTTTATTGCCAGTGGTAAGCCCTCACTACCTGGCCACTGAAAATCCAGCTCACACTGCTCTTTTAAAAATCCTCCCAACAGCACGTTGCAAAAGAAATCATTTGACCCAGAAGGCAACTTGTGCATTAGAGAGTTATCAACATCTAGAGCAAAGTGCTGGGATATACAGTGAGTGAGGATTGGCTGCAAGCATTCAAGAGGGGCTGCTGGATAAAATCCTGAGTGTGGCCAACATAGCTCCGTATAGAAGTCGGTGGGCTATGGGGGGTTATGCCTCCCAGTCACTGAGGCCTCCTGCAACTTGTATGATTGTTTTCCGGGGCCAGTAGTTACCCAGAGTTTTTTTTCCTAAATTGGCTCACGGTTGGTTTATCTGTCTTTTTGCCTCTCCCAGATGATTGCATGTCTGACGGGTGGGTCGGGATGGGAGAGCGCGCGGATGGGAATTATGCTTTACAGATGTTACACCATGATAGTATAGGACAGCTTGAAGGACTAACTGTTCTCTCTCTATCCTTCCTTTTTGTATGTTTGTATATTAAATCTCGATTAAAATATATACTTGGAGTAAAAATTGGTGTGCGTGTGCCTGCTTTTGAGGTGTAAAATGGACGCAGCGGTGACAAATTTGGGCAGTGGAACAGCCCGTACCAATCTGTGTGTTTGTTCGGGCCACTGCTAAATTTGTCAGGCCTATTTTTTAGGCGTCCTGGGAGGCTACCTAAATGCATATGTTGATGAGGGGCCTAATGCCTGTTTAAGGACCCCATCTGGTTTCCAAGCCAGAACCGGAGCGACTCTGGACTCTTTGGCAGCTGTCATCGCCAACAAGTAAGTTTCTTTTAAAAACAATATTTTACAAAACATTGCTGTTGAGCCAGAAGGAGTAGCAGTGGGTCCAGAACTCCACAGTATCCCGATCATGCCATTCCACCCCCCCACCCGCCCCCAGCCTGGAACTTACCTTTGGGCCGCTGCCTAGAGGCAAGTGGCCTGATAATCATTTTGTTCAAATGCACGAGCTGCCTGTGGAGGAGCCACCCTCACTGGTATCTCGACTAAGTAAAATTAATGAGGCCTGAAGCTCAATTTCAGGTCAGCCTTGGGTCTCCCAGTTTGGGCACATTATAGCCGCCTTTGCGCTTGGGATCGGCGCTGACGAATTTCTACAGCTTGAAGCCCCCCATGTTGGTTCCATACAGCCGATTATCTGAGTTTGCATTGCCAGCAGGGAACCTCACCTGACGGCTGCGATTACTGGAAAATTGCAGTCGCGGGCAAGGATCATTTAAAGAGAGAAAGAAAGACTTGCATTTATATAGTGCCTTTCACGACCACCGGATGTCTCAAAGCACTTTACAGTCAATGAAGTACTTTTTGAAATGGAGCCACTGTTGTAATGTGGGAAACGAGGCAGCCAATTTGCGCACAGCAAGCTCCCACAAACAGCAATGTGATAATGACCAGATAATCTGTTTTTGTTATGTTGATTGAGGGATAAATATTGGCCAGGACTCACCTGCACTTCTTCGAAATAGTGCCATGGGATCTTTTACGTCCAGCTCAGAGAGCAGACGGGGCCTCGGTTTAACGTCTCATCCAAAAGACGGCACCTCCGTCAGTGCAGCACTCCCTCAGCACTGCACTGGAGTGTCAGCCTAGCTTTATGTGCTCAGGTCCCTGGAGTGGAACTTGAACCCACAACCTTCTGACTCAGAGGCAAGAATGCTACCAACTGAGCCACAGCTGACACTTTTTGATCACTTTTTAAAAGGGAATTGGATGAGGATTCAAAAAGTAAGAATAAGAAGGATACAGGGAAAGTGCAGGGTTAAAGTAGACAGCTTCAGTTGAAGGATTAACAATGACACAGGCCCAATGAGCCAAATGGCTTCTTTCTTGTGCTGTAATTGCTATGATTCTATGCAGTAAGCTCAAGGCCATTTCCTTGGAGCTGCTCCTGTTGCACCACCGTAATTTTGCCGGAAATGCAACGTAACCCCCGTTTATGTGCATAAACGAGGCTTCAGTCGCACCCCCAGCGATGTTATGGTGGCAAAGCCGGAGCAGCGGCCAGGAAATTCATCCCCTATATTTCTGCTTGCACTTCTCTCTTTAGAATGTTTTACGTAAACAATAACTTTTTAGAATTGTGTGGCCTTTTAGGACACAAGAAAAATTTGTGATCGACAAAGACCATCCCTTTTGGACATTAATTCTGCCATTATGGGATTTTGTGAGCATGATGGTTGGAGTTTTATGCACATTTTAACAAAATGAGATGTAATTATTGGTGATCAATAGACTGAAATATTTTTCAAAACTACCTCATAATAAATAGAATCATATAATTGACAGGGTATGAGATCTAGACAGTGGACGGTTAATATATTAGTGCATTCTAGCTCTGTCTCATCAAGTTGAAACTTTAGGGGCAGCATCTGTCTGTGGGCAATATCTGGATTGATAGCAGATTTATTTCCACTGCGAAACAATTTAAAAGTGACAAGGACTTAAATGAAATAGCCAAGCAATGACATCGACTAATGTAATCCAGCCCGAGGGGAGCACATGCCGTCTGTGAGCGGACTGTATTTATCAGCGCTGCCATGCTAAGATGTACTTGATGTGGATCGTGGCCTCCTACTAATTATTAGTCTAATGAAACTGTGCATGAAGAAGGGCAACATTAGTAAAAGTGAAAGTGTCATTTTTTTTGTAAAACAAAATGAACTACAGCACTAAGTAGAAGTTAACACATATCAACCACTGTAATACTACAGCTACACAATCAACAACAACAACTTGCATTTATATAGTACCTTTAACGTAGTAAAACGTTCCAAAGCACATCACAGGGGCATTATCCAACAAAGTTTGACACCGAGCCACATAAGAAGCAATTAGGGCAGGTGACCAAAATCTGAGTCAAAGAGGTAGGTTTCAAGGAGCGTCTTAAAGGAGGAGAGCGAGGTGGAGAGGTTTAGGCAGGGAATTCAAGAGTTTAGGGCCTAGGCAGCTGAAGGCACGGCTGCCAATGGTGGAACAATTAAAATCAGGGATGTACAAGAGGCCAGAATTGGAGGAGTGTAGAGATCTCGGAGGGTTGTAGGGCTGGAGGAGTTTACAGAGATAGGGAGGGGCGAGGCCATTGAAGGATTTGAAAACAAGGATTTGAATTTTAAAATTGAGGCATTACTGGACCAGGAGCCAATGTAGGTCAATGAGCCAGGGTGATGGGTGAACGGGACGGTGCGAGTTAGGCTACGGGCAGCAGAGTTTTGGATGAGCTCAATTTATGTAGGGTGGAAGATGGGAGGCCAGGAGAGCGTTGGAATAGTCAAGTCTAGAGGTAACACAGGCATAGATGAGGGTTTTTTAGCAACAGATGAACTGAGGCAGGAACTGAGTCGGGTAACATCTTGCATCTGGTAGAGTCCATGAGGGAATTTTAACCCCCAAAAATGGGTGGGTTTGGGTCAGGTGGAAGTAAAAATGTAAAAAATCTCAACCTCGAACCCAACTCGCCCACTTCTGGTTTTAAGGAGGCTGGACTAGGGGTGGGCGACCAAACCACTCCCAGGAGGCAGGTTACTCATTTAACTATTTTATTGAGGCTGTGTCTCTCAGATTATTTCCCTGTTCCAGCTTTAATGCTGGCCGGCCGGGTTTCCTAGGCCTCGGGAAACCCGGCAGCTGAAGGGAGGCGAGGACTGCTGGATCCAGCAGGTAAGTGCTTTTCCAGGAGTGCTTGTGGACCAGGAGGAGCAGGAGTGCTTCCCCCCAGCCTCCAAGCAAACCTGTTAACCTCTACAGCGAGCGGACTTGCCCCCCACGATCTGATACCCTCCCAATGTCCTCCACGGCCTGCTATCACCTCCTGGTTCCCCCATGTCCTCCACAGGTGCCCCCGCGATCTGATGCCCTCCTCCCTGACCTCCTCGGCCACCCCATCGATGTCCCCCTCAACCCCCGATCGCTCCCTCCCACGCCCCGACCCCCGATGACTCCCTCCCTCCTCTCTGCTCCCCGGCTGCAGCCTGGTGCTGAAGGTCGATCTACCCAACAGCCAGCCGGCCTCTCAATCTGGCTGGCTGCGGCCGGGAAACGGAGTCCAAAGATGATAATCAGATCCTACCGTTAAACTCAGATGGACCTGAGGGAAACCACAAAACTTCCCTCCATTCCCTGCATGCGTACGGTTAATATCAGTTCCCATGAGTCATATAAATGTCATGTTGTGCCAGGACCCAGCTAGAAAATATTTTAACAAATTAATTCCTTTTTTAAAATTATTATTGGTGATAAAATATTAATGAAATGAATGGTCCAAGGCCTTGTTTTTTCATTGCGCAATTATTTGGAATTACAACGAATTAAAAAAGTAAATCACTTATAAGTGAGGTGTTTTTTATTTCAATTTTGCTGAAGGTCCCACCTGTCTAGTTTCTCCTCTTGTCTCCCTGGGCTATGGTTTGCCTGCAGCCTAGAGGGTGGATGAACTTCTTCCAGACGTCCAACACTACTGCTCTAAACTGACCACAAGACAGCAGCTCAGTGCCATCTAAACCTTAGCTTACCTGCACCCACACCCCCTGGCACCCCCACTCCACTATGGGGAGGTGATAGCCATTATTGTTTTTTATTTTGGGGAGGGGGGGGTGGGGGGCGGGAACAAATCACATTCTCCTTTCTATAGTAAAGTTTCATTGAACACAGCATCAAAAAATGTTAGTTTCACTTTATAAAACATATATTATTTGCAGGTGAATGATCAAAATGTAGTATCCATTAAGTTATTTTCATTATAAATACGCCTGACTTCTGTTAGTGCTTTATTTTCATATTAATCTTAAGAATTTATTTAAGATGCTGCCTCTTCTCTTATTTCTAATTTGCATAATAGCCATCAATTAATTATGTGGATACACTAGAGCTGTTGATTAATAACTTGAAAATATTCACTATTAACAAAGTTCAGTGTGTGTATGTGACAACATTGGTTTGCTGTAACTATCTAGCATTTTGACAACACAGTGCCAGAAAGATTAAGTATATCAGTTTTAAATGGTTAACTGGTGCTCTGAACAGAGTGCTAGCCTTGTCCTCAGATTATAAATCGCTGTGCTTAATCCCCGCGAACTGTCTCCATTTGTAAATTTAAAAGATAAATTTCTGTTCTAACCTTAAGTGATTTCTGGTCTTGCACTAGAAAGTGTTTGAGTTAGTGACAGTCAACCAAGACTGTTGAATTTAACGTAATATGTCTAACTGGTTTTATTAGGCTGGATACAGAGCTGTGAATTCCAAATGTGTATAAGGACTTTCTACTTAAAGTGAAGCTGCCTTCATGAAAATTTGTTAGGTGTCAGCCTTGGCTCAGTGATAGCACACTCGTCTCTGAGTCAGAAGGCCGTGGGTTCAAGCGCCACTCCAGACACGTAAGCAAGTAATCTAGGTTGACACTTCAGTGCAGTATTGAGGGAGTCCTGCACTGTCGGAGGTGCTGTCTTTCAGATGAGATGTTAAACCGATGCCCAGTCTGCCCTCTCAGGTGGGCGATAAAGATCCCTTAGCACCTTTCGAAGAGGAGCAAGGGAGTTTTCCTGATATTCTGGCCAAATTGTATCTCTCAACCAACTAAGAGATTATTTGGTCGTTATCTCATTGCTGTTTGTGGGACCTTGCTGTGCACAAAGTGACTGTCATGTTTCCCTGCATTACACCAGTGACTACACTTCAAAAAGTACTTCATTGGCTCTAAAGTGCCTTGGTCGTGAAAGGTGCTTTTTTCTTTTTTTAATTTGGAAAGAGTAAAGAACTACAACGGGTATGAGTCATTTCCATCAAGGTGATATCATGTGAAGATGATACATTGATATATTTTTGGGGTGGATTTATGTTATTGTATCATGTTTTTGTAAAGCAACAAAGAAGATTATCCAAACATTTTTCCTGGAGCGGTTATCTTTAAATGGGCTGACCTAAAAAGAAAGGCCTCCACAGCATTCACAATATTAAAAAGATCTTGAGCTCCCGCAGTGGCTCATTAAGTTTATAAAGTAAGTAGCTGAGCCATGGAGACCCCAGGAATAAACCAGGCCCGCTCCCCAGTCCGTGTGAAAGCTGATTGCTGGAGGTGGAAGGGCTACATTCAGCCGAGGATTAGAGGGGTAAATTGGACAGTGTTCCAACTCCTGATGCTTGTCCAGCAATCCCTGTTAGAAACATAGAAACTAGGAGCAGGAGTAGGCCATTCGGCCCGTCGAGCCTGCTCCACCATTCAATACGATCATGGCTGATCATCCAAATCCAGCACCCTGTCCCTGCCCTCTCACACAGAATCCCCACAGTACAGATAGAGGCCATCTCAGCCCATCGAGCCTGCACCGACACATATCCCACCCTATCCCCGTAACCCCACGTATTTAATTCCCCTAACATATCCCATCCTATCCCCGTAACCCCACATATTTAATCCCCCCCTAACACTAAGGGTCAATTTATCATAGCCAAATCAACCTAACCCGCACATTTTTGGACGAACACATGTAAACATCGGGTGAGAACAGGATCAGGCTCAGCTGTGATTCGCCTCATGTTTGAAGATCCTGCTGATGCTTCAGCGTCAATTTTTCAAATCCGCTCTTCCAGCCCTGAACTTCGGCCACTGTGACCGCTTATTAGGAATTCAGCACCGAGATGAGCAGGCCCCATGGGATTTTGCTTCCAGTAAAATAAATGATCTCCCTACCCAGATTTCCGATGTTGTGCTCCCCAGAGGACAAAGCTCCACACCGGCAGTGTGAATTCATAGAATTAACCCTTTACTGTCTAGGCTCACACATGAATAATAGTCACTTAAATGTCCCCTGTAGAACCATAGCAAGCAAGGCAATGTCTTCATAGAATCATAGAATGGTTACAGCACAGAATGAGGCCATTCGGCCCGTCAAGCTCGTGCCAGCTCTCTGCAAGAGCACTTCAGCTAGTCCCAAACCCCCATAGCTGTGCAATTTTTTTTCCCTTGGGTACTTGGCCAATTCCCTTTTGAAAGCCACGATTGAGACTGCCTCCACCACCCTTTCAGGCAGTGCATTCCAGATCCTAACCACTTGCTGCGTAAAAAAGTCATGTCGTCTTTGGTTCTTTTGCCAATCACCTTGAATCTGTGTCCTCTGGTTTTCGATCCATCCACCAATGGGAACAGTTTCTCTCTATCTGTCTAGATCCCTCATGATTTTGAATACCTCTATCAAATCTCCTCTCAATCTTCTCTGCTCTAAGGAGAACAACCCCAGCTTCTCCAGTCTATCCACGTAACTTAAGTCCCTCATCCCTGGAATCGTTCTCATAAATCTTTTCCGCAACCTCTCTAAGGTCTTCCTAAAGTGCGGTGCCCAGAATTGGACACATTACTCCAGTTGAGGCTGAACCAGTGTTTAGAAAGGTTCATCATAACTTCCTTGCTTTTGTACTCTATGCCTTTATTTATGAAATTGAGAGGTCGCACAACACCAGGTTATAGTCCAACAGTTTTATTTTAAATCACAAGCTTTCGGAGTTACAACTCCTTCGTCGGGTGAAGTGAGGAGATACAGAATCGTCAAAGCATATATAGATCGAGAACAATGCATGTGTAACTTACAATTGCAGACAACTGAATTCAATCATCCTGACTGTTTATCTGCCGAGGTGTGATAAAGTTAATCAGGTCAGCCAGGAAGGTACCACATCAAAGACATAGCAAGATGCAACTGAGACAATGAGGTGGAATCGCATGGGGTCTAACGTGTCAAAAGCTGCCGTCTGTATGTAAAACGATTAACTTAGGAAAACACGACAACGCAAAATCATCGAGCAGAAACTGATAGCCAAGTTTCGCACTCATGAAGACGGTCTCAATCGGGATCTTGGGTTTATGTCACGATACATGACGTGATCCGGACTCGAGTCGTCGTTGGCTTGTTCACAGATGTGATTCCCAGTAAAAAAGTAAAAATTTTAAAGTTAATCGTTTTACATACAGACGGCAGCTTTTGACACGTTAGACCCCATGCGATTCCACTTCATTGTCTCAGTTGCATCTTGCTATGTCTTTGATGTGGTACCTTCCTGGCTGATCTGATTAACTTTATCACACCTCGGCAGATAAACAGTCAGGATGATTGAATTCAGTTGTCTGCAATTGTAAGTTACACATGCATTGTTCTCGATCTATATATGCTTTGACGATTCTGTATCTCCTCACTTCACCCGACGAAGGAGTTGTAACTCCGAAAGCTTGTGATTTAAAATAAAACTGTTGGACTATAACCTGGTGTTGTGCGACCTCTCAATTTTGTCCACCCCAGTCCAACACCGGCATCTCCGCATCATGACCTTTATTTATGAAGCCCAGTATCCCATATATGTTTTTAACCGCTTTCTGAACCTGCCCTGCCACTTTCAACGATTTGTGCACATATACCCCCAGGTCTCTCTGTTCATGCACCCCCTTTAGGAGTGTACCATTTAGTTTATATTGCCTTTCCTTGTACTTCCTACCAAAATGTATCACTTCGCACTTTTCTGCGTTAAATTTCGTCTGCCATGTGTCCGCCCATTTCACCAGCCTGTCTATGTCTTCTTGAAATCTATCACTAGCCTCCTCATTGTTCACTATACCTCCAAGTTTTGTGTCATCTGCAAATTTTGAAATTGTGCACTGTACTCCCAAGTCCAAGTCATTAATATATATCAAGAAAAGCAGTGATCCTAGTACTGACCCCTGGGGAACACCACTGTATACCTTCCTCCAGTCCGAAAAAACAACCGTTTACCACTACTCTCTGTTTCCTGTCACTTAGCCAATTTCGTATCTATGCTGCCACTGTCCCTTTTATTCCATGGGCTTCAACTTTGCTGGCAAGCCTATTATGTGGCACTTTATCAAACGCCTTTTGGAAGTCATATACGCCACGTCAACCGTATTGCCCTCATAAACCCTCTCTGTTACCTCATCAAAAAACTCGATCAAATTAGTTAAACACGATTTGCCTTTAACAAATCCATGTTGGCTTTCCTTAATTAATCCACACTTGTCCAAGTGACTTTTAACTTTGTCCCTGATTATCATTTCCAAAAGCTTCCCCAATACTGAGGTTAAACTGACTGGCCTGCAGTTGCTGGGTTTATCTTTACACCCTTTTTTGAACAAGGGTGTAACATTTGCAATTCTCCAGTCCTCTGGCACCACTTCCATATCTGAGGAGAATTGGAAGATTATGGCGAGTATCTCCGCGATTTCCTCCTTAACCTCCCTCAGCATCCTAGGATGCATCCCATCCAGTCCTGGTGACTTATCAACTTTAAGTTCAGATAGCCTTTCTAGTACCTCCTCTTTATCAGATTTTATCTCATCCAGTAACTCCACGACCTTCTCTTTCACTATGACTTTGGCAGCAACTTCTTCCTTGGTGAAGACAGATGCAAAGTATTCATAGTACCTCAGCCATACCCTCTGCCTCCATGCGTAGGTCTCCTTTTTGGTCCCTAATCAGCCCCACCCCTTCTCTTACTACCTTTTTATTTTTTATATGCCAAAAGAAGACTTTTAAATTCCCTTTTATGTTAGCTGCCAATCTATTCTCATACTCTCTCTTTGCCCCTCTTATTTTCTTTTTCACTTCCCCTCTGAACTATGGAAACTCTGAACAGCCTGATTCTCACTTGTATTCTCAACCTGACATCTGTCATACGCACCCTTTTTCTGCTTAATCCTACTCTCTATTTCTTTCGTCATCCAGGGAGCTCTGGCTTTAATTGCCCTACCTTTCCCCCTCGTGGGAATGTACCTCGACTGTACCCGAACCATCTCCTCTTTAAAGGCAGCCCATTGTTCAATTACAGTTTTGCCTGCCAATCTTTGATTCCAATTTACTTGGTCCGTTCTCAACCCACTTAAATTTGCGTTCCTCCAATTAAGTATTTTTACTCTAGATTGCTCCCTGTCCTTTTCCATAGCTAATCTAAACCTTATGATACTATGATCACTGTTCTCTAAATGTTCCCCTACTGACACTTGATCCACTTGACACACCTCATTCCCCAGAACCAGATCTAGCAATGCCTCCTTCCTTGTTGGGCCGGAAACGTACTGATCAAGAAAGTTCTCCTGAACACACTTCAGAAATTCTTCCCCTTCTCTGCCCTTTACACTATTATTATCCCAGTCTATATTAGGATAATTGAAGTCCCTCATTATTACTACACTATAGTTCTTGCACCTCTCTGTAATTTCCCTGCAAATTTGCTTCTCTATATCCTTCCCACTAGTTGGTGGCCTATAGAATACACCTAGTAGTGTAATGGCACCTCTATTATTTCTTAACTCTAACCAAATAGATTCTGTCTTTCACCCATCCAGGACATGCTCTCTCTCCAGCACTGTAATATTCTCCTTAACCAATACTGCCACCCCACCTCCTTTCTTTACTTCCCTATCTTTCATGAACACCTTATATCCAGGAAAATTTAATACCCAATCCTGCCCTTTTTTGAGCCAGGTCTCCGTTATCGCCACAACATCATATTCCCATGTGGCTATTTGCGACTGCAGCTCACCAACCTTATTTACTGCACTTCATGCATTCACACACATGCACTGTAAACCTGTCTTAGACCTTCTTGTATTCTCTCTTAATCTGACCTCACCTAATACCTTACTATTTCTTACTCTAGTGCTATCTGTCTCTCCCCATCCTTTGTGCACTTTGGGCGCGATCTTGCCAGCCCTGGGGAGGCGGGTTTGGAGGTGGGACTGCTGGGAAAATGTCAGAATCTGGGGGCGGGTGCCCATCCCGACCCCAACCCACCTCTGTGCCATCTTCCCAGGAGGCGGGAAGGTGTCCCGCACCGGGTCCCGTCTCCTTGGAGGCGGGAAGGGGATTACAGCCACTTAACTGCCTGTTAACAGATAGTTAACAGGCAGATAAGAGGATTATCCCCATTTTACCCACACAAGTGCGGGCTTCCCGAAGGCTGCGAACCCCGCCAGGGTCACCGAGGCGAGTAGTGGGTCTGCGGGGGTCGGAGGGGTGCAAAAGTGCGCTGTGAAGGTAAGTGATGGGTGCATGTGTGGAGCGGTGAGTATCTGAGGTAAGTGCAAAGTGTTAGAAAAAGTTTACTTACCTTTGTTTCTTCCTGCAGGCTTCAATCGGTGGGTATGCGGAGAGTCTCGCACCTCCGCGGTAGAGATGACAGATGGCTGCTGCATTCTCCAATGCAACAACCATCTAATTTCTGCTAAAGAAAGAGGTTTGATGAGTCTTAAATACAAGAACTCATCAAACTCCAGAGAATGTCAGTGTTTGACAGCTTCACAGAGCTGTCAAACGATGACAATTCATCTGTCAAGGCGCTAATCCTTCTGACCTTCCGCTAAATTGATTGTTGGCGCTCCAAGAGAGAACTGGAGCACTAAATCAAGCGCCAATCACCTAACTTAGGGCGCTACACACAGAGAGAGGGGCGCTACCCGCAGAGCTATAACCAATTTCAGGTGCAGTCCAATCGAGACTCATCATTCACACTGGCTCCTTCCAGTTCTTAAAGGGAAGGTTCAATCATTCAGCGCAACCTCACTCTCAACATTGCTGGCTCTGAAGAAAACCTCCAAGCAACTCAACAGCCTCACCTCTTATCCTCTTGGCTGATCCCAGTCCCAGGGAGAGAGCTTGCTGTTTCAGCGACCAGACATTGGAGGCATTGGTCGCGGCAATCGAAAGAAGAAGGGCAGTGCTGCTCCCAGCCACTGGCAGGAGGCCATTGCCCCATGTCTTCAGGGCAATGTGAAGCGAAGTGGCCCAGGACGTCTTGGCCAGCAGTGTGGTCATCAGGACCCTCACACAGTCCCGTAAAAAATTCAACGACCTCACTCGGGTGGTCAGGGTGAGTACATGGTTCAACAAGTCCTACATGCCAGCATCTGAACCTCAGTCAGTACACACTGCACAAACCACCCCCACCACTCACCCACCAAGCATCTCCACCTACTAAAACTCACATCCACATCTCACACCTTGCCTGCAATCACTCCTATTTAGGAGTCACGCTTGATCGCACCCTGTCATATAGACAACATCTCCAGAATCTTGGGAAGAAACTATAGAGTAGGGTCAACTTGATCCAGAAACTCGCCGGATCCACATGGGGAGCAGACGCTGAAACCCTCCGTACGGCAGTACTCGCCCTGGTGTACTCTACAGCGGAGTACTGCTCTCTGGCATGGCTATCAAGAGCGCATGTCAAATCCATTGATGTTCAGCTGAATTCTACCATGAGAATTATCACTGGTACACTTGTAAAGGAATGAGCCATATTTCAGAAAAATACACCATCTTATGAATAGAATTCTGACTTTATTAAAATATGACAAACTGAGTTTAAAAATCTAAAAGCCTCAACGACACAAAGCTGTAAATACAGGCTTCTGAGATAAGATGAGTCACAAAGCTGTAAACACCACACAAGCTTTTGAAATGGGAAATGATTATTGACACTGAGACAATGGCCTCATTGAAACGGAGGGTTGTAGGTTCCAAGAAGTCTGCAGTTTGGAACCAACACAATAGCTATACCCAGTTTAAAGTGTTAAAAGCTAACACTTCGAACAGAAACACAGAACATTAAAAAACCATGTCTCTTTGTAAAAGTAACATCAAATGAAATACAGGAAACATCAGTTTGTAATACAACCAATCGAGATGGCTGGGGAAATAATCAAGTGTTCGGTTGAAGTGTTTTTGATTTACATATAGTAAAAGGTACAAACAGAAGACTTTGTAAATATTACATCAATAGATGTACCAAGCAATCACATTGTTTATGTGTTAAACTTGAAACACAAGGAGACGTGAAGTCTGTAATACAAGCAGTTAAAGTAATTTAAGAATTCAATAGAAAACCTTCGTAAGAATAGCATCAAATAGATAAATCTGTCATAACCATTTTTATGATAACTTTCAAACGCCTAAAGATAGAGACAGAATTCTGCAAGTTAGCAGCTGAACTGACAGTAAGAATAGAAAGAAGTCAACAGAAAGATGACTGGAGATAATTAGCTTACATCAACAGAAAACTTCAAAGAATATGCTACTGCAAAAAGGGTATAAAATATGGAGCTTTCAGATAGGAAGTCAGAAGTCACTGGAAGGGGCAAAGCGATTCTCAACTTCAGTGGTGGGTGTCGTAAGAATGAGCCTTACGCGTGGTGAACTTAAAGTAAGCTTTAATCAACTAAAAAGGTGCTACATACAAAAGAGGTCTTACTCTATGCCTCTCCAGGATCCAACTGATCAGCCCAGTATTTATCCTGGACTAATCACAGGAAGTGATGCAATAAAGTTCGAGTCACAGGAAGCTGTATTGTGTTACCACATTCTCCCCCCCCAAAAGATTAGGAGGCCGGGATGAAGTTCGAGTCACAGGAAGCTGTATTGTGTTACCACATTCTCCCTCCATTTCGTAGCCGCTGGACGAGGGAGAGCCGCACCCGTTTGGGTTCTCGTAGCGGTAGAGGGCCCCTAGCCCGTTTACCCGCCGCGAGCCGTGGACCAGAGTCCGAGTGATCCAGCCCGCTCTGTGAGGGGTCAGGACGATCCTGACTGTGTACTGGTGCCCGAACGGGTGTCGGGCAGGGCTGTGGCAGATCCGTTTCCGAGCGTACGGTACGGGGTGGATCGTGGCTGCGCATGCGAGCCCCGACGGGTTCATAGTCAGTCTGCCCCAGGTCAGCACGCTGGAGTGAGGTACCAGCCGGCGTCAGATCCAGATCGTGATGAGAGGCACCTGGCGAGCCCAGAGATGTGCCTGGTACAATATCATCCCCTGGTGTCCCTCTATGTTTCGGCGGGCAGGGAGCCAGATCCCGCAATGACACGGTAGATTCCCGACCGTCAGGATACCGAATATAGGCATAGGTAGGGTTGACGTCAGTGAGCTCAACCTCATCTACCAGGGGGTCATTCTTAGACGCCCGGACATATCTTCGGAGTAGCACTGGTCCCGGTGCAGTCAGCCACGACGGGAGAGATATCCCATAGGATGAGCGACGCTGAAATCGGAAGAACCGTTCATGAGGCGTCGTATTTGTGGCGGTCGAAAGGAGGGACCGTGTGGAGTGTAATGCGTCTGGAAGTACTGCTTCCCATTGCTGGTTGGGTAGGCCCCGAGATCTCAAAGCCAGACGTACCGCATTCCAGATGATAGCGTTAAAACGCTCGACTTGCCCATTCCCGACCGGATGATAAGGCGTCGTTTTGCTGGCAGCAATACCCTGTTCCGAGAGATAGGCCTTGAGTTCTCCTGACATAAAAGAAGGGCCCCGATCCGAATGAACATAGGATGCCATGCCACAGAAAGCAAATACCTGCTCAAGGCAGCTGATAACCGTGGTCGTCAGCATATTGGGGCAGGGAAAGGCAAACGGAAAACGGGAATACTCATCGACCATGGTCAATAGATAAGTGTTGCGAGTTGAAGAGGGCAACGGCCCCTTAAAATCGATGCTAAGCCGTTGCATTGGCTGGGTCGCATGTATGAGTATACCACCCGAGGGGCGGAAAAACCGAGGTTTCAATTCCGCACAGACTCTGCAGTCCGAGCACATCTTCTTTACATCCCCGGTAGAGAATGGGAGATTTCGGGACCGCACGAAGTGTAGCATGCGAGTAACGCCCGGATGACACAACCCATCATGGATGTCTACGAGCGGAGAGGGTGCCATGGCGGAGCAGAATGCTCGTGTGAGGGTATCCGGAGCCACATTCTCCTTGCCAGGTCGATAGTGGATGGTGTAACCAAAAGAGGCCAATTCCAGCCGCCAAAGCTGGATTTTATTATTTTTAATTTTGGTCCGTTTTCGATTATCGAGCATGAAGGCGACCGATCGCTGGTCCGTGATTAAGGTAAAGTGCTGGCGAGCTAGGAGATGACTCCACTTCCGTACTGCCTCTATGATGGCTGTAGCTTCTTTCTCGACTGGAGGATAATGTAGCTCAGCCCCTTGAAAAGTCCTGGACAAAAATGCCACCGGACGACCTTCCTGATTCAGAGTGGCCGAGATCGCCACCTCCGAGGCATCACACTCAACGACAAAAGGAAGACTCTCATCGATGGAGTGAAGAGCCGCTTTCTCCAACTGTTTTTTCAGGAGGTTAAAGGCTGCAACAGCCGCTGTGTCTAGTGGGAATGTGCTGGCCTTCAGTAGAGGTTGGATTCGGTCCGAGAAGTTAGGAATCCATTTAGCATAGTATGCAAACAGGCCGAGGGCCCGGCGCAAGGAGGCCGGATTCTTAGGTGGCGGGAGTTCTTGGAGTGGGCGAAGCCTTTCAGGGTCAGGTTTAATGATGCCATTGCCCACACAATAGCCAAGGATGTTGATGGTTGGTTGTGATTCAATGGATTTAGCCGCATTTAATGTCAAATTACGGTGCTGGAGTGCATCCCAAAATCGTTGGAGATTGGCGTCATGTTCCCGCTGATTGCGACCTGCGACAGTAATATTGTCCAGATAAGGAAACGTATCCTTCAAGTCTTCCTGTTTGACCAGGTCATCCATTGCTCGCTGGAAGACAGCCACTCCATTAGTGACCCCAAAGGGGAGGCGACGAAATTGATACAGCCGTCCATTGGCTTCAAAGGCCGTATACTGCTTGTCTGAGACCTTCAAGGGTACCTGATGATAGGCACTTTTTAGATCATATGTTGAGAACACCGTGTACTCAGCCAATTTATTAACCATATCATCGATGCGCAGCAATGGGTATGCGTCCAAGTCCGTATATTGATTGATGGTCTGTGAATAGTCAATGCACAGCCGTTTCTTGTGAGGTTGTAGAGGGTTCTTAACAATAACGACCTGGGCGCGCCATGGCGACGAACAAGGCTCGATGATATCTTCTGCTAAAAGCCGAGAAATCTCAGCCGCAATAAAAGACTGGTCTTCCTGACTGAAACGTTGTGACTTTGTTATAATCGGTTTGCATCGAGGAGGGATACTGGTAAACAGTGAGGGTTCATCCAGTGAAGCTGCTGACAATGCACAGAACGGTAATCGAGGTAGTATATTAGAAATAGTGAGTTCAGGTTTGGATCCGCCGAACTCAATGGTGAGCTTCTTATGCTGCTTTTGAAAATCCAGCCCTAAGATAAGATCACTACATAAGTCCTTGAGCACCGAAAGCCGGGTGGAGGGATACCTGCGACCATTAAGTGTTATTTCAACCATACAAAAGCCAGAAATTCTGGTATTAAGTGATGACTGAGCCATCGCAACTGCCTGGTCCGATGGGAAAACATGTAGCTTTAACTCTGCAACAATCTGTTCCCTAATGAAACTATCAGTGCTACCTGAGTCAATTAAGGCATCTAAAGTATGTCCATTAATTGATGCTTTTGTAGCTGCATGGAATAGGTTCTGAGGACAAGCAGCTGTAATTGGTGTCGTTGCACAAAGAGTGGCTGAAACTCTAGGTGTGTTTCTTCGAGAGGAAGCACGATAGATTTTAGCCGGAACATCTTGATAGGCCCTTACCTGGGCAGTTCGGTAGGACTTAGCTTGATAAGCCCTCGTAGAGGCTCTTGATAGGCAAACCTTTGCAAAATGACCCTTTTTGTTGCAATGACTGCAAAACGCATTGCGAGCAGGGCAGAATTTCCGAGGGTGGAACTCATCACCACAAAAGAAGCATTTCTTAGATTGCCAAGAGGCTGCCACAGTGGGGTCATCATCCTCTTCATCAGTGAAGTCATCAGATTGATCGTCAGGGATAAAGACCTCCCTAATAGAGTTCACCTGTGGCCTCTTAAATTGACTGACTGTAGTTAAGGCAGTAGACCGAGGTCTGGGCACTGTATAAAGGTCTGCATTTCTTTTTGCCAGATCTAGAGAGCAAGCCATGTCATAAGCTTTCTGAAGCTCAAGTGTCTTACTTTCCAGTAGACGCTGGCGTATAAATGGGGAGGCAAGCCCGCAGATGAAAGCATCACGGATCATTTCTTCACGGTACAGCTCAGCTGAGGCCGCCTGAAAGTTACAGTCCATACTAAGTCTGCGAAGCTCTTGGAGGAATTTATCAATGGATTCCTCCGGCCCTTGTTGGGCTGTAGCTAGTAGATGTCTGGCATAGACCTCATTCGTTGTCTTAGTATATAGTCTCTTAAGCGTCCGAATTGCCTCCTCGTAACTGTCCCATTTCTCCACATACTGAAATACATTCGGGGTGACACAGTTGATGAGTATCCGCAACTTTGAGTTATCATCAGCCTTACAATATTCAAGAAAGTTGTCAAACGTGCGATACCAGTGTTTCCACACCTTACCGGCTGCTGGGGTGTTTGGGTCCAATTCAAGACGCGATGGTTTAAGGATGTTTTCCATGATGGGTGATTCCTTGGATCCTTAGTTCCGAGTTCGTCCAAAAAGTTTGAGTGCGAAGTTTCCCAAAGTTGATTAAATTGTCGTAAGAATGAGCCTTACGCGTGGTGAACTTAAAGTAAGCTTTAATCAACTAAAAAGGTGCTACATACAAAAGAGGTCTTACTCTATGCCTCTCCAGGATCCAACTGATCAGCCCAGTATTTATCCTGGACTAATCACAGGAAGTGATGCAATAAAGTTCGAGTCACAGGAAGCTGTATTGTGTTACCACAGTGGGCTCTGTAAGTTTTTAACTCTGAGTCTCGGGGATCAAAAGGTACTTTTATTTGATTTTGGTGGATATTCTGGATTAAGAATAAGTAGAAGAGTGGAAATGTAATGAAGTTAAGATTTGAGAATAAGGATCTCTGATAAGAAATGTAAGCTATTTGTATTTTGAACTGTTAAAGTTGCGATAGACTCACCAGCTGTTAACTACATGTCGGTTCTTTAATAAATCTATATATTTTTAAAATTGTCTCACAGAGTACTTCTGTATCAAACTCGCAAACTCAATTTCTGTACACTCTTCTGTGAGGAGTTGCAGAATTCTGGGGGGTTTTCTGGACCCACATAATATCCAGAAGGTTACAGTCTAGTTAAACTTATTAAAAGTGCTATCTGGAGGACGATAACATCTTCAAGTCATTTCTTTCCTTTAGGGAGAGATAGTCTGACCTTTAGACCCAATGAAGCGTCTCTAGGATTTGGCTATCTCTAACGTTAGTTGAAGGTGAACGTCTGGGGAATACACCTGATCTGGGGTAGCCCGAAAAGGGCTAGGACTAGTAATTATCCCTTCACACTTTTATCGACACCAACACCTTGGCTGCCTGTGCTTGCAAACATCGCACCACCACACCTATGCCGTGAATACGCAGTCTCCAGAGAAAACAACCACTACACCAGCAAAGACATGCCGATCCAGGCTGACTTGAACAACCTACCACCATCCCGTCTCAAATCTAGAAGACCATTTTGGACCATCGCCGAAGCCCTTCAGTGATCTCCCCTCAGGCTTGATGACCGATGTTAAACTGTTTAGAAGAACTGCAACATATGGAATGGATTCCTTATAGAGGACCCCACAGTATCAACCTGAAGGATCAAACCTTCCTCACAAACAGTGGACAACCATCAACCACCTCAGAACTGGTCATGGTAGATGCTGCCACCTTCTCCATAGATGGAAGATTAATGCATCGCCATCATGCGACTGTGAAGCTCCTAATCAGACCCTGAAGCATATCATTGAGCACTGCACTCAGAGGAAATTTACAGGCAGCCTACAAGATATTCATGCTGTTACAGCAGAAGGTAAAGTTAGTCATCTCCAGATTACTCCCTGTGCCACGTCCTGGTGAGTACAGGAATAGGAGGATAAAACAGATGAATGCATGGCTGGAGAGATGGTGCAGGAGGGAGGGCTTTAGATTCCTGAGGCATTGGGACCGTTTCTGGGGAAGATGGGACCTGTACAAGCCAGACAGGTTACACCTCCACAGAGCCAGGACCAATATAGGGAACGGTAGTGTAGTGGTAATGTCACTGGGCTAGTAATCCAGAGGCCTGGAATAATGATCTAGAGATGTGAGTTCAAATCCCACCACGGCAACTGGGGAATTTAAATTCAGTAAATTAAATAAAAATCTGGAATAAAAAGCTAGTATTGAAGGTCAATCATCACAGCCCCAGGACATTGCTGCAGGAGTTCCTCAGGGCAGTGTCCTAGGCACAAACATCTTCAGCTGCTTCATCAATGACATTCCCTCCAACATAAGGTCAGAAATAGGGATGTTCGTTGGTGACTGCAAAGTGTTCAGCACCATTCACAACTCCTCAGATAATAAAGCAGTCCATGCCGCATGCAACAAAACCTGAACGACATTCAGGCTTGGGCTAATAAGTGGCAGGTAACATTCATGCCACAGAAGAGCCAGGCAATGACTATCTCCAACAAAAATGAGAAGTCGCACAACACCAGGTTATAGTCCAACAGATTTATTTAAAATTACAAGCTTTCGGAGCTGTCGCCCCTTCGTCAGGCAAAGTTACTGTGAGAGAATCTATCAGAATTTACAGAATATAAAAACACAGAGAAAATGCATAGATTAAATCTTTCCCTACATCAAAGACACACTAAGAGCACAGCCAAGACAATGAGATGTGTCCCAGGGGGTCCAACGCGTCAGAACACCTGCTGGCTGCATATCCTCTCCATTTTTTGTGTTTGTTTCTTGTGTTTTTTTTTAAAAAACTGGAAAGACCGGCAATGATGTCAAGTCACGTTCTATAGCGTGACATGAACCCGATATCCCGATTGAGGCCGTCCTCATGAGTGCGGAACTTGGCTATCAGTTTCTGCTCGATGATTTTGCGTTGTCGTGTATCACGAAGGCCGCCTTGGAGAACGCTAACCCGCAGATCCGAGGCTGAATGCCCTTGACTGCTGAAGTGTTCCCCGACTGGGAGGCAACCATCCTGCTCGCCGATTGTTGCGCGGTGTCCATTCATACGTTGTCTCAGTGTCTGCATGGTCTCGCCGATGTACCATGCTCTGGGGCATCCTTTACTGCAACGTATCAGGTAGACAACGTTGGCCGAGTCACATGAGTATGTACCATGTACCTGGTGGGTAGTGTCCTCACGTGTGATGACGGTATCTGTGTTCATGATCTGGCATGTCTTGCAGAGGTTGCCGTGGCAGGGTTGTGTGGTGTCGTGGTCGCTGTTCTCCTGACAGCTGGGTAATTTGCTGCGAACGATGGTACTTTTGAGGTTAGGCGGCTGCTTGAAGGCGAGTAGTGGAGGCGTGGGGATGGCCTTAGCAAGGTGTTCGTCGTCATCGATGACATGTTGAAGGCTGCGAAGAACATGGCGTAGTTTCTCCGCTCCGGGGAAGTACTGGACGACGTAGGGTACTCTGTTGGTTGTGTCCCGTGTTCGTCTTCTGAGGAGGTCTGTGCGGTTTTTCGCTGTGGCCCGTCGGAACTGTCGATCGACGAGTCGAGCGTCATATCTCGTTCTTACGAGGGCATCTTTCAGTGTCCGTAGGTGTCCATCGCGTTCCTCCTCGTCTGAGCAGATCCTGTGTATTCTCTGTGTTTTTATATTCTGTGAATTCTGATAGATTCTCTCACAGTAACTTTGCCTGACGAAGGGGCGACAGCTCTGAAAGCTTAAATAAATCTGTTGGACTATAACCTGGTGTTGTGCGACTACTCATTTTTGTCCACCCCAGTCCAACGCCGGCATCTCCACATCATATCTCCAACAAGCGAGAGTCCAACCACCGCATTGCCATCGCCAAATCCCTCAACATCATGGGGGTCGCGATTGACCAGAAACTTAACTGGAACAGCCACATAAATACTGTGGCAACAAGAGCAGGTCAGAGGCTAGGTATTCTGCGGCGAGTGTCTCACCATCTGGCTCCCCAAAGCCTTTCCACCATCTACAAGGAGTAAGGAGTGTGATGGAATACTCTCCACTTGCCTGGATGAGTGCAGCTCCAACAACACTCAAGAAGCTCGACACCATCCAGGACAAAGCACCCCATTTGATTGGCACCCCATCCACCACCTTAAACATTCACTCCCTCCACCACTGGCGTACCGTGGTTGCAGTGTGTACCATCTACAAGATGCACTGCAGCAACTCGTCAAGGCTTCTTTGGAAGCACCTCTCAAACCCGCAACCTCTTCCACCTAGAAGGACAAGGGCAGCAGGCGCATGGGAACACCACCACCCCCTTCCAAGTCACACACCATCCTGACTTAGAAGTATATCGCTGGGTCAAAATCCTGGAACTCCCTACCTAACAGCAGTGTGGGAGTACCTTCACCACACGGACTGCAGCAGTTCAAGAAGGCGGCTCACCACCACCTTCTCAAGGGCAACTAGGGATGGGCAATAAAAGCTGGCCTTGCCAGCGATGCCCAGATCCCATGAGTGAATTAAATAAAATATATATTCTCGCAGGGAGGTTTGCTAGTGCTGTTGGGGAGCATTTAAACTAGCTTGGCTGGGCCATGAGGTTACAGATTGTGGTGGAATACAATTCTGCTGCTGCGCCTCATGGATGCCCAGTTTTGAGCTGCTAGATCTGTTCCGAATCTATCCCATTTTGCACGGTGGTAGTGCCACACAACACAATGGAGGGTGTCCTCCGTGTGAAGACGGGACTTCGTCGCCACAATAACTGTGGTGATCACTGCTACCAATACTGTCATGGACAGATGCATCTGCGACAGGTAGATTGGTGAGGACGAGGTCAAGTAAGTTTTTCCCTCATGATGGTTCTCTCACCACCTGTCGCAGGTCCAGACTGGCAGTTATGTCCTTCAGGATTCGGCCAGAACTGGTGCTACCGAGCCACTCTTGGTGATGGACACCAGCATAAAGGAGTAGAAAAGAAGAATAAGGTGCACAAAAGAGTGAGTGTGTTGGATAGTACTAGAGAAGAAAGTAGTACTAGAGGCGGAAGTAGTACCATATTAGATAGGAACAGACTAAGAAAGACTACGAAAAATTCAAAAATGGGTTTAGAATGCATGTATGTAAACGCACAAAGTAGTGAATAAGGTTGGTGAGCTACAAGCACAATTATCCGTGTGGCAATATGATGTTGTGGCAATAACCGAAACTTGGCTTAAAAACGGCGAGGACTGGGCACTTAATATTCAAGGGTACAAGGTGTTCAGAAAAGATAGGGAAGGAAAAAAGGGAGGTGGGGTGGCAGTGCTGATTAAGGAAGACATTGTAGTGTTGGAAAGGGAGGATGTTCTTGAGGGGACAAGGACAGAATCCATTTGGTTAGAGTTGAGGAGCCAAAAGGGTATGATCACGCTATTGGGGGTATTCTATAGGCCTCCAAATAGTGAGAGGGAGGAAGAGGAGCAAATCTGCAGGGAAATCACAGAGATATGCAAGAACTATAGAGTGGCGATATTGGGGGACTTTAATTACCCAAATATCGATTGGGACAATGCTAGGGTAAAGGGAAAGGAGGGGAGGAATTTCTGAATGTGTTCAGGAGAATTTCCTTGACCAGTATGTTCTTGGCCCAACTAGGAAGGAGGCATTGCTGGATTTGGTGCTGGGGAATGAGGTGGTCCAGGTCGACCAAGTGTCTGTGGGAGAACACTTGGGTACGAGTGATCATCGTATCATAAGATTTAGATTAGCAATGGAGAGGAGCAAGGAACAATCTAGAGTGGACTTTTAAACTGGAATAGGGCTAACTTCAATGGGATGTGAAGGGATCTCGCCAGGGTAAAATGGAACCAAAGACTGACAGGAGAAACTGTAACGGAACAATGGGTGATTTTTAAGGAGGAGTTGTTCCAAGTACAGGCTAGGTACATTCCAACAAGAGGGAAGGGTAAGGGAACCAAAGCAAGGGCTCCTTGGATAGCGAGAGAGATAGCGAAGATGACAAAACAAAAAAAGAGGGTTTATGATGCATGTCAGGTGAATTCTTCAAGGGAGAACCAGACCAAATACAGTAAGTTGAGAGGGGATGTGAAGAGGAAAATAAGATTGGGAAAGAGAGAATATGAGAGTAGAATGGCAATTAAAATAAAAGGGAACCCAAAAATCTTCTGCCGGCATGTAAACAGTAAGCGGGTAGTAAGAGGCGGGGTGGGGACTATTAGGGACAAAGAAGGTGATATATACTTAGAGGCGCAGGGCAAGGCTAGAATACTCAATGAGTACTTTGTATCGGTGTTTACTAAGGAGGTGGATGCTGACAAAATATCGGTAGAAGTGGAAAAGTTAGAAGCAATGGAAAGGGTGAAAATTGATAGACAGGATGTACTAGAAAGATTGGGTATGCTTAGAGTGGATAAGTTGCCTTGTCCAGATGGCTTGCATCCCAAGTTGCTAAGGGAATTGGGGGAGGAGATAGTGGAAGGGCTTGCCATAATTTTCCAATCTTCCCTAGATGCGGGGGAGGTGCTTGAGGATTGGAAAGTGGCAAATGTAACACCATTTTTCAAGAAAGGGTGTAAGGACAATCCTAGTAACTACAGGCCGGTCAGTTTAACATCAGTGGTGGGTAAAGTTTTAGAAACAATAATCAAGGAAAAAATTAACGGGCACTTGGAGAGGTTTAAGCTAATTAAGGAGAGCCAACATGGATTTGTAAAAGGCAGATCATGTTTGACTAATCTAATGGAATTTTTTGATGAAGTAACAGGGAGGATTGATGAAGGGATGCAAAGGACGTTGTCTACATGGATTTTCAGAAGGCGTAAGACAAAGTACCACATAGAAGCCACTATGGTTGACATGGCCCTCGACCGTATCCATTCTATTTCCCGCTCTTCTGTTCTCACCTCTTCCCCTCCCTCCCGGAACCACGATAGGGTTCCCCTTGTCCTCACCTTTCACCCCACCAGCCTCCACATTCAACGGATCATCCTCCGCCATTTCCGCCATCTCCAGCATGATCCCACCACCAAACACATCTTCCCCTCACCTCCCCTTTCAGCATTCCGAAGGGACCGCTCCCTCCGCGACACCCTGGTCCACTCCTCTATCACCCCCAACACCCCTTCCCCTTTGTCCGGCACCTTCCCATGCAAGCGCAGGAGATGCAACACATGCCCTTTTACCTGCACCCTTCCATCTGTCAAGGGCCCCAAACACTCCTTCCAGGTGAAACAACGATTTACTTGTACTTCTTGCAATTTAGTATACTGTATTCGCTGCTCACGATGCGGTCTCCTCTACATTGGTGAGACCAAACGCAGATTGGTTGACCGCTTTGTGGAACACCTCCGTTCAGTCCGTAAGGGTGACCCCGAGCTTCCGGTCGCCTGTCACTTTAATTCTCTGCTCCACTCCCACTCAGAGCTCACCGTCTTCGGCCTCTTACACTGTTCCAATGAAACTCAACGTTAGCTCGAGGAACAGCACCTCATCTTTCGATTAGGCACTTTACAGCCTTCTGGACTCAACATAGAGTTCAACAATTTCAGACCATTACCTCTGCCCCATCCTTTTTTTTTCCATTTATTTGTTTTTCTCTCTCTCCTATGTGGCAGCTGTATTTCATTCTGCCAGTGCCATTTACATTTCATCATGAGCCATCTTTTGTTTCTTAACTTGTCCCATTACCATCTCCTTTTGCCTTGCACCATCTCTTAATCTCTCTTAATGTCTCTTAATCTCTCCTGCCTTCCATCCTATCACAGACCTTCACTTTTGTTTTTTCCTCCCCTCCCCCCTTTCCCTGCCCCTACACTTGCTTAAAATCTAATACATCTCCAGCTTTTTCCAGTTCTGACGAAGGATCATCGACCTGAAACGTTAACTCTGTTTCTCTCTCCACAGATGCTGCCTGACCTGCTGAGTATTTCCAACATTTTCTGTTTTTATTTCAGATTTCCAACATCTGCAGTATTTTGCTTTTGTACCACATAGAAGACTGGTTAACAAAATTGAGGCTCATGGAATCGGTGGGTCAGTGGCAGCTTGGATAAGGAATTGGCTTTAGGACAGAAAACAGCGGGTTGTGGTAAATGGCTGTTTTTCAGACTGGAGGATGGTAGGCAGTCGTGTTCCCCAAGGGTCAGTGCTGGGGCCACTGCTTTTTTTGATATATATAAATGACCTAGATATTGGCATATAGAGTAGAATTTCTAAATTTGCCGATGACACCAAACTTGGAGTTGTAGCGAACAGTGAGGATGATACCAATCGACTTCAACAGGACATAGAAAGGCTAGCAGAATGGGCAGACAAGTGGCAGATGAAATTTAATACAGAGAAGTGTGAGGTGATGCATTTTGGCAGAAGGAACAGGGAGAGGTAATATACACTTAATAGCACAGTTTTAAAGATTGTGCAGGGACAGAGGGACAAGTTTCTTCCGGCTTAAGCAGAGACAAACAAACAAGTTCTCCTGTTGGAGGGCTGCTGTAGTTAGTTAATTAGCTAATTGGATTAAACTGGTTCCTGAAACAGTAGCAGAGCAGTGGTGACTCATCTGAGTCACAAACAGCATAAATACAGGAGCCTGTGAGTGCAGCAGCACATAGTGAACAACTGTGAGTTTGGTAAGTGTGGGAGTTTGGTGAAGTCGGGGAAGGAGGTGCTTGCTTTTCTTAACTTCTCCCGCAGAGCGGCGGCGGACCTGAATGGGAGCAGACCGAGGCCCGAGAGTGGGGATAAAAGCAGCAGCAGACCTGCATCAACAAGAGAAAATGGCAGTGTGATGTTACAGGTAAGGCAGGTAAGTGATTGGTAGTGACTGTGGGCTAATTGTTAAGATAGTGACTGTGGGCTAAGTTTTAAGTATAACTAAATTTTAAAAACTAAACTTAATTTACTTAATTTAATAAACTAAACGAGGTAAATAATTTGATTAATACTAAACTAATTAATTCAACAAATAAAATAATCGGAGAACAGGAGATGTGTTGCTGCTGCAATATGTGGGAGCTTGTGGACATTTTTGTCCAAGGCGACTACATCTGCGGTAAGTGTCTGCGGCTCGAGCAACTTCGGCTCCGAGTTGAGGAGCTGGAGTCCGAGCTGCAGACATTGCGAGACATCAGGGAGGGAGAAAGTTACCTGGACCTTTTGCTCCAGAAGGCAGCCACACCCCTTAGATTAAATACTTTAGAATTGACACGTGGTCAGGGACAGGAGGGTGTGACTGCAAGTGAGGCAGGTACCGGGATCCAGGAGGTAGTATTGCAGGAGCCTCAGTCCCTGCACTTGTCCAATAGATTCGAGGTTCTTGCAACCCTTGTGGACCAGTGCGGGGACTGCGGGGAGAACGAGCAAACTGACCACGGCACCGTGGTACAGGAAGCCATTCAAGTGGGGGGAGTAAAAAGGAAGGTGGTTGTAGTAGGTGACAGCAGAGTTAGGGGGATAGACACTGTTCTCTGTAGCCAGGAGCGTGAGTCCCGAAGACTATGTTGCCTACCCGGTGCCAGGGTAAAGGACATCTCCTCTGGGCTGGAGAAGAACTTGGAGTGGGAGGGGGAGGATCCAATTGTTGTGGTCCATGTAGATACCAATGACATAGGTAGGACAAAGAAAGAGGTTCTGCTGAGAGAGTTTGAGCAGCTAGGGACTAAATAAAAAAGCAGAACCACAAAGGTCATAATCTCTGGAGCCACGAGCAAATTGGCATAGGGTCAATAGGATCAGGGAGATGAATGCGTGGCTCAAAGATTGGTGTGGGGGAAGTGGGTTTCGATTTGTGGGGCACTGGCACCAGTACTGGGGAAAGAGAAAGCTGTTCCGTTGGGACGGACTACACCTGAACCATGCTGGGACCAGAGTTCTAGCGAATCGAATAACTGGGGAGGTAGATAGGGCTTTAAACTAAATAAGGGGGGGTCCTGGTGGACAGAAATCTAGAATGCTAAAGAGAAAAGACAAGGAAGCCGTGCAGGAAAGCGATTGGGGTAAGGAAACCAGATTGTGTCAGGAAGGGACAGAGCGTACAAACAAAAGAGTGCACTAACAAATAGGGTCCAGGTAAGAAAAAATGGTAAAAAGACAAATAGGGCCATAGTACAAAAAAATGTTAAGATGTCTAAAAATGTTAAAAAGACAAATCTAAAGGCACTGGGCTAGATTTTCAATGACCCGTGGAGTCAGGTTTGGAGGCATGTGGGGGGTTAAAGTTGCAGATTCGGGGGTCCCGACCCCATCCCGACTCCATTCCGCCTCCACGCAATTTTGACAAAATCGGTCGCGGGGTTCCCGACTCCGTCCCGCCTCCAAGAGGCGGGAGAGGCCATTAAAGCCCATAACAAGCCCTAAATTGGCTCTGTAATGCCATTTTGAAATGTTTTAGCTAGTTTAACCCTTTTCCGACGTGAAGTACGCCTGATGTGAAACACGCCAGTGAAACCTGGCGGGAGCACAAGTGGATAGCTGACTATCAGCTGCAGGTCCACTATTACAACGGAGATGTGATGAAGGTAGTAGTAGTATTGTGATGAAGGTAGTAGTAGTATTAGGTCTGAAAGTCGCCTCTGATGCTGTTGCATTGAATGTCTTCAGAGACTGCCTGGGAGGACTTGGTTGCAAAAAAAATTCTCTCTCTCTCTCTCTCTCTCTGAGATGCTGCTCATTTTGCATCCAGGTCCTCTCACAGCAAAGGCCAGGCAATCTCTGACCTGCAATGATGACATCATCAGAGGCGACTTTCAGACTGAAACCACTAATTGGTTCATGGGTTCCCACATGCTGGAACTCAATTGCCTAATTAAGTGAAAATTCCATCAATCTCCCACATCCAATTGCAGGCGGGTGGATAACACGAAATGTGGATGACACGACCTCAACCCGCCCCAGTATCAAAATCCAGCCCACTGTGTCTGAATGCACGAAGCATTCATAATAAGGTAGATGAATTAACAGCACAAATAGATGTAAACGGATACGATATAATTGCGATTACGGAGACATGGCTGCAGTGTGACCAAGGCTGGGAGCTGAATATCCAAGGATATTCGATATTTAGGAAGGACAGGCGAAAAAGAAAAGGAGGTGGGTGGCCTTGTTAGTAAAGGATGAAGTCAGAGCAATAGCGAGAAAGGATATTGGTTCAGAAAATCAAGATGTAGAATCAGTCTGGGTGGAGCTAAGAAGCACCAAGGGACAGAAAACATTGGTGGGAGTTGTCTATAGGCCTCCAAACAGTAGTGGTAATGTAGGGGATGGCATGAAACAGGAAATTAGAGATGCATGTAACAAGGGTACTACAGTAATCATGGGTGACTTTAATTTACATATAGACTGACCAAACCAAATTAGCAATAATATTGTGGAGGATGAATTCCTGGAGTGTGTACGAGATGGTTTTTTAGAGCAGTACGTTGAGGAGCCAACTAGGGAACAGGCTATACTAGATTGGGTATTGTGCAATGAGAAGGGGTTAATTAATAATCTAATTGTGTGGGGTCTTTTAGGGAAGATTGACCATAACATGATAGAATTCTTCATTAAAATGGAAAGTGAAGAAGTCCAATCTGAAACTAGGGTACTAAATCTAAACAAAGGAAACTATGATGGTATGAGGAGTGAGTTGGTTATGATAGATTGGGGAGCTTCATTAAAAGGCATGACGGTGGATAGGCAATGGCTAACATTTAAGGAATGAATGCATGAATTGCAACAGTTATACATTCCTTTCTGGTGCAAAAACACAAAAGGAAAAGCGGCCCAACCATGGCTAACAAAAGAAATTAAGGATAGTATTAGATCCAAAAAGGAGTCATATAAAGTTGCCAGAAAATGTAGCAAGCCTGAGGATTGGGAGCAGTTTAGAGTTCAGCAAAAAAGGACTAAGAGATTGATTAAGAGGGGAAAAATAGAGTATGAGAGTAAACTTGCAAGGAACATAAAAACGGATTGTAAAAGCTTCTACAAGTATGTAAAAAGAAAAAGATTAGTGAAGACAAATGTAGGTCCCTTACAGTCAGAAACGGGAGAACTTATAATGGGGAACAAAGAAATGGCAGAGCAATTAAACAAATACTTTGGTTCTGTCTTCATGGAAGAGGACACAAATAACTTCCCAGAAATGCTAGGGAACCAAGGGTCTAGTGAGAAGGAGGGCTTAAAGGAAATTAGTATTAATAAAAAAATAGTGCTGGAGAAATTAATGGGACTGAAAGCTAATAAATCCCCAGGGCCTGATAATCTACATCCCAGAGTACTAAAAGAGGTAGCCATGGAAATAGTGGATACATTGGTTGTCATCTTCCAAAATTCTATAGATCATGGAACAGTTCCTGCAGATTGGAGGGTGGCAAATGTAACCCCACTATTTAAAAAAGGAGGGAGAGAGAAAACAGGGAACTACAGACCGGTTAGCCGAACATCAGTAGTAGGGAAAATGCTAGACTCTATTATAAAGGATGTGATAACAGGTCACTTAGAAAATATCAACGGGATTAGACAAGTTTAGTAGAGGGGTCTGCACTGGGTGATGCACCAGGAACGCGTGGGTTGCAGCAAGGCCAGGGGGAAAGGTTATCTCGGGAGCCAGCTCCCTGGAGGGTGAGTTCGCGTGCGAGTTCTGCTGCACAGGACTCAGATGAGGACCTCGATGGGGAGGTGTTCACAAGAATGGTGATGGGCATGCACATGGAGATCATGGGTACAATGGCAAGGGTGCCTGAGAGCCTGTCGGCAATGGTAAGGAGTGTGGAGGAGTCTATCTCCAACATTGCACAGAGCTCTGCGCACACCATGGAGCCCATCATTTCCAGTCTGCAAAGGGTGGTGGACTCCTTGAAAGACCGTGGGGACCCAGACCTCATGCTACGTGTCATGGGCGATGTGGCAGCTTCCATTGCAGCACAGGCGGAAGCCACGCAATAGCTTAGTGCTGTAACGCAGTCAATGGTTGCTGCCATCGAGTCTCAGACTGCTCTCATGCAGTCTCAGCTTGATGCCACGCAAGCTCTGACTGCTGCCATCATCGCTGGGTCCACCACAGTCCACCGGGGATCTCATGGTGTCGCAGCAGGCCAGCAAACTGTTCTCCAGCAGATTGCTAGGGATGCTGAGGTGCTGCCCCGGGGAGTGGGAGTGGGTCAGTGGAGCTGGAAGCTGCTGTCCTCTCTCAGGAGGACAGCATTCCTGCTCCCACCCCTGCCACTCCGCCATTGCCCTTGTCGCTGACTGTCATCCAGCCAGCCCAGACTGCCGCCGTCCAGCCTGAGGTGTTGCAGTCTACAGCCAGGCCTTCCAGGCTCAGAGCTGGTCGAGGGCATCCTGCAAGGCCATCTGTAGTCTCCTGCACGGACACACAGCAGCCTTCCACCAGCCCTGCTGCAGCCACTGGGGACATTAGATTAGGAAAAGGCACTGTAAAGAGGGGAAGTAAGGGTTTGCGCAAGGGTGATTAGTTAATACTATTGTATATATGTGTTTATTGAATGTTGATAAATTTGTTAATGAATGTTGCTGACTTTTGTGGTATCTCTCATTTCAGCTTTGCGCTGTGATATAGCAAGCGAAATGGATGGAATGATGGGGATGTGGTCAGCAACTGGGATGTGGGGTAGAATTTATTGGAACCACAGTCTAATCAGGTGGTCACAGACTGCCCTTCCAGAAGGCCGACTGAGTGGCTGCCTCCTCCCTCGCTCCTGTTCCTCATCCTCCTCCTCTCCCTCTTCCCCCTCCTGAGGTGGTCCCGCTATGCCTGGTGGCCAAGTTGTGCAGCATGCGGCACACCACAACGAAAAGGGACAACCGCTCAGCTGAGTACTGGAGGGCTCCTCCCAAGTGGTCAAAGCAGCAGAACTGTTGCTTGAGCACCCCATTGGTCTGCTCGATGATGTTCCTGGTGGTGGCATGGCTCTCATTGTATGAGTGCTGAGCAGCAGTGTTGGGGTTGTGAAGGGGAGGCATGAGCCAGGTGGAGAGCGGATAGCCCTTGTCTCCGACCAGCCAGCCGCGAGCTTGATGTGGTGGCTGGAAGAGTGCTGGAACAGCGGTCTGGCGCAGGATGAAGGCACCATGGCTGCTGCCAGGATAACAGGCATTGATGGTGAGGATTTGCTGTCTGTGGTCGCACACCAACTGCAGATTAAGTGAGTGGTATCCTTTGCGGTTACGGAATACCTCAGGATTGTTACAGGGTGCCCGCAAAGCCACGTGGGTGCAGTCAATGGTGCCCTGTACCACGGGGAAGCCCACTATCCTGGCAAAGCCACATGCATGCTCGTTCTGCTTCTCTCTGATCATGGAGAAGGAAATGTAATCCCTTTTCCTTCTGTAGAGAGCCTGTGTGACCTCCCGGATGCAGCAATGGACAGGCGAACTGCGAAATGTTAGCTATGTCTCCTGCTGCAGACTGGAAGGATCCACTGGTATAGAGGTTGAGGGCGACGGTGACCTTGACTGCCACTGAGAGCCATGGTGCTCCTGATCTGAGGCTCAGGGTCTGGCTGCAGGAGGTGGCAGAGCTCTGTGACCACCTCCTTGGTGAAGTGGAGCCTTCTCAGACTCTGCTCCTCAGTTAAATTTATGTCGGAGAAGTGCTCCCGGAATACCCTGGGAGGGTAAGGCCTCCTGTTGACAGCCCTGTTAGCCCTCCTCTGGCCACATTTTCCAATCTTTGTCTCTGCCTCCGCTGCCTCCGATGTTGATGCGGGAGGGCGAGGTCGAGTGCCAGTACAGCCTCCATTAACGTATCCAAGTGTAGGACTTTGAAATCTCAGCACAATGAAACTGACAAATTTGTAGCAACCAGAACACTCCTGAAAGTAATAAGCGTTTACCTCACTGAAAACGGCTGTTTCCCTATGTCAAACTGAGAAGGCAGCATTGATTGGCGACTAAAATGAAATCGGATGTTGATGCCTTTAAATACCGCTCCTACAGCAGCCATCCGACTGCATCACATCTCCTCTTGCTGCCATTGTTCACGCCAGGCGCTAAGGCAGGGGGCGGCAGTCAATTTTGCATCTGTGCCGTTAACAGGGCGTTCCATACGCGTTGACGTCACGATCTGGCAGCCGCTAAAGGCATAGGCGCTAGATGTTATTGACAGCGCTAAATCCCAGGTGAATATCGCGTGTGGCATTGGATTTGCCGCGCCCTGCCACAAACCCATTAGCGCCCCATTAGTGCCTCCCCCCCCACCCCCAGGTGCTAACATGCAGAATTTCTCCCCCTAAGAGTCTTAAAAGTTGGGCCTACCTTTATCTTCGGCCGCTTCTCTCGCTCTCTTAGTTCAAGTCTTTATTCACATGATTATTTATAATTATATTTATTAGTTTATCTAGTTAAGTTAGAGAGAATAAAACACTAATACTCACCCACCAATCACCTACCTGCAGTCCTGTGACGTCACTCCTTGATTTTGCTGTTCTTTTGGAATTCACCAGATTTGTATCAGCCTCCTCCGCTGCTGCTGCCGACTCCTCACAGGTCCGCGCTGTCCTCGGCCTCCCGCTGTATCAGCCTCCTCCGCTGCTGCTGTCGACTCCTCACAGGTCCGCGCTGTCCTCGGCCTCCCGCTGTATCAGCCTCCTCCGCTGCTGCTGCCGACTCCTCACAGGTCCACGCTGTCCTCGGCCTCCCGCTGTATCAGCCTCCTCCGCTGCTGCTGTCGACTCCTCACAGGTCCGCGCTGTCCTCGGCCTCCCGCTGTATCAGCCTCCTCCGCTGCTGCTGCCGACTCCTCGCAGGTCCGCGCTGTCCTCGGCCTCCCGCTGTATCAGCCTCCTCCGCTGCCGCTGTCGACTCCTCACAGGTCCGCGCTGTCCTCGGCCTCCCGCTGTATCAGCCTCCTCTGCTGCTGCTGTCGACTCCTCGCAGGTCCGCGCTGTCCTCGGCCTCCCGCTGTATCAGCCTCCTCCGCTGCTGCTGCCGACTCCTCGCAGGTCCGCGCTGTCCTCGGCCTCCCGCTGTATCAGCCTCCTCCGCTGCTGCTGTCGACTCCTCACAGGTCCGCGCTGTCCTCGGCCTCCCGCTGTATCAGCCTCCTCCGCTGCCGCTGTCGACTCCTCACAGGTCCGCGCTGTCCTCGGCCTCCCGCTGTATCAGCCTCCTCCGCTGCTGCTGTCGACTCCTCACAGGTCCGCGCTGTCCTCGGCCTCCCGCTGTATCAGCCTCCTCCGCTGCTGCTGCCGACTCCTCGCAGGTCCGCGCTGTCCTCGGCCTCCCGTTGTATCAGCCTCCTCCGCTGCTGCTGTCGACTCCTCACAGGTCCGCGCTGTCCTCGGCCTCCCGCTGTATCAGCCTCCTCCGCTGCGGCTGTCGACTCCTCACAGGTCCGCGCTGTCCTCGGCCTCCTGCTGTATTTATGCCTCCTCCGCTGCTGCTGTCGACTCCTCACAGGTCCGCGCTGTCCTCGGCCTCCTGCTGTATTTATGCCTCCTCCGCTGCTGCTGTCGACTCCTCACAGGTCCGTGCTGTCCTCGGCCTCCTGCTGTATTATGCCTCCTCCGCTGCTGCTGCTGCCGACTCCTCGCAGGTAGAGAAGAAAATTAATGAGTAAACAGAAAAAAAAATTAAAAATAAAGAAGACCTCCATTGCCAACTTAGAACTATTCTTTCCACCCTCCTCCTCCCTCAAAAAATTTGCTCACATTCTCAAGTAAGGAAAAGACTAGGGTACATTTTCAGACCAGAAGCAATAGTGGGGATGGAACACAAACATTATTTGGCAGTCAGGAAGTAATTGGGGATAAACTAACAGCCGTGTTATAGGGCATTCAAAAGGAGCACGGTGTTTTGAAAAAAAACATTTTATCATCTTCCCAGAAAAGTTGTGGTTTGATGCATGTTTCTGGTTTATGTTATTATTTTGCTTAGGATAAATTTGTACAATTAAAGTGCATGTGTGGTTATAGGCACCTATCCTGAGGTCTAATCTTTCCAGAGGTCTTGACTGCGGCTGTCTGACAAATGGGGTCTACTTGTTAAGAAAAACTCAGCTTCATTTGTTCATTATTCCTCTAGTCCAAGCACACTGTGCTCATTCCTGCCACCACATTACCATGATTTCCCTGCAACCACCACCCCCCCACCCCCGTTAAGATTTGTGAGGAGATTTGCTTGCGTACTTGGGTAAAGTGTCCAGCCTTCGCCAGAGTTCTTCCTGGTATCCTGCCGAATATTTGTCCCTCAAACAACATCACATCTGGTCATTATCACATTGCTGTTTGTGGGAGCTTGCTGTGCGCAAATTGGCTGCTGCATTTCCTACATTACAACAGTGACTACACTTCAAAAAGTACTTCATTGGCTGTAAAGTGCTTTGGGGCGCCCTGAGGTCGTGAAAGGTGCTATATAAATGCAAGTCTACTTCCTTTCTTTTTTTTTCTTTTCCATTTAAAATTGAAGCAGTTGTGTTATGGGGTGGGCTTTATTCAAGATGGAGAAAAGAGTAAAAAGAAACATACGCAGTGGGGTAGATTTTGACTTTGGCCGATAGTGTAAAACGGGTGATAGCGAATCGGCAGCCTGCTTTACAACTCTCCCGATTTTTATTTCCATTGAAGTCAAACTGTCAAAACCTTGTTTTAATGAAAGAGCTTCCAAAATGCAATCCTGAAAAAAGCTCGAATAATGAAATCCAGTTTAGCATTGTATGGAAGAATAAAAGACTAGTGTGCAATCACAACATTATGAGAAATGATTTTTAATGCGGTTTGTGTAAAAGACTCAGTATAGCAATTACTGAAGAATGTGCCTGCACAGCACAACCATTGGTGGAAGATGGTTGTGCAAAGAATGCCAGTACTTTGTAATGTATAATAAGTTGCAATTGAGCACTAAGGTTTGGCAACAACTGACCCATTTAACTATGAAAGTAAACAAGGAATTAGTGTTTATTCACTGGGGAGTTGGGGTGGTGGGGTGGGCAGGTGAAGCTTGACATGAACAAACCTAACTGAGAGAGTCCTAATCCTGGAACACCACAACATTGCATGGCTTTTGGAGTTGTGCCAATGTGGAACTGCCAAGCAACTGTGCTAAAAACACAACTCGTCCCATGCTTCAGGGAAAAAAGTCCCCCAGCTGTTGCCCTAACTTTCCTGTTTTATTACCCTTTCACTCACTGAGGCAAGACAATTACAAGTTCCAAAAGTGAAGATCAGTTTAGTTATTGGGCAATGCAGAGCATGTTCTCCTTACCCTCATTTTACAAAAATTGGGAAGTGAGCCTAGAAATGATAGTTTGGTGGTATTGGTGAATGAACAATTAATACGTTCAGGGCAGTGTGGAACTCCCTAACACAGGAAGTGGTTGAGGCACGTAGCGTAGATGCTTTCAAAAGAAAACTAGATGAGTACATGAGGGAAAAGGGAATAGTAAGGTATGCTGAAAGGCTGAGATGAGGTATATAGAATGGGAGGAGACCCGTGTGGAGTATTATCACCAGCACAGACTAGTTGGGCCTGGGACTCCCGCTGAGATCCCCGTGGGGGTTTCCTGCCTGCCCACATCCCAACCCATCCCGAACATGTCCCCAGTTAAAATCAAGGCCTACATGTCTATTTTTGCATTTTACATGTTAGATATGTAGGTTCACCAAATGTACAAACACATTTTTATTTTTTGTGTGAGGTATTTATACAGCAGCTGGATAGTGTGGTAGAGGGAGGGAGTGAGTGAATCATTTGCCTAGAATTTCCATGGGAGCTGTCCCGATCTTTTGCCATAACTTCAGTGAAGGATCAACGGAAGCCCTGGGCAAATGTTGTATTTGGGTAAAAATGGCTGTTTATGCCCTTTGCTCCGGTGGTTCTGCTGATCTTTTGCTGAAGTTAAAGGTTGCCCTAAAAATGTGGTGGTGAGCCTTCTTACAACTAAGTTGCTTCCTAGGCCATTTCAGAGGGTATTGAGAATCAGCTATCAGTAAGCAGTGGTCCGATTCCCTTCCCTGAAGGACATTAGTGAACCAGTTGGGTTTTTACCCCAATCCAGCAGTTTTCATTGTCATTTTTCCCAATACCAGCCCACAAATTTACTGAATTCATTTTCACAACTTGGCATAGTGTGATATGAACCCACAGCCTCTGCATTATGAGGCCAGTACCATAACCGTTACGCTGCCTTACCCAATTTGTACAGACTGGTTAACTCCACACAGGACTTGCCATACTGTCCATTCTTGAATCCTTTTAGCTGTTTGGCAATGCATACTGGGATTAGCCCAATAAACATTTTTGTCTGACTTCTGTAGGCATCTTCTTTACCGAATTCGCGGCACAGTTAGAACCATTAAAGTTGGACAAAACATCTTTATTTAAAGCTTGTATATGATCATTGAGCAATACCTTATTTTTCATGCCAAGCAGTTCAGAAACAAGTTTATACAACTTTTCAAGTAATCAACCAAATCTCAGGGCAGGCAGGTACTTGACTGAATATTCTGGTTCATGCTGGTTCCCAGCTATTTGTCCTTCCTGAGACTTGTGCTCTTTATTAAACTGGAAAAAAATAAAATCCCATATTACAAGTTAGTGCAATTTTCTCAGTTAATTCAGATATAAATACTGTCAGCATTAACTGGTTGTGGAGTAATGGCACTGTCGTAAACTTCACCAATTCATTTGTTAACTTACCACCTGAAAGAATGGGCCTTTCTAAGAAGCCAAAGGTCCCGTGTTTATTAATTATCCTGCTCCTAGTAGTGCAATGGTAAATGGAGACAAGGCAGTTTTCTCTTTATTGCACAGAATACAGTCGCCCTGATATACTTCTGGAGCTAACCTGTGCAAACATTACACTGAGCACAGTGTGAAATCTCTCGGATGGTATGCAGCTATACAGCTCTTCTCCACAGTGGGGCACTATTGAGTGGCAAAGAATACGAAAAAGTATAAATAAATAAGTACTATTATTTTTGACAATGCATTCCCAGTTCAGGAAAATACAGACGGATCACAAAGAATTCCAAAGCTTTCTATACATTTTATATTGTACAAGATATTTGAAACAAAATAAAAAGCCAACTGTGTACAGTTCCCCTAAATACAATGCATTGTCAGCCCTTTTAATGAGGGTGTCACTCTCACCGCTCCAGTTCTTTTGTTGCTGTAATCTATAATTATGGAAGCACCATATTGAGGCTGCTCTTCTTGTGTTGGTCCTTGAATTCTGGAAGTGCTCTTGTCGTTGCGATAAAGTAGTTGCAGAGTGAATTTGGATGACTCCATTATGGGGAAAGAAGTGGTGGGGTGCATTGTACTCAGTCAGCAGCCAGCACCAATCCCCTGGCATGTCTTCTGATGCCAACTGTTTACAGTTTAGTCATGCGTTTAATCCAAGGCACAAAGGCAGAGACTCGTGTGTAGACACCTGGGGTATCCTTTACACCACAGCCGTGTCCCCAGGAGGTCACACCAAATACTACCCAGCGTCCTCCTGCTCTTTCACACATCAATGGTCCACCACTATCTCCTTGGCAGCTGTCTACTCGTTTGTGGTCCAGTAGGTTTCCTGCGCAGAGCATCCTCCCTGTGAACCTCTGCTTGTAGCGCTCCTCGCAACGCCTTTTGGGAAGCAATGGGATGGCAGCTTGCTGCAGGGTCTTTGAATAAGCTCTTCCTACAGCAGGGACAGAAAGTCATAGTCATAGAGTCATAATTGCTCTTTAGTTAAGTTTCTCATATACCACTCCTGCACCCAGCATTTTATTTAACAATGGAATACTCCAGGCTTTGCCCTGAGGTAGGCAACGGAGAAACACTCTTGCTACCATACTTAGTGTTTAAAACATTGATTTGTAAGCAAAATAAATATATATATATATATATATATATATATATTTTTATATATATATATATATATATTTATTGGTGGATGGCCTCTAGATCACGATTGCTATGTTGGTGGCATTTCTAAAGCTAGGGCCTCTAAAATGCCATGGGGGTTCTCTCGGTCTTCCACTGTAACTGCGGAGGGAAATTGATATAACCCCATGAGAAACAGTACAAACGGCCCTTTTCAGACGTTTACACCATTTATATGGAGGTTCCATTAGTTTCCCGCCACAGTTACGGCAGGAGACTGATAGAACCCCTACCGCATTTCAGAGCCAATGTTTCTTCATCTAGCCTTAGGCTCACTACTCAACTTAAAACAGCAGCGTGGGTGCTGAGATTAGTGCAGAAAGGTCACGCTTCCAAAGTATGGCCTCAAAAACACCATGCAAATGGGTGGTTTGTAAAGTGGATAAATTCATGCTAAGTATGGAGTGTGAGCGCCTCTTTTGAGGTTGGGGTTAAGGCCCACTTTGGTAAAAATTCACCAGTCCTGAATTCCCACGGGTCTACATAGATACATAGATACATAGAAGATAGGAGCAGGAGTAGGCCATCCGGCCCTTCGAGCCTGCTCCGCCATTTAATGAGATCATGGCTGATCCTCCAATTCAGTATCCCGTCCCCGCCTTCTCTCCGTAATCCTTAACCCCTTTTGCCTGTAGAAATATATCTAATTCCCTCTTAAATATATTTAATGAGCTGGCGTACACTGCCCTCTGTGGCAATGAGTTCCACAGGTTCACCACCCTCTGAGTGAAGAAATTCCCCCTCATTTCTGTCCTAAATGGTTTAGCCCTTATCCTTAAATTATGTCCTCTAGTTCTGTTCTCACCCGCCAAGGGAAACATTCCTTCTGCATCTAGTCTGTCTAGACCTGTCAGAATTTTATACACTTCTATGAGGTCCCCTCTCAATCTTCTAAACTCCAGTGTGTACATCCCTAAACTACATAGTCTCTCCTCATAGGTCAATCCCGCCATTCCTGGTATCAGCCTGGTGAATCGCCGCTGCACCCCCTCCATGGCAAGAACATCTTTCCTCAGATGAGGCGACCAAAACTGTACACAGTACTCGAGGTGTGGTCTCACCAGTGCCCTGTACAGCTGCAGCAAGGTATCCCTGTTCCTGTATTCCAACCCTTTTGCTATGAAGGCCAGCATACCGTTTGCCTTCTTGACCGCCTGTTGCACCTGCATGCTTGCCTTCAGTGACTGGTGTACAAGAACACCCAGGTCTCTCTGTACTTCCCCCTCTCCCAATTTATTGCCATTTAAATAATAATTTGCCCTCCCGTTCCTGCACCCAAGGTGGATAACTTCGCACTTGTCCACATTATAGTGCATCTGCCATTTATCCGCCCAATCACCCAGTCTGTCCAAATCGCTCTGGAGCTTCCTGGTCTCCTCCTCTGAGCCCACCCCCCCTCCTAGTTTAGTGTCGTCTGCAAATTTGGAAATGCTGCATCCGACTCCCTGATCCAAGTCATTAATGTAAATTGTGAACAGCTGGGGACCCAGGACAGATCCCTGTGGTACACCACTTGTTACTGCCTGCCATTCAGAAAATGAGCCGTTTATTCCAACTCTCTGTTTTCTATCTGACAGCCAGTTCTCTATCCACGTCAATACTTTCCCCTTTATCCCATGAGCTTCAATTTTCCCTGCTAATCTTTTATGTGGGACCTTATCGAAGGCCTTTTGGAAGTCCAGGTACACCACATCTACTGGCTCTCCCCCATCTATTTTACCAGTTACTCCCTCAAAAAATTCCAATAGATTAGTCAAGCACGATTTACCCTTTGTAAATCCATGTTGACTCTGTCCTATCCTGTCCCCATTTGCTAAGTGCTCCGCTATTTCCCGTCTCTCCTGATCTCCTGCCATAATTTCAGTGAGAAATCGACAGAACCTCCAGACTCGTGGATCTCTGTGCAGGGAACGTTAAATGTGAAAATTTAGCCTGTAGATTCCAGTGCTCCATTTTACAAATGGTGCACAATTTTGAACCAGTGAGTTGTTTACTGCTAATATGTACGCCATTTAAAAAAAATCTATGTTCATGAATGTCAGATAATTTTCCGATTCTGGAAAAAGACACTAAAACTTCCTAATCCTAGGACAGTCTGTATTGCTCCTCCTTAATATTTATTCAATGTGCTTTTTCAGATTCCGAGCATGTATGTTCAGCTTTTATTGTTGAAGAGCTGTCAAACCAGGTGCCATTAATTGGGAACTTTGCAGATTTCAACATTATGCTGTGAAACTCAGCTGTAGAACAACTTTAGGGAAATTAGTGGCTGAGCCAGGTGCAGTTTAATGAACACTGCAATTACAATACCAACATCCCTGACAAGTAGTCAGTCATTTCACCTCTGCATAGTTAAGAAATGGTATGAGTTTAAGGAGAAACTCCAGTAATTTTATCTGTATAATTATACCTCAATGATTGTCTGTGATTAACCATTACAGTGGTTATGAAGTACAACATAAAAGTAATTTGTAAAACTATCAGGTTAGTGTGTGTTTATTATTACTTCATAGAATCATACAGAACAGAAGGAGGTCATTTGGCCCATCGTGCCTGTGCTGGCTCTTTGAAAGAGCTATCCAAATAGTCCCACTTCCTTCCCTATAGCCCTGCAATTTTTTACTTTTCAAGTATATATCCAGTTCCCTTTTGAAAGTTACTATTGAATCTGCTTCCACCAGCCTTTCAGGTAGTGCATTCCAGATCATAACAACTCCCAGCATTATTATGGAATGTTCTAATGTCTGTGAGCTAAGTTGCTGTTTTTAGCATGCACCTGTTGTTCTCTGGAGATTTTGTACTCGGGGCTAAAAATTTGGGGACTTTATCCCCATTACTGGCAAAAAATAGTGAAAATAGGGTGGCCGCCACTCTTTCGCCAGCAGGTGGCAGGTCCCGCGGCGTCCTCCATTTTCCTCGGCCCGGCAGCGCTGCTGGTAAGATCCATCACCCAGCAAATTAAAATGAGGGAGCGGTGACGTCAGTCAGCATGCAACACCGACTTAACGTCACCACGGCGAACTTGGACTTTTGCGCTGAGTTCAGCGCTGGGTCCTAAGCTCGCCATGTAAACCCAGCGTGCAAGCACCTCTTAAAGGGACACACGCATCTTTCAGGTAAGTTTGCATTTAAGCTTTTGAACTTTTTTTTTATCTTATTGAAGTAGTGGCTTGCTGCAATAGGTGTTAAAAGTGTTTTAAGTGTGTAGGGAGTGCTGCTGGACCCTTGAAAGGCCTCAGATGGTAAAGGAAGGCTTCTGAGAAGACAGAAAATGCTGCAAATATTCAGCAGGTCAGGCAACATCCGTGGAGAGAGAAACAGAGTTCACGTCTCAGGTCAAGATGCTGCTTGACCTGCTGAGTATTTCCAGCAGTTTACGCTGTTATTTCAGATTTACAGCAACCACTCACAGAGGGAAGAGGGGGAAGCCGAAGAGGAGGAAGCAGAAGGAAGGATGCAAAACAGACAGCCCCTTTCTGGTCGGGATATCCGGGATGGAATCATCGCCTGCGGTACCAGTGACCACAACCCCAATTCCCCTTTCCACATTAGTTCCACACCTTCCCTTCCCTCTGTTACTGACCATCACAGCGCCCTCTTGACCACGATGCTGAAATAAAAGCCACCACAAAGCAAATTTTCCAATCCAACTTTATACATCTATCCATCCAATATGACATCAAGAAATCAACTCATCACCCTTATGCATTATCTTAGTGACTGTCTTGTGTGTGCCTTTGCCTATCCTACTGATGTCATGCAGTGCTACCCCAGTGGCTGCGGCATAGCTGGTGGAAGGCTGCTGACTTTCAGTGAGGAACACTGCAAATGGCCTTGCTGGTCAACCTTTAGGAGCTGGTGGCTGGGAGTGTGAAATCAAGTGACTCTGTTTCTTCTTCTTCTTCACTCTCCTCTCCCTCTTCTTGCCCAACCACTGGTTGGGCAGGCTGCATTTCTTGGGTGTGTGAAATGAGGAAGGCACAAGGATGGACTTGTGGTGAGAGGAGGGCGGGAAAGCAAGAGGTGCATGCTAGAAGGAGGATAATGTATGAGGATACCACCATCTTTTCTGCCCTGCTCAGCCATGCCCCTGCCAAGAATGGCCTGCACCGTCTCCTCCAAAGGGGTGAAGTGAGGCTAGGAATGGGAGATGTGCCTCGTGATTGGTACAGCTTGCTAATAGGTGAGTGATTTGGGAGGTGGGGGGGTCATGCATTGAGCAGTGTGTGAAGCTAGTGGTGCAGTTGGTAAGAGACGGCTTTTGAAGATGCATTCACTGAACTTGACCAGTGGTCTGAGGGCATGAAGCTTCTTTGGGCACTGGAGTCAGGTGGTGGGGGTAAAACTGCTGGCAGTGATGGCCTCGGTGATGTGGTCCCACATCGTTCTTTCTAGAGGGCCTCATGGCTCCTGTGGGTAGAGGACCTCTTGCAATGTTGACTCCCTGCACAAAGCTGGAATACTGCGTGCAAGACCCTTCATGCCCCTTCCCTGGCTTGCTGAGCCATTTTTGTTAGTGCTGAAGAACTTTTCCCATTCTTTGAGGTTCGGCTGGGAATTTGGCTTTAAGAGCTGAAGACTCCCATTTGGGACTTCTTTTTAATGCTAATATTTTTTAAAGGCAGTAAGGGCTGAAAACTGCATTTTTTTCACTTCATTTTAATTTTTATTAGTTCAGAAGCCCTTTTAATGCAATACCCTTAATTTCCCACAATGCCTAGTGAACTCCATAGCCTTGCTTCCAGAGGTTGTTGGAAGATCGATCGCTGCTTCTGAATGGCAACTTCGACTCCCAGGCCTGCACTAACGCCACCAGGATACCGTTACACAGTAAGTTAGCGCTGGGCTAAAAAAAAATCCCTCGTAGCGCTTCGTCCATTTTCAGAAGCCGTTAACCTGAGGCTGAGGTGACACCGGCAACTTTCATGGCAGCCACAAATTTCTAGGCGAGGGAGTTAAGACCGAATGTAACCTTCATGTGAAGTGAGTTAGAGGGCGGGGGAATATTGGACCAGAGTGTATCAGATATAATTCAGTTTGCATTTTAAAGTCATACGTTCAGTCCTCATTTTATATAATGCCTTTATTTTATATTATTTAGAATTTAAAATTGCTTGAAGCATAGACGTTTCTCTGCAGTACAGGCTGAGGAGCTGGGGGAAGCGAAACTGAGGCGCTACAGCAGGATTAGAGACTGGGGCATAATTGAACCAGGGCAGGCAGAGATATCTCAGTCCCCATTTTAAAGTGACACATTCTGACCTCATTTTGTATAATACTTTGATTTCATGTGATCATTTATAGTGAAATAACAATTTGAGAAACAGAGAAATAGAGTTAATTGGAGCATAGGGCTTTCTCTGCACTACTGGTTGAGCACAAGGGAGACCACAAAACCGAGGCACTACAGCACCACTGTTGGTGGGAGGGTGTAATTACAGTGCAACAGGTATACATGGGCAATTTTCATTACAAATGTGGACATAAAGGGGGGGGGGGGGATTTTAACCCCCAAGGACAGGTGGGAAGGTAAAAAAAAAGTACTTCTCGAAATCCGTCCCCAACACGCCCACTTCCAGTTTTAATGGAGGCGGGTTAGGGAGTGGGTGACCAATCCAGTCTCGGGAAGTGGGTCGGTCACTAAAAACTGAATTTTTATTTTAACACATGGACGTAGGGATTCCCGGGCCTCATAAAACCCAGCAGGTAAAAGGAGGCGAGAAGGGCTGGATCCATGAGATAAGTGCATTTACAGCACTGCTGGTAGCCCAGGAGGAGCAGGTGCGCTTCCTCCAGACCCAACAAGCTTACCTCCACGTAATACGACCCCCCCATGATCGGCCGACCTCCTCCCCCATGATTGTATAACCCCCCTCCCCCACGATGTCCGACTTGCCCCGCAATGCACGAATCCCCCTGCAATGTCCGACTCCCCCATCAATCTGGTTGGCTGTCGAGTGGGAAATCTGTTGAATAAAATTTAAGAGGCCCTGCCGTTAGTTTCTGCAGGACGTGCGGGGAACCCTTATTTCAGGTTTCCCATCCGAAATCCTCCTGCGCACTGCTCCCCCCGCCCCCCGCCGCTCTCTTCCTGATTCCGAGTTGACAACAACAAGTTGCATTTGTATAGCGCCTTTAACATAGGAAATCATCCCAAGGCGCTTCACAGGAGAGTAATCAAACACAATTTGACAGGAAGTAATGTTGTTTTGCAGACAGAAATTGCATGCAGCCGTAGCAGCCCTGAATATTTACAGATAGCACATCTTTACACAAGTGCCGAGATACATCCACCTCTGACCTCTGCCAATAACCCTGCCAGGGTTTGCAGGGTTAGGAGCAAGTCACTGAATTTTCACGGCTTCAGGGTGCCAGGGGACCATTTGGGACACCCTACCCACCGAAGAGGCCGCAATGTCCAGCGAAGAGGCCTGCCTGGAGAGATTGCTGGGTTCTCCCCAAGGCCTTCATTTAAAAAAAAATGTTTTTAAATAATTGTTTAATCTTTGGGGGTCCAGATCATAATTCTCGCCTGATCCTCCAAGTTGGCCCTACTTACACTGAGTCTGGGAGGAGGAAGAGATCAGAAGGGAGCCGAGCGGTGGCCGACAGTATCTTGCAGTTTTAATGTGTAACCAGAAAGAAGGGTGCTTTTTCTGGCTCCACATTCAGGTAAAACATTTTATTTTACTTACCTTTTTGGCGGCAGCCTCCAGCAATTCCTTTAAAGACCGTAGGATTGGCTGCTCTGTGCCTGAGAAAACGGTGCATGCTGCAGTCAGGTACCAGCCAATATGGGAATGGGCCTAAAATAGACGTTAGGCCCCCAATCTATATAGGCAATGGCCTGACGCCTGTTTCAGGCAGGCGTCCCGGACAACTACAGGGCACCCTAACCAATATGGCGTGCGGCGTATACCTGGCACGGAATGAGCACGTGCTCGCCATATTGGGCCCTTCAGCGCGCATTGATTGCCTCAAAAACGGATGCAACATGATCAAATTTCCAAGCCAAGTTATCAAAGTTTCAAGTCCATGCAAATCCCAAATTACTACATAACAATTAAGCATTTCATTGTTCTATTGGGGTAATTGTACAAAGCTGTGCTGCCAATGGAAAGCCTCGCCTGCTGAGAGCACATTTCAGAAATTCGGGTACATGGTTGCCACGATTTTCCGACCAATGGCTGGAAATTCATGGGCAGCGTGCGCCCAAATTTCTGACATCTACTGGTAGCAGGTGAGAGTCCTCGCCAGCAGTGCAAATGACTCTTTATATCTCCAATATAATTTGATGATATTTCTGTGTTAAACACTTGGATAATTACACAAACACTCCAAAAAAATATCGTCACCATTTATTAACCAATTGAATAAACCTGCTGAGTTTTTGAACATTATATTTGGCCAGTAACAATTAACCAAGACCTAGAACTATCTAGGTCCAATGCATAATAGTTAGATTTACTCTTCATAGCTACAGATTGGTATATTGGTGCACAATATTCATTGTTACCTGTGTCACCCCATCCAGTGATGTAGCAGTTTGAACCTTTTTTTTGTATGCGCTCTCTCCTGTGTGGTAAACATGCTGGCAGGACATGGGCATTGAATTTGACGCAATGTTCCTGCTGTCCTTCTAGCTTTACCAATGCAACATCATAGTCATTAGCATCAGGCTTATAGTCCTTGTGGATAATAATGCTCTTCACTTCAAGGTCTTCCTCATATTCCTCAGATACTAATGTGTGGTAATCGCCAACACGCACTATATAATTTTTTGTGCTGTTGCCATACCTATCAAAGAGAAAGTGTAAATTTAAGAAAAAAGAAAGACTTGCATTTATATAGTGCCTTTCATGACCACCGAACATCCCAAAGCGCTTTACAGAGGTACTTTTTGAAGTATACTCATTATTGTAATATAGGAAACGTGGCAGCCAAATTGCGCACAGCAAGCTCCCACAAACAGCAATGTGATAATGACCAGATAATCTGATTTTTAGTGATGTTGATTGAGGGATAAATATTGGCCAGGATACTGGGGATAACTCAAAATAGTGCCATGGGTCCTTTACATCCACCTGAGAGAACATCTCACCCGAAAGTCGTCACCTCTGACAGCGCAGCACTCCCTCAGTACTGCACTGGAGTGTCAGTCTAGATTTACGTGCTCAAGTCCCTGGAGTGGAACTTGAACTCACAACCTTCTGACTCAGAGGCGAGGGTGCTACCCACTGAGCCACAGCTGATACTAAGGAAGTTGAATTTAATAGAATGTCCATCATGGATGTGCTCCAGCTTAATGAATCACAATGACCTAATGTTCACCAAGTTAGAAGAATAATATTGTTCAACAGTAGTAAAAAGTGATTGTGTTGTATTTGCTAAGAGGACCAGATTGCAGAATGTTACTGAATCAAGATAGGAGAAAGAATAAAAAAAGCATGCAACGAGGAAAGGTCAATTGGCCTATTAAACCCATTCCTTCCATAAATCATGCACCACAGTGATGCTAATAAACTGATAGATTTGATGGTATTGCTCACTTAAGATGCTTTTTCATTTTGGCTTCGGTAGGTCACAGGAGACTGATGTTCATGCAACAGTTCCGCACTTGCACATTTCTACAAGCAGCTCCTTTATTTCAACAGCAAAATCATAGACCTACATATTTTTATCAGGATAAGGGCACTTATGGAATGTAGCTGATTGAGGGAGACCAGGATCTCCATCCATCAGATGAATTAATAGAGTGAAAATATGTCTTTACATCCAATAGCTCCGCAGCAGAGCACTGAACTCCACTTGAACTTCCCTTAACAACAGGACAATTAAGGAGGGCTATCTCATTCCCACAAAGAATCAATCTAGGATGGGTAAAGAGGGAAACTTGAGCAGGGCATGGACTTTACACTCCCAAACAGGTTTGCAAACTAAACCTGATAACTCCCCCAACATTTTTTTTTTTTTGCTAAATTATCTTTCTTATCTTATATTTATAATTATATTTCTTTCCTTGTTCACACCGAAAGCCTTCCTTTAACACATAATTTACCCAGCTGAAAGAAAGGACTGCCAACCTGCTCCTAGACTTCCATCAATGCTACTTGATAAGTAGCTGCTTGGACATGCTCGTGTGGTCCTTCATTTTCCTTCCCTCTGTGTGGGGAACAGAGCGATATTCCCATGCAGCATCATTGGGATTAGAAACTCTGTGTGTGGGGAGCCACAGCTGTGGCCTTGCATCCCTATTATTCCACACCACAGCTTATTTATGACATATAATAAAAATTCTGTAAATCTATATGTAAGAAAATGCTGGAAACAGTCAGCAGGTCAGGCAGCATCTGTGAAGAGAAGGTGGTAGGGTTAACGTTTCAGATTGATGACCTTTCATCAGACCTGGAACATTAACCCTACCTTCCTCTCTCCACAGATGCTGCCTGACCTGCTGACTGTTTCCAGCATTTATGACACAAGCAGGGATTCTAGGGGGAGGATGTTTGCTGTTCACTATTTATAGTGAAGTCATAAACATGTATAAAGAATATGTTTATGATTTTGTTATGAATAGTGAACAACATAAATCTTCCTCCCTAGATCTCTGATGGCCATGATTCGTAATTCTGAACATTTTGAGAGCAGAATGAAATGATCTTTTTTACTTTAAGGGGTTGAGCATCACAGTATCATTCAGGGAATGAGTTAGGATTCTTCACATAAAACCAAAAGTAGGGCTTATCATTTTTAAAACAAGCAGATGAACATCTTTGATAAAATAGTGTACAAAGGAATATCATACAAATGCATTCACTTTCATTACTAATATCACACAGAGCAATTTCAACCCATTTATAACTAATCCTTTAATTTAGGCAGAGGCATACATCAAGGTTGTCCAATGTCTATTCACCTTGGCATTAGCACCATTCGCACCTTAGATTAGACACACCAGACATTGAACAACAGTGAGTGGACACGAGAGAACATGAAATATCACAGTTTGCAAAATGTATTATCTTTTTCTAAATATTCTAGTTCAAAGCACTTCATACTGCTGGAACTGATGAACAAGTTCAGGAGACTGTCAGGATACAAATTAACTTGGAGTAAATCCAAGACTGCAGAATTATCAAAGAATTGTTTCCCTTCCAATGCCAAAAGAAGAGTTCTTGCCATAAATAATTTTTCAACTTGATTTCAACTTGAAATCATTGGAAAAAGATTTAAAAGGCTTACAAGTTCTTTCGCTAAGGATAAAAGAGACACATCTTAAAATGTCAATAATCCCACATATTAATTATAATATATCAATGAGGCCTATATAGCGACAACTTGAATAATTAGAAAAAATATTGTCTGCAAGTTTCCCATGTTAAAAAAATAAACTTACTTTGTTATCTGGAGTACATATCAACAGGTCAACCTAACAGATGGTCAGAATCCAAATTATATCTGATATGCATAAAGACAGGACATTAATTACTTTTGAGACCATGATGTCTGTACATAAAATTTCTAGGGCTCAAAATTGAAAATACAATTAGCATCTGCGTTATTATCCAGTGTAGGTAAGAGTTTTAATAATTAAATCCCCAATTATATTAATTTCTTGTGAAAGATATAACTGACAAATATTCTGACTCACTTTGATATAAACAAGTATAATCCTCCAGATTATACACACACCTTAGGGTGAGAATTTTACATTTTAAATTATGGCTGAAGGATGCAAAACAAAGTTTAAGAAAATGTTTATTTGTTTTCAGTATAAATTTCCATTTCAGTGTAACATTTTAAATAAAGCTCATCTTGTGTCTATAAATTATATCAGATGGAGACTCGGAAACAACATTCTGGAACTGTGGTGAAGGAACGTTTATCCACATAATGTAAAATGTTCAAATAATCTTTTTTTAAATTCTTAAGCAGACTGCTGGGATGCATATTGGCCTAGAAATTCGCGTGGCCGGCTTGCCACAGGGGTAAGGATCGCGCGCGCTCTTACCCACCGCGCCTGCCGTTGTGTTTTGGGCCCACAGGAACTTCGGGTCCTGGGCCTCTCCCAAGAGCCGGCGCGCAGTGCTTGCGTGTTCCAGGGGCGCAGTTAGTGCGATGCGACCCCTGGGATCACGTGGACCATGGAGAGCCAATGGCAGCAGAGCATCTTTCATTCATAGATTTGACAGGAGACCTGTCAAATCTGTGAATTGAAATCGGCCCCAAAAGAACAGCTAAACCGCAAATAAATTTTTTTAAAAAACATCACATTAATAAAATAACTATAGTTAAATAAATTAACCACTTTAAACAAAAATTTAAATTTTTGAAAAAATTAAAATACTTTTTAAAAGTTATAAAAATAAACTTACCTTTCTTTAAAGTCTCTAAAAAAGATAATCCTGTTGAAAAAAATTTAAAATTATACTTAATTAACTACTTACCTTGTTCAAAAGGGGTCCTACGCCTCCTTTTTACTAGCGTAGAATCTTCAATACTTACCCTCGCGTTGAAACCTGAAAAAAAACCTAAGTGTGCTGCATGCGCGCAGCCTCTACTGCGCACGCGGTTCACCTAGGAACCGCCCCCTTCGCCATACCGGAAGTGCCGGTTTCCCGCGCATGCGCAATGCATGCAGGAAACCGGCACTTCAGGAATGAATACGGGTGAGTACACAGTCCGTACTCACCCGAGAACGGCCGAATTTTTGGGCCATTATTACTACCCAAAACCAGCAGATCTGGATTGTATAGATGGCTTCAAATACAAAACCTGCTGAATAAACTGTAGATTATTTGTCAGATATAAAACTATTTTCAGGAACTTAGAAAGCACCACCAACAAAATAATTTTTGATGAAGGAATTGGGTGAGGAACTGGGTCAGGACACCGTCCCTTCATTCTTTCCTTTAGACTGATGGGTACAATGTTTCTAACTCATCTGCATTTTACAGGTGACATCCACATTTCCAAACATCCAACACAAATGGAAATCTTCTACTCTCATCCACGTGTGGGCAGCTGCCAAAATTGCTCACTATTTCAGAATCATTCTGGAATGCAAAGATAAATCCCGGCTTCTATTCTCCACTGCTAACCATCTTCTTAAACCCCACTCCCCTGTCTCCTCCACCGTCACCTCCGACAACAAGTGCGAAGAGCTCATGGACTTCTTTGTCTCTAAGATTGAGACCATCCGTTCAGCTGCTTCTGCCACTTCCTTCCTTCTCTAGCCCACCGGGCCAAACTTCCTCTAAGGTTCCCCCTGCCCTAGCCCTGAACTCACATCTTTCTCCAGTTTCTCTCTGATCTTCCCTCATGACCTCTCTGTGCTCATCTTGTCCATGACAGCCACTTCCTGCTCCCTCCACCCTATTCCCACCAAACTGCTGACCACCCAACTTTCTTTTCTGACTCCCATGTTAGCTGACATTGTTAACGGTTCTCTCTCTCAGGTACTGTCCCCCTCTCCCTCAAAACTGCTGTCATCACCCCTCTCCTCAAAAAACCAACCCTTGACCCCTCCGTCGCTGCAAATGACCGCCCCATCTCCAAACTCCCTTTCCTCTCCAAAGTCCTTGAACATGTCACCTCCCAAATCCGTGCCCATCTTTCCCACAACTCCATGTTTGAATCCCTCCAATCAGGTTTCCGCCCTTGCCACAATGCCCACAGTGCCGAAATGGCTGTCATCAAAGTCACAAATGATGGCCTTTGTGACTGTGACAAAGGTAAACTATCCCTCCTCGTCCTTCTTGACTTGTCTGCAGCCTGTGACAAGGTTGACCACTCCATCCTCCTCCAACGTCTATCCACCGTCGTCCAGCTGGGTGGGACTACACTCGCCTGGTTCCATTCTTATCCATCTAATCGTAGCCAGAGAATCACCTGCACTGGCTTCTCTTCCTGCTCCCACATCGTTACCTCTGGTGTCCCCCAACGATCTATCCTTGGCCCCCTCCTATTTCTCATCTACATATTGCCCCTTGGTGACATCTTCTGAAAATACAGCATCAGTTTCCACATGTACACTGATGACACCCAGCTCTACCTCACCACCACTTCTCTCAACCCCTCCACAGTCTCTAAATTGTCAGACTGCTTGTCTGACATCCAGTTCTGGATGAGCAGAAATTTTCTCCAATTAAATATTGGGAAGACCGAAGCCCTTGTTTTCGGTCCTCGCCACAAACTCCGTTCCCTAGCCACTGAATCCATCCCTCTCCCTAACATCTGTCTGAAGCTGAACCACACTGTTCGCAACCTTGGTGTGATATTTGACCCTGAAATGAGTTTCCGACCACATATCCATGGCATAACTAAGACCGCCTATTTCCACCTCCGTAGCAGCACCCATCTCTGCCCTTGTCTCAGCTCATCCGCTGCTGAAACCCCCATCCATGCCTTTGTTACCTCTAGACTTGACTATTCCAACAGACTCCTGGCTGCCCTCCCACGTTCTACCCTATGCAAACTTGAGGTCATCCAAAACTCAGCTGCCCGTGTCCTAACTCACACCAAGTCCCGTTCGCCCATCACCCCTGTGCTCGCTGACCTACATTGGCTCCCGATTAAGCAACGCCTCGATTTCAAAATTCTCATCCTTGTTTTCAAATCCCTCCATGGCCACGCCCCTCCCTATCTTTGTAATCTCCTCCAGCCCCACAACCCCCCCGAGATATCTGCGCTCCTCTAATTCTGCCCTCTTGAGCATCCCTGATTATAATCGCTCAACCATTGGTGGCCGAGCCTTCAGCTGCCTAGGCCCTAAGCTCTGGAATTCCCTGCCTAAACCTCTCTGCCTCTCTACCTCTCTTTCCTCCTTTAAAATGCTCCTTAAACCTACCTCTTTGACCAACCTTTTGGTCATCTGCCCTAATTTCTCCTTATGTGGCTCGGTGTCAAATTTTTTGTCTAATAATACTCCTGTGAAGTGCCTTGGGACATTTTACTACGTTAAAGGTGCTATATAAATACAAGTTGTTGTTGTTGTTGGAAATACAGAATCCAGGGGAAAGAAATAATTTGCATTTATATAGCACCTTTCAGGATGTCCCAAGTGACATCAGGAAACTGACGAGATTGCAATGCTGGTTTTACGCACCGCCTGATTTTGCCCTCCATTGAGTGTAAAACCAGCCTTCCACCCAATGCCGTGGGTTTCCTGCCTGGGAATTTAGGTTAAAATTATCCCTGTAGTCACTGTTGTTTTGCACACAGCAAGGCCCCACAAACAGCAAGGAGATAACTGACTGGTTAATCTGTTTTGTTGGTATTGGTTGAGTGATAAATGTTGGCCGTGGAGTTTCCACTGTCCTTCTTAGAATAATGCCATGGAACCTTTTACAGCCACCTGAACAAGCAGATAAGGTCTCCGTTTAACATTTCATCTGAAAGACGGCATCTCCAACAAGGCAGCACTCCTTCAGTACTGCATTGAAGTGTTAGCCTAGATTATCTGCTCAAATCTTGGATTGTGCCTTGAACCCACATGTTTCTGACTCAGAGGCAAGAGTTCTACCACAGGTAGTTGGAAAAACTGAGTTGGGGCAGTTTAAAACCATTCCAAGTATGCCTATACCAACAGCATAATAGTGCCGGTATTTTGCCAATCACCTTTATAAAGGCCATTAGCAATATAAAATGGGGAGGAAGGAACCAAATTGGTGCAACAAAAGTAGCTTCTGTGGTTGGGGTGAGGTTGAGGTTAAGATACATCATTGTGGCAGCTGCAGGAAGCTATACTTGACTGATATTCCTCACCTTGATGAGCACCAAAGTTTGCTAAAAATTCATTACTCATTCTGCATGAGGGTAATATTTAAAATAAATTGCATATATTTCTTGTTCTTTATTTAAATAGCAAACGATTTGATCCCCTAACCCGGTTGGTCCCACCTTCATCTCCCTTCGCTGGCTCTGTGTTAGCTCGAGTAATAGTGTTGAAAGGCAGCCTGTCACCTGGGCACTGGGCACTGGGCCCAGGGTTTATATAGGTACGAGTATACAGACACAGTCTGCTCAACCCAACCACATGCAAAATAAGGGCAGCAGGAGTACAATATCAATGATTTGACCATTAACAATTTCAAATTTAAACATACCTATTTTTTGTACAATGCATATTACTATCATTGCTGTGCTTTAATTTTCTGTGCAACAAATACAATTTAAAAAAACTCCGAGGTGATCAGGCAAGTCCTGGGAAATGACAGTCACCTGGGGTGGCCATTTGGTAAATTTTCAGCTGACATTAATGTGACGGTGATGCAAACACTGATGTTGCAGAAATGAAGTTATTCAAATGTCAAGAATTAATATCACAGCAACACTAAATTACATAAATATACTCTGAAAACCCTTAAATTTCAAAAAAATGGGGGAGAAATTCGGTATCGGCCCGTTTGGGGCGCTAACTTTTAAAAGTTGGAAAAATTAGCCCAGGCACTAATGCTTTTCAACTTTTAAAAAATTCAGTTTTGCGCTCCAGGAAGGAAGTGGAGCGCTAAATCAAGCTCTCTACTTCCTTCCTGGAGCGCAACAGGCAGCAGGTGGGGTGGTAGGTGTGCAGCGCTGCCGCGTTGGAAGGCTCCTCCCCTCCCTTAAAGGGAAGGGTCATCGCTGCAGGCTCTGCAAGAGGGAAACTTACCTGGTCCCCGACGGCAGCCACGATCCAGCCCAATCAGTCCGATGCACTGCAGCAGAGTGCTGGGCCGATCGATCGCTGGCGACGAGAAATGAAAAAAAAGAGCATTTCAGATTTTTGTTCCTGCCTCAGCCTTCAAGTATCGCCCCCCGGAGGGCCCGGCCTCCCGATTAACGCCTCCTGCAGTTGCCGGTGTCATCGCCCGGTGATGCTGCAGGGGGCGGAACTGAAGTTCGGGTCCATGGCGCTACCGGGGTGATGCGCATGGCGATGCTGTCACGATCACTGGGCGAAGGAGATCGGGGCACAACGCCATACCGCTGCCGCACACCTCCCGCCGAATATAGCAGGAGTTGATATTTTTGCCACGCCCGGTCAGTAAGTGCTTAGTGTCCCGTTAGTGCCCCCCCCAGAGGCGCTAAGGTGCCCAATTTCTCCCCCAAGGTTACTTCTGCTCACCGTATCTTCTCTTCTGCCCATTTCCTTTCTCCTTATTTTATTATTTAACTTCACTTTTATTTTATCTAATCTAAACTAATCCATCTATTTGAAACCTATTGCTAAACAAAAATCTTGAAACACATACCTTACCTATCCTTCCACCTGGATCCCACATGGTGAGCAGCTCAAACTGACAGTAGTGCAGTGAGCTGTCACAAAATGCAGTCTTTATTTCATCCTTCAAACTCTGCGTTTCATATAACGATTGTTCTGATTGTTTGCCTGTTTCCAGTCTCAAATAATCATACACCACTGAAGGTGGCTATTCTGCCTATCGTGCCTGTGCTGGTTCTTTGAAAGAACCATCCAATTAGTCCCACTTCTCTGCTCTTTCCCTATAGCCTTGCAAATTTTTCCTTTTGAAGCATATATCCAATTCTCTTTGAAAATTGCTATTGAATCTGCTTCCATCACCCTTTCAGGCAGTGCATTTCAGATCATAACAACTCGCTGCATAAAAAAATTCTTATCTTCCCTCTGGTTCTTTTGCCAATTATCTTAAATCTGTGTCCTTTGGTTACTGACCTAGCTGTCAGTGGAAACAGTTTCTCCTTATTTACGCTATGAAAACCCCTCATAATTTTGAACACTTCTATTAAATCTCCCCTTTACCTTCTGTGCTCTGAGGAGAACAATCCCAGCCTCTCTAGTCTCTTTACATGACTCCACATCTGATAACATACGGGCAAGTTCAAGCTTCAAGACCTTGAGAGGTTACAGATATGAGAGTAGACATGCCACAGTGCCCACAGACTGCGAGCTTCTATTTACTTTTGACATTCAATTGTAACTTCCACTGCCACAACTTGTGGTATATCACTTAAGTAAAAATGTGGGCCATCTGATGCGTCCCCTGTCTCACAGTGATCACACAACAAGACATCCTGGTGATGTCAGAGACTTTTTTTTTACATATGATAAATATCAAATTGCATGTACCTGTATCTTTGGAGAGGGAAGAAAAAAATGTATGTTTCTAAATTTGGGGGCCATGACTCCACAATCCCGTGCCACTGCCATACTCTGGCAGATTAGTGCTTTCTCTGTACTAAGCAGTTGCACTCAATCACATTGGAATTCCTGGGCTCGGGCTATTTAAATAAAGTGGGTGGGATTGTCTGTAATCGTAGTGATACTCATTGGACGGGGGTGGAAAAAGCGGCGCTGGTCAGCCAGCCACTGGCGGCCTTTGCTGGCAGGTCCAGCAGAAGAAAGAACAATTATTCAAAAATTGGCCCTTTTTCAGAAAGCAGCTATTACAAGTTTCAGATCTTGCCTTGGGCATTCTCTCGGGTACAGCAATGCTGGTCATTCCAATAAGCGGACTGAGCCTCTAAAGTTTAGGGGTCTAAACATAGTGTCCAATATCTAATTCATTAATATTGAGGACCTGTAACATGCGTCCTCCTTGTGATCTGAACTGGATGCCGTGTCTTTTGAATATGCCACACACACGTCTCTCCAATCTTGTCAAAATCAGACCGAGAAAACACTTGGTAAACCAAGGCCAGATAGGAATCATTAAAATTGCTTTATTTCACAGACAGCAAGCAAACATACGGCAAAACAGTTATGATCAGACTCAGTAAATTCAATCAGTACAACTTGTTTTTGGGTAGTAATATAAAATAATAAACATGTTCCCCCACATCAGTAAATCACCTTGCTTGACTTAAATAAAATAACTTCTAACTACCCTCCTGCATTCTAACCTTCTGTGGCTAGGCGAACGCTTGCCCCAGCAGCTTTCTGTTTAATAACCTGACTGCCAGTGCTTCTGTCCCTATTTTATCTCTCTGCTCACAACCAAAGGGGAGGGCCAATGTCAGACAGCTCCTGTCAAACGCCAGAGACCAGGGATATCCAATCACAATGGGTGTTTATCAATCACTGAGACAGGCTAACAAATTGCTCATCTTTTACAGTCTTCAATGCCTAGCACATTAACTTTCATCCCAGTGCTTAAAAAAAAAAAATCTTGGGGAGATGCACTGCTTTGAAACCGCAAAGTTTAACTGTACAGGAAACTCTCGTTTAAACAGCACCTAAATATCCGGAATTCTCTATTAACCGGCAAAATTCATACTCCGAAAACAACACCTCAATAACCGTTTTGTTTTACTGTTAAGTAATTAAAGAGTTATAGATTACCCTCAACTGACAGTACTGTATTTAATCAAGCATCTTCCACCATCCATTTAACACAACATTCTGTAGGTGAGTACCCAATTACTGTATACTGCACATTTCTTGATTTTTTTATTTTTGTTTGTTAAAAATAGCCTCGGTAGATAACCCTCTCCGTCATCCGGAATTTTTAATCAACCGGCAGTATCCCGGTCCCGTCGGTGCCGGATACCAAAGAGTTTCCCGTATTTCTTTTTCCGAATCATTTCTGCGGACAAGCAACCGGAAAATCCTGAAACGTGACAGGCATTCTCCTTACAGCCATTGATCGCTTTCCCCCCGTATCCGGTAAGGAAGTCGACCTTTCAGAACCTGGTTGAGTCCCACCTCCATCTTCCTCGTAGTTTGGTATGCTAGTTTCCTGCAGGCATACAGTACATCGGGGTGGGGGGACTGGCGGTGGAACTGGCAGGAACTCTAGTGAGTGGCACCATCCTGCTAGTCCTGCTTCCATCGGTGACATCAGTTTCAAATGGGAGGGATGCAGGAACTGTCACTCCCACTACCTAGGCGGTGAACCAGTCCTGCCCCAGAATCCAATTCCGTCCACTGATATCATAATCCATTGTAGTTTTTGGGAGCCTTGAGCATTTAAGCATCTGTTCTGCAATTCTTTCGAAATATATCGATGCCAATATCACAGCAGCTACAGCAGAGTTACTACATTGAGTATTTATTGGCATTCCAGGCCATAGAGATTTAAGGATCCAACACATTCATGAAATAATGTTTTTTTTTTAAATTGAGGAAACTGGATGCAAGCCCACAGTGAGAGACATCACAAAGGTTGAAAGGAATAGGAGAGAAAGCTACAGTGATGCCTCATTACTAATGAGGTGCTCCTCTATAAATTCAATCACAATATAATCTGAATACTAATGGGTTTGTGACTAACTAAATGAAGGTATTCTCAATTGTTTGAAAGAGTTCCTTACTTTCTTTAAATTCTCTCGCATGCCATGAAACTGTGATGTTGGAGCCAACATGTGGAGGAGTTGAGTAATAACTCAGGAATTGTGAGCAAATATTCAGAAATTGCAGTTTTATGTTAATATATTTATATGTTTATAAATTACAGTATACTTCCTCCAACTCTGGCAATTGCAATGAATTTGTTTTTGAAATCCCCTCCATTAGGCAGCTTGATGGCACAGCATGTGAGTGCATTAACACAGTCGGATACTAAGTGAACTGCACACATTTTACCCCTTCAATTTCTCACACAACATGTCCCCGATCTCAGCCAGCTAACAGGGAGGGCAGGACCGAGTGAAGACAAAACAATTTTCTGGAATGGTATCCAAAGAGTGGAAAACAAAGATCGAAGGTTGGATCAATTGAGTACCATCCTTGGGGTGCAACTCCCCCTATTATTAATTTTAGGATAAGGACAGTGCGAGTATAAAACGGGCTTTCCTGTTTTGTACTCATGCCAACTTTTTTACTAAAATTATTGACAGGAAGAAGTACACCACCTTTGTTACACAGCAACATTGATTGATAAAGGTTGGGGAAGGGATGATTGGCGGAGAAAGCCAGAACGGAGTGAGACAAGCAAAAATCAATATTAAAATATGGGGAGGAGAAGAAAGTAATTTATTTTAAAGCTACCTTTGATAAGTGATAGTAATAGAATGCACAGCAAATTACATATAAGGGGTAGTTTTTATGAGTCTGTGCTCCCAGAGTGAAGCCTTGCCTGCCGGGAGACCGAATCAAAAATTCGAGCGCACACTGCTCATGATTTTCTGACCACTGTTCTCAGCAGCCGAGGCTCTTTGCCAGGATAGTGAAGTTGTGAAATTATCTCAGAATCAGCGTCTTTCACTGACAGTCATTGCCCCTGGTTGGGAAGCAGCGCTGTGATTTATTTACTGCACACTGCGGCTCATATTTCGGCACAGCCTAACTTGAATGAAGAATTCCTCCCATTGTTCTGCCATATGTGCACTATGCACAGAATGATTGTTTAACATTGCGGCTTGTAAAATGGAATCCGATCTCAGCTACTTCATCCCAAGCCCCGTAATCCATAAAGCATGTGTTGCCTACAATACAAGCAAATTACTCAGATATATCTTTTCACAGCATAATTTGTTTTGCACTTTAGTGTCTATATTATAGTACAGTCGCCAAGAAATCCAAATATTTGTGTAGACATTTATGCCTTATGCAGAACGAGGGAGAAATAAGAGTACACTAGTCATCAGTATTTTATTTTGCATTAGAGAATAACAATTAAAAGACTGAAGAATTATTGCACTTTTGCTTGTATTTCCTTAAAACCTTTTGATATTTTGCAATTGCCTAAAAATTGAAACAATTAAGTTGCTAAATGTGGCAAAATATTAAAGAAATACAATAATTACACTTGGTTGGGACTTGAGTACTTCAGAGACCTACAACTGCTACTTTTGCAATGGAGCAGGCAATTAAAGATTGTGCTGACACTTGAGCCCTGATTTTGAACACCACACCCACCCCCCCCCCCCCACACCGTCCGACAAGAATGGGATGAGCGGGGGTTAAAATTCTTGCAGCGGCCTACTCACCTGATCTTCGCTGGCCTCACACCATTTTAACAGGTGCGTTCTGGCCAGCAAGTGAGACCTGTGCACCAGGCAGGCGAGAGATTTACTGAAATTCGAAAGTCGTGGATCTAATGACGCCATTCAGACCCCGACTATATTTTTACCATTGCCGAGTGCCGGTCTTGCCAGGAGCACATGGTGCGAAGCAGCAGAAGGCCCAGAAACAGGCCAAAAAAAGGATTTAAAAAAAAAATGTTTGCTTGTGGAGCAGAAGTAGCAGGAGTATCCCTCCGACTCCCAAAGGAATCCTAGGAACCTGGGATTCCCTTTCTCGACCGCAATTGCCTACCCCCAACACTTACCTGACTGCCGGGGACTGTTCCCATGGGTCCTCAGCCTCGGCCTCCTGCCGGCCTGACACCATTGATGCCGGGTTCGGGCGGGAGTCAGGCCTGATATATTTAAATGAGGCCCGGGCCTCACGTCAACGAGCCGAGGCGAGCCTGAGACTTGCCCCTCTGACCCCACGCTCACCCCTCACCCCAGTTAAAATTGGGGCTTTGGTTACATTCACCTGGAACTTGTACATATCCTGCCTGTTCAGTGTTATGCATCTTGTATTCCAGTTTTAAAATCGCTACTACATTTTTAAAAAGCTATTAATAGGACACCAGTAAACTCTATTTCTCTCTCTTAAATTGTCTTATTTTCCTCCTGATATTAGGTTACAGTTAATTGTTTTCTATAACTTATAGGAAATTCTGTAGACAAGGGAATAATATCAAAACCGTTCTCTGCATCTAGCTCAGCCCTGCAATTAGTTGTTATAGTTTTGGGTAGAGTTACACTGCAGCTTCTGGTCTGACACGAATATTTTTAGAGTCCGATGCTCAGTTAGCAGACCTGAGTTGAATTGCCAGCTGGGCTTCGCAAGGAGCTCAGCGACAAAGGAGCTATGTGTTTGCATTCTAGGAGTGGTCAGAAGCCTCCTCTCCCTGACAACAGCTTTCCCTATTTTCCTTCCCATACAAGCATACGCAATTTTTTTCTATCGCCTATAAGAATCCCTTTAAATAGATCTAAAAAATAAATGTATAAAGTCACCAAGTCTGTTCACCCTAGAGCTATATTATCCCAATCATGGAACACCAAGTAATGTGAAAGTGTCTACTGGAGGTGGTCTCAATCCTTTCACTTGGGAATCAGGTTAAGTGCTGAATCCAGATTTACACAACTTTAGCAACCATGTAGAATGAAATTAACACTACAGGTGTAGTGTGAATGCAGCCTTGGTTTTATCATCTATCAGTCATTGTAGCCATCTTTAATCGAGTGAGAAGGCATATCCATCACTGCCGAGCTATGTTACAAAAAAAACACCTCACCGATAAAAAAATGTTGTAAGCAAAAACTTTCTGAGAAGACTCACAGCAAAAAAAATGAGTCTTCAGAGTCTATCTGCTCCTTTAAATACAAACTCCATTAATCCTGTGTTATCTGGCGCATTAGTAGGCTAACACGTGCAACAGTTATCCACATAAGTATGACCTGCGTGGAGCCATTAGAAACCAATTGCAGCAAAAATGCACTTGACTACGATACAGCCCTCCAGGGAGAAAGATCATTATCTCCTTTTAATTATGTTAATTACATTATTTCAATTAAAAGACTGACCTTTTAAAGCAGTGAGCTGCAGTGAGGACCCAACAGCTGCCAATGAGAGTGGCACCGCACAGCAATCTCCCGTCTCCGTGGGATGCTCTCAGCCGGATGGCTGCCTGCCAAGGCCACCCGCCTCTGTGTAAGGCAGGAAGCCAAACATTAAAAAGACATTATTCAGGACACAGAAGCAGAGGCCTAGCAAACGCAATTAAAGAGCTTGCACATGGATCTTGACACACACACCAACAGAAAATCTCGCCCTTGCAGATGAGTCGTAAGCTCTTGCCTGTTGTTGTTTTGACAGCTAAGGCTAGAAATTGACTGTTTCAAATACATTTCTATTATCTACTAAACTGAAGAATTGAATACAATAGCATTATCATACGGGGTGTTATTTTTCAACTCTCAAGTCGTTTACATTGCAGAAGCACTTCACAACGTGCTGAGGCTGCCGGGGCTCTGAAATCTTTTTACATTGCTGTCTGGATTCAGACCACTAAAAAAAAGAATTTGCATTTATATAGTGCCTTTCACCACCTCCGGATATCCCAAAGCACTTTACAGCCAGTGAAGTACTTTTGAAGTGTCGTCACTGTTGTAATATAGGAAACACGGCAGCCAATTTGCACACAGCAAGGTTCCACAAACAGCAACGAGGTAATGACCAGATAATCCATATTGTTTAGTGATGTTGGTTGAGGGATAAATATTGGCCAGGACACCGGGGAGAACTCCCTTGCTCTTCTTCGAAATACTGCCATGGGATCTTTTACGTACACCTTAGAGGGCATTCTGCGCCAGTCCGATGTTCCCTCAGTCTTTGAGCCACCAAGACAAACCAGAGGGTGGCTACTGGGTGACAAGGGCTATCCGCTGACCACCTGGCTCATGACTCCATTCCGCAACCCAACCACACGTGGGCAGTATGCGCACAATGCTACCACACGGAATCTGAGAGCAGACCATTGGTGTCCTTAAACAGCGCTTCCGCTGCTGGGCTGCTCTGGAGGAGCCATGCAGTAATCACCAGAATGCGTCACAAGATTGGTCGTGGTCTGCTGCATGTTCCACAACCTCGCCAGCATACGGTGACCAGCTGATGAAGAGTCATGGGGGAAAGATTGGGTCGCGCCCCCTTTGGGGTGCTAACTTCGCTGGGGCGCTACTTTTAGCACCCTGAAAAAGTTAGCGCCCCCGTGCCGGAAATTGAATGGTAGCGCCCCAAGCAGGAGGCGGGGCGCTACTGGAAACGCTCCCGCTCCCTCTTGGAGCGCTACCATTCAATATCGCGGTGCTACGTGCAACAACGCCAAGCGTGTCGGCACGTAGAGCTGCGGTATTACAGGCCTCCCTTCCCCTGATTAAAGGGAGGGGCCTAGCGCAACACGCACTGGGGCCCTGCTGGACCACTGGGGAGCGGGGTGCCGGGAAAAGAGCCCGACACTCAAGAGGAGTGCCGGGCTGACCGATCACGGCCGGCACCTCACAGGAGGAGGCGAAAGGGGGCAGGTGCTGGCAGGCGGCCCAAAAAGAAAAATTGCCACCCGGCACCTGCCCTTTAATTTGCGCCACCGCGGCCACAAACACTGCACCCTGACCCTGTCGGACATATCGTCTGGCGGTAGGTCAGGGGGCGCGAGCGAAGTTTGCGGCCGGGGCACGAGCGGGGCACTGCGCACGGCGATGACATCATCGCCAGAGGCGCAGCACCGTGGGGGGCTGCCGCTGTGGCTAACCTCCCACTGAATTTCGCGGGAGACGTTAGTGGCGCCGCGCCTGGGTGCTAGGTGCTTTGCGCCCAGTTAGCGCCCCCTTGGAGCGCTAACGGGAGGCACAAAGCAACCCAATTTTTCCCCCATAGAATCATACATACAACAGAATCATATTTATTTTATTTATTCTGTTTTTATCAGAAGAGGAGGAGGAAATGGAAGAGGAGGAAGTGGAAGAGGAGGAAGAGGAAGAGGAGGAGGATGAAGCAGAAGAGGAGGAAGTGGCTGCTGCATGGCTGGTGGAAGGCTGCTGACTTTCAGTGAGGAAGACTGCAGATGGCCTTGCAGGACGACCTCGGCATGGGCAGCAGCAGTCTGGGCTGGCTGGCTGACAGGCAACAGCAAGGGCACTGGTGGAGTCGGAGGACGAATGCTATCATCCTGAGAGAAGACAGCAGGTTCTTGCTCCATGGAGCCACTGCCACTCCCCCAGGGCAGCGCCTCAGCATTCCTAGCCAACTGGTGAAGCACAGATTGCTGGACTGCTGTGACACCCTACAAGCCCCTTTTACCAGCCACACAGGTAAACGCAGCCATGATGGCAGCAGTCTCAGCTTGTGTGGCAGCTAGCTGAGCCTGCATGCGAGCAGTCTGAGCTTACATGGCAGAAGTCTGAGCTTCCACTGCAGCACTCAGATGTTGGGAGGCTTCTGCTTGTGCTTCAATGGAAGCTGAGACATCGGCCATCAGACGCATGAATCTGCTCACCCCTTCCATGCTAGAAATCATGGGCTTCAAGCTCTGCGCAAAGCCGTGTGCAAGGTTGGTGCCAGGCTCCTCCATGCTCCTTGGCATTGCACTCAGGCTTTCTGGCAGGCCTGCCAATGCACCAAACATTTACTTGTGCATACCCATCAGTGTTCTTCTGTAGGCCACCCCATCAAAGTCCTCATCTGATTCCTCCGCAGCAGTGTGCAACCTCGCCTTCTGGTGAGCTGGCACCTGTGCTACCCTTTCCCCCTGCCCTGGCTGCAGTCCACTCGTGCCCAGTGACTCACCACTTGCAGATCCCACCTCTAAGCTACCTTGTAACCTACATGCAGTGCCAGTATCTGAGCTGGTGGTTGCGAGTGTCAGATCGAGTGACAGTGTTTCTTCTTCATCATCACTCTCCTCTCCCTCTTCTACTTGCATCACTAGCTGGGCAGGTTGGATTTCTTGGGTCTCTGAAATGAGAAAGGCACAAGGGTAGGCTTGCAGCAGTGGTAAGTGTGTGAGGGTGAGGTGAAGCTATGAATGAGTCGTGTTTGGTAGAGATTGATGGTAGGTGAGTGATGGGGGTGTGGTGCATTGAGCAGTGTGTGAGGCTAGTGGTGCACTTGAAGATGAATTCACTGACCTTGACTACTAGTGTGAGGTCACTAAACTTCTTCCTGCACTGCGTCCACGTCCTTGGGGTTACACTGCTGGCAGTCACCACAGCGGTTATCTGCTCCCACTGCATTTTACACTGTTGCCTGGTGAGCCTCCTGACCCCCTGTGGAAAGAGGACCTCTCTCCTCCTATCCACCTCCTCCAACAAGGCCTCCGGCGCTGCATCTGAGAACCTTGGTGCACGTTCTCTCCCCTGTTGTGCTATCATTAATTGTTGTTCACTGTCTTTCCCAACCAGTTCAATGAGCTTCTGCAGGCAGAATGCACCTCCCCTTTAAGAGGTGAAGACTGCCTTTAAGTAGTGCAGGCTAGCTTTAAGTGGTGCCAGCCTCGCACGAACTTGGGCTCCCTGCTGAACGTTCAGCCACTCAGCAGCACATTCAGCACTGGGCTGAACACCACGATCATGGAAATGAGCAGGCAGCATGAAGTTCGTGTGCTGCCTGCATTCCTCTGAACGGGCGTGGGTTGATCGATCATCACAATTCTCATGCCCGTTTTCGGCGGCAAACCAATTTCTAGTCCGCACTGGCTGATTTTTCATTGCCTAGTCCAGAGCATAGAGGCTATTTGCAGTGGTTTAACTGCTGCTCCACATGCCTCCTTGTTCCTGCCATGAAAATGCCATTGATGGCACACTTGACATCAGAGGCACGTTCATAGTTTAAACAGGGCATAAAATTCAAGCTGAACATTTACAATGATAGTTGCACTGACCATATGATTATTCATCCAGTGTTTAAAAATTGTTTAGCTCAATACTCATATGGTACTGGTAACCTTTCCAATGCCAGATCAAATTATACCAACAAGTTTTAGCACAGATCTTTGCATTGTGCATTCATTCTCTCAAGTATTGTGACGTATCTTTGTACAACTGTTTAACATGCATGCTTTACCAACCCATTGACTGGGTCAACAGAACAGCAATTTTTGCGTACATTATGACACCCTGAGTTAACACACTCTGACAGCAATGTTACTTTATGTTAAGTAAAGTGTAAATTACTCAGATAATGATTTCCTAGGGAAATAGCCTTTTTGCAATAATATACTTACTGACCTTAAGGAATTTTTCCCACCAATGATCCGTTTCTGCCGTTGGTTCAGTAATCGTAAGCCACAGAGAGAGGACACATACCCTAAAATATTTAAAAGCAATGATACCCAAATTTATTCATTTTGGAATGTGTGTTTACCAAAGCCTTGAACAATGACAAAAAAAAATTCCCCAAATAACTAATAATTCAGACATGTAAATGTCCATGTAATAGTCAACCATTGTTTACAATGCCAGAAACAGCATCTTCTAAGAAGCAGTCCGTAGAAATTATGGTGCTAATGACTTTTTCTCCAAATTTGGAATACTTTCTTAGTTTCTCCCCATTTCTTCTCACACAACTGTACAGCTTTTCATTGCTTCTCTTGCACCTACAGCAGAGCATACAATGCAGCTGCAACTTTTAATTGAAAATCTTGGCATAGAAGGGGCTGACTCTTGCTGTGGTACTGTTCCATAGACTCTCCAGTACCTCACCCAAGTGGTCATTCTTCATGTGTGAACCCAAACTGGAAGTGTTAGTAGGCTATTCTCCATGAAGGGCAGCTGAACTAGGTCGGCTCTTGTTTTCACTTGATACCTGCAAACGCGCACTTTCCAGCTGGTTTCATTGGATAGAGATCAGGAGCAAGAACCCTGAGAGCACTGAGTCCAATTGGAGTGGCTTAGAACATCTAACACAGCAGAAACTGGGAATCAAACCTAGATGCTTCTGGTCTGTATGGGGTAACACTGCTCGAGGAGTGCCTACTGGCACTAGGCCATCGATGGAGCAACAGCAGGGTCCAATTTTAACCCGGGCCAAGGCAAGCGCCAAATCCCCCCAACCTCAGCAGCATGAGGCCCTGGTGACTTTAACTCCTGGGCTTCACATGCATGTCCTCATTCAGTTGCCCGCCCAAAACCGATGGGAAGCAGCAGCTGGCTGGCTGCGGGAGGGGAAAGTTGGATGGCAACAGGCCGCCGGCTGGGACTGAAGGAATGGTCACCAGTACTCAGGTAAGTTGCGTGGAGAGGGTTTTAGGAGGGTCTTGCGATTGTGAATGAGTGGGTGGGGGCAAGGAGGCCTAAACCTTCCTCCTGGCCCCACAAGGAAAGTAAAAAACATACCTGCTTGCGCATCTTCTGGGTCCGGTGGGCAACCCAAATTAAAATCTAACCTATTTTTTATGCAAACATTACCACAAGTGGCCATTAAAACTGTGGTGTCAATTGCAATATTTTTTAAGATGGAATAAGATAAATATTTAAAGAAGAAAAATATTAAAGGGTACGTGCAAAGCACAGGAAAATAGCTGTCAACTTTAAACCCATTTTCCTGCTCTTTGCCTGTAACCTTTAATATTGCGAAGCTGCCACTGCTCTAGACACAGTCGGCCAAAGTTGTCTTCTCCTGTGCTTAAATTTCTATGATTTTATGATTACTATGTGGCTTTAAACATCTTCTATGTATTTTACTTATGTACTGTTGAAAACTAAATGCAGCAGATAAACAGTTGCAAAATTGCCATTGTGTTAGCTTGTGAATTTATACTGAAAACCGTCACCTTCCTGCAGAAGCAGTTCTATAATATACTAGGGTTGCAGGTTTGGTATATGACCCATTCACATTATGGGACGGACTCCACAGTAACAGAGAAATAACTGCGTGCCTACAATTTTGTACCTCTGCAGTTGTTTAAAAGCTGGGAAACCAAATAAAAGTACAAATTGAGCTAGATACAGGAAACTCTTTATTAACCGGCACCCAAATATCTCTCTTAACCGGCAAAATTCTTGAGTAGGTAACCGGGGTTTTCCTTCATCTCTCGTTTAAAATTAACTTTAAAAAAAACCCCGAGGCGTTTGCCTTGTATCGGAGCGTGTAGATTGGGAGGGGAATGTGCAGCCCGGGTAGGCAGCGGACACGACAGATGGTCAGCTGGCGTTCCCCGGGGAGACGGAGCTCCGAATGCAGGCGCATGTCAATGTGTACGGGGCTCTCGTACGTTGGGAGATATAACTCGCCGTTATCCGGACTTTTTGATTAACCGGCACCACGCCGGTCCCGTCGGTGCCGGTTAATAAAGAGTTTCCTGTAAATCTATATCAAGAAAAAGGCCAACAGCATTTTGGGTTTATAAGTAGAGGTATACAATACAATAGTAAAGATAATAAATTTGTTCAATTGATAAGGAGGAGGTACTAGAAAGGCTGGCTGTACTTAAAGTAGATAAGTCACCAGAATCGGATGGGATGCATCCTAGGATGCTGAGGGAAGTAAAATTGGAAATTGCGGAGGAAATGACCATAATTTTCCAATCCTCCTTGGATACAGGGCTGGTGCCAGAGGACTGGAGAATTGCAAAAGTTACACACTTGTTCAAAAAAGGGTGTAAGGATAAACCCAGCAAGTACAGGCCAGTCAGTTTAACCTTGGTAGTGGGGAAGCTTTTAGAAACGATAATCCAGGACAAAATTAACAGTCACTTGGAGAAGTATGGATTAGTTAAGGAAAGCCAGCACAGATTTGTTAAAGGCAAATCTTGTTCAACTAACTTGATTGAATTTTTTGATGAGGTAACAGAAAGGGTTGATGAGGGCAATGCGGTTGATGTGGTGTACATGGACTTCCAAAAGGTGTTTGATAAAGTGCCACATAATAGGCTCGCCAGCAAAGTTGAAGCTCATGGAATAAAAGGGACAGTGGCAGCATGGTTACAAAATTGGCTAAGTGACAGAAAACAGAGAGTAATGGTGAACGGTTGTTTCTTGGACTGGAGGAAGGTATACAGTGGTGTTCCCCAGGGGTCGGTTTTAGGACCACTGCTTTTCTTGATATATATCAATGACTTAGACTTGGGTGTACAGGGCACAATTTCAAAATTTGCGGATGACACAAAACTTGGAAGTATAGTGAACAGCGAGGAGGATAGTGATAGACTTCAAAAAGACATAGATAGGCTGGTGGAATGGGCGGACACATGGCAGATGAAATTTAACGCAGAAAAGTGCAAAGTGATACATTTTGGTAGGAAGAACGAGGAGAGGCAATAGAAACTAAAGGGTACAATTCTAAAGTGGGTGCATGAACAGAGAGACCTGGGGGTATAGAAACATAGAAACATAGAAACATAGAAACATAGAAACATAGAAACATAGAATCTAGGAGCAGGAGTAGGCCATTCGGCCCGTCGAGCCTGCTCCGCCATTCAATACGATCATGGCTGATCATCCAAATCCAGTACCCTGTCCCTGCTTTAATCCCCACAGTACACATATCCCACCCAACCCCCGTAACCCCACGTATTTAATTCCACCTAACATCTCCCATCCTATCCCCATAACCCCACATATTTAATCCCCCCTAACACTAAGGGTCAATTTATCATAGCCAAATCAACCTAACCCACACATGTGCACAAATAGTTAAAGGTGGCAGGGCAGGTTGAGAAAGTGGTTAAAAAAGCATACTGGATCCTGGGCTTCATAAATAGAGGCATAGAGTACAAAAGCAAGGAAGTTATGATGAACCTTTATAAAACACTGGTTCGACCTCAACTGGAGTATTGTGTCCAATTCTGGGCACCGCACTTTAGGAAGGATGTGAAGGCCTTGGAGAGGGTGCAGAATAGATTTACAAGAATGATTCCAGGGATGAGGGACTTCAGTTACGTGAATAGACTGGAGAAGCTGGGGTTGTTCTCCATGGAGCAGAGAACGTTGAGAGGAGATTTGACAGATGTGTTCAAAATCATGAGGGGTCTAGACAGAGTAGATAGAGAGAAACTGTTCCCATTGGTGGAAGGGTCGAGAACCAAAGGACACAGATTTAAGGTGATTGGCAGAAGAACCAAAAGCGACATGAGGAAAAACTTTTTACGCAGCGAGTGGTTAGGATCTGGAATTCACTGCCTGAAAGGTTGGTGGAGGCAGAGTCAATTGTAGCTTTCAAAAGGGAATTGGATAAGTAGCTGAAAGAAAAAACATTTCAGGGCTACAGGGAAAGGGCGGGGAGTGGGACTAGCTGAAGTGCTCTTGCCGAGAGCCAGCATGGGCTCGACGGGCTGAATGGCCTCCTTCTGTGCCGTAACCATTCTATGATTTTCCTCGATTCGCTCCACCTAGGTGATTCTTAACACCCAAGCACTACAAATGGAAAATCTGTCCTAGCAACTTTACGGATGTACCTAATGGCTCTGCCAGCAACCAATTCTTGTTTTGTTGAGCGCAGATGAACATCCTTCTATGCTCCTGGAAGTTGTATCATTAAAAAGCAACTGGAGCCCCGATGTTAACCTAACCCGTCCGGCGAGAACAGGGTGGGTTCGGGTCAGATGCCCACTTTGCACTTCACCCGATTTTATGCTTCATTGATCTTCAAGAGATCACAAAAGTTTTCTGCATTTTTCCTTTTTGAATGCCAGTCATATTAATATTCAGTGGAGTGGATGTCACATACTGACAGACTATTCATAAAAATTGAGCATTTTTGCACAGAAAGGTTCAGCACCATGTGGCTTTTATGTATAGAATGTTACAATATTCCATTTGCAACCCTCAGAGATGTGGCTCACAAATAAGAAAAATGTTCAGTTTTCTAGCTGCCTGAAAACCCGCAGACTACGTTTGCAGCGTGGCGGTAACATTATCATGCCAGCAGGCTGGTACTTATAAAGCTCTTTGTCCCATTCATTTCAATGAAGAATAAAAAACTCCTTCATATTTCTCTGCTGCAGGCCATCAATCATTTAGCTTTGGTTTTGCTGTATTCTCCACTGCTAACCGTCTTCTTAAACCCCTCTCCCCTGTCTCCTCCACTCTCACCTCCGACAACAAGTTTGAGGAACTCATGGACTTCTTTGTCTCCAAGATTGAGACCATCCATTCAGCTGCCTCTGTCACTTCCCTTCCTTCCCTAGCCCACCAGGCCAAACTTCCTCTAAGGTTCCCCCTTGTCCTAGCCCTGAACTCACATCTATCTCCAGTTTCTCTCTGATCTCCCCTCATGACCTCTCCGCGCTCATCTTGTCCATGAGACCCACTTCCTGCTCCCTCAACCCTATTCCCACCGAACTGCTGACCACCCAACTTCCTTTTCTGGCTCCCACGTTAGCTGACATTGTTAATGGTTCTCTCTCCTCAGGTACTGTACCCCACTCCCTCAAATCTGCCGTCATCACCCCTATCCTCAAAAAAACAACCCTTGACCCCTCCGTCCTTGCAAACTACTGCCCTATCTCCAACCTCCCTTTCCTCTCCAAAGTCCTTGAACGTGTTGTTGCCTCCCAAATCCGTGCCCATCTTTCCCGCAACTCCATGTTTGAATCCCTCCAATCCTGTTTCCGCCCCTGTCACAGTACCGAAACGGCTCTCATCAAAGTCACAAACGACATCCTTTGTGACTGTGACAAAGGTAAACTATCCCTCCTCATCCTTCTTGACTTGTCTGCAGCTTTTAACACGGTTGACCACTCCATCCTTCTCCAACACCTCTCCACTGTCGTCCAGCTGGGTGGGACTGCACCCGCCTGGTTCCATTCTTATCTATCTAATCATAACCAGAGAATCGCCTGCAACAGCTTCTCTTCCTGCTCCCGCATCGTTACCTCTGGTGTCCCCCAAGGAACTATCCTTAGCCCCCTCCTATTTCTCATCTATATGCTGCCCCTTGGCGACATCATCTGAAAACACAGCGTCAGTTTCCACATGTACGCTGATGACACCCAGCTCTACCTCACCACCACTTCTCTCAACCCCTCCACGGTCTCTAAATTGTCAGACTACTTGTCCGACATCCAGTTCTCGATGAACAGAAATTTTCTCCAATTAAATATTGGGAAGACCAAAGCCATTGTTTTCGGTCCCCCGCCACAAACTCCATTCAGTAGCCATTGACTCCATCCCTCTCCCTAACATCTGTCTGAGGCTGAACCACACTGTTCGCAACCCGGTGTCATATTTGACCCTGAAATGAGCTTCCGACCACATATCCGCGGCATAACTAAGACCGCCTATTTCCACCTTCATACCATCGCACGTCTCCGCCCTTGCCTCAGCTCATTCGCTGCTGAAACTCTCATCCATGCCTTTGTTACCTCTAGACTTGACTATTCCAACGCACTGCTGGCTGGCCTCCCACATTCTAACCTACGTAAACTTGAGGTCATCCAAAACTCGGCTGCCCGTGTCCTAACTCGCACCAAGTCCCGTTCACACATCTCCCCTGTGCTCGCTGACCTACATTGGCTCCCGATTAAGCAACGTCTCGATTTCAAAATTCTCATCCTCTTTTCAAATCCCTCCATGGCCTCGCCCCTCCCTATCTCTGTAATCTATCAGCCCCACAACCCCCTGAGATATCTGCGCTCCTCTAATTCTGCCCTGTTGAGCATCCCTGATTATAATCGCTCAACCATTGGTGGCCGTGCCTTCTGTTACCTAGGCCCTAAGCTCTGGAATTCCCTGCCTAAACCTCTCCGCCTCTCTACCTCTCTTTCCTCCTTTAAGATGCTGCCTAAAACCTACCTTTTTGACCAAGCTTTTGGTCACCTTCCCTAATTTCTCCTTATATGGCTCGGTGTCAAATTACTTGTCTTATAATACTCCTGTGAAGTGTCTTGGGATGTTTTACTACGTTAAAGGTTCTATATAAATACAAGTTGTTGTTGTTGTAGTGAGCTTCCTGAATCTAGGCTGTTGAACCAATGGTTGCAAACAACCGGGAAAACTCTTTCCACATCAAAATTTTTACAGCTTTTTCTTTACACGTTCATGTGCTGCTGCACTACCCCTTCAGCTCTGATGGCAGGGCAGGGTGTACTGGGCTGCAGGTTTCTTCATGTTGTCCAGGCTCCTCATGATTGATTAATGGGAGGTGCGCTTCTGCGGATCAAGACTAGTCCTACCAGTAGTTCTTCAATCCTGAGCACCCTGTTATTGTGCAGTATCTTCAAGGGCTGTCAAAGCTTGTCCAGTGAGGGCAGACAAGCTTGAATGTCAGCTGAGGCCAAGGCTGCTACTTTTTGACAAGACCAAACCTAGCCAGGGAACAGTAGAGGAATGGAATAGAGAGTAAGATTAAAACTCAAATTCTGATGTTTCTTTCCTGTTGTTAAGAACTAATTGAAAACCTTTATCAGTCATGGCTCACAATTTAAGACACAAAAGTACGTGCTGGAAAAAAACTCCTGTTTTAAAATCCAAACATTTGGGCCCCGATATTTACAGGAAGGTGGGGAGGGAGTGGGGGGGAACATGGTAGCAGGGGGGAAACATGGAAATCCCGAGAATGTGGAGGTCCTGCTGAATTTAACATTATAATTCTTTTACTCCATTTCCTACTCGGCAGCCGGGCCGATTGACAGCCTGGCCAGTTGCAGAAAGCCACAGGCGGGGACCCTTGGGGATGTTCCCCGGCAACCGGGAAAGATCATGGGGCAGAAGTAGGGGGTCGGCCTGGCAATCGGTAGGGAGAGATCACAGCGCAGAAGGCTCGGGGGTTTGGAGGGGTGGGCGGTTGGCTGATCGCGACAGAAGATTTGCTTGGGGAGCTGGGGGGAAGCACTCCCGCTCCTCCTGACCCACAAGCCGTGATATAAAAAACACTTATCTGCTTGATCCGGCTACTCCCATCTGCATTTCACTGCCAGGTTTCCTGAGCCCTGGGAAACCCGGCCAGCCAGCTTTAAATTTAAATACAATTGCACTATGGGAGCCTGATTTAAATATTATAATGAGGTATCCCGCCTCTCAAGAGCAGGAAACAGACATGCCACACAACCCACAGCCGTAAAAATGGCAGCTGCCGCGTATGTGGTGGGTTGGGATCACATTACACGATTTAACATTTTTAAATGCCCTCTGACCCTCTCCTGCCCATCATGGGGGGTTAATATTCCCCCTTTGGTGTTCAGTTTTCACTTCAGAAAAAAAATTCTGAAGCGCCCGCTCAAAAAACAAATTGGTCTGTCCAAATTGGTTAAGTGACTGAACTTGAACTCCTGATCTTCGGAGATGGGAGTACAGCGTGGTCCCACTTGAGCTAGCCAACCACCTGTAGGCGTTCCTAGTCCACTAAAATGAAGAAGTGGGGCCTCATCAGTATCAGTGAGCTGCTGGTATGAATGATGATTTCATGAGTATGTACTGCAGAGACACGAGGCCCAATTTTGTGAAAGTGGCAAAATCTGTGCCAGGGAAAAGTTGGCTGGCTGTCTCGCCCAAGCTAGCCCACAGGGCACTGAGATGACAGTGTCCAATTTTACAGGGTTAGCTCATTTGAATAATTAGCATAAGCTCTCAGCCCATCTTCGGCCTTGTGCTCGAGAAAAAAACAACAGTTGGCCAGCATCTTAAATTTAAAGAGATGTGAGCACTGAAAAGGTAAGTGGCCGTCTATTGGAGCAAATATTGTTTCACCTTCATAAAGCTTTCCAATGGGTTTTAATTATGTGCTAGCCTTCGCCAAGGCATGATTGTGGGTAAAGTGATGGGTATCTGTACGAAGTGGGTGCAAGGAGTTTTGCATGGATTGGCATTTCAGACAAGAAGTTGCAATGGTCTATCCAGTATATTGGTGTCCTCTGCAATGCCCTGCTCTTAAAAACCCTGATAAGTTGTCGGTAGGCCAGTCTCCAAGGGAGTGTGGCAACATCCTTCTTGAAGTGGAGGCACCAAAGACAGGTCTCCTCTGGCATGCCCACAAAGGACTATCTAGGTCAGCAAATGTCAATACTAGGCATGGGATAGGTGTCGACATAATGCATGAGGTATAGTTGCTCTCTTGTTCCCTGAAGAACTGCTGTACCTCTTCCAAATCTAGGAGTGCCATTTGAATCCCAAAGTAGTGCCCATCCTGCCCGTATTGCAAACAAAATAGCAGCTGGAAACGAGACAGTTATGAGAAATGTATTGTAAAGCAAAAAATCACGCCTAAACCAAAGTCAACATCTCCCAATAAAAATGCAGATATAGCAATAGAATAAGCAAAGAAATACTTTACAACCAAAAATTAACACGTGATTCTAACCTTTAAGAAGCTTGCTCCTCTCGGCCAGGCCACTCACACACCGCAGTTCCCGTTTTAAATCACCGAACAGCACTTCAGGGGGGAGGTGGCCAGAAAGCCGTAAGATCCAATGAGGGACCTAGTTAAGTCATTCTTGGAGCCATAATGAGGTATCCATTTGCCATCAACACAGCCTCAGAAATGACAACATTTGTCTTAGCTGCAAAATGTGGCCCTTTGTAAATCATGCTAGCCCAATTCCCCAACCTGCACTTGCCCTTAGAGTTAGGCTTGGCACTGACAGCGGAGCCTCATAAAATTGGTCCTTTGAGGTAAAAGCAATTTTCCATTTGTTCACAGTTATTCTTAGTTAAGATCAGGTATCAACACAGGGGGAAGTTTACTTCTGTGCACTAAGTATAGCAAAAGTATAAACCCATTTATAAAGATGCACTTATGATTTTATTAATCCTACTGCTCAGCGGAAACCTTCCTCCACAATAACTATTTAGACAACTGATCTAGTCAATAGAAGTTAAAAATGTTCACCTATGTTGCCTAGGTTTCCCGCTTTTTTGCCACTATAGTCACAGATCACACCTGCATCCTCACTGTGTCGACAGTTGTGTGTTCCAATGTCTTGCTTGATGCAATCTTCCAATGTTTGTTCAGTCCCAGTGCATTTCACATTATCCATGTGTATCGGCCCCACACCATCTCCAAAATAAGCCAGTGACCTTGCCTTGGCTGGGCCCCTTAAAGCAAAACACATGTGATGCTCAGAAGACATCAGACCTTACAGCTTCTTTTATTGTTAACACATTTTTAACATAGTTAATTTCAAAGGAAGTGTCACAATCTTGAAATTATATTTAAAGTTCTACATCCATTGGTCATTCTCCACTGACTGACTACTTTGATGTCCATGTGACGACCATAAAATACCACAAGCCACAAAAATGTTAGGTAATGTAATGTATTGGAACCCACAACATTATGCCAAAGGGCAACAGGACATGGAATCCATGTGCCCCATGCAGTGAGTTCCCAATTTCATCTATGCCAGAAGGAGACAGTCCATAGACAGGGGCAGCTGCTCCCCCACAGGAAGGTAGAATAAGGCCACTGATGCTAGGCCATCCCTGCTACTGGCTGGACATGAGAAGCATTGACAGACTCCTGGGAGCCGGTTTCCTGCTTTCCCATTTTGATGGATATGGTGCAGGGAGATGTTCAACATGAGCATGGAAGAAAAATAAAAAAGTTACAAACAAAATCAACAGTTGGGGAGTTTCTTTAACCCAGATTGCACTCCATTTTTCTCGCATATATACAAGAAAATAAAGTTAGCAAACATTCTAATGTAACCTTGTCACTTGTGTTATCAATCTGTGCACTGATTTTACGCTTCTCCCCAGGGATTACATGGCTCCGGGTGGGGTGGGGAGTTTATGTATTGTGATACACAATACATCACAACTGAATGGGACAGGCTGGATGGAGGGACTGGATTTTCTGCCCCTTGTTTTTTGTGCTTCAGGAGCAAAAGCGGAGCTCACTAAATTGAGAGGCATGCTCCCCATGATTTTCTATTACTAATTTAAATAGGCAGTATATGTTAAGCAGAATGCCCATCATTTCCTGATATACACTCCAGGCAAGCAAGGATCCCCACTAGCAATGCAATTTGATAACATTGGTCCAGTAAAGTTGCCCAGGATTAGACTGCTGGCTGAGTGCTTAGACATTGAGACCATAGAAACCAAGTGGACTATTGCACAAATTGTGCTGCCAATAAGATGGCACCATATCTTTGATTGAGGACAAAATGAGTCTCAAATTCTGAATATTGACTGCAAACTTCACTACCTGATAAATTAATGTTTCCGTAAACTGAATAGAAATTCAAAATGATTTGCTATATGCATCCTATTGATTACTGAATATTGTTAGCTGAAACTCCTATTAAGTAGATACATTACATTATGTGAACACGCCTGAAATTTTCTAATGCCAATGGCATGGGGACTCGCAAAATTTACCAATGTATTTTGACCAAAAATTTTTTAATCCTCTTTACAACCAAATAACACATTGGCCCTGATATTTACAGGGAGGTGGGGGGAGAGCGCAGGTGGGGAGTGGGGGTGGGTGCTGTTTTGCGTTTGGGAAACCTGGAAGAACAGGGTTCGCTCGGGTCCTGCCAAATTAAACATTTTTGTCTCAGTTTCCCGGCCACAGCCAGCCATATTAAGAGGCTGCAGCTGGGGAGCGGAGGGAGGGATCAAAGATTAGAGCCCAGAGAGATCGGAAGCCAGCGGGGGAGTAGGGGGAGATCGGAGAATCAGAGGCCGGAGTGGGTGGGGGGGGGAGATCGGAGGCCAGAAATGAGCCACCCGCCTCCTGGGAGCGGATTGGCCGCCCCCACTGTCCCGCCTCAGTTAAAACCGGAAGTGAGCAGGTTCGAGGTGGATTGAGGTGGGATTTATGATTTTTTAAATTTTAACATCCCACCCAACCCAAACCCACCCATTTTTGGGGATTAAAATTCCCCCTATTATTTCTATAAAATATTTCGGCCTAGAAATTTGATGATGCTGCGACCATTTTATAGCCATAAAACAGACACGAAAGTTTCCACAAGGACTATTAGTGTGCACGCACATTCTGAGCCGGATGTTCGCCACCCGCCATATTGGCATCAAAAGAGGTATTCAGCTGTGGCTCAGTGGGTAGCACACTCGCCTCTGAGTCCGAAGGTTGTGGGTTCAAATCCCACTCCAGGGACTTGAGCACATAAATCTAGGCTGACACTCCAGTGCAGTGCTGAGGGAGTGCTGCACTGTCGGAGGTGCCGTCTTTCAGATGAGACGTTAAACCAAGGCCCCGTCTGCTCTCTTAGGTGGATGTAAAAGATCCCATGGCACTATTTCGAAGAAGAGTAGGGGAGTTATCCCCGGTGTCCTGGCAACATCCCTCAAACAACATAACAAAAACAGTTTATCTGGTCATTGTCATATTGCTGTTTGTGGGAGCTTGCTGTGCGCAAATTGGCTCCCGCGTATTACTACAGTGACTACACTCCAAAAGTACTTCATCGGCTGTAAAGCACTTTGAGACGTCCGGTGGTCGTGAAAGGTGCTATATAAATGCAAGTCTTTCTTTCTTTCAGACCTGAAACAGGTAGTAGGTACTTTGCATATGCAAATAAGGGGCCCAATGCCTGTTTGATGCCAAATTGGTTTGGCCTGAATAGTGCCAGGCTGGTGATGGAGTCAGTGGCAAGTGTATGAAGTTTATGGTGAGCTCAAAAACGATCGCTTTAATCGTCACAATGTTGAGCTGGAAGATATTACAGCTCATCCAAGACTGAATGTTGGACAAGCAGTTTGGCAGCATGAGACTATCCAACATTGTGGTAGAATTTGGCTCTACCATGATCTTACAGTAAGATTTGCTTTGGAACTCTTCAAACACAGCACTATTAAAAAGATTGTGCCAAAGTTCTACTCTGAAGCCAAAGTGGATTCTACTACACTGATGCGCCAATTTGTTCTGGGTTTACTAGTCAGAATGTTCTGAGTAAGACTCCTCTTTAACGTGCATTACAGATATGAAGGATAAAGCTCATATAAATAACTAAAATAACAATACTTTTTAAATTATGCTCTTCCTTATTTGCTTAAGCTCCTAAACATGATTTTGAATTTGTCCCAAAGAATCCTATTAGGTTGTATTGCACAGTAGAAGTTACTGTGTACAGTCTGCCTTATCAGAATCTACAGGATAGAAATGCTTGCATCTCAAAGGAAAATTGACAAGAAATGACTCATGCTATCTTTCTGGCAGCTTATGTGGGACTTCAATGGTCAGAAATATTAATTGATGTGTATAGCAGGCTGCTGCGCGTTTACTGATACAGTTTCATTCACAATGCAGAGGAGAGATGATTGGCAGATTTACAGGCCAACAAACAGCTGGGAATCAGAGAACTAAAAAAAGTTATCAAAGCTATTGCTTGGAAAGGGATTCGGTGCATTAGTGCATGAGGGGGTAACTCACCATTGGCAAACTCACAGAATACATGCTCACGTTCCAGGAACATGACTCACTGAATCAGGTGAGTAGGTCCAAACTCCTGGTTCACAGGGCACCAAATTCAGCAAGTTGCAAACTTGTCAAATATTTAGAGGCCTAGCACAGAGCCTCAACACAACTCTTAGGGGGAAAAGTTTGGTTGCTTTGCGCCTCCCGTTAGTGCCCTAAGAGGGCGCTAACAGGGCGCAAAGCAACTAGCGACCGGGCGCGGCCGCCGGCAATGTCATCATCGCCGTGCGCAGCGCCCCGCTCGCGCCCCGACCGTGATCTTCGGTAGCACCCCCTGACTTACCGCCGGACGCTATGTCCGACGGGGTCAGGGGGGCCTACCTGCGGCCGGGGCAGCGCTAATTAAAGGTGAGGTGCCAGGCGGCCATTTTTGTTGCTGGCCGCCTGCCAGCACCTGCCCCCGTTTCCGTCCTCGGCCTTCTGAGAAGCCCCCCCCCCCCCCGCGGGGTGCCGGCTGCGCTCCGTTAGCCCGGCACTTCTCTTGAGTGCTGGGCGCTTTTGCCGGCACTCCGATCCCTGGTGGCCCAGCTGGGCCCCGGGTCGCGCTGCGCAAGGCCCCTCCCCTTTAAGAAGGGGAGGAAGGCCTGCAGTACCGCAGCACATAGCGTCGCGATATACCCTTGCAGTGCCCCAAGAGGGAGGCGGGGCGCTTCCAGTAGCGCCCCGCTTCCCTCTTGGGGCGCTGCCGATGAATTTTGGCCGCGGGGGCGCTAATTGGCGAATTTAGCGGGGCCGCGACTCAATTTTTCCACCTTAATTTTAAACATTCCTTTATAAATTTGTCCCACACCAAAATCACCTGTTCATTTTTTCAGCATCTCTCTCCTGTATAAAATGGGCACTGATGGGATCTCCTGCTCTGGCTTTTTGTTCGATTATCAAAGGTGTGTTTAAAGTTCAGGTTTTTTTTCACATAGCTGTATCTGCATTAGCTTTGGTGCATTACTTACAGTCGGTGATTGTATTTCTGCATTGCAAGCCTTTCTTTATACACAACATTTGTCGCAACACTGCTACTCACAGCTGCTGCTTCATTGGCAGCCACCATAGCACTGGCATCCCAATGGCAGTACTGGATTTGGAGGAAAAAGAGAAGTTCAGGCAGAGGGAAGAAAAGTGGGAACAATTGCACCCCAGGAATCTAGTTGCCCACTTGGCTTTGTCCCAGGAGCCGAGTCTTCAGTTATGGACACACCCACTTGGAGATGTCTGAAGAGGCTTCCCTTCATCCTCTACACTTCAGGAGGGAGGCTGTCACAACGTTACAACATCTCTTTGAGCCGGACCTCCACATAAGCTCTACAGCAGGAATGGCACTGCTCATGGCTGTGGTTATCACACCTTTCAATTTTTACATATCCATATCCTTCAAAATCATCACAGGAACGATCCCCCGCCCACCACCTTCGCAGTAACTCCATGACATCTATGAATAGGAAAGGCTTCCATTCCATTCACATGCAGATTGTGTCAAACCAAAGGAATAGAACATTGCAGGTAAATTCACAATGCCTTCATTTTGCAGCAATCCGCGGCACCACCATCAGCAGGTGGACTGGGTGCAAAACTAAGGAGTAGGAAGGTTGGATGTAAGTTTCCTAAATGAAATGAATTTGGCCAATCTCATCCAAGTTTCCAGTCACAAATCCACTAAATGGGGGACTAATTGGCATTAAACTGGTACTCTCACTCACAATGGCTGGTATGTGAAATTCAAATGTCATACTTGGTGCGGCAGATGAGAAGGGGGAAAGGAGTTAAGACACATTTTTGAATCTGAGTAGATTTGAACAAACTTTACTTTTCATCTGGCACTGTTACATCTGGGCTGGCGGCGCTTGATGCTGACACTGGATGGAAAAATGTTCAACTTCCAAGAACTGACATCCTTCACCTTCATGAGGAAAAATAAATTAAATTGTGTACTGTCTATAAGAGAACTAGCTTCCACCTATGAGATGCACGACAGCAGTGGCCACCCAGAGCTGAGTGTATTTGCCAGATCATACACTGGGCTTTTTGTGAAGAGGCCACCCAGAGTTATGATAAATGGGGTTTAGTAAACGTTGAAATAATTACAGCACATTTCAGCTCATTTCTAGAACAGCTGTGATTTCCCGACAGTAACTTAATTCTGTAGAAAGCCAGTGGGATTAACTGCTGTATGCTTATTTAAAATGTTTTTTACCAATCTTGTTCAAACAAAAGAGAAATCCCTGAGCAGGGAAACACTTCTCTCAAATATTATGACTGCTGTATCTGACCTTTTATATGCTTTTGCGTAACAAAGTAATCCGTGAAGTCAGCTATTTGTGAGCGACCATAAACTGACAGGCGTTCACAGGCCTCGGAAACATTTGGTAATGAAGTTCTGAGGGATCCCAGTCAGATATTCTGACTTTGTGCAAGGCTCTGCCGATAGCATAAGCCTCGCCCATAAACTTAGGTGCACCAGAACTATTTTGGAGCTTGTTTACTTTTCTTTTGTTTTGGAGGCCTGTTAAAAGGAAAAGGAACTATTCTAAGTTACTTTATTTAATTTTCAGGTACCTGTGGATGCATTTTGCTCCATGCAATAGTTGGTTTTGCTGTGTAGGCCTCCATTTTTGGGGTTTTTCTCTCGTCATTAGGTTTCTGATGGCCTTGACGTGAACCTTACAAAGAGGGGAGGATGGGTTTTCCTTTGGGGTTTCCTACGAGCTGCATCATTAAAATGATGAGTGCATGAGGGAGCAACATATGGAGGTGCACTGGCCCCTCAGACTTTCTGTCCACGCCTCTCACTACACCATGACCTGCATCTGGACATGTCAGAGATCTGTCTTCGCTGCTTCTGATTCACAAGACAGGCTGCCACGGAGCTGTGCAATTTGCTGCTCAGTGATCGGCACAGCTCATCTGGATCAGGAATGTCTGTATTTATGGAAGTAGACATCATCACAGCAAGAAGTTTTTATGCCATTGCATACCTTCCACCCCAACCAAGGAAACATCTGTCAAATCAGGAAGACTCCACAGGCATGATACCCGCTACGTTTGCAAGGAGTAACAACTTCATAACTTTTCCGATGGAAAGAAGCCCTCACAATACGCAGCTTCCACTGGATAGCAAGGTTCTCGAGTGCAAGGAGTCCCACGTGGGACTCATGGGCGTCAGGGCACTTCAGGTCAACTCCATAGTCTTCATGAAGATAAAGTATTTATCATTAATGTTTAGGTGGTATTTGACCACAAAAACATCATCATGCACATTAATGGCCATCATCCAAGAAGAAACCATCGGAGAGAAATTCAACATTGTTGTGCCAGATGACGAATTTAGCAACGCGATGGCCTAATCTACGAGTGCATTCGGGTGACTACTAACTTAGTCAGGGCCTTTATTAGGCTGCCTTAGCGGCCACATAAAATAAGCATTAGGCCCCTTGAGTATGTTAATGAAGAACCTAATGCCTGTTTAAGGACCTATTGGAGAAATTTGACAGCGCTGAGTGGAGCAGGTGCCAAGCCTGCTCAGGTTTTCAGGCATTTGCTGTAGCCGAACCAACACCCACCAACAAACAGGTTTTTTTTTTACTGCTTGCCCTCGATCAACCTGCTCCAGTTCTCCTTCCCACTCCGCCCCCCCACCCCCCATCCCCCAGGGTTGCTGCCAGTGAGGCAAACAGTCCAAATTGCAACCGGCCACATGTGTGAGCTACCTGTGGAGCTGTGACAGATGCCCCAATTATTACAATGAAGTCCAAGGCCCAATTTCTGTCGAGCCTCAGGCCACCTAGTTCAGGTGCACACTGGAAGTGTGCTGTCCACTATGCTTCTGAAAATGAGCCATAATGAATTTAGCCCCCTATGAGTCCTTCATTGTGTGACAGTCCAAGGTGTCCACATTATCTGAAGTCCACCCAAATTGCAACACATTCCTATCACTTATCCTGGCCAAACCATGGCAGTGGCGTAGCTTTTGTCACACTTCAGCCTCCCCTTCTAATCCTCTGATACCTGTCCTCACTCAATCTCACTCTTCACCTAAACTATCCCACTCACATCAATGGCCATTCTGCTCAACCTTTCCATTTCATGTGCCTGCCCACTTCTGAAGTCTTGATCACCAATGAGACTAAATTCGACCATGCCTTGTCTCCTCTACTGCCCATATCCCTCTGCCATCTTCCAAGCCCACTACCCTCACCCTGCACCCTGGAAAAAAAAACTCTTTTATCTCCCTCACAAATTCAGTCCTAAACTCCCAATTCCCTCTCTTTTGGATCTGCACACACATCACAACGTCATTGTCATTGCTGACCTGCTCAACTGCTCCCGTGCCTACGATTACATTTCAAATGACTCCTTGTCTCTCACTCCTCTCATTTTCCTGGTACAATTCCAATCTTTGCTCCTGTAAGTCCGAGGGCCACAATCTTGAACATACCTTGCACACGACTGGCCTAGTCAATCAGAGTCAGATCTGTCTCAACGATGCTAAGCTGTTCCATGCGTCAGCATCTTCAGCCAAGTTCTCCAGAAGGGCAAGGATAATGCATGGTCCCTTTTCTTCCATGACTAATTACATCCTCAAGTGCCTTTCCCCTGCACTTTCCAGCCTCACCTCCAGCACCAAGTATGAAGAGCTCCTAGGTTTTGTGTCATCAGGTAAAACTTCCGCTGGGTTTCATCTGCTCTCCCACCGTAACTTCAACTTCAGGAAAACGGCATAAATGGCCATTCTCACTGTTTCTCTGGGTTTTCCATCCAATTTTCATCAAAGTTACGGTGAGATATCGGAAGACACCCCACAAAAATTCCAGGTGCATCTGTGCAGGTGTCTCTGCCCCACTTAACTTTATTTTTTATTTGTTCCTGGGATGTGGGCATCACTGGCAAGGCCAGCATTTAATGCCCATCCCTAGTTGCCCTTGAGAAGGTGGTGGTGAGCCACCTTCTTGAACCACTGCAGTCCGTGTGGTGAAGTTACTCCCATAGTGCTATTAGGGAGGGAGTTCCAGGATTTTTGACCCAGCAACGATGAAGGAACAGCGATATGTTTCCAAGTCAGGATGGTAAGTGACTTGGAGGGGAACTTGAAGGTAATGGTGTTCCAATGCGCCTGCTGCCCTTGTCCTTCTAGGTGGTAAAGATCGCCGGTTTGGGAGGTGCTGTCGAAGAAGCCTTGGCAAGTTGCTGCAGTGCATCATGTAGATGGTACACACTGCAGCCACGGTGTGCTGGTGGTGGAAGGAATGAATGTTTAAGGTGGTGGATTGGGTGCCAATCAAGCAGGCTGCTTTGTATTTGGTGGGTGGTGTTGAGCTGCTTGAGTGTTGTTGGAGCTGCACTCATCCAGGCAAGTGGAGAGTATTCCATCGCACTCCTGACTTGTGCCTTGTAGATGGTGGAAAGGCTTTGGGGAGTCAGGAGATGAGAAACTCGCCACAGAATACCCAGCCTCTGACCTACTCTTGTGGCCACATTATTTATGTTGCTGGTCCAGTTAAGTTTCTGGTCAATGATGACCCCCAGGATGTTGATGGTGGGGGATTCGGTGATGGTAATGCCATTGAATGTCAAGGGGAGGTGGTTAGACTCTTACTTGTTGGAGATAGTCATTGCCTGGCACTTGTGTGGCACGAATGTTACCTGCAACTTATCAGCCCAAGCCTGAATGTTGTCCAGGTCTTGTTGCATGTGGGTGCAGATTGCTTCATTATCTGAGGAGTTGTGAATGGAACTGAACACCGTGCAATCATCAGCGAACATCCCACTTCTGACCTTATGATGGAGGGAATGTCATTGATGAGTCAGCTGAAGATGGTTGGGCCTAGGATACTGACCTAAGGAACTCCTGCAGCGATGTCCTGGGGCTATGATGATTGACCTACAACAACCACAACCATCTTCCTTTGAGCTAGATATGACTCCAGCCAGTGGAGAGTTTTCCCCCCGATTCCCTTTGACTTCAGTTTTACTAGGGCTCCTTGCTGCCACACTTGGTCAAGTGCTGCCTTGATGTCAAGGGCAGTCACTCTCACCGCACCTCTGGAATTCAGCTCTTTTGTCCAAGTTGGGACCAAGGCTGTAATGAGGTCTGGAGCCGAGAGGTCCTGATGGAACCCAAATTGAGCATCAGTGAGCAGGTTATTGGTGAGTAAGTGCCGCTTGATAGCACTGTCGATGACACCTTCCATCACTTTGCTGATGATTGAGAGTAGACTGATGGGGCGGTAATTGGCCAGATTGGATTTGTCCTGCTTTTTGTGGACAGGACATACCTGGGCAATTTTCCACATTGTCAGGTAAATGCTGTGTTGTAGCTGTACTGGAACAGGTTGGCTAGATGCGTGGCTAGTTCTGGAGCACAAGTCTTAAGCACGACAGCCGGGATGTTGTCGGGGCCCATAGCTTTTGCTGTATCCAGTGTGCTCAGCCGTTTCTTGATATCACGTGGAGTGAATCAAATTGGCTGAAGACTGGCTTCTGTGATGATGGGTTCCTCAGGAGCAGGCCGTGATGGATCATCCACTCGGCACTTCTGCCTGAAAATGGTTGCAACGCTTCAGCCTTGTCTTTTGCACTCGCATGCTGGGCTCTTTAATCATTGAGGATGGGGATATTCATGGAGCCTCCTCCTCCCACTAGTTATTTAATTTTCCACCACCATTCACGACTGGATGTGGCAGGACTGCAGAGCTTGGATCTGATCCGTTGATTGTGGGATCGCTTAGCTCTGTCTATAGTATGCTGCTTCCACTGTTTAGCTCACATGTAGTCCTGTGTTGCAGCTTCCCCAGTCTGGCAGCTATGTCCTTCAGGACTTGGCCAGCTCGGTCAGTAGTGGTGCTACTGACCCACTCTTGGTGATGGACATTGAAGTCCCCCACCCAGAGTACATTCTGTGCCCTTACTACCCTCAGTGCTTCTTTCAAGTGGTGTTCAACATGGAGGAGTACTGATTCATCAGCTGAGGGAGGACGCTAAGTGGTAATCAGCAGGAGGTTTCCTTGCCCATGCTTGACCTGAAGCCATGAGATGTCATGGGGTCTGGAGTCAACATTGAGGACTCCAAGGGCCACTCCCTCCCAACTGTATACCACTGTACCGCCAACTCTGGTGGGTCTGTCCTGCCAGTGGGACAGGACATATCCAGGGATGGTGATGGAGGCATCTCGGACATTGGCTGAAAGGTATGATTCTATGATATAGTTTATTATTATTATTATTATTCTATATTCTATAGTCAAGACCACCTATGGCTCACCTACGGCCCCACTGCGGGCCAAGAACGGAGAGGTACTCATCAAGGACAGAGAGGCAGTCAGTGCCCGCTGGAAGGAGCACTTCGAAGATCCCCTTAACCGAGACTCTGTCTTCGACACGAGTGTCCTCAACTCCATCCCACAGCATGTTACCCGCCACCACCTCAGCAGAACCCCAGCCTGGCATGAGGTTGAAAAGGCTATCCGACAACTGAAGAACAACAAGGCCTCAGGAACAGATGGAATCGCCGCCGAGGCGCTAAAGCATGGCGGAGAAGCACTATCGGCACAAATACATTAAATCATGTCTCTTATTTGGAAGGAGGAGAGCATGCCAGGGGATCTCAGAGACGCTGTAATCGTGACAATCTTCAAGAAAGGTGACAAGTCCGATTGCGGTAATTACAGAGGAGTCTCCCTGCTGTCTGCCATAGGGAAAGTAATCGCAAGAATCCTCCTCAATCGCCTTCTCCCAGTGGCTAAAGAGCTCCTCGCAGAGTCGCAATGCGGATTTCGCCCACTAAGGGGCACAATAGACATGATCTTCTCCGCGCGTCAACTACAAGAGAAATGCAGGGAACAGCACCAACTGCTGTACATGACCTTCTTTGACCTCACAAAGGCCTTCGACACTGTCAACCATGAGGGATTATGGAGTGTCCTCCTCAAATTCGGCTGCCCTCAAAAGTTTGTCACCATCCTCCACCTGCTTCACGATGACATGCAAGCCGTGATCCTGACCAACCGATCCACCACAGACCCAATTCATGTATGGACCGGGGTCAAGCAAGGCTGTGTCATCGCACCAACGCCCTTCTCAATCTTCCTGGCTGCAATGCTCCATCTCACCCTCAGTAAGCTCCCCACTGAGGTAGAGCTAATCTACAGAACAAACGGGAAACTATTCAACCTCCGTCGCCTCCAGTCCAGATCCAAGTTCGTCCCATCCTCTGTCATCGAATTATAGTATGCAGACGACGCTTGCGTCTGCGCACACTCAGAGGTCGAACTCCAAACCATCATCAACACCTTCACTGAAGCGTACGAGAGCATGGGCCTTCCACTAAACATCTGTAAGACAAAGGTCCTCTACCAACCTGCCCCCGCCACACAGTACTGCTCCCCGATTATCAAAATCCATGACGAGGCCTTGGACAACGTGGACCACTTTCCATACCTCGGGAGCCTACTGTCAACAAGGGCAGATGTCAATGACGAAGTCCAACACCGCCTTCAGTGTGCCAGTGCAGCCTTCGGTCGCCTGAGGAAGAGAGTGTTTGAAGACCAGAATCTCAAACCCAGCACCAAGCTCATGGTCTACAGAGCAGTAGTGATACCCGCCCTCCTGTATGCTTCAGAGACATGGACCATGTACAGCAGGCACCTCAAAGCACTGGAGAGGTACCACCAACGCTGCCTCCGCAAGATCCTGCAAATCCATTGACAGGATAGGCGCACCAACGTCAGTGTTCTCACTCAGGCCAATATCCCCAGCATCAAAGCTTTGACCACGCTCGATCAGCTCCGATGGATGGGCCGCATGCCCGATACGAGACTCCCAAAGCAAGCTCTCTACTCGGCGCTCCGACACGGCAAGAGAGCCCCAGGTGGGCAGAGGAAACACTTCAAGGGCACCCTCAACGCCTCCTTGAAAACGGCAACATCCCCACCGACACCTGGGAATCCCTGGCCCAAGACCGCACAAAGTGGAGGAGAAGCATCCGGGAAGGCGCTGAACACCTCGAGTCTCTTCGCTGGGAGCAAGCGGAAGCCAAGCGCAAACAGCGGAAGGAACGCACATCAACCCAAGAACCCCACCCACCCGCCCCTTCAACCACCGTCTGCCCCACCTGTGACAGAGACTGTAGGTCCCACATTGGACTCATCAGTCACCTGAGAACTCATTTCTAGTGTGGAAGCAAGTCATCCTCGGTTCCGAGGGACTGCCTAAGAAGAAGAAGAATGATTCTATGAATACGACTATGTCAGGCTGTTGCTTGACTAGGCTGTGGGACAGCTCTCCCAATTTTGGCATAAGTCCCCAGATGTTAGTGAACAGGACTTTGCAGGGTCAACTGGGCTGGGTGTGCCGTTGTCGTATCCAAAGCCGAGGTCAATGCCGGGTAGTCCGTCCCGTTTTATTCTTATTATTTTTTTTCGTAGCGGTTTGTTACAACTGAGTGGCTTGCTGGGCCATTTCAGAGGGCAGTTAAGAGTCAACCACATTGCTGTGGGTCTGGAGTCACATATAGGCCAGACCAGGTAAGGACGGCAGATTTCCTTCCCTAAAGGACATTAGTGAACCAGATGGGTTTTTATGACAATCCGATAGTTTCATGGTCACCATCACTGATACTAGCTTTTTTTATTCCAGATTTATTTAATTAAGTGAATTTAAATTCCCCAGCTGCCATGGTGGTATTTGAACTGACATCTCTGGATCATTAGTCCAAGCCTCTGGCTTTCTAGTCCAGTAAAATAATCACTATGCTATCGTTCCCATTAACTCTACTCCCAACCCTCACCCTACAAGTTGTTGTTATGTTATGTGAATAATTCTGATTACAAATCTCTGAATCTTCCCATACTCAGCCTATTTGCAATGGTGCTTCCTGTTCATTAGGGTCTAATGTATCATCCTCTATAATGCGTTCTTCCCCACATTTCTGAATGCCCTGATCTGGCCCCTCTCAAGATAGAGAAGAGGCAAAGAAAAGAGGTAAAAAAAAAAGGGAGGGCACCAGTTGCCATCCCTGCATCAGAAGAATAGCAACACAGACAATTATATGCAAACAGGCACAAATCCCTGAGTTACCAAACCGCATTCAAAGTGACAGGACAGAACACAGCAGTAAAATCTTGTCAATCTTACTATAGTGAGATGTGTGACATGAAACCAGCATAGTTTTTTGGCACAAAATAAAAGGGTAATTTTCTGACTTCATGCTCCTGACAAGAATCCTTTCCCACCGCGAGCGAATATTGGATGGGTGCATGGTCTGCATGATTTTACAACCAATAATTTAAATGACTGAATGCGCAGTGAGCACCCAAATTCCCAATAAGTGCTCCCGGTGGGCAAGCCTCCCTACTGGGAGTGCAAATTTGAAACATAATCCATAAACTGTGTCAACTTCGCACATGACGACAAGAACAAAATATTTTACTGAAATATAATGCACTCTGTTTTACTAAATTATAATACTCCTAGAAATATTATGATCAGTTTACACTAATAAGTACCATGGGGTAGAATTTCCTCGAGGGTTCTCCCTATCAGTGGAAACCCCGGAGAAACTGAAAATATGGCATTTCTCTGGGGGTTCACTGATCTTCCACTGAAGATACGGTGAATGATCGGGAGAACCCCCAAGGAAAATCTAAGTGTATATCTTTTATAGTTCGTTTTGGTTATTTTTTGCAAATCTTTATTTTGACACGTCGAATTTTATTGACATTTATGCTATTATTTCAGCATTTACCCGTATTTCACTATACACAAATAAACTGGCACCAGTTTTCATACTATTTTAGCCTCATTTTCCACTAGGTATATCACCGAGAATCTCACCTGGAATTCCAGGAGAAGAAAATCCAATGGCTGAAAAAAAATCCTCTGGCAATCTAGTGACCAAAAATTATTTTCAAATTTTTGATTTAAAGAATTAGATGGGAGAATAAATCTTTTAAATTATTTCAAAAGGCTCCCCTGGTATGCACAGCACCTGTATCAGATCTAGCATTTACTTACTTGTATCCCAGCTGACGGCAGACCACAGTGGCATCCTTGTCAGTCCATCCATCGTCACAAATGGTTCCCCACTGGCCATTGATAAAAATTTCAACACGTCCTTCTTTCTTATTTTCTCCATCCATCAGTCTGATAGGGGGACCTGGTAGATGATAAAAATATAAGTAATCTTTTCTTTTAAAGCACTATGGGCCTGAAATCCCAACTGGGCCATGGGCACTTGTCCAGTAGAATTACCAGATGGGGATTAGAAAAGGGTGGAACCCTGTTTTGCCGCGATTTTGCCCCATCTGCGCAGCTGAAAAATTATCCACTGGGGAGCAAGGGTTGGGGGGGGGGGTGGTGGGGGGGTAACGGGGGAGAGGACAAATCTTCCATACACAATTGGCAGGCCTCATCACAACTCTCGCCATCTGAGAGATGATGTGAGTCCTGTTCAAGCTTCAGGTAACTCTCGCAGCAATGGTAATTGATCCAGGAGGAGATAAACTAGCTGAACTTCAGAGGCTCAGAACTCCCTTAGGAGCAATCTTCAAAATGTTGCCCTCCGTAGATTCGGCCATCCCAACCCACTGCATGGCGCCACTCCAATTTTCCAGGCCTCTATCAGGGAGGGCACCAAAGATGCCCCCTTACAGGCACAAGCCACCTGCTTCACATATGTAGATGAGCCTGTCCTCACAATTTGGGACAGGGTCTGGATCTTCCTCCATTAGTGCATTTGAGGCCCCACTCTGGTGCACTCCTACCAATAGAGTGGGGCCATCAGAATTTTGGCCCCTGTCATTTTGTAAAAATTGGGCTCCCAGCACAGAGCCTCACCCACCGGGAGCGCACGTAAGGGTGATTGCACAATCCATCATTCCCAGCAGGGATCAACACTCGCAGGAAGCACAACACAGGAAATCATGATTTTCAAAGATGCATTTCCTGTCACTGCTGCTCCCCACTGGGAATGTTGGATCATGAAATCATCCAGATAAGACTCTGGGAGAGTTTTAACTTAACCCACCCAGTGAGAAAACTGACTGGATGGGATCAGCTGTCCGTTTTACACCCCACTTCATTTTATGTTCCTTCGGAGGGTTTGGTTAAAATTACCTCCAGAAATTCAGGCATTCATCCCCACAAGTTTTTCAAGTTAGGCAGAAAATCGTGGGAAGCTCATCCAAATTCCCGTATAGGAGAGGGTCTACACTAGGAGCCTGATTTCATAAGATTACGCCAATAATATAACATTTTTAATGCAAACTATATATTTCTGACAAAGCCATAGTTCCTGTGTTTATAATAAATAGAATTTTTTTTTTATTCGCTTATGGGATCTGGGCATCGCTGGCAAGGCCAGCATTTATTGCTTTCCCTAGTTGCCCTTGAGAAGGTGGTGGTGAGCCGCCTTCTTGAACTGCTGCAGGTTTTGTGATATCTGGCTTCTATAGTCACATTGTTTTCAATATAACAGACATTTATCTTCAGCAGTTACATTTTCAAGTTGTAAAATGTTCTTGCTCATATAAATTAAACATAGAAACATAGAAGATAGGAGCAGGAGTAGGCCATTCGGCCCCTCGAGCCTGTTCCGCCATTTAATGAGATCATGGCTGATCATCCAAATTCAGTACCCTGTCCCTGCTTTCTCCCCATATCCCTTGATCCCTTTAGCCTTAAGAAATATATCTATCTCCTTCTTGAATATATTTAATGAATTGGCCTCAACTGCCTTGTGTGGTAGAGAATTCCACAGGTTCACCACTCTCTGGGTGAAGAAATTCCTCCTCATCTCAGTCCTAAATGGCTTACCCCTTATCTTTAGACTGTGACCCCTGGTTCTGGACTCCCCCGCCATCGGGAACATCCTTCCTGCATCTAGTCTGTCTAGTCCTGTTAGAATTTTATAAGTTTCAATGAGATCCCCTCTCATTCTTCTAAACTCTAGCGAATATAAGCCTAATCGACCCAATCTCTCCTCATACATCATTCCTGCCATCCCAGGTATCAGGCTGGTGAATCTTCGCTGCACTCTCTCCATGGTAAGAACATCCTTCCTCAGATAAGGTGACCAAAACTGCACATAATACTCAAGGTGTGGTCTCACCAAGGCCCTGTACAACTGCAGCAAGACATCCTTGCTCCTGTACTCAAATCCTCTCGCTATGAAGGCCAACATACCATTTGCCTTCTTAACCGTCTGCTGCACCTGCATGCTTACCTTCAGCGACTGGTGCACAAGGACACCCAGGTCTCGTTGCACTTCCCCTTTTCCCAATCTATTGCCGTTCAGATAATAATCTGTCTTCCTGTTTTTGCCACCGAAGTGGATAACCTCGCATTTATCTACATTATACTGCATTTGCCATGCATCTGCCCAATCACCCAACCTGTCCAAATCATACTGGAGTTTCTCTGCATCCTCCTCACAGCACACACGCACACAAGAAATAGCAGATTAATTATTTTGGTATGTGAGGCCTGCAGTATTCTGAGGTGGCCTGCGGTCTGCTCTAGAATGCAGTACCAATTCAGTATAGCATGGCATGGACCCTATCAATCCAGCCTGATTTTTACTACATCCACTATGACCTCGTAAGATCACATAGAGAAAAATTCTGAAATTGTATACAGGATTTTCTGGTGAGGCCTGCTTGCTATAGATTCATAAAGGCCAGAAGGAAATTAAATCAGCCCAAATATGTATTATTTAAAAGCCATTCCTTTACAGATTCATGGTAATATAATTGACTCAAGCCAATTTGTCCATTTGTTCACTAAACAAACACTCAGTAAGCTGTGTTCACTCCACCAATGTAACTTTCAGTTTAAAAAGACACACTCATCAGACGCTGTGAGCCAGGAATTCCAGGACTTAACCAGCTTATCTCTTTGGCACTAAGCAAATGGTGACAGTCTGGGAGACTAATTACCATTTAACTAATGCTGATTCAGAAGGAGTACAATTTTTTGAAGGAATTAGCTATGATTTTCCCTTCTCTGAGGCCGTGCACCAGCTGTGCGTAAGAGGAAAACTGAAGATTTCCTCCAGGCCCTCTACAATGTGAACTTGCTACCAGATGCGGACAACTCTCTCTCTGAACCTCACTCCCTTCTTCTCTGTGACGCAATGACGGGCTCTGTTCACTCCCTTCTTCTCTTCACAATGACATAGCTGAGATCAGGAACTCAAGTGGAACAAATCTGCATTCCATTACTCAGTAGTTTCTCTTGTGTAAGTATAGTCTATAAATGGAAGCTTCTATCTGGCAACTGTACTGCCAGAGTTTCTGGGAGAAAAGAATTTCTGTGAGTATTCATGACATCTTGATAGACTTCTGCCCATCCCTCCATATCCGCCTCCAGCACCAACCTATTTTCCTGGGTTGGGGCTCTGCACAAGCATGCACGTGGTCTCCCACCAGCAGTTCCCCTGTCAAGAGGAGGCCCCCCCAGTGTAAAAAAGAAAATTCCAGTGATGCTACAGTGGGGACGCTTCTGCAGCACCAGATGATCTATCAAGGGGCAGAAGTGCCTCGAAGATCAGAAACCAAGATCCACTGAGACTGTGGCCTACAACGGATAATCCAATGGGGACAGAATGAAGGGAGAGGAGTCCTCTCCCTCCATGGGGGAACCTCAGGGCAGCTACTACCACTCTCCTGAAGCCCAGCGCCATCTTCCCTACGTTGACCCCTGGAAGCAGTGGTAATACACGAAAAGAAGGAAAATCCACCGGGATCCCCTCACCACCATCATTTGCATGCGTCAGGTGGGGAAGGAGTAGACAGCGGCAGTGGCTGGAGTGGGGGATTGAAATCTTGGTCAGTGTGGTGGGGCTGTGGTAGGCCTCACTGCGCCATTCTCCTGCCATATCCACTGGGCAGGATTGCAGAGTAAAATCCCTCCCAAAGTATGAACCTTCCCTATAACAAAGTCAAATTCACCACAATTATGGATATCATCAATGGAACTGGAACCCACAGCCACAAAGGCAAAAAAGAGCACCTAAAAAATGTCATAAGTTAATAAATTGTGGAAGGATATGCTTTCAGTGGCTATCACTCTCAGTGTAATGACTTCAAAATGTAACATTTCTGTGGGGCTAATGGATGTTCTGATCATTAATTATGCAGAAATGAACATTTATTGGTGTGTAAAAAAAAAATTTGATGTGGTTGCAAGAAATTGACAGAAAATTATTTTTGTCATTGATACTTTTAATTCAACTAAAATCATTTTGTCTGTGTAAGATCCGAAAGTAAAATCCCTTCCCTTGAACTTTTTGGTAAGACTTTGTCGAGCAATGCTCACCAAAAGGAATTCCCTTGATGTCATTCACAGCATTGAGTGTACAAATGACAGTCACATCCTCCTGGTGGCTGCAGTCATGCTTCCCCCATTCGCTTCTGGGGCACAAAGGCAGAGAGGATTCCTGGCCTGAGCAGTTGACGTCATCCAAGTAAATAGGCCCAGAGCCTCCTTGAAATTGGCCTTCCAGAGGCTTCTGTGCATACCTGTGGGACAGTGAGAAAAACACAGTTGAATGAACGAAAGTCTGCTGAGTGACCCAGAATTAGAGATTTTTGGGGTCATTTTCCAACTGCCCGACCGACAGGTAACCTTATCCATTAGGAGCACATGTTGGAAATCTGACATCCATGGACCTGTACCCCAGCAAACGAGTCAGCACATTCAGACAAAAGGATTGGGAAGGGAGAAAACTACCAAAAAGGGAAGGAAAAAAGAGCTCCTTCATAAGAACATAAGAACTAGGAGTAGGAGTAGGCCACACGGCCCCTCAAGCCTGCTCCGCCATTCAATATGATCATGGCTGATCTTCTACCTCAAGTCCACTTTCCCGCCCTATCCCTATATCCCTTGATCCCCTTAGTGTCCAAAAATCTATCTATCTCAGTTTTGAATGTACTCAACGACTGAGCATCCACAGCCCTTTGGGATAGAGAATTCCAAAGATTCATAACCCTCTGAGTGAAAACATTTCTCCTAATCGCAGCCCTAAATGGCCGACCCCTTATCCTGAGACTATGCCCCCTAGTTCTAGACTCTCCAGCCAGGGGAAACAGCCTCTCAGCATCTACCCTATCAAGACCTCTAAGAATTTATATATTTCAATGAGATCAATTTGATACTGAGAAGTGTAGAGGAACAGAGAGGCCTTGGAGTGCATGTCCACAGATCCCTGAAGGTAGCAGGACAGGTAGAAAGCATACGGGATACTTTCCTTTATTAGCCGAGGCATAGAATACAAGAGCAGAGAGGTTATGCTAGAACTGTATAAAACGCTTGTTAGGCCACAGCTAGAGTACTGCATACAGTTCTGGTCACCACATTACAGGAAAGATGTGATTGCACTCGAGAGATACAGAGGATATTTACGAGGATGTTGTCATGACTGAAGAATTTTAGCTATGAGGAAAGATTGGATAGACTGGGGTTGTTTTCTTTGGAACAGAGGAGGCTGAGGGGAGGCTTGATTGAGGTGTATAAAATTATGAGGGTTCTAGATAGAGTGGATTGGAAGGACCTATTTCCCTTAGCAGGGAGGTCAATAACCAGGGCGCATAGATTTAAAGTAATTGGTAGAAGGATCAAAGGGAGTTGAGGAGAAATGTTTTCACCCAGAGGGTGGTGGGGGTCTGGAACTCACTGCCTGAAAGGATGGTAGAGGCAGAAACCCTCATCACATTTAAAAAGTACTTGGATATGCATTTGAAGTACCGTAACCTACAGGGCTGCGGACCAAGAGCTGGAAAGTTGGATTAGGCGGGATAGCTCTTTTTCAGCCGGCACAGACATGATGGGCCGAACGGCCTCCTCCTGTGCCGTAAATTTCTATGATTCTATGAGATCACCTCTCATTCTTCTAAACTCCAGAGAGTATAGGCCCAATCTATTCAATCTCTCCTCATAGGACAACCCTCTCATCCCAGGAATTAATCCAGTGAACCTTCATTGTACCCCCTCTTAGGCAAGTATATCCTTCCTTAGGTAAGGAGACCATACTGTGCACGGTACCCCAGGTGTGGTCTTACCAAAGCCCTATATAATTGAAGCAAGACTTCCTTACTCTTATACTCTAACCCCCTTTGCAATAAAGGCAAACATACCATTTGCCTTCCTAATTGCTTGCTGTACCTGTATGTTAGCTTTCTGTGATTCGTGTACAAGGACTCTCTGAATACCAACATTTACCAGTCTCTCATCTTTTAAAAAATATTCTGTTTTTCTATTCTTCCTACCAAAGGGGATAATTTCACATTTCCACACGTAATACTCCATCTGCCACCTTTTTGCCCACTCACTTAACCTGTCTATATCCCTTTGCAGCCTCTTTGTGTTCGCCTCACAGCTTATTTTCCCACCTAGCTTTGTATCGTCAGCAAACTTGGATACATTACACTCGGTCCCCTCATCTAAGTCATTGATATAGATTGTAAATAGCTGAGGCTCAAGCACTGATCCTTGCAGCACCTCACTAGTTACAGCCTGCCAACCAGAAAATGACCTGTTTATCCCTACTCTCTGTTTTCTGTCCATTAAACAATCCCCAATCCATGCTATTATGTTACCCCAATCCCATGAGCCCTAATCTTGTGTAGCAACTTATCGACTGCCTTTTGAAAATTCAAGTTTTCTTTTTGTAGTTTTGGAATCCTCAATTGCATTTTATGTACCATAAAAAATGATGCCTACATCACATGCTAGCCACATTTATAATCACACCTACAACTTATATCCCACATCCAAACACAGACCACCACATAAATCACATTCCCAGATGATTAAAAACCCACATGAGGTGTGACTTCATTTCATAGAATATTTGACTTAAACCTGATGTAAAAATAACTATCAATTATAATTAATTGAGTAACCTTAGCTGCTGCAGTTAACTTGCTTTAATATTCACAGTCCTTTCAAATCTAACATTCCTGTTAAGTGACCCTCCACATAAAGCCTTAGCCCGTTATTCCGCGCAGTAAAGCAAATGCCGATTTCACACTGAATTAGTTAAAAAAAGAAATGATATCACAATCTCAGTGTGGTTTTAATTATATCTCTAACTCCTTGCTCTCAGGTTTCTTCGATTTGATAGGCAAGCTGCAGATAGAAAGCTCCTCCGGTACCTGAATCCCAGTTGCCTGCAAACGACTTGGGCATTCTGCTCCGTCCAGCCATCATCACAGACAGTTCCCCACTGGCCACCGTAATACACCTCAAGCCGTCCTTCATGGCTACCCTTTCCTCCAACCAGGCGCACTGTGCCGTCTAGACAATACAAACAAAGGGCCTGAGTGAGGATATGTGACACAATAAAAAAAGTCAAAGCATCCAGTCACTTTTAAATAAAACGAAATATCATAACAGAAGTATTTTTGTTTTAAATTGTACTAATAACATTAGTTTAGGACAACTGGTAATGCAACATGTTTAATATTAAGTTCTACAAATAAATTCACTCAGTGCTGCCAATTATAAAATTGCAATTTTCTCCTCTCTGAAATAGGATTTGTTGCAGTTTATGCATTTCATTAGCTCAGTCTGAGAGGTCTCCAAATGACCATTGGAAACAGATGTTCCATGCGCATGGGGGCTATCTATGACATTCAAGAACTTTTATTACCAAAGCCAGGACCATTGATATCCTGCATGTATTTGATTTATACAAATGAAGTTCATCTTCTCTCTCCCCACCGACCTCACAAGAAAGAAAATAAGAGCAACTGCACCCCAGCAAGGCAGTTCATACAAGCACACAAGGGAATTGTTAGAAATAATTTAGCACTGTGTACTGAGAATCGGAATGCACCTGTACATGAACTCATCCTGAATGCTGCTATGGGACTTTTGCTTTGAGAATTCTGTGCAATATTTATCACTAATCGCTTTCTTCTTTTGAAAGTGAAAAATCCAGGAACAAAGCAGGGCATGCAAAATAACTCCCTGAAATCTTTCAACATTTTTCCTAATCCTAGATGTAGAACACAAAGACATATATTTAAGATGCTGGGGCATAGCTTTCCCTCATTACCATGAGCACAAAGCCTTATTACCTGCCATAGGGTTATTTATTTTGTTCTTTACCTGTACCAAAAATATAAAAGAATTTAATCCATATTATGTAACAATTTACTAATCGAAATGAAGATTTTAGACTGCTAGAAACTTAACTACAATTACATTACTTAGACTAAAAATGGTTTGATTCTCTATACCTACCCCTGAGAGGGTTGCAGGACACACCTGCATCTTCCTTATGCCCACAGTTGTGCTCTCCCCACAAGCTCTTGGGGCACTGGTCTATAGAGAGCTCATTCCCTGTGCACTGCACATCATCCAGTAATATCGGACCAGATCCTTCTCCAAAATGGGCCAGCGTCTGTGCCTTGGCTGGGCTACTGCATGGTGGAAAAAATAGCAAATAAATATTCAAAACATACCATCTTTTTATTATTCTTACATGTGCTACCAGTTATCCTGAGGGCATCCCTATGATCCCAACAGAATGCTATGGTGTCATATTCCCCTTCTGCTGCTCTCCAATCTAATTTTACAACTGTTAATACAAACCTAGAGATTATGACGTATTTTGGATATAGAATTAGCGTAACTTGGGTCAGTGGGGAAGAATTTGGGACAGAACCTGATTCTGTCGGGATCCATCCCATCCTGGCCTAATAGAAAGATTCTGATGGTGTAAGGGGGCAAAAATGTTCTCCCATTTCTCCCCCCCCCCTCCCCCCACCACCCTCACACCACCACCACCTGTCAAAATGTTACTTTTGGAGGTAGGACTGGCAGGACACCAAACTCCCCAGGAAATCCATCAGTTCTGCTGAGCATGCAGCTGCGAAGCAGCCATACTTGTCATACAGGTGCCATAAGTACAGTACTCAGAGAGACTGGTTGCCATTTGGAAAGCGGCACAACAATGAGGGAGCAATGATCAGGTATAAACTTTTTCTTTCTAAAATTGCATCAGACCGGCCTTGCCCCCCAAGAGTGGCAAGGAGCTGCTCCAGAAATGTGCATCGGAGTGAGGCTTCTGAAATTTCTAGGCCACAGGGTCTAGCCCTTCTGTGTCCAAATGGTAGATTTCAAATCTTGTCAAGAACTATATTATAGGGGGTACAGTTGGAGTTCTAATGTGCTGTGCCACAGAGTGATCAGGCAGGTTTGCACTCATGGTTGTGAGTTCTTAATCTCAGAAATGGCATCAAAAGGAAAGGATGAGCAGACACCAGGTACTTCACTGTAGAAATGGATTAAAAAAAAGCAGGGTAGAGTCACCCTGGGATTCTCTTAGTATCCACTTACAGAGTGGCATTGGTGGAGGCCTATTACCAAGTTGTCTGTCTATCTGCTTCCTCTCTCAGCCAGAAAGTAGTCTGTGGTATGGAGAGGCCTAGGGTTTTCTGCCACTGCCCCAGGATCGACCACTACCTGTCTCCTGGCAGCCCCTGAATCAGCAGTGGCAGTGATGGTAGAGCCATCTCTGGGGGTTTCGCTGGAGTTATGGTGAGAATTTGGGAGAACACCCAGGAGTTTCAGTATAAAACCTTCCAGAAAAAACTTACATTAGAAACTTGGAATATCATTCCATAAAACAACATTTCATTGTATACATGGCCCCTCTAGGAAACTAATATCAATAGGCTTAGGTCTGACAGGTCTAAAAATCATACAAAGTGTCTTGTAGATTTGTTTGCTGCCATCATGTGGCCTTATTAATATTATGGACGGGTAGGTAAGGGATTTTACGATCACCCATGTTCAACTCCTTCTTAAGAACTCTGAAGTTAAATCATTCACTGATTCTGCTCTATAAATATTCACTGATTAAATTTCCCTTGAGGAACTCTACCTGTGCAAGGAAAGGAACTACTAAAGCTTTCATGGAAAGAAACTCTTATTCATCTACCAGACAAAATCACATTTATGTGTAGCATAACAGTTGGTTGGAGTGTTCTTAGACAATAACATATCAGTGAGGTTCAGACAGCGTTATGAATCAAAACAACAAGGCTTTGAGTGTCTTATGAACCCAGAGATTGTTTCACCAATTAAAACTCACTCTAACCAAACTGTAATTTTATATAATACACCGTTTAGAAGAAATGTAAACTGAACTGAGTTCCAAAACTTAATTGACCCTGCAGATTCTTTCAGATTTATCCAAATTTGTCTCATTAAGTCATTTTATGCATAGGTTAACTTTAACAACAACTTGTATTTATATAGCGCCTTTAACATAGTAAAACGTTCCAAGGCGCTGCACAGGAGTATTTTAAGACAAAAAAAAATATTGTTTCACATTCACACAGAAGTATTCTCCCTCAGCTTTTACAAAGGAAGATGAAAGTTGAATATTTATCTAAGGATTTTGTTCAAGAATTACTACTGGAGATGGATGCCTTGGGTTCACAGCAGGGTCTAAAGTCCTGCTCAACCCTGTTGTGACCATGACCCATTTTGCTTGATTGGGACTACTTATCTGTATAGGGCAGGCTCTTGGCATAATCCCCACCAGCAATAGGGAGTCCATTGCTGCCAAGGGAGAAAGGTGCAGGGGTGCAAACTGATGCAGCACCAGAAGAAGAAAGATCCTTTTTAAAGGAGGCAGAAGTGTCCTGAAGCGTTTTTTTTTTTAATTTGACAAGGCTTTCCATGAACCACGGGACTTCTAAAACAAAAAGGTAAGAAGGGTGCTAAAAGAGGGAGAGGATCCCACTAGTAGGACTCCTTCCTCCAGCATTTTCCTGAGTGGGATTGCTACTGCTAGTCCAGGGTTCACGGTGATCCCAGTTCTGGTAGTCCCTGGGTTCGGCAGTGGTGGTAGAGAGAGAAAAATCAGATGAGTTCCTAAGCCCCACTTATCTACCATCTGGGATTAGGTGACCTACATCTCTGTAGTTGGGGACGAAGGGGAATCAAGCTCAGCCATGTTAAAGGCAGGTAGGCATTCCCGCCTGATTTTTGTTCCTTTTCAGCTGCTTAAACCTCCTGATTTGAGGTATTATAGCAGAAGAAAATCCATCCCGATATGTCACCAGGCCCAGGTGAAGTTGATCCCACAATACTGAAGGAGGTTGGGGAGGAGATAGCAGAGGCATTAATCATAATTCAACAAAATATTTAAACTGGGACTTGTGTTCAAGAACGGGAAAAGCGATATACGACAACATTATAGACTGGTCAGCCTTACTTTGGTTCTAGGTGAACTTCTGAGTCTATAATACAGGATAAAATTAGGCATGGGCTAATCGGGGAGATTCAGCATGGATTTGTAAAGGACAGGTTGTGCTTGATTAATTTTAATTGAATTTTTGAGGAAATCAAAGGGATAGATTTTGACTTTGTGCGATAGTATAAAATGGATGATAGCGAATTGGCAGCCTGTTTTATATCAGTACCGATTTTTATTTCCATTGAACTTAATAGAAATTGGGAGAGATATAAAACAGGCTGCCGATTCGCTATCACCCATTTTACACTATCCCACAAAGTCAAAATCTACGATAGAGAGTGTACAGATAAATTGCATATGTGGATTTTCAGAAGTAATTTGATAAAATGTCACATAAGAGACTTGAGGCTGGAATTTCCTGTGGAGCCTGATAGTTAAAAAAAAACTATATTTAAAGGAAGGGCGCTCTTTGGGGAGTACTCAGACATATAGCTACTTTTTCCTTTAAGAAAATATTTTTCCAAGAATCATTAACTTCCATTCTGAACAGATGGAAAAGTTAAAAGATAAAACAGTATTTTCCTGAACATAATTCACTGCGATTGCCTGTTCTGCTAAAAAATTCAGCTGACACAAGGGAAACAAAATTCCACCATTACCTCAATGATATATATATGTATGCTTTAAAAAAATCACTTGGTACCGAACATTTTTCTATCCACTTCCTTTGTTAAATTTTAGTGTTGTATGTGAGGGTGTTTAATTTGGCTGGAGACTCTGGCCCACTAGGAATTGATTAAACAGTAAACTATTAATATTCTTTCCTCAATATGTACTGGACTTGAACCTTAGAGCCAAGTGGTTGAAAAGACTGCTCTATATCTCACTCCACCAGTAGCGTACCCTCCTACTGCTAGGACAACTGAACAGTTTGGTTCACAGTCACCATTCATGATACTCTTGATTATTCGCATGAAGTGCGGTTCAGCAGGACAAGCCTGCTTCTGTGAATTTCCCTCCCACCACCCCCCCCCCCCCACCCAGAGATAGAAGAATCTGCTATTTCGTGCAATTCTCCATTTAGCTGGTCAACTAAGAACTGCTAAAACTCACCACAGACGAGTGGCCAGATTCAAATTAGTCACAGCTGGGAGCTGAATTCACAACTCTCTGAGTTAATAATTCAGAACTTTCTGCTTCAGCAATCATTATTGAACCAACTCCCCAAGTCCATTCACACATTAGGGGAATATTAGGAAATATAGTAACAAGGTGCAGCAGTAGGTAGCTGAAACACGGACAGGACAGAAATTTCCTGCATTGTACCCTGCTGGTTGCCGGGAGCACACCAGGACTGGGAGAGACAGTGCTAGGACTGAAACCTAGGGTTGCCACCAATGATCCCCCTAATTTTTTTTCATGCACGGTCCCTTTAAATTAGCTGCGCGGTATCTCTTCCAGCGGCAGCAGCTGGCAAGCGGTCTGCGCGGGACCTCGCGATTGATGAGTGACCGCGCACCTTAGGGGAAACATTGGTTGCCAACCCTCCAGCATTGTCCTGGAGTCTCCAGGAATTGAAGATTAATCTCAAGGGCAGTGCTGCAAGTAACCCAGGAGAAAAATCATAGGGCCATTGAACAAAATTGTGTTTTTTCTTCATTTCCTTTGAACACTTTCACTTATTAGTTATATAAGTATTGGTGATAGTGGAAGAAGGGCTGTTTCACTAACAGTCAAGATTAATCCGATTGGGTAACAAAGAGTTGTGTTCCCTTTCCAATTGCCGTGGGAAGCAGGTGTGCCTGGAGGATGGAGCAATGGTGGGAGTGTGGGGCGGGGTCGTTTGAGGCAGGAGGTCATGTGATGGAACCTCCAGGATTGCACCCAACCAGAGTTTGCAACCCTACTGCCGCCAAATACCTGCCCCAATAATGAGGGTTCAGCAAGCAATGGTTAAATCTGCATCTGAACTCTGTCTACAACAACAGATTTACGGGCAATAACACTTTCTGGCTGGAGTTTCACTGGCAGAAGAGCAGCGTGTGAAGCTTTGTTGCTGGAGTTCCACTGCTGCCTTATAAGACTGAGTAAAAACCTTTGAGGCACATCTGTAGCAGCTCTTGTGTTGCTGACATAAGTATGGCTTAAGCACCAGCAAATCCTGTGGTGCTACTTCAATTATAGCCTTGGGAATGAGTGGCAGTCTGGCCAAATCTCTTCTGGTTGTGCTCTGGAATGGATGAGGCCATCCTCAACCAAATTATTGGTCTTGATGGCTTTGAATAATGGAGCTGGATCCAAGAGCAAAGTAAGTTTTCTCTAATAGAACTATAGGACTACAATAATCTGGCACAGGCCTTGTATAAAACTGAGGTTTCCATTGGGACCATATTTTAAGCACCTCCATAGAATTTACATAGCTTTAAACACTGTTCAAATAATTACAGAAAATAACACAGCTCTTTTAATGATTTCATATACAGTATTGAAATCTTGCTGTTCAATATTAGTCATAAACACTTTAACACATTCCTACAAAATGTCTTTGCCTGCTATTTTATCAAAAGGCATTAACCTATTAAAATATAAGAGAAACAAATTTCACGTGAATGCATTCCTGTGTTCCTTATTTATAACACACAGCGCAATTTCAACTTACAGAATCTCTAAACTTTTGTTTGTCTCTAAAGTCTTGTAATAAAAGCCAAGCTCACTGGTATCAGGTAAATTAGTTTACAATCTCCGCGAGGTCCTTTCGATATTCTGGCGGAATCATTTTTATCACAACGCAGACTATTTCCACAGTGAGAGTTCTCTGTGCTTTAGTGATAAAGAGAACAAGCCGATATAAGGGTGTCCATGACATCATTTCATTTCTGCCTCGAGGTGGTTCAGTACTTTCTGTACTTTGATGTTGTTCCAAGTTCAAAGACTTAGTATAGCTTTCTCAATGCAAACTGTATTGCAGAAATCTTACCAACTCAACGTGTAGTGCAAGAAAATGAGTTGTATATTGCTAAACTGCAAGCAATGTTTTTTTAATTAAAAAAGCTAAAACACCTCAATAATCTTTGAACTTTAAGTGAACTGGTTTACAAATGAGAGTGATAAGCATATGCTAATATGTGTTTGGAAGTTTGATATCACACATTATGTTACCATTTCTGTCATTCCTACTTTAAATGTAAATCATATGAGAGTTGTGAAAAATCTTTACACATTAAAACCATTTTAAAACAGACTTCATATTATAAAGAAAGTCAATGAGATTTTCCACAGGCTGGATGTGAAGGGATTGCAGGGTATATTTTCCGATTGGCGTCTTTCCATACATCGAGTTACATTGAGTGTACAGCACCGAAACAGGACATTCAGCCCAACTGGTGCATGCCGGCATTTATGCTCCACACAAGCCTCCTCCTACCTTATTTCATCTAACCATATCAAGATATCCTTCTATTTCTTTCTCTCAAATGTGTTTATCTAGCTACCCCTTAAATACATCTAAGCTAGTCACCTGAACTACTCCTTGTGGCAGCGAGTTCCACATTCTTGCCACTCTTTGGGTAAAGAAGTTTCTCCTGAATTCTCTACTGGATTTATTAGTGACTATCTTATATTTATGACCTCTAGTTTTGGACTCCCCCACAAGTGGCAACATTTTCTCTACGTCTACCCTATCAAACCCTTTCATTATCTTAAAGACCTCTATAAGGTCACCCCTCAGCTTTCTCTTTTCTCGAGAAAAGAGCTCCATTCTCTGTTTTTCAAATCTATCCCTCTAGAAATGAACCCTAATGCTTGGTTTGCTTTTTTAATCATATTATTAAACTGCATTGCTACTTTTAATGATTTGTGATTCTGTACCCTGAGATCCCTTTGCTCCTCTACCCCCTTCAGCCAATTTCCAAGCAGTATGTGGCCTCCTTATTATTCCAACCAAAATGTACCACCTCACACTTATCGTGCTGAAAGTGCTTATGATAAATCCCTCAGTGCGCTTTTTTTCTAACTCAGGTGTTACTATTTTAAAGAGGTCAATGTCTGTATTAAAAGGGAGCACAGAAGAATTTAATACGAGCACCTTAAGTGTTTGTACTGAAACTGCACTGCTTGGAAAATATACCAGTGCCAGTGAATCTGAATCTTTATTTTACTCTTGGTAGTAAGCCCCATAATAGAATATTAAAGGCCAAAAATTTCCACGGAGCTTCACGCTCCACCACCAAAACTTTGCCAGAAGTGCAGTGGAAACCTCGTTTCCAGGTGTAAATACGCCACACTTCTGCCGAAGTTATGACAGCGGAGCAGAAGCAGCTACAAGGAAATTCCTGGACCAAATACGGAGTGATTATTTCTACGCCGTTTTTCACTCCCTCTGCACATACGCCCCCGTTTGGTACTGCTCATGTGCACTCGATCCTGTCGCGCATGCGTAGTATGATATATGAGGAAGCTGGAAGTGGGGCCTGCCGAACCACGTTGCCGAGCCTGGAGCCTGAGCCTGAGCCTGGAGCTGCTGGAGCCTGAGCCTGAGCCTGGAGCTGCTGGACCCTGAGCCTGAGCATGGAGCTGCTGGACCCTGAGCCTGAGCCTGGAGCTGCTGGAGCCTGAGCCTGAGCCTGGAGCTGCTGGACCCTGAGCCTGAGCATGGAGCTGCTGGACCCTGAGCCTGAGCCTGGAGCTGCTGGACCCTGAGCCTGAGCCTGGAGCTGCTGGACCCTGAGCCTGAGCCTGGAGCTGCTGGACCCTGAGCCTGAGCCTGGAGCTGCTGGACCCTGAGCCTGAGCCTGGAGCTGCTGCCATTGCTGCCAGCCTTGCCTGCTGCTGGAGCCTGAGCCTGCTACTAGGGCTTTTGGGTTATCTTTCAAAAATCAGCAACTATACTAAAGGAGACTCCAGCACTTTTGCCCAGAATATCGTGTGTGATGATTCTGCTAAGGAACAGGCTGAACCAATGTCCCGTGATGAGTTATTTGTTGTAAATTGACTGACAGTTGCTGAAGTGCAGATGTCTTTGACGGAAGCAATATCCAAATTATATTTTTCATTAATATTTCACAAGCAGCTTCCTTCAGTGAATATGGAAATGTTGCCTTGTGTGAATTACTTAATAATAATTAATGCAAGCATAGTGGTAATGTTACTGGACTAGTAATCTAAAGGCCTGGAGAAGTGAGTTCAATTCCCACAACGGGAGCAGGGGAATTTAAATTCAGTTAATTAAATGAATCTGGAATAAAAGCTAGTATGAGTAATGGTGACCATGAAACTATCGGATTGTCATAAAAACCCATCTGGTTCACTAATGTCCTTTAGGGAAGGAAATCTGCCGTCCTTACCTGGTCTGGCCTATATGTGACTCCAGACCCACAGCAATGTGGTTGACTCTTAACAAGCCACTCAGTTGTAACAAACCACTACGAAAAACAATAATAAGGAACAAAACCGACACATCACCCAGCATCGACCATAGTCATACTCACAGAATCATAACTTTCAGCCAATGTCCCAGACTCCTCCATCACCATTCCTGATCCACCGACAGGACAAACCCACCAGAGGTGGCAGCACAGTGGTATACAGTCAGGAGGGACTGGCCCTAGGAGTCCTCAACATTGACTTCAGACCCCATGAAGCCTCATGGCTTCAGGTCAAGCATGGGCAAGGAAACCTACCCAAAATTGGTAGAAGTGACCACCGCACAGTCCTTGTGGAGACAAAGTCCCATCTTCACACTGAGGATACCATCCATCATGTTGTCTGGTATTGACTCCGGACCCCATGAAGTCTCATGGCTTCAGGTCAAGCATGGGCAAAGAAACCTCCAGCTGATTACCACCTACCGCTGTCCCTCAACTGATGAATCAGTACACCTCCATGTTGAACACCACTTGGAAGAAGCACTGAGGAAAGCAAGGGCACAGAATGTACTCAATGTCCATCACCAAGAGTGGCTCGGTAGCACCACTACTGACCGAGCTGGCTGAGTCCTGAAGGACATAACTGCCAGACTGGGCATGCAGCAAGTGGTGAGACAACCAACACGAGGGAAAAAACTACTTGATCTAGTCCTCCCCAATCTACCCGTCGCAGATGCATCTGTCCATGACAGCATTGGTAGCAGTGACCACCGCATAGTCCATGTGGAGACGAAGTCCCGTCTTCACACTGAGGACACCCTCCATCGTGTCGTGTGGCATGACTACCATGCTAAATGGGATAGATTCAGAACAGATCTAGTAGCTCAAAACTGGACATCCATGTGGCGCTGTGGGCCATCAGCAGCAGAATTGTATTCCAACACAATCTGTAACCTCAGGGCCTGACATATCCCTCACTCTACCATTACTATCAAGCCAGGGGACTAACCCTGGTTCAATGAGGAGTGCAGAAGAGCATGCCAGGAGCAGCACCAGGCATACCTCAAAATGAGATGCCAACCTGGGGAATCTGCAACACAGGAATACATGCGTGCTAAACAGCAGAAGCAGCGTGCTATAGACAGAGCTAAGTGATCCCACAATCAACGGGTCAAAATAAAGCTCTGCAGTCCTGCCACATCCAGTCATGAATGGTGGTGGACAATTAAACAACTAACGGGAGGGGGAGGCTCCATGAATATCCCCATCCTCACTGATGGAGGAGCCCAGCACACAAGTGCAAAAGACAAGGCTGAAGCGTTTGCAACCATCTTCAGCCAGAAGGGCCGAGTGGATGATCCATCACGGCCTCCTCCTGAGGTCCCCATCATCACAGAAGCCAGTCTTCAGCCAATTCAATTCACTCCACATGATATCAAGAAAAAGCTTAGCACACTGGATACTGCAAAGGCTATGGGCTCCGACAACATCCCGGCTATCGTGCTGAAGACTTGTGCTCCATAACTAGCCGTGCCTCTAGCCAATCTGTTCCAGTACAGCGACAACACTGGCATCTACCCGACAATGTGGAAAACTGCCCAGCTATGTCCTGTCCACAAAAGCAGGACAAATCCAATCCGGCCAATTACCACCCCATCAGTCTACTCTCAATCATCAACAAAGAGATGGAAGGTGTTGTCGACAGTGCTATCAAGTGGCACTTAATCTCGAATAACCTGCTCACTGAAGCTCAGTTTGGGTTCCGCCAGGACCACTCGGCTCCAGATCTCATTACAGCCTTGGTCCAAACATGGAGAAAAGAGCTGAATTCCAGAGGAGAGGTGAGAGTGACTGTCCTTGACATCAAGGCAGCATTTGACCGAGTGTGGCATCAAGGGGCCCTAGTAAATTTGAAGTTAATGGGAATCAGGGGGAAAACTCTCGACTGGCTGGAATCATACCTAACACAAAGGAAGATGGTGGTGGTTGTAGGTGGTCAATCATCTCAGCCCCAGGACATTGCTGCAGGCGTTCCTCAGGGCAGTGTCCTAGGCCCAATCATCTTCAGCTGCTTCATCAATGACCTTCCCACTATCATAAGGTCAGAAGTGGGGATGTTCACTGATGACTGCACAGTGCTCAGTTCCATTCGCAACTTCTCAGATAATGAAGCAGTCCATGCCTGCATACAGCAAGACCTAGACGACATTCAGGCTTGGGCTGATAAGTGGCAAGTAACATTCGCGCCACACAAATGCTAGGCAATGACTATCTCCAACAAGCGAGAGTCTAACCACCTCCCCCCTTGACATTCAACGGCATAACCATCGCTGAATCTCCCACCATTAACATCCTGGGGGTCACCATTGACCAGAAACTTAACTGGACCAGGTTAAATCGGTAACAACAAGAGCGGGTCAGAGGCTGGGTATTCTGTGACGAGTGTCTCACCTCCTGATGCCCCAAAGCCTTTCCACCATCTACAAGGCACAAGTCAGGAGTGTGATGGAATACTCTCCACTTGCCTGGATGAGCGCAGCTCGAAATATACTCAAGAAGCTCGACACCATCCAAGACAAAGCAGCCCGCTTGATTGGCACCCCATCTACCACCTTAAACATTCAATCCCTCCACCGACAGCGCATCGTGGCTGCAGTGTGTACCATCTACAAGATGCACTGCAGCAACTCGCCAAGGCTTCTTCTACAGCAACTCCAAAACCTGCAACCTCTTCCACCTAGAAGGACAAGGGCAGCAGGCGCATGGGAACACCATCACCTCCAAGTTCACCTCCAAGTCACACACCATCCTGACTTGGAAATATATCGCCGTTCCTTCATCGTCGCTGGATCAAAATCCTGGAACTCCCTCCCTAACAGCACTGTGGGAGTACCTTCACCACACGGCCTGCAGCGGTTCTAGAAGGTGGCTCACCACCACCTTCTCAAGGGCAGTTAGGAATGGGCAATAAATGCTGGCCTTGCCAGTCACGTCCACATCCCAGGAACGAATAAAAAATAAAGTTAAGTGGGGCAGAGACACCTGCACAGATGCACCTGGAACATTAAAAACATTTACAACATCGATCATTCCATTGTATCATACAAATCCATTCCGCCGCTCTGCACAGCCATTCCTCCACCACATACTAACATCAAAACCTGAAGTTGAATTTGTCTCCCATAACATATACTAATCTATTGTACTTTAAAAATTGATCAGTAATCATGGCTCCGAATTAGGGAAGTGTGCCTGATAGTCCCCTCATCATTTAATCTCCGGCCCTTCCCTCCTCTCATGCTCCTTCCCAACTTTTCGGGCAGCTGTTGCTTTCTCCATCATCCCTTTGGCCTCATCTCCACCGCTGACCCTTGCTCCTGTTTCTTCTCTCTCTGGGACAATGGCACATCGGTACCTATCTTGTTCCCTTCTGGCGTCGTGGGACATTAAAATTTGCTTTCTCCTGCAGCCTCCGGCTCTTTTTCACCTCCTGTTTGAACCTTCCCTGCATTTCAGCCTCTTCCTTACATTAGGTTTGGGCCGAGGAGCTGCCCCTTCTCCCTCCTTCTGCCCCTCACTAACCTTTCGATGTGAAGGAGGGGAAGAACGTGATCCAAGTCTAAGGGCGGGGGGATGAGAGCAAGAACGTGATCCAGATGGGAAGATGGATCACATTCTCCTGCCCTCTGTTAGATCTGCAGGTCCCATGCAGGCTGCTCATGCGGTAATTTGAATGGGCCGTGCAGCACCTTAAAGGGACCATGCACGCAAAAAAATTAGCAGGAACATTGTTTGGCTCATAGTCCACCAATACCTTGATTTTAAAATTCTCATCCTCATGTTGAAATCCCTCCATGGCCTCATCCCTTCCTATCTGAACTCGGCAGTGTGAGCGCTGTGAGTGCTCCTAACCCAGGAGGGTGAGCCCTGTCTTTTCACTGAAAGCAGTAGTGTTAGCACTGTGAGCTCTGGAGCCTGGCTGTCACAATGAATGGATCAAATTACACATTGCAAAGATCTTGATTACTCAGGCAAGGAGGATCTAATTATACATTCCATTGTTGGGTGTGTCTTGTCCTCCAAGGGGACAAATCAGAAATCTAGTCTTGTCTTCCAAGAGGACCAATCAGAAATTTGGTGTTGTAAACAGACACAACCAACCAAGTATTTGTTGAGTGACATTCTATTGCTACTGAAGCTGGGACATACATGCTAACTGCCCATGTTTTACACAAACAGCCAGCATTTTGAAATCAGTGCTCACATCGGCAGCTCCCAGCTCTGTCCTAAATATTGCCCCTAGCTTCATTTGACAGCACCTCATTCAACTTTTACCTGATGCACTCGGATTTTGCTTGACTAAACTCTGCTGTGGGTGGGAATTCTTGCAATAGTTTGTGAGATTAGGAGTCACAGGTGCAGCCCGACCAACATTTCATAAATTCTCAAGCCAGCAATTTATCTCAACCAGTGCCCCTCTACTTTTCCTGCTACCTTGAAATTTAGGAGTAAATTTTCTGATCAGCCAAAATTTGACACCGGGCCATGTAAAGAAATATCAGGACAGGTGACCAAAAGCTTGGTCAAAGAGGTAGGTTTTAAGGAGCATTTTAAATGAGGAGAGAGAGGTAGAAAAGCGGAGAGGTTTAGGGGAGGAATACCAGAATTTGGGCCTAGACAGCTGAAGGCACGGCCACCAGTGATGGAGTGAAGAAAATTGGGGATGTGCAAGAGACTAGAATTGGAGGAGAGCAGAAATTTCGGAGGGTTGTAGGACTGGAGAAGGTTACAGAGATAGGGAGAGGCAAGGCCATGGAGGGATTTGTCAGAAGGATGAGAATTTTTAAATCGAGGTGTTGGCAGACCAGGAGTCAATGTAGGTCAGCAAGCACAGGGGTGATGGGTGAATGGGACTTGGCGTGAGTTAGGATACGAGTTTTGGATGAGCTCAAGTTCACAGAGGGTGCAAAGTGGGAGGCCGGCCAGGAGAGCATTTTTAACTGAAGTATAATAAAATATACAACAAAAAGAAGAAAACAGAAGGTGGAAAGAATATTAGGCATAAATGTAAGAAAAGCGAACATAAACTGAATGGCAAAAGGGTGTCAGCATGAAATGGGGGTAGGGATGAGTGTGGCAATATGAACTGGGGGAGGGGAGGAGAATACTACCATGAACTGGGAGCTGAGGGGGAGAAGTACTGTGCTTCCTCTATACAAGTGATGATGGGGTGTTGGATATTCCTGCAGCTTAAGTTATGATAAACCCATAGTGTAACTGCAGGATAGAAATAATGATATACGCTGTTCTCATACAAATATTTAATGTACTTATATATTAAAGTACATTATATGACTAAATTGCTGGCTGCGCTATTCTGATGCAGGTAACTCAATTAGGTTCATGAGTGGGTTAACATAGTGCAGAGAAAATTTGCTATGATCACGTTAAACATTTATATAAGAAAAGCATCAATCATAATTTCTACCTATTGAATTGTTGGCATATTTGAAGCTGTTATTCAGCATTTACTAGTTTTTATATATGTATGCACATGGATATTGTCAATGTCAGGATGAGAGCGGGAAACCTAATAAGTGGTTAAGTGTAGGCCTGGTAGGAAATACTATATGCAGCCAAAAATCATTGCTGTCTTTTTGAATGATTCAAAGACATAGACAGAGAAATTGGCTAACCTCCGAAATGGGCGTGGGGATCGCGGTATGCAATTAACCTGCGCCCGTTTATTATGTTGCAGGCAACACATTAAATGATTGCTACGTGCAACCAGCACTCCCCGCGCTGTTCATTGGCTGCACGCATCAACAGGGGGCCCAATATCACGAGTGGCTAGCGCTACTTAAAGGTAGCCGGTACCTTTTAAAGGGGAGGTGCATTGTGGCTGCAAGTAGTGGTGGAAGTTTATTTAAAAGGCAATTTGGGCTGTGATGTTTTGAACAATGGCTGAACATGTGAGAGAGTGAGCACCAAGGTTTTCAGACAATGCACTGGAGGTCTTGGTAGAAGAGGTAGAAAGAAGGAGAGACGTCTTGTATCCACAGAGGAACTGGAAGCCCACCCGACATATCCTCAGGAGCCAGTGGGCAGAAGTAGCGGTGGAGGTCAATGCCCGGAGTGTTACTCCAAGAACATGGATGCAGTGCAGGAAGAAGTTTAACAATCTGACACGAGTTGTCTAGGTGAGTGAGTTCATCTTCAATGCCATATCCTACCAACTGCACCACTAGCCTCATCCACTGCTCAATTCACTATACCCCCATCACCCACCTACCAACAATCTCTATCAATCAGTACTCAAACCTAAAATTCATATGCTTTACCTCACCCTCACACCTAATCATCCTTCTCTCATCCCACTTCTCCCTCATCCCACAATATCTTCTGACTCACAAGCTGCAGATGGAGTCAGCACGAATTTTTAACTTTCTCCTCTCCCTTCACCATAACCCAACCCTTGTTCCTTTTTCATTTCAGATACCCAAGAACTGGAACCTTACCAGTCATTTGAGGAAGAGGAAGAAGACAGTGAAGATGAAGAGACACCGTCACTCGATCTTACACTAGCAGCCACCAGCTCAGAGCTTGACACTGCGCGTATTTTAGAGGCTAGGATAGAGGGGGGATCTGCACATGGTGAGACACCAGACACAAGTCCGCAGGAGCCAGGGCGGGGGGAAAAGATAGAGCAGGTGCCCGCTCGCTGGAGGGCGAGATGTTGCTTATATCTCCAGCAGTAGTTGGAAGGAACCATACGCATAAAAGTTAAGAGCCACAGTCACCTTAACAACCACAGGCAATGTTGTCTTCCCCTACTTTGAGGTTTCAGTTGTGGCTGCAGCAGTTGGCAGATTTCAGTCACAACCTCTTTTATGAAGCGATGACATCTCAAGCACTGGTCCTCGCTGAGGTTGAGGTTAGAGAATTACTCCCTAAAGACCCTCAGCAGATATGGCCCCCTCTACATCCTCTCCCTTCTGGCAGCTTTTCCTGCACTGTGAGGCCTCTCTTCATTCTCCCACTCATGCTCAATTTCCAGAGGAAGCCCTACCAGGCCACCAATGTCTGGTAGCAACTTGTTTCAGCTCAAGCTTTTAAATCAACAAAAAAATACTTCAGCACAAGCCAGACCACTCCCTGTAGACTATTCAAACTTTAGCCAAGTGGAGGAAAGCTCCAAAAACACATTCAATTGCGCCAGAAGAAATAATCCAGCAACTAACCTGATCCCTTTAATTCGCGCTGGTGGGGGGCCCTTCATTTGGTTTAGTCTCTTGTTCAGCTGTGCGAGGTTAAAACAAGGCATAGGCTGGAGCGCGGCATTCGAAAATGGCAGCGCTGGTATCAAATCAGCATTACACACTGATTGATATCATAATCTTCCTGCTCTGCATGCTGCCAGTGGTAGTTAGGTGTACACACGCAAACCCCGTTGGAAGTGTGCGCGCGCATCTCGGATCTCATTTTCGAGCGTTAGGAAGCCAAGTAGTGCCTACATAACAGGAGCTACAGAGCCCAATTTCTCATCCATACTGTAGTCCTTGTCCATTAGTCATATCTAACTAGAGATGGAATTTTTAAACAGTATATTAGTTGTGAGAAGGCAATTTTGTAAAAATGGCTATTTAAGGCCAGTAATTCCACTGATCCCCCCCCCCCAGATTTGCCTATACTGTCCACGTTGGCTGTAATCCATTACCACCAACTTAATATGATGGATATTGAGTAAGACAAATACTGAAATCACACAGTACATTTAACACACCCTGGAAAGTTCATCAAAAGTGTTAACACTTTTTGTTCTTAAAACTCACACATTGTCGCTGAGTCAAGATCTAAGAATTTGATGAGTAACTCTTTTGCTTTATTTATGTAGGGATGATATGTTCCTAAGCATAAGGAAACCACACCTAAGAAGTTTAAAGTTTATTCAAAGAGATGACTTGGTTACCCTGAGGGCATGTTAAATGTAGACTCAGATTGTTCAAACACATTTTATTGGAGAGTGAGTCTGAAGATTGAGTGACATCTAAAAAAATGGGTTGTTACAACATGACTGTTTTCCAAAGTAAAGGAGGATCTATTTCCAAAATAGAACAGGACTTTATTGGCCTAGCTGAAGACGTTAAAAAATATACAACAGAAATATAAAACACTGGTCCAACCTCAACTGGAATATTGTGTCCAATTCTGGGCACCGCACTTTAGAAAAGATGTGAAGGCAAGGGTGCAGAAAGGATTTACAAGAATGGTTCCAGGGATGAGGGACTTCAGTTACCTGGATAGACTAGAGAAGCTGGGGTTGTTCTCCTTAGAGCAGAGAATGTTGGAGGAGATTTGATAGAGGTGTTCAAAATCATGAGGGGTCTAGACAGAGTAGATAGAGAGAAACTGTTTCCATTGACGGAAGGATACAGATTTAAGGTGATAGGCAGAAGAACCAAAGGCGACATGAGGAAAACCTTTTTTACACAGCGAGTGGTTAGGATCTGGAATGCACTGCCTGAGAGGGTGGTGGAGGAAGATTCAATCGTGGCTTTCAAAAGGGAATTGGATAAGTACCTGAAGGGAAAAAATTTGCAGGGCTACAAGGAAAGGGTGGGGAGTGGGACTAGCTCAAATGCTCTTGCAGAGAGCCGGCACGGGCTCGACGGGCCGAATGGCCTCCTTCTGTGCTGTAATGATTCTATGATTCTAATATTGAATTATTGCATAATTGCAGTTGCACTGCACATGTCAGCACTAAAGTGTCATCGAATGAGAGGACATAGCCTTCATATGACACAGAACAGGTTCCAATCTGAGCTGTCACACAGTAGCTGCTCCATTTCCCTGCAGGAGGGAGGAAAGGAAGGATGATGTAGAAACAGACTGTCACTGCCCCTCCAAGCAGCATAGACATGGCATCCTGCAGCATCAGAAAATACAAGGGAAGAAAGCTCATGATTGATGCCCTTCTTCATTCATTCCTAGGATGTGGGCATCACTGGCAAGGCCAGCATTTATTGTCCATCGCTAACTGCCCTTGAGAAGGTGGTGGTGAGCTGCTTTCTTGAACCGCTGCAGTCCGCGTGGCGAAGGTACTCCTGTAGTGCTATTAGGGAGGGAGTTCCAGGATTTTGACCCAGCGACTATGAAGGAACGGCGATATATTTCCAAGTCAGGATGGTGTGTGACTTGGAGGGGAACTTGGAGGTGATGGTATTCCCATGCGTCTGCTGCCCTTGTCCTTCTAGGTGGTAGGGGTCGCAGGTTTGGGAGGTGCTGTCGAAGAAGTTTTTGTGAGTTACTGCAGCGCATCTTGTAGATGGTACACACTGCAGCCACAGTGCACCGGTGGTGGAGGAAGTGAATGTTTAAGGTGGTAGATGGGGTGCCAATCAAGTGGGCTGCTTTGTCCTGGATAGTGTCGAGCTTCTTGAGTGTTGTTGGAGCTGCACTCATCCAAGCAAGGGGAGAGTATTCCATCACACTCCTTACTTGTATCTTGTAGATGGTGGAAAGGTATTGGGGAGTCAGGAGGTGAGTCACTGGCCACAGAATACCTAGCCTCTGACCTGCTCTTGTAGCCACAGTATTTATGTGGCTGGTCCAGTTAAGTTTCTGGTCAATGGTGACCCCCAGGTTGTTGATGTTGGGGGATTTGGCGAAGGTAATGTTGTTGAATGTCAAAGCATGGTGGTTAGATGCTCTCTTGTTGGAGATAGTCATTGCCTGGCACTTCTGTGGTGCAAATGTTATTTGCCATTTATCAGCCCTGAATGTTGTCCAGGTCTTGCTGCATGTGGGCATGGACTGCTTCATTATCTGAAGAGTTGCGAATGAAGCTGAACACTGTGCAATCATCAGCGAACATCCCCACTTCTGACCTTATGATGGAGGGTAGGTCATTGATGAAGATGAAGCAGCTGATGATGGTTGGGCCTAGGAACTCCTGCAGCGATGTCCTGGGCTGAGATGATTGGCCTCCAACAACCATAGCCATCTTCCTTTGTGCTAGGTATGAATCCAGCCAGTCGAGAGTTTTTCCCCTGATTCCCATTAACTTCAATTTTACTAGGGCTCCTTGATGCCACACTCGGTCAAATGCTGCCTTGATGTCAAGGGCAGACACTCTCACCTCACCTCTGGAATTCAACTCCTTTGCCCATGTTTGGACCAAGGCTCTAATGAGGTCTGGAGCCCAGTGATCCTGGCGGAACCCAAACTGAGCTTCAGTGAGAAGGTTATTGGTGAGTAAGTGCCGCTTGATAGCACTGTCGACAACACCTTCCATCACTTTGCTAATGATTGAGAGAGAACTGATGTGGCAGTAATTGGTCGTATTCTGGAGCACAGGTCTTCAGCATGACAGCCGGGATTTTGTCAGAGCCCATAGCCTTTGACCTATCCAGTGCGCTCAGCGGTTTCTTGATATCATGTGGAGTGAATTGAATTGGCTGAAGACTGGCTTCTGTGATGATTGGGACGTCAGGAGGAGGCCGATATGAATCATCCACTCGGCACTTCTGGCTGAAGATGGTTGCAAACGCTTCAGCCTTGTCTTTTGCACTTGCGTGCTAGACTCCGCCATCATTGAGGATGGGGATATTTATGGAGCCTTCTCCTCCCGTCAGTTGTTTAATTGTCCACCACCATTCACGACTGGATGTGACAGGACTGCAGAGCTTTGATCTGATCCGTTGGTTGTGGGATTGCTTAACTCTGTCAATAGCATGCGGCTTCCGTTGTTTAGCTTGCATGTAGTCCTGTGTTGCAGCATCCCCAGGTTGGCATCTCATTTTTAGGTACACCTGCTGGTGCTGCTCCTGGCATGCTCTTCTGCATTCCTCATTGAACCAGGGTTGGTCCCCTGGCTTGATGGTAATGGTAGAGTGAGGGATATGCCAGGCCATGAGGTTACAGATTGTGGTGGAATACAATTCTGCTGCTGCTGATGGCCCACAGTGCCTCATGGATGCTCAGTTTTGAGCTGCGAGATCTGATCTGAATCTATCCCATTTAGCACGGTGGTAGTGCCACACAATACGATGGAGGGTGTCCTCAGTATGACGACAGGACTTCGTCTCCCCAAGGACTGTGTGGTGGTCACTGCTACCAATACTGTCATGGACAGATGCATCTGCGACAGGTGAGGACGAGGTCAAGAAGGTTTTTCCCTCATGTTGGTTCTCTCACTACCTACTGCAGGCCCAGTCTGGCAGTTATGTCCTTAAGGACTCAGCTAGCTTGGTCAGTAGTGGTGCTACCGTGCCACTCTTGGTGGTGGGCATTGAAGTCCCCCACCCAGAGTACACTCTGTGTCCTTGCTACCCTCAGGGCTTCTTCCAAGTGGTGTTCAACATGGAGGAGTACTGATTCATCAGCTGAGGGAGGGTGGTAGGTGGTAATCAGCAGGAGGTTTCTTTGCCCATGTTTGACCTGATGCCTTGAGACTTCATGGGGTCCGGAGTCAATGTTGAGGACTCCCAGGGCCACTACCTCCCAACTGTATACCACTGTGCCGCCTCCCCTGGTGGATCTGTTCTGCTGGTGGGACAGGACATACCCAGGGATGGTGATGGAGGATTCTGGGACATTGGCTGAAAGGTATGATTCCATGTCAGGCTGTTGCTTGACAAGTCTGTGGGACAGCGCTCCCAATTTTGGCACAAAAGGACATTTGTGAACCAGAGAGGTTTCTATGGCAATCCAGTAGTTTTGATGGTCACCATTACTAATACTAGCCTTTTTTATTCCAGATTATTTAATCAATTTAAATTCCACAGTTGCCACCGTGGGATTTGAACTCACATCTCCAGATTAAGTAGTCCTGGGTTACTAGTCCAGTAACATAACCACTAGACTACCATTCCCATGATCGACACCCTTCACTGGAGGTTAAATACCCTCAAAAGAATAAAGACATAAACATTAAAGTGCTTTGTCAGTTTCATTTTACATTATATGCAACATAACAGTTTTAGTTTCATTCCTTTTGCAGTTTGCATTTGGAAGTCATACACAAAGAATATTGAGTGGGAAAATTATACTAATTCTCTTTCAGTAAAAGAACAAATTCAAATTACTGTAATAAGAATGAGGATGTGTGCAGTGATCAAGGTTTTTTTTAATCATACCCATAATTTGCCATGTGTTAAAACAAGCATTGGCACAACATAAATTCAATACATGTGCCTTCGCATTCATTATTGCCGTTAAATCCTGAACGTTGTTCACTGATTTGTAAGTAAAAAATAATTACTGTTTTTAAATTAAAAAATTAAAAATTTTAAAAACCTTTAACTGCTGAAGTTTTTAATGGGATTTAAACTTGGTATAACAATTACATCAGCGACGGTGCAATTATTTCAGAAAAAACATGCTAAGGACACAGTTAAAATTCCAAAATCAAGGACTGGCTGTCATGGTGGGTTAAACACCATTCTATTACCTCTGGGACTTGGGAATAAATCCAGCCTGGTCTAATAGACTAGCTGTAAGAGTCCTATGTTAAACAAATCACAATCTAGTTCCCAGTACACAAAGCTGCCCCTAATTTAGTCTCACTTGGGCTTAGTTTAGCTGATGTGAGAGTGCAAAGTCCTTAAGAATTCATTTAAAAGGCTGTTCAATTATCGAACATCACTGCCTCCTAAGTGGTTCTGACCATACCAATGTTAATTTACCAAGACAAGTCCTCCTCTCTTTGAACTCAATCTGTGAACCTTTGTCTTTCACTTTGAATTGTATACCATGTACAGGCACTTGGAACCAACCAGGGGGACAAAATTCCTCCTGTTCACAATATTAGCAAAAAAGTCAGCTGGCATACAAAATTGGGATTGTTCAATTGTTCTCCGCTTGCTATTTTTGGCAGAGTCATAAATGCAAGATTTTACTTGATCTGGGATTGCCTGCATCCACACACCCAGAAAGATGTTTCTCAACACAATCACCAAACAAAATCAAAGCAACATTTTTTTTTGAATCGATTTCCTAAGTGTATATACAAGGGACTTTACAATACAATGATTGCCAGTCACTGGGTCACAACAGTTTTCACAGTGATCTAATTTACGCTTTACAAGAGACTGTGGCACTGTATAATTGGACAGCGATAAAAATCCACCGTGCAAGATGCTATGTGAGGTAATCCTGCCAATACTGTAGCTGCTGCATACATTAACCATGCCCTTATCTATACTTATACACTAAAAAACTTATCAATTATCTGCTTATAACTTCATTTTAATCATAATATTAATTCTCTTGCACCATGCAGAAGGTTTTTCACTAATACAAGACCACCTATACTTCAATCTTGACAAAGAATGTTGGGCTAAATTTTTGTCTTCAGGTGGTAATTTGACAGAGTGGATCGCCTGCCTGTTATGGAATTTACCTGATTTTATTTCCATTAATTTCAATTGGGCGGGTTCTGTAACGGGCAGGCGATCCACTCTGCCAGATTACTGGCCGTGTGATGAAGATAGAAATTTACCCCAATGTTCTTTGAACAGGTCTTGTCTTTCATTTTGAACTATACAGTACATTCAGAAACTTGTAACTAACCAGGGGATTAAATGCTTCTTGTTAACAACTTTAGCAAAAAATGCTGCCATGAATATAAAATTAAGATGTTCAGCTTTAATAACTGCTAGAATCTGAAAGAGAGAAACCTTTTGCCGTCTTCAGATAAGTGTGAAGAAAGTTGCGTTATCTCTCCTAGAAACAAAACTGGCCATACTCCTTAACAATATCTTGCATTTATATAGCGCCTTTAATGCAGTAAAACCATACCAAGATACTTCACAGGAGTGTTATCAGACAAAATCTGACACTGAGCCACATAAAGAAATAGTAGGACAGGTGACCAAAAGCTTGGTCAAAGAGGTAGGTTTTAAGGAGTGACTTAAAGAGGAGAGAGAGGTAGAAAGGTGGAGCTGTTTAGTGAGGGAATTCCAGAACTTAGGGCCTAGGCAGCTGACAGGAATAAAACTAGCCATACTCCTTAACAATGAGAACAAAACCTCACCCTACAAAGACCATTATCTGGCATGGATTATTGTAGCACTAAACAAAGTTCTCAAAGCAAGTGGATCCAGATTAGGCCAGGTTGCTCCTCTTCTGCTTCCTCCTCTTCTGCTTCCTCCTCTTCTGCGTTTTTCCCTTCTGCATTTTCCTCTTCCCTCTGCGAGCAGATACTGTAAATCTGAAATAAATTCACAAAATGCTGGAAATACTCAGCAGGTCAGGCAGCATCTCAACCTGAGACATGAACTCTGTTTCTTTCTCCACAGATGCTGCCTGACCTGCTGAGTATTTCCAGCATTTTCTGTCTTCTCAGAGGCCTTCATTTACCATATGAGGCCTTGCAAGTGTCCAGCAGCACTCCTGCACTCCCTGCACACTTAAAAAACTTTTAACATGTATTGCACCAAGCCACTACTTCAATAAAATGTTTAAAAATCCAGTCCAACAGCTTAAATGCAAACTTACCTGAAAGATGTGAGTGTCCCTTTAATAAGTGCTGAAAGCTATGCAGAGCGAGCTTAGGACCAAGTGCTGAACTCAGCACTAAGGTCGAAGTTTGCAGACATGGTGTCAAGTCGGCGTTGCACGGCAGCTGACATCATACTCTCTTCATTTACATCTCCAGGGCCAGTGCTGCTATCACGAAAATGGCGTCTGCCGAGTCCCGCACCAGAGAAGAGCGCTAGAGTGGTGGCCGCCATTTTTCACCAGGATAGCGGCACAAACGGTGACGATAAGTAGCCCACTTTCTGGGCCTGAATATCCAGTTTTGGCCCAAATCAAGCCACTTTTCTACAAATGCTGTTTCAGTATGGATTCAACAACAAAAACTTGCATTCATGTTGTGCCTTTAATGCAGAAAAATATCCCAAAGTGCTTCACAGAGCTGTAATCAATAAATGGACACCGAGCCAAAGAAGGAGCTATCAAGAGGAGTGACCAAAAGCTTGAACAAAGAGGTGGGTTTCAAGGAGGGTCTTAAAGGAGAAGATGAAGTTGGAGAGGCAGAGGGGTTTAAGGAAGTTATTCCAGAGAGTGGGGTCTACATGATTGAAGACACGACCGCCAATGGTGGGACAAATGGCGGAGGAGCAAGGCCATGGAGGGATTTAAGCATGAGGATAAAAATTGAGGCTTTGGGGGACTGGGCCGAAGTAGGGGCAAAAAGAGACAATGTTACAGAGGTGGAAAGAAGCAGCCTTTATGATAGAGCAGATATAGGGTTGGAAGCTCATTGGTAAGGCTGCAGCTGGAGTACTGCGTGAAATTTAAGACACCCTGTTATCGAAACAATATTAAAGGCATGAAAAAGCTACAACATAGATTCATTAGAATGACATAGGGATGACAGGATACAGTTATGTTGAGAGAATTGAAAACCTAGGGCTGTATTCAGGCAGAGAAGTTTAATGGGAATCTAATAGAAACATGAAAGGATTTGAGAGAATAAATATTGAAAGATTATTTCCACTGGCCAGTGAATAAGTCACTCGGGGACATAAACTCAGGTTAATACTCGAAGCTTAAAAGGGGAGGTTAGGAGAACATTTGATCATGAAAAAAGGATATTAGAATATGGGATGCATAAACACAAGTGGCTATTGAAGCCGAGTCCTTTACAACATTTAAGAGGAAGTTAAACTTGGAGGTGAAAAATACTGAAGGTTACAGATAAGGAATAAGGAAATGGGACTAGATCCATTGTGGAGCTATTATCACAGGCGCAGTAAGCTGAAATAGTTTCCTTTTTTGTATTAATTTCTATGATTCCATAATTCTTACACGTGCTTCTTCGAGAGATGAAACTGCTTATAGGGTAGTTTTACCTACATTAGGGAGCATGAGTAACAAGAACTGTCGTTTTACTTTATACCATGGGGCCAATTTTCATCTCTGTTACACCCTATATGGGGCATTAGGGGTATAATGAAGAGATTAATGGGCAGTGATCAGTGTTGCATCTGACTTATATTTCCAGCAGCCATTTAAGTTACCACAGGAAGCTTCCACCAGACACAGGGGAAAGCTTCATTGTAACATATTAATTGGGGGATAGATCGCATCATTTAGAGGTCCTCATAATTTTGGACTGTTTACATTTGTTAAAATTAATAACAACCACAACCATGCACAGCACGTGTTAGGCAGCAGCTGAAGGAAGCTTTTAAAAGTTACATGGTCAAAGGGCAGTGAAGGGCAAGTTTGGAAGCAATCATAAGTGCTTCTTCATGTATTTTTCTTATTCATTTTTAAACCATGTATTATTAATTAAAGCTATATGGGTTCTGCCACTGCCATTATTTGCACCAGTTTTGGAAACATAAACAATGGATTTTCAGTTTCCATTGAGAAGCCCAGCTACAGTCTTCAGCACAAGCACTTGTGTTACCCTTCCACCATTAACACTAACAGAGCTGCATTTACCTGGGTATGTTCAAGGGTCAGCTCCGATACTCTTGGGAGGCAGCGGCAGAGTTATGACGTTCATCCAATCCACAGCACAGACTCCGCTCAACCACTGCCAATGGCTGTAAAAGTCACTTCAGCTCTTACCTTTTCTGGCTCAGGCTTATTGCAGACGTGCTGTACTGCTGCCCATATGGGGTGAGTAACCTAGAATGCAACTCTTCTCGCACCCACTTCAGGCAGCATAATGCCCAGTTCACCAGCCACAAAGGGTTAGGTACTGTGCCGTTCTATCACTTACCCCATTACTGCGTATGGTGCTTCAACTCCACATTAGGTTTCCTTTTTACCTGTTACTTCTTTTCCCCTCTCTGCCTTCAACCTTGCCAAAAGCTGCCGTTAGATTTCCAATCTTTTATCTAAAGGCTGTCAAAAATTGTGGCCCCTTTGCGGCCATTTCCCTTTAGTGGCCACATCCCTTTAACTTGCGCCTTTCAGAAATTTTTGGTTCCCCCCGCCCTCCCCCCACCCCGCCGCATTAAACTAGCTCCTGAATAAAATACCTAGGCTGTACAGTTCTGGCTAGATTTCCTCCAGTTCTTTAATTGTGACTGAGCATAAAAATCTACACCTTTGATTCCATATTAGAGGCTCAGTTCAAATTTACTATCTTGGCTAATACTGCTCAACCTCAGACAAATTTCCCTTCCTCTGTAAAAAACAAAGAATAAAACTCACAAGCTGATGTGGAAAAGACTTATTATCAAGACAGTTTTAAATTGTGCAGAAACTAATATTTTATATCTACTTTTGATTACAAAAGGATTATCTAACTTATTATTGTAGATAATTTACAAACACCTTTCTTGCCAAAGATGAGTCATATCTGAGAGGGCGAGGGAGCTTAAAAGAGTGAAATTATGTGAAGCGGTCCACCAGTACTGAAAGAGTTAAGAATTGGTACTCTTTAAATTACAGCTCCAATACACCTGTGTTACTGTAACTGGAGATGTCTTCCAGTGGAACTGGACACCGGAAAAGCTTCAGTGGCAAGAATGTTAGTCCAGTTTCTTTTACATTAGCATCTGCCAGACAGATGACATGTGCTAATTATGGACAAGAGGGCCTGCTGTGTTTGGTTTCAGCTGAAGGAATCTTAGCACCAGCCATTGCTCAGCTGGTTAAGGAAATGAACATCTAAGCCAGGCAGACCAGGAAGGTCCAAGGCTTGATCATGGGAACAGGAGTCGGCCATTCAGCCCCTCGAGTTCGTTCCACCATTCAATTAGATCATGTCTGATGTGTACCTCAACTCCATTTACCCACCTTTGATCATATCCCTCGATATCTTTACCTAATAAAAATCAGTCTTGAAAATTTCAATTGACCCAACATCACCAGCCTTTCGGGGGAGATAGTTCCAGATTTCCACTACCCTTTGTGTGATAATGTGCTTCCTGATTTCACTCCTGAATGGCCTAGCTCTAATTTTAACGCTGTGCCTCCTTGTTCTGGATTCTCCCACCAGAGGAAACAGTTTCTCTGTATCTACCCTATTGAATCCTTTTTATCAGTTTTAAGCACCTCAATTAGATCACCCCACAGCCTTCTAAACTCACGGGAATACAAGCCAAGTTTATGCAACCTGGCCTCATAATTTAACCCTTTAATCCCTGGTCTGTGCTAAGCTAGCTGATCTCAGCTGGGGTGGCGGTAAGGCAGGAGTGTCCAACACATGGCCTGCGGGACAAATACGTCCCACAAGCTCCTTTTATCTAGTTCCCAAAGTCTCTGTCAGTTTTTCCAAATTAGTGAATGCACACAAAGCCGATTTCAGCTTCAGCCCCTTCTTGAGCTTGCTGCCACATTAATATTTTAGCAGATGTGTAGTTTGCTAGATAGAAATAGAAAAACGATATATAATGAGAGACAGGAGTAAACAGACGAGTGGATGAGATGGTGGGGAACATTAGTTCATCTTATTGCGGTTATAACTTTTTCCTAACTTTAGTGGAGTCCCAGTTAGGGTGAAGAAGATATTAGTTATAACTATCATATTGTAATTTAAAAGTAAGTTTTTTATAGTAAGATTTGCCTGGCTAGGGCACCGTATGTATCAAATTGCGTTTTCAATTACATTGAAAGGAATCGCTTGTTCTTTATTCCTAATATAGATCACATTCAGATTTTTTAACAGAAGTAGCTTTCAGTTGAAAAGAATGAAAAATAAACTGTCACTAGCTTCATGGAAAAAAAAACCCTCCCACGTCTGCAAGTCTGTTAGAGGTTGCTCTCTGATTAGTGAATTAAGACCAACTGGAGAGCAGCCTTCTCGCACCAAACAGTCAAGCAGCCTGGGAGGTTTCAAGAGCTGAAGTAGAAGCTTCCCAGTTTCAAGCTCCTGAAAGGATAAGAATGGGGAGTGAGGATGAGGAAAAAGAGGGGAAAGGGCTTGATTTCTTGTGTACAGAGGTCTGATTATTTATATGTCTGTGGTCTTGCTTTTTTGTATCTGAGATTCTGCTTTTGTGTATATGGTGGAATCTCGCTTTATTGTGTATGGGCAATCTTGCAATTTTTCTACATTAGAGTTTGCATTTTCTGTGTGGAGTGCTTGAATGTTCTGTTTTTCGGGGTTTGCATTTCTGCACACCTGTGCAACCCACTCCACTGGTTTTGACACCTGCATCTGGCCCTCAGCTGCAAAAGGTTCAACATCTCTACAGTAAGGGCGCTGAAATTGGCCTCAACATCCCCGGGCCAGGGATGTTTCGCCCATCGTTTCTACTCAGGACCATGATCCAGCAATCTCTGCCGCAAGTGCATATGTGTGGACATCGGGTGTCACCCCCTTGCCACCTGCAGCAGTCAAATAGCCCGCTGTTACTCATTGTCTGGGTTTACTCTTGTAGAATGGCCACTTTAGCAAAGGTACCAGAGAGTTACCTGCACCCATGGAACTGTACCCAGGCAAAGCGTCAAAACCTTAAGGAGAGGAGAAGGGAAGGTGAATGGAAGGGAGAAAACTGTCAGAAAGGAGGGGCAAAGTATTTAGATGTCATTTTTAATCAGTAATTCTTGACAAGGGTTAAAATGCAATCATGAAGATGGCTTTCAGAAGTGTTTCTTTTCACTTAAAATTGTAGATAGTTATTTTTGCTCTGGCTCCAGGAAAAGCTTCCTACCCATGCATTAAGATTCCCCATTGTGCGAACAGAATTAAATTCTTATTGACAATGATGGCATCCCTGCAATGCATCATCAGAATGCACTTAGATCAATATATCACTCCCAGACAACCTTTGGATATCTGCCAACAGGAAGCTAGGAGTTTCAATACTATTGATTTTAGAGTGAATTGAGAAAAATAGAAATGAAGTTCTTCTGAAATTCAGTACTATTCATTCGTACTGCAGTTCTCTTTTAACACTGTGTTAATTTGCAACTTGGGAAGAGCTACCATTAGGGAATACTTCAGTATGACTCTTTGAATAAATTAAATGAGAGCTGCCACATTTCCTGCCTTTGTTACTATGGCAGTTCATTACTTCTGCTCCGAGTCCTATGCTTTGGGTTGGGAGGCAGAGGGATATACTAGCACACAGGGATAGGGGGCAGGAGAGTGGGGGGGCGGTGGGCGGGGTGGTGGTGGAGGGGGGAAAATCACAGTAGACCTGGCAAGAAATGATCTTCTTCTCCAAGGTTAAGTTAGCCCCCTGCTGAACAGTTCTGCAGGTCTCTGGTCAGAATCCAGTGTGCACCTGGGGACAGGACAAATGCAGTAGTTTGCAATAACCACACAGAAAAAAAGAGAAAGCTGGAGCATTAAAAGTACATGAAGGTTTGTTCTCTACTGCTCAGCTGTGTAGAACTATTTCAGTCTATAAACGGAATCTGTCCAAGGGCAATAATGCATTGTAGTGGGCAACTGGCATTGGGTACAGAAGAACATAAGAACATAAGAAATAGGAGCAGGAGTAGGCCATTCGACCCTTCGAGTCTGTCCGCCATTCAATGAGATCATGGCTGATCTTCTGCCTCAACTCCATTCACCGGCCCTATCGCCATATCCCTTGATGCCCTTACTAGTCAGAAATCTATCAACTTCTGTTTTGAATATACCCAGTGACTGAGCCTCCACAGCCCTCTGGAGTAGAGAATTCCAAAGATTCACCACCCTCTGTGTGAAGAAATTTCTTCTCATCTCAGTCCTGAATGGCCTACCCTTTATCTTGAGGCTGTGGCCCCTGGTTCTAGACTCCCCAGCCAAGGGAAACATTTTCCCAGCATCCATCCTATCAAGCCCTGTAATAATTTTGTATGCTTCAATGAGATCCCCTCTCATTCTTCTGAATTCAAGAGAATACAGGCCTAGTTTACTCAATCTCTTCTTATACGACAGTCCCGCCATTCCAGGAATCAATCTCGTGAACCTTCATTGCACTCCCTCTATGGCAAGTATATCCTTCCTTAGGTAAGGAGACCAAAATTGTACACAGTACTCCAGGTGTGGTCTTACCAAGGCCCTATATAATTGGAGTAAGACTTCTTTACTCCTGTACTCAAATCCTCTTGTAATGAAGGCCAGCATACCATTTGCCTTGCTAATGACTTGCTGCACCTGCACATTCACTTTCAGTGACTCATGTACAAGGACACCCAGGTCCCTTTGAGCATCTGCATTCCCTAATCTTTCACCATTTAGGAAATACTCTGCCTTTCTGTTTTTTCTACCAAAGTGGATAACTTCACATTTATCCACATTATATTCCATCTGTCATGTTCTTGCCCACTCATTGAGCCTGTCGAGATCCCCTTGAAGCCTCTTCACATCCTCTTCGCAACTGACACTGCCACCTAGCTTTGTATCATCAGCAAATTTGGAAATGTTACATTTAGTCCCCTCATCCAAATCATTGATATAGATTGTGAATAGCTGGGGCCCAAGCACCGATCCTTGCGGTACCCCACTAGTCACAGCCTGCCATCCTGAAAAAGACCCGTTTATCCCTACTCTTTGTTTTCTGTCTGTTAACCAATTCTCAATCCATGCTAGTATATTACCCCCAATTCCATGTGCCCTAATTTTGTTCACCAACCTCTTGTGTGGGACCTTATCGAAGGCCTTATGAAAATCCAAATACACCACATCTACCAATTCCCCTTTGTCTACTCCACTAGTTACATCCTCAAAGAACTCCAATAGGTTTGTCAAACAGGATTTCCCTTTCATAAATCCATGTTGACTCTGCCCAATCTTACTATTAGTTTCTAAGTGCCCAGTTATTGCATCCTTTATAATAGATTCCAGCATTTTCCGAACTACTGATGTGAGGCTAACAGATCTGTAGTTCCCCGTTTTCTCTCTCCCTCCTTTCTTAAATAGCGGGGTTACATTTGCTATCCTCCAATCTGCAGGAATCATTCCAGAATCTATAGAATTTTGGAAGATGATAACTAATGCGTCCACTATTCCAATGGCCACCTCTTTCAAAACTCTAGGATATAGGTCATCCGGTCCTTGGGATTTATCGACTTTTAGTCCCATTAATTTTGCTAGTACTGTTTTTTTACTAATAACAATTTCTTTAAGTTCCTCATTCTCATCACACCCTTGGTTTTCTCATATTTCTGGGAGGTTTTTTGTGTCTTCCTCCGTGATTTCTCTGCCATTTCTTCATTCCCCATTATAAATTCTCCCGTCTCTGACTGTAAAGGGCCTACTAGTCTTTTTCTTTTCACATACCTATAGAAGCTTTTACAATCCGTTTTTATATTTTTCGCTAGTTTGTGCTCATATTCCATTTTCCCTTTCTTTATCAATTTCTTGGTCCCCCTTTGCTGATTTCTAAAAAGATCCCAATCCTCAGGCTGACCGCTTTTTCTGGCAACTTTATAAGCTTCCTCCTTTGACTTAATACTAGCTTTAATTTCTTTTGTTAGCCATGGTTGGATCACTTTTCCTTTTGGGTTTTTATGCCCTAGAGGAATATATGTCTGTTGCAAATTATGCATTATTTCCTTGAATGTTAGCCATTGTATGTCCACCTTCATACCTTTTAGTGTAGTCTCCCAATCTACCATGGCAAACTTATCCCTCATACCCTTATAGTTTCCTGTTTAGATTGAAGACCTTAGTTTCAGATTGGACTACATCACTCTCAAACTTAATGTAAAATTCAATCATATTATGATCACTTGTCCCTAAAGGCCCCTTTACCACAAGATTATTGATTAGCCCTTTTTCATTACACAGTACCAGATCCAGAATAGCCTGTTCCCTGGTTAGTTCCTCCACATACTGATCCAGGAAACCATCTTGCATGCATTCCAAGAATTCGTTCTCCACACCATTAGTGGTAATTTGATTTGCCCAGTCAATATGTAGATTAAAGTGCCCCATAATTACCGTATTGCCCTTGTTACATGCACTTCTAATCTCTTGATTGATACTGTGCCCTACATTACCATTACTGTTTGGTGGCCTATACACAACTCCCACCAATGTTTTCCATCCTTTGCTGGAGCTCCTGTACACACTTCCAGTCACGGTGATGAAGATCACAACATCCTCACTTCAGATTGGAGATGGAAAAGTTTGTTTTCATCTGAAATTAGGGAACACTTACTCCCAATGGTAGACAATACTGACATTTTTCAGTTCGGAACAGTCTTGGTGAACAGCACACAGAGGCATTCATTAAATGTTCTTCCACTTAGGCCATTTTATGATTCTTATCTACCAGTAAGTTGAATCACCTCAGCTCATCTGCTGCTGAAACTCTTATCCATACCTTTGGTACCTCTAGACTTGAACATTACAATGTTCTCCTGGCTGGCCCCTCATCTTCCAACCTCCATAAACTTGAGCTCATCTAAAACTCTGCTGCCCGTATCCTAACTTGCACCAAGTCCCATTCACCCCTCACCCCTTGTGCTCATTGACCTACATTGGCTCCCGGTCCCGCAACACCTCGATTTTAAAAATTCACGTCCTTGTTTTCAAATCCCTCAATGGCCTCGCCTTTCTCTATCTCTGCAATCTCCTCCAGCCCTACAAGCCTCCAAGTTATCTGCGTTCCTCCAATTCTGGCCTCTTGCGCATCCCAAATTTTAATCGCTCCACCACTGGCAGCTGCGCATTCAGCTGCCTAGGTCCTTAGCTCTGTAATTCCCTCTCTAAACCGCTCCAACTTTCTACCTCTCTCTCCTCCTTTAAGACGGTCCTCAAAACCTACCTCACCTGTCCTAATATCTCCTTATGTGGCTCGGTGTCAAATTTTGTTTTATAATGCTCCTTTGAAGCACCTTGGGATGTTTTACTATGCTAAAGGTGCTATATAAATGCAAGTTGCTGTTGTTGTAAATTAGATGGCCATCCAACGTAAATTGCCAATTGTTCAATGCCCTGCATCTTTAGAATAATATTTTGTACTTATATTCACAAATGACTGTGGGATGCGATGAGAAAACTTGAGGCATATACCGATTGTAACATATCTATATATTATAGATATATTGCTGTTTGTGAGTATTATAGATGTGTTGCACCACAGGTTAGCAAGGCCATAAAAAAAGCAAACCAAGCACTAGGGTTTATTTCTAGAGGGATAGAACTGAAAAGTAGGGAAGTTATGCTAAACCTGTATCGAACCTTGGTTAGACCATACTTGGAGTACTGCGTGCAGTTCTGGTCGCCATATTATAAAAAGGATATAGAGGCACTGGAGAGGGTGCAGAGAAGATTTACAAGGGTGATACAAGAAATGCGAGGGTATACATATCAGGAAAGGATGAACAGGCTGGGTCTCTTTTCTCTTGAAAAAAGAAGGCTGAAGGGTGACCTAATAGAGGTCTTTAAAATTATGAAAGATTTTGATAGCGTGGATACAGAGAGAATGTTTCCACTTGTTTGGAAGAGCATAACTAGAGGCCATCAATATAAGATAGTCACCAAGAAATCCAATAGGGAATTCAGAAGAAACTTCTTTACCCAAAGAGTGGTGAGAATGTGGAACTCACTACCACAGGGGGTGGTTGAAGCGAATAGTATAGATGCATTTAAGGGGAGGCTGGACAAGCATATAAGGGAGAAGGGAATAGAGGGTTATGCTGATAGATTTAGATGAGGAAAGACGGGAGGAGGCTCAAGTAGAGCATAAACGCCAGCATGGACTAGTTGGGCCAACTGACCTGTTTCTGGGCCGTATATAGGGGGAAAAATTCAGTTGGTTGCGCCTCCCGTTAGCGCCTTAAGAGGCCTTAAAAGCAACTAGCGCCCAGGCGTGGCGAAGTTTGCGCCGCTCGCAAAATTAACTAGACATTTTGCGGCGGTGCTAAACACTACTGCCACGATCTCCTGCGCCGGCAGATCGTGACATCAGTCGAGGTGCGCAACGCTCCGGTAGCGCCCCGGAGCCGATATTGAGTGGCGCCCCCTGCCTTACCGCCTGCCGCTAGCAACGACAGGTTGAGGGGAGCGTTTTGCAGTCAGGAAGGGACTGGGGGAGCGCTATTTAAAGGCATGGGGGGAGAAATTCAGTATCGCCCCATTTGGGGCGCAATTATCAGCCGGGTGCAAAGATTAGCGCCTGTCGATAATTATCGCCACCGACTGCAAACTTGACTTTTATCGCCCCTGGAGGTGATTGCAGCGCTAAATCAGGCGCTTCACACCTGTCTTAAGGCGCAAAGGCCGAGGAGCAAGGCGCTACCTCAGAGCGCTGGCGAAGCTCATGTAATGTCAGTCAGCAATGGAACACACACACAATGGCACGGGCCAGTTATTAAAGGGGATGGTTAATCTTGCTTTCCATCCACATCCTGCTCATTGCAGCCTTGAATCTCGACCTGGAGAGACCTGCACATCAAATGTGCTGGAAAGAACAATGGAGAGTACCAGGCAAAGAGCTCAGAGTGCAGCCCCCACAGTCACTTCTAAATCGATACAAGGAATGGCAAATCAAAATGAACCTGCAAAGTGCTGCTCAGTACCCAAAACTCCTTCACACAGCGTTGAATCGCTCCAGAAGTCTCTCTCTCTCTCTCTCTCAGAATGTGTGGTGCAAAAATGTCACCAACAAAAAAAGGTAGGAAGCGTTCGCCTTTAAATAGCGTTCCCCCAGTCCCTTCCTGACTGCAAAACGCTCCCCTCAACCTGTCATTGCTAGCGGCAGGCGGTAAGGCAGGGGGCGCCACTCAATATCCGCTCCGGGGCGCTACCGGGGCGTTGCACACTCGACTGACGTCACGATCTGCCGGCACAGGAGATCGTGGCGATAGTGTTTAGCGCCGCCGCAAAATGTCTAGTTAATTTTGCGAGTGGCGCAAACATCGCCGCGCCCAGGCGCTAGTTGCTTTGTGCCCCATTAGCGCCGTCTTAAGGCGCTAACGGGAGGCGCAACCAACTGAATTTTTCCCCCATAGAGTCATAACGGCATAGAAGGAGGCCATTCGGCACATCGAGTCCATGCCGGCTCTCTGTAGAGCAATGCAGTCATAAGAACATAAGAACATAAGAAATAGGAGCAGGAGTAGGCCAATCGGCCCCTCGAGCCTGCTCCGCCATTCAATAAGATCATGGCTGATCTGATCCTAACCGCCAATCTACTATCTATCACAGAACCATCTCCTGCATCTAACAGAATTGCACACACGAAATAGGAGCAGAATCAGGCTACACAGTCCCTGGGCCCGCTCCACTACCCACAGGGCCATGACCGATCCGAACCTAGACTCATGTCCAAATTCCTGCCCGCTCCCCGTAACCCTTAATGCCCTTTACTTCTAGGAAACTGTCTATTTCTGTTTTAAATTTAATTAATGTTGTAGCTTCTACAGCTTTTTGTGGCAGCATATTCCATGGACCTACCACCCTCTGAGTGAAGTAGTTCCTCCTCATCTCAGTTTTGAAAGAGCAGCCCCTTATTCTAAGACTATGTCCCCTAGTTCTCGTCTCACCCGTCATCGGGAACATCCTCCCCGCATCCACCCGATCCAACCCCTTCACAATCTTATATGTTTCAATAAGATCGCCTCTCATTCTTCTGAACTCCAATGAGTAGAGTCCCAATCTACCCAACCTCTCCTCATATGACCACCCCCTCATCCCCGGGATTAACCGAGTGAACCTTTTTTGCACTGCCTCGAGAGCAAGGATGTCTTTCCTTAAGTAAGGACACCAAAACTGTATGCAGTATTCCAGGTGCGGTCTCACCAATACCTTGTACAACTGAAGCAATACCTCCCTATTTTTATATTCTATCCCCCTAGCAATGAAAGCCAACATTCCATTTGCCTTCTTAATCACTTGCTGCACCTGCATACTAACCTTTTGAGTTTCGTGCACCAGGACCCCCAGATCCCTTTGCACTTCAGTACTCTCCAGTTTCTTGCCATTAAGATAATAAATTGCTCTAGGATTTTTCCTGCCAAAGTGCATCACCTCACACTTTCCAGTGTTGTATTCCATCTGCCAAATCTCTGCCCACTTACTTAGCCTGTCTATGTCCCCTTGCAGGTTTTTTATGTCCTCCTCACTCACTACTTTCCCTCCCATCTTAGTATCATCTGCAAATTTTGATATGTTACACTTGGTCCCTTCCTCCAAATCGTTAATATAGATTGTAAAGAGTTGGGGACCCAGCACTGACCCCTGTGGAACACCACTAGTTACTGATTGCCAGTCTGAGAATGAACCATTTATCCCAACTCTTTGCTTTCTGTTAGATAGCCAATCCTCTGTCCATGCCAGAATATTACCCCCAATCCCGTGATTTTTTACCTTAAGCAATAATCTTTTGTGTGGCACCTTGTCAAATGCCTTTTGGAAGTCTAAATACACTACGTCCACTGGTTCCCCTTTATCCACTCTATATGTTACTTCCTCAAAGAACTCCAGCAAATTTGTCAAACATGACTTCCCCTTCGTAAAACCATGCTGACTTTGTCCTATTAAATTATGATTATCCAAATGTCCTGTTACTGTTTCCTTAATAATGGACTCCAAAATTTTACCTACCACAGATGTTAGGCTAACCGGTCTATAGTTACCAGCCTTCTGTCTACTGCCCTTTTTAAATAAGGGTGTTACATTAGCAGTTTTCCAGTCTGCCGGGACCTTAGCGGAATCCAGGGAGTTTTGAAAAATTATTACCAATGCATCTACAATCCCTACCGCCACTTCCTTCAAGACTCTAGGATGTAAGCCATCAGGTCCAGGTGATTTATCCGCCTTGAGTCCCATTATTTTACCGAGTACCACTTCCTTAGTGATTTTGATCGTGTTTAGCTCCTCTCCCCCTATAGCCCCCTGTTTGTCCAGTGTTGGGATATTCTTAGTGTCCTCTACTGTAAAGACTGATACAAAATATTCATTCAGTGTTTTCATTCAGTCAGTCCCATTCCCCCGCTCTATCCCTGTAGCCCTGCAAGTTTATTTCCCTCAAGTGCCTATCCAGTCTCCCCTTGAAAATATTGAGTGTCTCCGCTTCCACCACTTCCGTCGGCAGCGAGTTTCAGGTCCTCACCACTCGCTGTGTAAAAAAAAAATTCCTCACATCCCCCCTGTATCTCTTGCCAAAAACCTTAAATCTGTGTCCCCTAGTCCTTGTACCATCAACTAGTGGGAACAGCCTTTCCCCGTCTAGCCTATCCAAACCCGTAATAATCTAGTATGCCTCCATCAAATCATCCCACAACCTCCTTTGCTCTAATGACAACAAATCCAGCTTGTCCAACCTGTCCTTGTAGCTAAGATTCCCCATACCCGGAACCATTCTGGTAAATCTCCTCTGCGCCCCCTCAAATGCCTTCACATCCTTCCTAAAGTGTGGTGACCAGAACTGGACGCAATACTCCAGTTGTGGCCTAACCAGCGCTTTATAAAGGTTCAGCATAACTTCTCTACTTTTGTACTCAATACTTCTATTTATGAAGTTCAAGATCGCATATGCTTTGCTAACCACTCTCTCAATATGTCCCGCCACCTTCAGGGACCTATGCACATTAACTCCCAGGTCCCTCTGTCCCTGCACACTCTTTAAAACTGTGCCATTAAGTGTATATTGCCTCTCCCTGTTCCTTCTGCCAAAATGCATCACCTCACACTTCTCTGTATTAAATTCCATCTGCCACTTGTCTGCCCATTCTGCTAGCCTTTCTATGTCCTGTTGCAGTCGATTGGTATCATCCTCACTGTTTGCCACACCCCCAAGTTTGGTGTCATCGGCAAATTTAGAAATTCTACTCTGTATTCTATGTAATATTATATAAAAAAATTGTGTTTGCATGCATTTCTGGTTCACAAATTTAATTCCCTGTTCTCACAATTTTTGTTCACGCTTTTTATTTCAACATTTAAAATTGAAATTACCAGTTATAATGAGAAACCGTATGTAAACATGTACCAGTGACACCGTAGTTGCAGTTGCAGCCACAAGTTGGCATTATATATCCACTGTATCCTGTACCACTGTATAGGCTGCAGGACCATGAGCGCCACCACAGTAGATCAGCTAGTATTGCATTAATAACACACACCCTTATGCTCAATCTATGTTTGGTGCCTTGGGGGTTATTTTGTCCAAAGGGTGAAAACAGGTGCTAAATAGGTGCACTGCTAATAAGACATGCCTGTTTGAATGTCTGGATTTAGCACACACTTTTGTTCCTAATTGCAGATGACCATAATTTGAACTTGTCTGGAGGTGCGAAACCAGGCACCTGCAGGTTTAGCACTCAAGTGCTGATTAGACACAATTTTCGTGGACCAGCATATGTGGGCTCCTTGCACTCACTTCCACTGAAGGTATGGAGTGTGCTGGCTGGCACACAGCGGCACATTGCAGGATGGCTCAGGGACTGAGGGAGAGGGAGCACAGGTTCTTGGGTGCAGCGCTGGATCCAGAGGAATTGGGGTGTCCTGAGGGGGGAGGGATGTCATCTTGCCCTCCTCACCCTCCTGTCCCTCTCTCCTGCAGCAGCTGGTGCTGCTCTGCCTGGCTTCATGTCCTCCTCCCATTCCTCGTCCAGACCACGGGGGACCCCTAGCAAGATGCCCATAACCTTTTTCCTGGTGACTCCTATAAGGTGTTCAATAAGGTGCAGCACAGTAGTTACTCTTTTTAGGTGAAGTCCTCAGAGAATTTGCAGAATAAATGTTACTCGAGTGTTGGTGAAGTCTTGACAAAGTGTCCCAGAAAGTTTCCCAATGTGTTCCAGTGGTCCTCTTCACAGCTCCAGCAGCAAGTGAACATGAAATGGTGAGTATCCCTTTAAGTAGTGCTTGAAATCCACATCAACGCATTGTTTACTCCCAAACAGCTGGTCGCTGTTAGGAGAAAGCATTAGCCACCAAAATGCCTTGCAGCCTCCTTAAGAGCACTAGTAGACATTTTAGGTGGCAATCAGCCCCTTAACAAGCCTCCGGGCGGCCGTTCCTAGCACGTGCTTCAACTCCTATACCAAGATGGCCTCTTACGCTAAACACGGGCTAAACCAGCGTTTCAGTTCAAGACCCCATCTTGGCCACCTCGGAGTATCTTTAGCGCCTGAACGCGCTGCCGAAACTTGCCCTGCTTGTATTTTATGCGGTTATAGGTATCACTTAAGTCTACACAAAGCAATTTCTGCTTCACAGCAATTCAAGAAGACCAATATAACGATAGTTAAACCAACATCAATTGCATTGGTTGTAATATTGTCTGGATGTGGTACTCTCACAACTGCATTGACTTGGCATTGGGCACAGTGTAACGGCAAGCAGTGAAAAAGCAAGTTTCTAAATGTTAAAATGGAAGTTGAAAGAACCCAGACAGTTGGGACATTCTTAAGATTCTAACATTAGAAAAGATTTGACTTTCCCGTTGACTTCTTTCTAAAAGAAATTTCACTGGAAGTCAAAAGCTGGTAGAAAGGGCTCTTCAAATGTGTTTAAAATATATGCCGCAATTGCCTTTTTGCCTGAGCAGAAAGTGGTATGAATGGGACACTATGCGGATGACTTTAATGCAGAACACACATCGGGCGGGCAGCGATCCCAATACCAGCCCGACGTGGCTTATCAGAGGCCCCAACCATTTTCAAAGTCGGGCCGCATTTAAATGAAAGCAGCGAGGTGTCAGCTCTAAATGAGGAAATCCGGGAACTTTTCCGTGGAGCCGTGCTGGCAGAAGACCATTAAAGGGATAGGTCAGGCTGATGGATGGGGGGCGTCAAAGTTAGGAGGATTTTTGTGGAGGCACAGGAAGAGCAATTCTCCTGCTCTCAAAGAATCCCCCACAAAACATTTTTTTGCTTTTTCTGAGCGGCCTCCAGCAATCCCTTTAAGGGGCGTTGGTTTGTCCACTTACTGCTCAGGGGTTGTGGGCAGGACTTGCACAGTGTCGTAAGAATGAGCCTTACGCGTGGTAAACTTAATGTAAGCTTTAATCAACTTAAAACGGTGCTGCATACAAAAGAGGTCTTACCCTATGCCTCTTCCAGAGCTAACTGATCAGTCCAGTATTTATCCTGGACTGATTACAGGAAGTGATGTCATACAGGAAGCTGAAAAGTGTTACCACATTCTCCCCCCCCAAAAGATTAGGAGGCCGGAATGCTCCCTCCATTTCGTAGCCGTTGGATGAGGGAGAGCCGCACCCGTTTGGGTTCTCGTAGCGGTAGAGGGCCCCTAGCCCGTTTACCCGCTGCGGGCCATGGACCAGAGTCCGAGTGCTCCAGCCCGCTCTGTGAGGGGTCAGAACGATCCTGACTGTGTACTGGTACCCGAATGGGTGTCGGGCAGGGCTGTGGCAGATCCGTTTCTGAGCGTACGGTACAGGGTTGATCGTGGCTGCGCGTGCGAGCCCCGACGGGCTCATAGTCAGTCTGCCCCAGGTCGGCACGCTGGAGTGAGGTACCAGCCGGCGTCAGATCCCGATCATGATGAGAGGCACCTGGCAAGCCCAGAGATGTGCCTGGTACAATATCATCCCCTGGTGTCCCTCTATGTTTCGGCGGGCAGGGAGCCAGATCCCGCAATGACACGGTAGATTCCCGACCGTCAGGATACCGAATATAGGCGTAGGTAGGGTTGACGTCAGTGAGCTCCACCTCATCTACCAGGGGGTCATTCTTAGATGCCCGGACATATCTTCGGAGTAGCACTGGTCCCGGTGCAGTCAGCCACGACGGGAGAGATGTCCCATAGGATGAGCGACGCTGAAATCGGAAGAACCGTTCATGAGGCGTCGTATTTGTGGCGGTCGAAAGGAGGGACCGTGTGGAGTGTAATGCGTCTGGAAGTACTGCTTCCCAATGCTGGTTGGGTAGGCCCCGAGATCTCAAAGCCAGACGTACCGCATTCCAGATGATAGCGTTAAAACGCTCGACTTGCCCATTCCCAACCGGATGATAAGGCGTCGTTTTGCTGGCAGCAATACCCCGTTCCGAGAGATAGGCCTTGAGTTCTCCCGACATAAAAGAAGGGCCCCGATCTGAATGAACATAGGATGCCATGCCACAGAAAGCAAATACCTGTTCAAGGCAGCTGATAACTGTGGTTGTCAGCATATTGGGGCAGGGAAAGGCAAACGGAAAACGAGAATACTCATCAACCATTGTTAATAGATAAGTGTTGCGAGTCGAAGAGGGCAACGGCCCCTTAAAATCGATGCTAAGCCTTTGCATTGGCTGGGTCGCATGTATGAGTATACCACCCGAGGGGCGGAAAAACCGAGGTTTCAATTCCGCACAGACTCTGCAGTCCGAGCACATCTTCTTTACATCCCCGGTAGAGAATGGGAGATTTCGGGACCGCACGAAGTGCAGCATGCGAGTAACGCCTGGATGACACAACCCATCATGGATGTCTACGAGCGTAGAGGGTGCCATGGCGGAGCAGAATGCTCGTGTGAGGGTATCCGGAGCCACATTCTCCTTGCCAGGTCGATAGTGGATGGTGTAACCAAAAGAGGCCAATTCCAGCCGCCAAAGCTGGATTTTATTATTTTTAATTTTGGTCCGTTTTCGATTATCGAGCATGAAGGCGACCGATCGCTGGTCCGTGATTAAGGTAAAGTGCTGGCGAGCCAGGAGATGACTCCACTTCCGTACTGCCTCTATGATGGCTGTAGCTTCTTTCTCGACTGGAGGATAATGTAGCTCAGCCCCTTGAAAAGTCCTGGACAAAAATGCCACCGGACGACCTTCCTGATTCAGAGTGGCTGAGATTGCCACCTCCGAGGCATCACACTCAACCACGAAAGGAAGACTCTCATCAATGGAGTGAAGAGCCGCTTTCTCCAACTGCTTTTTCAGGAGGTTAAAGGCTGCAACAGCCGTTGTGTCTAGTGGGAATGTGCTGGCCTTCAGTAGAGGTTGGATTCGGTCCGAGAAGTTAGGAATCCATTTCGCATAGTATGCAAACAGGCCGAGGGCCCGGCGCAAGGAGGCCGGATTCTTAGGTGGCGGGAGTTCTTGGAGTGGGCGAAGCCTTTCAGGGTCAGGTTTAATGATGCCATTGCCCACACAATAGCCAAGGATGTTGATAGTTGGTTGTGACTCAATGGATTTAGCCGCATTCAATGTCAAATTACGGTGCTGGAGTGCATCCCAAAATCGTTGGAGATTGGCGTCATGTTCCTGCTGATTGCGACCTGCGACAGTAATATTGTCCAGATAAGGAAACGTATCCTTCAAGTCTTCCTGTTTGACCAGGTCATCCATTGCTCGCTGGAAGACAGCCACTCCATTAGTGACCCCAAAGGGGAGGCGACGAAATTGATACAGCCGCCCATTGGCTTCAAAGGCTGTATACTGCTTGTCTGAGACCTTCAAGGGTACCTGATGATAGGCGCTTTTCAGATCATAAGTCGAGAACACCGTGTACTCAGCCAATTTATTAACCATATCATCGATGCGCGGCAATGGGTATGCGTCCAAGTCCGTATACTGATTGATGGTCTGTGAATAGTCAATGCACAGCCGTTTCTTGTGAGGTTGTAGAGGGTTCTTAACAATAACGACCTGGGCGCGCCATGGCGACGAACAAGGCTCGATGATATCCTCTGCTAAAAGCCGAGAAATCTCAGCCGCAATAAAAGACTGGTCTTCCTGACTGAAACGGCGTGACTTTGTTATAATCGGTTTGCATCGAGGAGGGATACTGGCAAACAGTGAGGGTTCATCCAGTGAAGCTGCTGACAAGGCACAGAACGGTAATCGAGGTCGTATATTAGAAATAGTGAGTTCAGGTTTGGATCCGCCGAACTCAATGGTAAGCTTCTTATGCTGCTTTTGAAAATCCAGCCCTAAGATAAGATCACTACATAAGTCCTTGAGCACCGAAAGCCGGGTGGAGGGATACCTGTGACCTTTAAGCATTATTTCAACTACACAGAAGCCAGAAATTCTGGTATTAAGTGATGACTGAGCCATCGCAACTGCCTGGTCCGATGGAAAAACATGTAGCTTTAACTGTGCAACAGTCTGTTCCCTAATGAAACTATCAGTGCTACCTGAGTCAATTAAGGCATCTAAAGTATGTCCCTTAATTGATGCTTTTGTAGCTGCATGGAATAGATTCTGAGGACAAGCAGCTGTAATTGGTGTCGTTGCACAAAGAGTGGCTGAAATTCTAGGTGTGTTTCTTCGAGAAAAAACCCGAGAGGAAGCACGATAGTTTTTAGTTGGAACATCCTGATAGGCCCTTACTGGGGCAGTTCGGTAGGACTTAGCTTGATAAGCCCTCGTAGAGGCTCTTGATAGGCAAACCTTTACAAAATGACCCTTTTTGTTGCAATGACTGCAAAACGCATTGCGAGCAGGGCAGAATCTCCGAGGGTGAAACTCATCCCCACAAAAAAAGCATTTCTTAGATTGCCAAGAGGCTGCCACAGTGGGGTCATCATCCTCTTCATCGGTGAAGTCATCAGATCGATCGTCAGGGATAAAGTCCTCCCTAATAGAGTTCACCTGTGGCCTCTTAAATTGCCTGACTGTAGTTAAGGCAGCAGACCGAGGTCTGGGCACTGTAAAAAGGTCTGCATTTCGTTTTGCTAGATCTAGAGAGCAAGCCAGGTCATAAGCTCTCTGCAGCTCAAGTGTCTTACTTTCCAGTAGACGCTGGCGTATAAATGGGGAGGCAAGCCCGCAGATGAACGCATCACGGATCATTTCTTCGCGGTATAGCTCAGCTGAGGCTGCCCGAAAGTTACAGTCCATACTAAGTCTGCGAAGCTCTTGGAGGAATTTATCAATGGATTCCTCCGGCCCTTGTTGGGCTGTAGCTAGTAGATGTCTAGCATAGACCTCATTCGGTGTCTTAGTATATAGTCTCTTAAGCGTCTGAATTGCCTCCTCATAACTGTCCCAGTCTTCCACATACTGAAATACATTCGGGGTGACACAGTTGATGAGTATCCGCAACTTTGAGTTATCATCCGCTTTGCAATACTCAAGAAAATTCTCAAACGTGCGATACCAGTGTTTCCACACCTTACCGGCTGCTGGGGTGTTTGGGTCCAAGTCAAGACGCGATGGTTTAAGGATGTTTTCCATGATGGGTGATTCCCTGGATCCTTAGCTCCGAGTTCGTCCAAAAAGTTTGAGTGCGAAGTTTTTCAAAAGTTGATTAAATTGTCGTAAGAATGAGCCTTACGCGTGGTAAACTTAATGTAAGCTTTAATCAACTTAAAACGGTGCTGCATACAAAAGAGGTCTTACCCTATGCCTCTTCCAGAGCTAACTGATCAGTCCAGTATTTATCCTGGACTGATTACAGGAAGTGATGTCATACAGGAAGCTGAAAAGTGTTACCACACACAGCATGGGCACCGTGCATTATTGTTTGAAAATGCCATCAGGGTTCTATCTATGCCATCTAGTCAGTGTGATGCTGGCCGCCTATTTTGGGGCACACTCAAAAACTTCAGGCGGGAAGACAGCGATGAGTCCTTTCTAGTGATTTTGGTCTCGCTGCCACCCCATTCCCACCAGAAAACGGGTTGGTATAGCAACCAAATTTCCCCTAGAATTCAGTGCTCCCCTCTCGCACCACCCTAAAAACGTTAGTGATGTTAAACTGATAGATGCCATATGCCTGCACCATAAAGTAATTACCAATGACTGAATAATAAACCAGATAATCTGTGGGACATAAGTGATCCAGCAATCTACATCCATCTCTAAACTCATACACACATGCCTGGCTCAAAAGTACTTTTGAAAATGCACATGCTGTAAATGAAAAAGAGTATTCAGCAGTCAAAGAGTTAAGGTTGTACAGATGGGGGTGACAGTTCAGATAGCAGATCTCAGACATCAGACTATAGTACATAGGCAGCACAGATGTGATAATATATCATCTTCTAAATGTCTGCACTTTGAATAATTACCAGGCGTACTGTGTGCTGCAGGAACAAATGTTCTGTTCCAACACAAAGGGCATCCAGTCTCCAAACCATTATTCATTTCTGGTGAATAAAATAAGCCGATTGTATTTGAAAAGTTAATGGGTTGAATATTTGAAATTCTTCTGCTGATTTGGACCCCATACTACACATTATCCGGTAATTTGGGATGTAACACTGTAGCGTGTCCTAACTGTGACTGGTTAGTCAGTTACTGGTCAGTGTAACGATGCAGTTCTAAGATATGTGAACTGGAAATGTGAATTTCAGTGCAAATTTTGCAGAACCAATTACAGAAACACAATCAGAAACTGTGTCTAAAATCAAAAAGAATCAACCAATCCATCATTGTAAGGGGTAAACTCTTTCTTCTCTCCTGCATTTGTGCTTTCCATTTTATCGCCGTGTATTCCAACATTTTATCTCATGACTGGCATATAACGATTATTTGAAATAATATGTTTGAAAGTAATTTGACACTTTTGATACAAATTTTCATCGTCTCCTTACAGGAAATCAGAGCAAATAAATTGTGCAATAATAAAAAGCGCTGAATTTCTTTCAAAACTACTCGAACACCAAGAAATCCAGAGGAAAGGGCAATCCCAGACATCACTGACAAGAAGCCTCAAAGATTACCATGCACAGAAAGAAGGAAGGGTGATAGAAAATACATCTTAAGTATACAGTACTTTTTTGAACCTAACTATTAATCAATGTGTTAAAAATCAATAAAACAATACAAGAATTACTGTAAAATTGTTTTGAGGCAGAAGCCAAGGTCACATTTGTACCAAGATTTTGCCAATGCTGAGCCCAGAAGTTTAGTACATCTGGTGATACCATGTTGTTTTTTCGTGATGTCAGAAGTGCAATGGCAGTGAGCAAAACAAACATTTTTTTTTACCACCTTTTTGCTTAAAACCTCACAGTGCTTCTTTAATTTCGTTCTATTGTCTTCTGACTGAAATGTGTTAATTATCCTGTTTGTTCTTTTCAATCAGAAGAAAACAGTGATGATATTGCTGAAAGGTACAGTAAATGCTTAAATAGAGGGTCACTTCAATCTTAAAAGGCCCCACTGACACAGTAGCCAACCACCGCATGCTCTCCAGCCACAAGGGAAGCACCTGGAAGGAACACAATATCAGGAACTGAAATATAGAAAGCATACACTACTACCAAAGGGAAGCACTGTGGTAAAATACACTAAGTACATGTATGCTGAACAAGTAGAGCGGAATAAACGTGGTTGCAATTTATTCAACTTTATCCAAAGAGTTTTCATGGCACGGTGTCATAAATAGTAATAGCAGATGAAATAAATAACATCCATAGTAGTTAAGGTGATGCAGCGGCCAGCGTTGGCGAAAGTGCATTTTACTACTATGATGCAAATGTACAAAAGACTGTTATTGCATTGTGAATATGACGAAGGTAAAGGTGCAGTCTATAAGAGTGTGCAAAGGTGGTTCAGAGTCTTCACACCTTCACCTTGCTTGACTTTGGGTGGGTGTTCACCTCTTCTGCCTGCTCCGGATTAGGCCTCATTGGATGGGAAATTTGAGCAGCATGCACAATAATAACCTTGAAAACCTTGGTGGGCTGAATTGTTGGAGGCCCTTAAATCTGATCAGGCATCTGAACTATGCTTCAGGACACCTACGATGTGTTCAGTGATAATCCTGGTGTCTGCATGAACCTGTTGTATCTACACACTTCTGCTGTTCGTGGCTACCTCAGAGATAGCATAAGCCAGGGCTGCAGAGAGTAGCCTTAGTCTCCCATGAGCTAACCTTGCACTTTACTTTGTAGCTTGAATAAACCTGATCCCATGAATGGCCATAAAATCGAGGCATTATAATTGTTGTCTGAGAAGCAGGCATTCATTGGTATTTTGATGATCATAGATGACCTACTCATTCATGGAGTCAAAGCCCTTGCAGTTCACGAAGGCAAAGAAATTGTGTGCAGGAGCCAATAAGGCCACATGGGTGCCATCAATTATGGCCTGGATTTTGGGGAATCTTGCCATGTGAAAAAAATGCAATGACCTCATATTTTTCTGGAGGTTGTCTATGGGGAAACATGGCCCAGGGCACCCTTAGTGCAGGACTGCTCCCTGGCAGGACAGAGCGCTGATTGAAGGGGCAGGAAATTGAAGCACGGCTGATGTCCTCTCAACCAGACAAGCCACAACACCGCCTTTCTCTGGGCGCACATGCATTGGGATTGCCCAGTCAATGATCCTGAAGGAAAATGAAATGGAGGACCAGGAATGCCCCTCCTGCCTCATCTGCATGTTTGTCTGGTCTGTGTCTACTGCAGGCACAGGCCTAATTCCACCCTTTCCCTTTCCCCTACCTCAAGGAAAGCCCTGGAAATCCCAGGGCAATGTAAAAGGGGCAGAGGCCTGGTAAAACTTGTTGCGTATATTCAAGACTGAGATAGATAGATTTTTGGACTCTCAGGAAATCAAGGGATATGGAGATTGGGCGGGAAAGTGGAGTTGAGGTCAAAGATCAGCCATGCTGCAGAGATAGTGGATGCATTGGTTGCAATCTACCAAAATTGCCTGGATTCTGGAGAGGTCCCAGTGGATTGGAAAACCGCAAATGTAAAGCCCCTATTTAAGAAGGGAGGGAGACAGAAAGCAGGAAACTATAGACCAGTTAGCCTAACATCTGTCATTGGGAAAATGCTGGACATTTAGAAAATCATAATACAGTCAAGCAGAGTCAGCATGGTTTTATGAAAGGGAAATCATGTTTGACAAATTTGCTGGAGTTCTTTGAGGATGTAATGAGCAGGGTGGATAAAGAGGAACCAGTGGATGTGGTGTGTTTGGATTTCCAGAAGGCATTCGATAAAGTGCCACAGAAAAGGTTACTGCACAAGATAAGAGCTCACGGGGTTGGGGTAATATATTAGCATGGATAGAGGATTGGCTAACTAATAGAAAATAGAGAGTCGGGATCAACGGATCATTTTCCGGTTGGCAAACGGTAACTAGTGGGGTGCCACAGGGATCAGTGCTGGGGCCTCAACTATTTACAATCTATATTAATGACTTGGATGAAGGGACCGAGTGTAATGTAGCCAAATTTGCTGATGATACAAAGATAGGTGGGAAAGCAAGTTGTGAAGAGGACACAAAGGGCTCGATTTTGCCAGTGTGGGTGGGCTAGGGCATGTCAGGTGGGATTCGTGTCAGGACCCCGACTCCTAAGTGAAGTGTTGAAAAATTGCGATTTTCCCCTAATTGGGCAATTGATTTCCTGCGTGTGGGAACCACTGGCCCAATGAGTCTTTTCATGCAGAAAGTCGCCTCCAATGACGTCATCAATGCTATTGGATTCAAGGCCTGCAAGCAGCCTTGATTCTTCTGGAGACTGGAAACGCTTTGGACATTGTATGAAGGACTTCATTTACCGACCATGTCCACCAGCAAGCAAAAGTGTGCACCTTGCTTTGATGAGCCCTCCCTCCAAGCTCTGGTGCAGGGAGCAAGATCTAATAAGGAGGTGCTCTTCCCTTCCTCAGGGAGAAAAAAGCCACCACAACAGACTAAAGCTGTGTGGCTGCAAGTGGCCCAGGAGGTCAATGCCATCTCTATGTGCCGCAGAACCTGGCTGCAGTGCAGGAAAAGGTTTCATGACCTTCTCCGCACAGGAAAAGTGAGTATGACTTTCCCATCACCCTCAATCTGATCCCCATCGCCTCTCCTCACCAGCACTCAGCTTTGCCAACCTCTTCCTCCACATCCCACTTGACACTGACATCCCAGCACCCTTACCCACTCCCTCTCTCTCTCTATGGTCACATTCACTTAACTATTCTACCATGCAGCCCTCACACTTCCTATCACTGTAACACAATGACAACAACTTACAACACACAGGGAGGGCCCTTTGTCTCCTTCTAAGCATCTATGCTATGGATTCTCTACACTCACTCCTTCATTCTCACTCAAACTCCACTTGTGTCCCTTATTGCAGGAAAAGAGAGCCCACAATAAGAGGGAAAGAGCGAGGACAGGAGGAGGGCCACCCTCAGTAGCCCAGCTCACCACCTCGGAGGAGGCGGCCCTGGAAATTGCCAGGATCAAGGAGGATTCCCAAGTGGGGGACGGACAGGCGGGCGCATCACAGCAAGCTGGTGGCAGAATATTTTAGCATCTCTCTCATTGACATTGCATGAGTGACTGATAATGATTCTGATGCTCTAACAGATTGACTTATGATCATCTGCACAATTCAATGTGCATGCAACCTTTACCTCACATCTCTAACTCTTTCCATTACTCCCCCACAGGACCATCGAGAGCCCCCGTCCCCACTGTCCAGGAGGAACAGCCTGAGCTTCCAGACTCTTCAGAGGAAGCTGAAACCTCTGAGGGCGCAGCGTCAGCAGAATTAAGCGCACCCTGCACCAGCGCAGACACTCACACCTCGGTGGGACCTTCGGGACATAGAATAGAGTTGTCACCTGGTGTATCACAGCTCACAAGTGAGCTTCAGCAGATGGTGGAGACAGGGACAGCAGTGGAGAGTCCTTGTCACAGTGGAGAGAACGCTCCCAGCTCGGCTCCGCTGCATGCTGACCCTGTGCCTCTGGGTCCATCCAGAAGGAGAGCGGTGCTCGAACTCCAGGAACAGTTGCAGGAGTCTCTGGCAGGTTTTGTCTCAAGGGTCGCTGCGAGTGTGGAGCGAATGGAGGAGTCCATCGCTAACATGAGCAGAGCCTTTGTGGAAAGGATGGCTACCTCCATGGTAAGGCTGGCTACCATAGTCACTTAGGTGTAATGTGTTTAATTTTGAAAAGCCATCAGTTGCTTATTGTCATAAAAAAATCTGATGGCAAACTGTTGCAGTTGTGGCGTGTGTCATTTCGCTCATGGGACTTCCACATTGAGTACTTAGGGCGACTTGCAATTGTCAGTATGGTGGTCAGAGTGATAGGAATCCGCAGGTTCTTGGCCATTGTCGATGGTCTGATAAGAAGGTGCGAGGCAAAAGTGTTTGATTGTGCAGGCTAAGCAAATCTGGCCAAAATGAGTGCATCCCTTGCATCCTGGGCAGCAATGTGGTCGCGCGCTGGCGCCTTCTGGCCTGTGCAGCTTCAGGTGGGTGAGCAGCAGCTTGGTGCTCCTGTTGTTGCTGCTGCTGTTGGTGGTGCTGTTGTTCATGGTTCTGCTGCTGCCACGGCTGGTCTTCGTCCGAATCTGATGTCCAGGAGGAAAGGAAAAAAATGGTTCCCATGCTTCTGGTATAGGCCTCAGTTGAGGAAGCGCTCAGTCAAGGTGGCGAGAGGGGTTTCCCAGGAGGTCACACTGGAGATGGGTGTCAGGCTCCAAACTTCCACAACAATGGGTATGCCTGCAAAAAGTTCCCCCAGACCTGAGACAACAAAGTTCTGCCACCTGCAAATGATGATTGCTGAAAACTCTTTTTTAATGGTGGAGCTGCAGCTGTTAGTAAGCAGTCCACTTGTGAGGCCGCCAGGATTCACTGGCGTGTTCCAGAGGAGACGTGCAGGACATGGGAAAAGTGGTAAAATCAGAAAGGCCTCTCAAAATGGGATTATAGAGGCACTTAACTGGTTGTTAAGGGCCTTAAGGGCCTATCCCGCCTCTTGGAGGCAGGATGGAAACGGGGTCAGAAAACACGCATTTGAGAAAATTGCTCGGAGGCGGAATGGAGGTGGGATCGGACCCGCCCGCCATTTTTTGCGATTTTACCACCTCACACACCTCCAATCCCGCCTCCTCGGGCCTGGCAAAATCAAGCCCAAAGAATCTGCAAAGGGATATAGACAGGCTAAGTGAGTGGGCAAACATTTGGCAGATGGAGTATAATGTGGGAAAGTGTGAGGTTATCCATTTTGGTAAGAAAAATAAAAAAGCAAATTATTATTTAAATGGAGAGAGATTACAAAATGCTGCAGTACAGAGGGACCTGGGGATCCTTGTGCATGAAACACAAAAAGTTAGCCTGCAGGTGCAGCAAGTAATCAAAATGGCAAATGGAATGTTGGCCTTTATTGCAAGGGGGTTGGAGTATAAAAGCAAGGAAGTCCTGCTACAACTGTACAGGATATTGGTGAGACCATACCTTGAGTACTGCGTACAGTTTTGGTCTCCTTATTTAAGAAGGGATATACTTGCATTGGAGGCAGTTCAGAGAAGGTTTACGAAGTTGATTCCTGAGATGAAGGGGTTGACTTATGAAGAAAGATTGAGCAGGTTGGGCCTATACTCATTGGAGTTTAGAAGAATGAGAGGTGATCTTATTGAAACATATAAGATACTGAGGGGGCTCGACAAGGTAGATGCAGAGAAGATGTTTCCCCTCATGGGGGAATCTAGAACTAGGGGGCATAATTTCAGAATAAGGGGTCGCCCATTTAAAACTGAGATGAGGAGGAATTTCTTCTCTCAGAGGGTCGTAAATCTGTGGAATTCTCTGCCACAGAGAGCTGTGGAGGCTGGGTCATTGAATATATTTATGGTGAAAATAGACAGATTTATGAACAATAAGGGAGTGAAGGGTTATGGGGAGCGGGTAGGAAAATGGAGCTGAGCCTAAGATCAGATCAGCCATGATCTGATTAAATGGCGGAGCAGGCTCGAGGGGCCAAATGGCCTACTCCTGCTCCTAATTCTTATGTTCTTATGTTCAACCTCTTTGGAGAAGGACAATGTTGGCATAGAAATCAGGCAGGGGGATTGTGATATACTTGAACAAATTAGTATTGAGAGGGAGGAGGTACTTGCGGTCTTAGCGGGCTTAAAAGTGGATAAATCCCCAGGCCCAGACAAGATGTATCCCAGGCTGCTGTGTGAGGCAAGGGAGGAGATTGCAGGAGCTCTTACACAAATTTTCAGAACCTCTCTGGCCACAGGGGAGGTGCCAGAGGACTGGAGGACAGCTAACGTAGTACCATTATTCAAGAAGGGTAGTAGGGATAAACCAGGGAATTACAGGCCAGTGAGCCTAACATCAGTGGTAGGGAAATTATTGGAAAAAATTCTGAGGGACAGAATTAGTCTCCACTTGGAGAGGCAAGGATTAATCAAGGATAATCGGCATGGCTTTGTCAGGGGGAGATCATGTCTAATCAATTTGATTGAATTTTTCGAGGGGGTGACTAGGTGTGTGGATGAGGGTAGTGCAGTTGATGTAGTCTACATGGACTTCAGTAAGGCTTTTGACAAAGTCCCGCATGGGAGACTGGTCAAGAAGGTAGGAGCCCATGGGATCCAGGGCAATCTGGCACATTAGATACAAAATTGGCTTAGTGGCAGAAGGCAGAGGGTGATGGTCGAAGGTTGTTTTTGTGACTGGAAGCCTGTGTCCAGTGGTGTACCGCAGGGATCGGTGCTGGGTCCTTTGCTGTTTGTAGTGTACATTAATGATTTAGATATGAATGTAGGAGGTATGATCAGTAAGTTCGCAGGTGACACAAAAATTGGTGGAGTGGTAAATAGCGTGGAGGGAAGCCTCAGGCTACAGGACAATATAGACGGGTTGGTCAGATGGGCAGAACAGTGACAAATGGAATTTAACCCTGAAAAGTGTGAGGTGATGCATTTTGGGAGGACTAACAAGGCAAGGGAATACACAATGAATGGTAGGACCCTAGGAAGGACAGAGGATCAGAGGGACCTTGGTGTGCATGTACATAGATCCCTGAAAGCAGCAGGACAGGTAGATAAGGTGGTTAAAAAGGCATATGGGATACTTGCCTTCATTAGCCGAGGCAGAGAATATAAGAGCAGGGAGGTTATGATGGGGTGGTACAAAACGCTAGTTAGGCCACAGCTGAAATACTGTGTGCAGTTCTGGTCGCCACACTATAGGAAGGATGTGATTGCTTTGGGGAGGGTGCAGAGGAGATTCACCAGGATGTTACCTGGGCTGGAGCGCTTCAGCTATGAAGAGAGACTGGACAGGCTGGGGTTGTTTTCCTTAGAGCAGAAAAGGCTGAGGGGGGACCTGATTGAGGTGTACAAAATTATGAGGGGCATAGATAGGGTAGATAGAAAGGAACTTTTCCCCTTAGTAGAGGGGTCAATAACAAGGGGGCACAGTTTCAAGGTAAGGGGCAGGAGGTTTAGAGGATATTTGAGGAAAAACTTTTTCACCCAGAGGGTGGTTGGAATCTGGAACTCACTGCCTGAAAGGGTGGTAGAGGCAGGAACCCTCACAACATTCAAGAAGCATTTAGATGAGCACTTGAAACGCCATAGCATACAAGGCTACGGACCAAGTGCTGGAAAATGGGATTAGAATAGACAGGGCTTGATGGACGGTGCAGACACGATGGGCCGAAGGGCCTCTTTCTGTGCTGTATAACTCTATGGGGGAAACATTCAGTTGGTTGTGCCTCCCATTAGCGCCTTAAGAGGGCGCTAATGGGGCGCAAAGTAACTAACGCCCGAGCGCAGCGATGTTTGCGCCGCTCGGGAAATTAACTAGACATTTTGCGGCGGCGCTAAACACTACCGCCACGATCTCCTGCGCCGGCAGATCGTGACGTCAGTCGAGTGCGCAATGCCCCGGTAGCGCCCTGGAGCGTATATTGAGTGGCGCCCCCTGCCTCACCGCCTGCCGCTAGCAACGACAGGTTGAGGGGAGCGTTTTGCAGTCAGGAAGGGACTGGGGGAGCGCTAATTAAAGGTGACTGCTTCCTGCCTTTTTTTGTTGGTGACATTTTTGAACCACGCATTCTGAGAGAGAGCAAGAGACACTTCTGGAGAGATTCAATGCTGTGTGAAGGAGTTTTGGGTACTGAGCAGCACTTTGCAGCTTCATTTTGATTTGTCCTTCCTTGTATCGATTTAGAAGAGACTGTGGGGGCTGCACTCTGAGCTCTTTCCCTGGTACTCTCCATTGATCTTTCCAGCAGATTTGATGTACAGGTCTCTCCAGGCCGAGATTCAAGGCTGCAATGAGCAGGATGTGGATGGAAAGCAGGATCAGCCCTCCCCTTTAAGAACTGGCCGGGGCCATTGTGTCTGTGTTCCATTGCTGACTGACATCACATGAGCTTCGCCAGCGCTCTGAGTTAGTGCCTCGCTCCTCGGCCTTTGTACCTTAAGACAGATGTGTAGCGCCTGATTTAGCGCTCCAGTCACCTCCAGCGTCGATAAAAGTCAAGTTTGCAGTCGGAGGCGATAATTAGCTCCAGGCGCTAATCTTTGCGCCCGGCCGATAATTGCGCCCCAAACGGGGCGATACTGAATTTTTCCCCCATAGGGAAAATGGATTTCATGAACTAATTAATTACCCTTTTTTTTGGACTGTTTTACTTAAAATAAAAACATGCTGTAAAGTGAGAAAGAATGCACAAGAAAACATTGCAGGGAAAATTGTACAATGTATAGGATAATGTGGGAGCAACATACCATATTCCAACTGTATGAATGGTCATTGCACTAATTCTATTCTGTGTACAAAGCATACTTACATCTTATATATGTTTTAATTACCAGATGCCATCATTTCCTATCACTGTGTGGATTCTGGTACTTCCAAGTTAATGTGAAATGTAAATACCAGTATTGATGCAGAGATACTCAGTTACTTTGTACTGAATCCTCCTTGCACCTTTCATTATAATCAGAGAGCAGTAATGGAATCAGACCCACCTTATGCCTAACTGCCTGCAGACAACTTCAGCATCAGCTTCATCCCAGTGGTCATCACAAACAGTTCCCCATTGCCCGGAACGATAGACTTCCACGCGGCCTTCATATTCAGAACTACCGCCAACCAGTCGGATTGGAACAAATACAGATGCTAAAGTTAAAGAGAAATGTGCTCTGATAAATAACTTCTGTGTTATTGTCACTTACAAACAGATAAAGCAATATTTGTTTATGAGATTTATCTCCACATGCACACGAATTGATAAATTAACTATTTTAACAATGGATAGATTGTCAGTGGTAAGTAACTGAATCATTTACTCCACTGTTAAGTCCATAATTAAGTTGTATGAAAGCTTAGTTATCCAAAGACTTTTTCACAGGTTTTGTCATTTAATTTATTTGATGATATCAATTAATTTATTTTTCTTTTGTAGGCAGACAGTAATTGAACACTGAAATCAACCATTGCTGTTGCTTTATGTTATGAAAGCCCAATTAAACCTTCTAAAGTGGGTGAGCTAACCAGTCTCTTAATGTTCAGGGAGAAAATGATTGGTGCCGTCACTGGGTGTAAATGGAAAAGTCTTCTAATTCCCAGCACTGTCATCACTCACCATGATGAGCACGTGGACAGAACAAAGTATTAGAGAGTAATTTAGGTCTAGTTGTTCTTCTGATCTTTGGAACATTACAGCACAAAGGGGTATTTTTCTGAGAATTTATTATCACAAATCATTGGAAGAGCTGACAACTACTTCATTACCTTTGGGAGGATTGCAAGTAACCGCAGCTGCCCTTTTATAGATGCAGTTCCCACGCTGCCTGGTCTCCTTCACACACTCAAGCAAACTGTGTTCATCACCTCGGCACTGGACATTACTCCAGTGAACAGTAACCAGTGCCAATCCAGAAATAGGTATCTGCCCGGCTTTGCCACTTTCACTGAACAAAATGGAAAGTTACAGAGTTACAAACATATGAACAACTTTTCTAACAGCGTCATCTAAATAAGTGTGCACATAACTCTCAACCTGTCTTAATTGCGATGTCCTGAGTTTATGTATGAATTTCAATCCGTCCTGCTCTCTCAACTTTGGAGTAGCATTCCCAAATGGGTTCTGAAATTCCTTGGCTCTTTCGGCATAGGTATGCCAGATGGGCCGAATTATAGGCTCAGCCCAGATATGCCAGGAGTTCCCACAGGCCTTGTAAGGGGTGGAGTCGACAGGGCTTTGAAAGAGGCAGCCTGACATGCCAGCCTGTCCAATGGCAGAAATGGGGCCCACCATGAGGCTCCAGGCCTGGGACATGGCCAAGTCCTCCAAAGAAAGAAGAACTTGCCATATAAAGATGGTCCCCTTTACAAAGATGGCTAAGGGGACATGTGTTTTCTTTCCCTGGCAACATAGCACACCCCCCACCCCCCAGATCATTTCACTAGGACTCCCAGACCCCTAGAGCAGGTGGACACCTGAACTGGCATGGACGCTCTCCAGAAATACTTAAATTGGTGACTTCCTCCTGGCCCTCCGAACTTTGGTGGGGTCAGCAATGAGGTCACTGGCAGGCAGATCCCAACATTCACACTGGGAACAAAAACCTGCAGGTTTTCGGACTCTAATTAAAATACCTAAAACTGTTCCAGAGGCTTATTTTTGGAGTTACAGGATTTAAGGTATAAAGAAAGCTTGACATGCTTAATATGTTTATTACACTTTTCAATCAGATAAATTAACACATTGATTAAACATGGTTTGATGTACCACCAAAATACAAAAAGGTGTTAACATAAGAACATAAGAATTAGGAGCAGGAGTATGTCATACGACCCTTCGAGCCTGCTCCGCCATTCAATAAGATCATGGCTGATCTTCGACCTCAACTCCACTTTTCTGCCTGATCCCCATATCCCCTGATTCCCCTAGAGTCCAAAAATCTATCTATCTCAGTCTTGAATATACTCAAAGACTCAGCATCCACAGCCCTTTGGGTAGAGAAATCCAAAGATTCACAACCCTCTGAGTAAAGAAATTCCTCCTCATCTCAGTCTTAAATGACCGACCCCTTATCCTGAGACTATGCTCCCTAGTTCTAGACTCTCCAGCCAGGGGAAACAACCTCTCAGCATCTACCCTGTCAATCCCCCTCAGAATCTTGAATGTTTCAATGAGATCACCTCTCATTCTTCTGAACTCCAGAGAGTATAGGCCCAATCTACTCAATCTCTCCTCATAGGACAACCCTCTCATTCCAGGGATCAATCTAGTGAACCTTCATTGCACTGCCTTTAAGGCAGGTATGTCCTTTCTCAGATAAAACCAAAATTGTGCACAGTACTCCAGGTGTGGTCTCACCAAAACCCTGTACAATTATAGCAAGACTTCCTTACTCTTGTACTCCAACCCCCTTGCAATAAAGGCCAACGTGCCATTTGCCTTCCTAATTGTTTGCTGTACCTGCATGCTAACTTTCTGTGTTTCCTGCGCAAGAACACCTAAATCTCTCTGAACACCAACATTTAACAGTTTCTCACCATCTGATTAAGAAGTATGAAGAAGCAAATATAGCTGACACCAAACCAAAAGTCCATTAATTTACATTTGGCGCTGTGGAATCCATAACAATATATTAAACTGATTAGACTAGCATAAATAATAGCATAACAAATGAAAATATTAAATGATTTAAATATTTATAATATTTCAAAAAGTAAGATAAAGTGCCCCTAGATTTGGTCATTTCTTCCTGATTTTAAAGCTTGCAGGCTAAGATGTATGGGTGGGCAGTACAGTGAAGCATGAGGGAATAGAAATTCCGTCTGAGAGCTGCGCTGAGGCAGGACTTTTGCCTACTCTTCTGCTCCCTCAATGACCCCATCCCAAATGGGATGGCGAGGGATTGCTTGCATTAAAGGGACAGGCACCCATGCCATTTATGGCGCTACTGGGGCATGTGCCCCAAGAAAGCACCAGAATTCGGAGCGGCACTTTGCTGCTCTGTTGGAAGTGGGGGGGGGGGGGGGGGGGCGGGGAGGGCGGGGTGGGGGGGGGGGGCGTTTGGCATGGCAACTGGTCTGACCAGAGTGGCCAAAGATCAAAAATGTTGTTGCAAGCTGCTCCTCGGCTGGTGTAATGAGAAAAGGTGGGGAAAAGAAAGAGATGGTGGATTTTTTTTTAATTAGGAGTCTCATTCTGTTAGATTTTTAATACCATCTAATAGGTTCCTGCTTTTCTATTAAGTAATTTTAAAGTCATTCAACTCATTAACTTCCTTTCTATATTCTCTTGCTTATTTTTTCTTCTCTCCCTACCACTCTAGAAAGGGGCTTAATTGTCTTTCAAGGTTTAGTTCTGAAGGAAAGTTAACCTGTCATTTCTCTTTACAGATGCTGCCTCGCCTACTGCGTGCTTCCAGCATTTTCTGTTGTTACTAAATACATGTTGGGAAGCAAAGTGTTATTCAACTACTTGTAAAGCCACATCTGTGGTGCAGATTGTATATTGTACTGGTGACAGTGCGTTCTTGTTCTTTATTTGCATCAAGACTCATAACTCATGAGTATCACAGGTGTGACTGTGTTATAATAATCTTTCTCATGGATCAGAGAATGACAGAAATGCTTTACCCTCCAACCTGATATTAATACATTCTGCTGACACCATTGGTCTAGGATTCTAAGTTGTTTCAAAATTCTGTAGGAGATCAACTAATTACTAAATGGTAGCTGCCATTTAAAAAAAATGAAATGTAGGCTTGGTACACATTAAACAATTAGGAAGCATGTTAGAACGTTTAACACAAGTAATTTAAATTTATTGTTTGCCAATATGAGACATTACCACTAGGGGCTATAGGATAGATTTTCATGTCCTCCCCCACCTCCGCCCCAGCACTGGGCAGGGGCATTGGGATTTCTTGTCCTGGGCTATTAACATGGTCCTGGGTCACCCCCTGTGCAGTTGCACCCCCTGGCAGTGCCGAGAGCCAACGGAAAGGGAACAAAAGTTAGGAGTAGCTTCAAGCCTCTAAGTTCGTTTGGGGCACTCTGCCTGCTGGTGGAGATTGGCAGCCAGAAGGTCCCAATTAGACTTCAACATCCTGGGGAGAGGGGAGCTGGTAAATGGCAAAAACTCATTGATCTTAAAGTTTTTGACCTGCTTCAGGGATTCCTGCGGACCCTCCGGTTGGCAGATGTCTGGGTGCAGGTCACAGCACCACGTTGTTTGGACACCCCTGAGCAAGTGGTCATGAAAACCCCTCCCACCTCATTAACATATTAAAACTGCTCCATTGGGCCTGTGCCTACTGCAGGAGCAGGACATTCTGTGGTGTCTACCTGGAAAGGCCTGGAAATCCTGGGACAATGTAAAAGGGTGTTCCCCGGGATTAAGAGCCAAGAAACTGTGCCTCACACGGTCCATAAATCAAAATAAATTGTTACAGATGCTGAATGTATAGTAGTTTCTGAAATTAATTTTTATTACAAGCATTTAGATTTTTATATTTCAGCTACTCTTTCTAAATAATACAAGAGAAATGTCATGAAATACTGAAATAATGAAGTATTTTGTTCTCAGATAATTTTATTTTTGTATTTCTATCTCACAATATTTCTATCTCGCCTGTCAGATCCATAGGGATCCTTAAATAATCGCAGTAGAGCAGAAGACCCAACAGTGATGTAATGCAAATAAGCATGAAGAAATCTAAAGGCCAACACCTTTTGCAAATAAGTGATTTATACGAGTAGATATCCTCAATTAAGTGGGACCAGAAAAAGACTTTAGACTCTTCTGCAATTAAATGTCTTGTGTGATGAATTAAAGGGGAAGCTAAGTGTAGATAACTTCTTGGGTTCAGTGGTGTCAGTCACTCCCATAAGCAGACTGAGTATCTTACTTTTATGGGAGTTGACCTACATTGCTCTATATCTGCTTGCATGATAGCCTAACCAAGGGATGTAACAATATGACTGAACCCAATATTCATGTATTTAGCATGTGCACTTCTTCAAGTACCTTCACCACACGGACTGCAGTGGTTCAAGAAGGCGGCTCACCACCACCTTCTCAAGGGCAATTAGGGATGGGCAATAAATGCTGGCCTTGCCAGCGATGTCCACATCCCATAAACGAATTTTTAAAAAATTCTTCAAAGCAAACACTTGACTGAGCAAACACTTGTTGAGATGAGGCATGATAAGAGTCATGAAACTGCTTTATTTCACAATGAATGAACATACATAACAATTGTTGTGATTAAGATTCACTTAGCTCAATCGGTGAAACATGTTTTTGCATAAAAATACAAAAATAATGAACACACTATGCTTCCCCACATCAGCGAATCATCTTGCTTGATTTCAACAAAATAACATGTCTAACTGTATCTTTCTCACAGCGCTGTTAGCCTTACCGTTATTCTCAATGCAAAATCTGGACCAATATCTTTAGGTTATAATGCACATTTAGGGCTGAATTTTTCCAGCGCTCAGAGTGCGGGTTTAGAGGTGGGTCCGCTGTCAAAATCACAAAGATTGACAGCGGGGCGGTATCCCTCTGTAAACCCGCCTCTTTGTCAGTTTCCCAAGTGTCGGGTCTGTCATCCTTGAACAAACTCGACACCAAGCGGCGGGTCAGCCAATTTAGATAGTTAAAAGGTTATTACAAGGTAATTAAGAACCATTTTCCCATGTACTTACCATTTTACAAGGTTTTCAAAGAGGTTCCCGGAGAGCAGCTATCACGTCGGGTAAGTGTGTCGGGTCCTCAATGACTGTGGATTGCTGTGAATAGGTGAAAGCTGCAAAAGTGGTATAAAACCTACCATTTCACAGCTGTTCACTTCCCAATCTTAGAAGCTGGAGCATTAATAATTTGGAACCCACTTTTGAGCTTTATGCACTTTTGAAGTGGTTGGAGTAATCTCGCTATCCACTGCCATCTCCTTGGAACAACCTATCTCAACATTGACAGATTACTTCTGTCATCTCAACCTTACCTGCCATCTATTCCATCAGCATCAGTGCCCTTGAAAAAATCTCGCCTTGGTTCTCAGAATTCCAACATGATCAGCCCCAACACCAGCACCACCGGGCACACCAGCAGCACCAACATCCACACCAACCTTCTCCGTAATCAACTGATGCTGCACTGAACACAGGGTATCATCACCCATGCACATTGCTGCCCGGGACGCCAGCGATGGCCTCACCATGTCCAGATTTGCTTCACTTAACACTGTACACCCTGGCTGCCACATGATGCACCAGGTTGGTACCATCCCACACCAACACCATAAAGCATCCCTACAATGTCCAAGCCATTCCTTTCACACTCACCACCATTGGGGGGGGGGAAGGGAATCATTTTGTAGCACCATTCACTACAACTCACTAAGCCACTTCCAAAGGTGCACACAAATCTGTCCAAGAATGCAAAGTGTTCAAAATAAAGATTTCAATGTTTGACAGCGCATTACCAGAAACTTTACATGAACATTGGCTAAACCACCCAAGTGCCTACCCTTGTGTATTGTTAGTTGGTATGCTTGCAGTAGGATGAGAGTGAGTGTGAGGGGTGGCTAGTGAGATGGGGAAGTGATAAAGTAGATAGAGAGGGATGGGTGGAGGTGCAAGGTAAGTTGGTGTGAGTAAGGATGTGCAGGAGTAGGGTAGGGAAGGCAGAATGATGGGGATGTGATGAGTGGCACAGCAGGATGAGGTTGAGTGTGGCTTAGCAGTAGCGTTTCGTGATCTACTGAGATCATTGAAAGGTTTGCGCCACTGCAGCCTGGTCCTCCTGATGACATCCCTGCTTGTGCCCTCCTGTGCAATGTGCAACCAGGCTGTTTCCTGGGGAGGTGTCTTCTGTCGATTGGAAGGGAAGAGAACCTCCTTGAGTGCTGTGACTCCCTCCATATGTGTTTGCAGCACCTCAATGCTATAGAACACTGACAGCACAACTGTCAAAATCAATTTGGACATGGCCTCTTTAAGGAAACCATCTGATGACATGTCATCAAATGACGTCATCAGACCCGCTTTCTATTAGTTGGCCGGGAACTCCGCAGGGCGGGCTTGAAAAGTCCTATTAACGTAAAATCTTGTTGGAGGCCGGGATCGAGACAGATGCGAGGTCTCCACACACCACGGAAGTCGGCCACCACGGACCCACCGAGGTTGGAAAAATCCAGCCCTTAGTTGTAGTTGAGGATTTTTTGCATGTCCACAAATTTATCTATTTCACCACAGGTATTCTGCATAAAATTTTAGTGCTAGTTAGTAATTAATTTCCAATAAATACAAAAATATCTGAACATTTACTTGGGCAATAGCACTTCACAAAATAATCTCTAAAAATCTACAGGCTTGTACAATTAGCAGTTATGTGTGCTCCTATGACATTCCTCTGTTGACTATTTTAACACAAGTTATAGTAATCTCTTTTAAATGGATTAATGCCACTGCTAAAATACTAGACAGTGGAATGTCATACCCAGATGTGTTTATCTGCTAAAATCACTACCAGTAATTTCTACATTTATATGTATATATTTGATGAATTGTATTCTGCCTTATTCCCATCTTCAGTGCTGTGTAGAAACTCAAATGTTACATTTTGATCAATTTCTCAATTCGTCAGCCTTATGCTGGGTTTGAATGAAACTCTTTCACATATGATGAAGAGAAGTTATTTCTGTTGTATAACATTGCTCCACATCCCTCATCAAGAATCGCATCCCATATCTGCACTATCTTTGTTATCCTTGTGGTACATAGTGTTATTGTAAATACGTTCTGGCTCATTGACCCTAAATTAGTTGGTGGGAGCTATTTTGTACAGGTTCTCTAGAGACTAATCAATGTGATTACTGCTCCTGAAGTAGGTGTTGACAGTTCTTTGATGGATGTTTTCTTCAATTTAATGACAGACATTATCACCTTGGCTAATCCTTGGGTGTTCTTTGATTTTTTATGAATATTTTCTTGAAGTGAATTGTTTTTTGTTTTGCATTCTTTACATTGCTTTGGGTTGATTTCTAAAGGTTTTTTGGGAGGATGCAGGCCGTGGAATCTTCCATTGTAAGCTTTATATGAAGATGTGTGTTAATTCTATTTTAAAATTGTCTTTGTCACTTCACTGTACCTATTTCCATCTCAATTTCAATGTCTGCAAAGAACTGAAGGCAGCAAGAAGGCAGTTCATCACGTATAACCTTGGACAGAAATGCTAACCATTAGCTTTCGTATTGTTTACTAATTACTACCAGCTAGTAGTAATCTCTAGCATGTGGAATCAACAAACAATAAATTACTACACTTATTCCTCTACCCCCTGTGTAAAATGGGTGTAAAAGCTTCACTAATTTTAAATAATGCTTTTATATTATACTTGTAGGATTGCATGCCCAAGGAATTCTACTGATCTCTTCCCAGTGACTGAAATCTGATAGGCATAACGTTTATTCATTTGAATGTTTGTCAGACTGGACATTTCATTACAAGGGTGTATCGTATAGGATAACACATGCCTTTCCAGGATTGGAGAGTTTTATAAAGCCAGATTACTTTTCAAGGTTAATGTCTGTCTCTTAGACTTCTTTTCTTCAATGAATTATTCAGTTATACTGGCGTTACTCACACTTTCTACACTTGGAGCTACATTTTTTGCCATCCTCTTCTCAAATCTCCTGATGCTATAACAAAGTTTTCCATTCTTAAACAAAAATGTCAGTTCAAGGACATAATAAAACAAATACTGACTAGTTTTAAGAAACGGTGTTAAACAATTGCTGCAGCAGCTTTAGGCACGATACATGTTTTCTCCTCTATAACTCTTGATTCAACAGCTTGCTGCTGCAACTTGAAAACTGCAGTCACCGTTTTTAAATAATATTTAGCATTAAATTAGAGAAAAATCCTCGACATAGTGAATAGATATTCAAGTGATGTGTGATTTGATGGGTTGTACAAAATGGAGGTAACTAAATCATGCTAAGAATTAGATATTTGCTCATTGATTACATTTGACCGTTGAGGAAAATATAGTGACTAGGATTGGAAATTAATGGGCATTAAAAGTGCCATCTTGTTTAAATGAGCCATGCAATGGCCTTCTGTTTCAAACTAAACCAGAATTAGAACTTACCTCCAGGTAATCACCTTCTTAATTTGGGAACCATAGTAATACATATTTTTTTAAGTAATTAGAAAGAAAAGTAAGTTTGAAAATAGCACACCCCTAAACACATAAGGATGTGCTAGAACTACAAAAGCAGAGCCCTGGCACCAACAGGACGGAGCACAGGTTAAGAAATAGGATCCTCCTACTTTTCATTCACCAGATGTAAAAAGTAGCCTCTGCTCATAGTTACAGTTAATGGGAGTAATTTGGACTTTAGATAAGAGTGTAAAACACACGATATCAGCTCAGCCATACGTTAAACACCTCTCCTGATTTTCGTTTTCATGGAGAGGTATTTAATGAGTGACTGAGATGATATCGCGCATTTTACATTATTGTCCAAGTCAAACTTACCCCCAATGACTCTCACATTTTTATTTTTATTTTATAATTTCTCCTTCATTTCTGAAAGTGCTAACTCATGCTGGGGTACAATTCTCCAGGTGCTGGCAACCCTCTGGTACCTCTCCTCAATGGCTATTCTTCACATGTAAGTCTAGGCAAGCTATTCATCCAAAGAAGGCCTCACAGCCAATCCCAACCTATTCTCATCCAATGTCTAAATATTAGCACTTTCCAGCCAGTGTTGCTGGATAATAATCAGGAACAGAAATCCTGGCTGAATTTTTTCTCTTACCTCAATGTATGCACAAACAGTGGGCAGAACTTTCCAAGGCCCTGCACCACCAGTGGGACTTTGCACTCTAGGCGGCTTATTGAACAATTATGGGTTGATTAAATTACAACAGTAATGACAGTACTTCATTGGCTGTGAAGCATGTTGGGACATTCTGAAGACAGGAAAAAAATGTTCTTTCTTCTTGATTGCCCGGAATTTTCTGCCCATTAAAGTCACCAGACGGAAAATTGTGAGCAAAGCTCTGCTAAGTAGCCTGCTGCGTGTGTGACCCCCACAGGAAGTTCCGCCCAGTGTATTTTTATGGAGGTATTTGGGTAAGTCTTCCCCTTTACTCTTGTATCGTCGTTCCCTTTGTGCACCTATCCTAAAGCCTGTAACCAAGAGGACAGGCATAGGGCTCGATCCCAGGTCACCGCCAATGTCCCTAGTAACTGGTCGTCAGGAGGAATCAAAGATCTACTAGGCATGACACTCCCTTCACTCTGCTAGGAAACCACAGCCTCTGCTCAGCATCTCCCAATTTGACAGGCCCCAGACCAGGATCTGAATGAAGTAAGCCTCACACATGGGAGCATTCTTGCTCTGTGAGATTGATCATTGGCTCAGTGCCATGACACCCCGACTGTGTTAATAGTTCAAATATGAAAACGCAAGACATTTTTTTTGTAAGCATGGTCCCTCGTCACCACTATCAGAAAGACAGAGATCATATCATTGATTATTACACTATCTGTGGAAAGCACATCTATTCTCCAATCTGAAATACTGTTGCTTTGGTGAGTGCTTCCTCAAAGAGATCTGTTGTACATCACTCAGGTTTGTGTTGACAGCAGAACAAGTTTGAACACTGACTCACTGAAGCTGCACAAGCTTATTTCTTACTGTTCGTGCCAATCTCAAAATAAAATGCACGTAACGCATAGCTGCTAACCGAGGGATTTAGGAACAGAGGATAAATAATTACTTCAGAGTGATGACCAAACGAATATCATTTAATATATCTAATAACAGAGTAACAGCATTAACAGCATGCTATTGCCCTCCATCCCTCTACTTGCCCAGTTCTGCCTGACTGACAATTTTTTTAATATTCTGTGCAGGAGACAGATTGATCCATCGGTTACATCATGGGATAATTGCAACTGAATTATAAAAAAAAAATCAACTAAAAGGTTCAGATGATATCATAAACCCTAAGATTCAATTACTATCTATAATTTAATCAGAGCTATACAGTATTCATTCGAACATTGGAAGGTAATGTTTTAATTTTTGTCACAAATAGTTTTGATAACCTGCTGTGTCGGGGGTGGGGGTAAGATGTAGGACATCAGGGAATATGGTTTTCATCATAGTAGAATACTTAATTACTTTGATTACACAAATATATATTTTTTTTTATTTGTTCATAGGATATGGGCATCGCTGGCAAGGCCAGCATTTATTGCCCATCCCTAATTACACATTCAAGCGCCTTGGGACATTTTACTATGTTCTTCTCCGCGCGTCAACTACAAGAGAAATGCAGGGAACAGCACCAACCGCTGTACATGGCCTTCTTTGACCTCACAAAGGCCTTCGACACCATCAACCGTGAGGATTAAGGAGTGTCCTCTTCAAATTCGGCTGCCCTCAAAAGTTTGTCACCATCCTCCGCCTGCTTCACGATGACATGCAAGCCGTGATCCTGACCAATGGATCCACCACAGACCCAATTCACATACGGACCAGGGTCAAGCAAGGCTGTGTCATCGCACCAACGCTCTTCTCGATCTTCCTAGCTGCAATGCTCCATCTCACCCTCAATAAATTCCCCGCTGGAGTGGAGCGAATCTACAGAACAAACGGGAAACTGTTCAACCTCCGTCACCTCCAGTCCAGATCCAAGGTCGTCCCATTCTCTGTCATCAAATTACAGTATGCAGACGACGCTTGCGTCTGCGCACACTCTGAGGTCGAACTCCAAACCATCGTCAAACCATCGTCAACATCTTCACCGAAGCATACAAGAGCATGAGCATTACACTAAACATCCATAAGACAAAGGTCCTCTACCAGCCTGCCCCCGCCACACAGTACTGCTTCACGATTATCAAAATCCATGACGAGGCCTTGGACAATGTGGACCACTTTCCATACCTCGGGAGCCTACTGTCAACAAGGGCAGACATCGATGACGAAGTCCAACACCGCCTTCAGTGTGCCAGTGCAACCTTCGGTCGCCTGAGGAAGAGAGTGTTTGAAGACCAGGACCTCAAATCCCGCACCAAGCTCATGGTCTACAGAGCAGTAGTGATACCCGCCCTCCTGTATGCTTCAAAAACATGGACCATGTACAGCAGGCACCTCAAAGCACTGGAGAGGTACCACCAATGCTGCCTCCGCAAGATCCTGCAAATCCATTGGCAGGATAGGTGCACCAATGTCAGTGTTCTCGCTCAGGCCAACATCCCTAGCATCGAAACTTTGACCACGCTCGATCAGCTCCGATGGACGGGCCACATCGTTCGCATGCCCGATACGAGACTCCCAAAACAAGCGCTCTACTCGGCGCTCCAACACGGCAAGAGAGCCCCAGGTGGGCGAAGGAAACGCTTCAAGGACACCCTCAAAGCCTCCTTGAAAAAGTGCAACATCCCCACCGACACCTGGGAATTCCTGGCCCAAGACTGCACAAAGTGGAGGAGAAGCATCCGTGAAGGCGCCAAACACCTCGAGTCTCTTCGCCGGGAGCAAGTGGAAGCCAAGTGCAAACAGCAGAAGGAGTGCACGTCAACCCAAGCACCCCACCCACCCACCCCTTCAACCACCGTCTGCCCCACCTGTGACAGAGACTGTAGGTCCCGCATTGGACTCATCAGTCACCTGAGAACTCATTTTTAGTGTGGAAGCAAGTCATCCTCGGTTCCGAGGGACTGCCGAAGAAGAGAAGAGAATACCTAGTTACTTTGATTACACAAATAGATATTTTTTTTTATTTGTTCATAGGATGTGGGCATCGCTGGCAAGGCCAGCATTTATTGCCCATCCCTAATTACACATTCAAGCGCCTTGGGACATTTTACTACGTTAAAGGCACTATATAAATGCAAGTTGCTGTTGTTGTTGTTGTTTTACAAATCTACAAGTCCAGCTATTATTTACACAAATGTGTGAAATGGGGTAAGCTCTATCTTACTCAAGTTATCTGGATTTGGTTCATCAATTCTGTGCCGACATCATAAAGGATCAAGCATAAGCAGAGGCGAGATCATGATTTAGATTAACCCAGGACCCATTTGAACATGGTTATCAGCAGATAGGCCGCACTGAAAATGTTTGATGTAAGGCTCTGTGGTTTGTGCAAACTGATTTAATTATCTTGTTAACAGTATGAACTATTAGCTCAAACCAGCAGCTGTCCAAGAGAGCTTTTCATTACAAACTCAGTTTAAATTAGAATCAATTTAACCCAGTCCTCGATTAAGTTTTTACCCTTCATAACAGCTATATAAATAGAATGGTCTCGGTGATGTTATATATTAACTGAATTTCAACTTCCTGTTATCGTATCTATTAATAAAAGTAAATGGCAACAGATGATTCACAATCATATATTTATGTTTTTTTTATAATCTTATTGACCAAAGACTGAGTGTGCTAGAAGCGGAGTTCATCCCAGTTATGTTACATTCAGGCTTGATATAGGAGAAAACACTGCAATTTCCTAACGACTCTTACTGTTACAAAAGTAAATGCATTGCTGACAGGTTCATCTATGTTTGATAAAAAAATTAATCCACAGCCCAGAACTGGCTTCATATTGTGGGCAGACTAACAATTTGCTTAGCTCTCTGACTGCTGCCATCACCGGCACTTTGGTCTCTTGACGAGTATCCTGTTTGATCCAGACCTGTAATCTGAGCTCAAATCTAATTCATGTGAGTGGATTAAGTGGAGCTGCTATAACACTGGTAACAGCTCTGTGAAAGTACTAGTGTTGTCCCTTTAATTGAAATTGTACACTTGTGCACATCAGACACTGGAGTAATTTTTTGCCTTCACTGCATGGGTGGCAAACTGGCAATATGACGGAGCAAATCGCCCGCTCATTATAGAACCCATCTGATTGTCCTACCATCAATGGAATGATAATCAGACTGGTTCTATAATGGGCAAGCGGTGAAGACACAAATTTACCCCACTGTGCGCAAATGCAGTTTGATAATGTGCACAGAGAATGGGAATAATAAAACACCTTTTTAAAATAATTTTTCCCATGATTGAAATCAGAGTCTACAAGTAATGTTAGTACAGAGCAGTGACAAGAGGGGGTAAATGCAACAGCTGCAGGTGGGTGGGAAGGAGGGGGAAATTCATTTTTTTTAAATTCTATTATTAGTTCGTACTGATAATGTTTCTAACCTATAATCAGAACAAGATCTACTCTTGAGATGGATCTAGTTAGGAAATAAATTGTTTCAGACAGTTTGCCAAGCTAAGTTTCAGAATGAACCGTCCTGCTGTTGTCGCAGAGTATAGGTAAGTGCAGCTTCGTCTGACGTTCACACCTGGGCTTGTCCTGAATGGCCAGCTGCATCAATTTTAGTTGAGTCATCCAGGGTAGGGAGAGAAAGCGGACCGGAGGGGGGTCTGTTCCTGTTTGATGGTAGGTTGATTAAGAAGCGGCACTGATTCCATTCTTGGAGCTGTCAGTGATCTGAGTTCTCGCTCACCCAGCTGACAAAAGCAGACGCTTCCCCCAATGGCTTGGGGGCAAAGGCCCCACCCAGGTAGTACTGAGCCATACAGACCAAAGTAGGCCGAGTATCGAGCCCTGGTCTGTGCTGACTTAACTAATCTCAGTGGGGGCTGCTGTATGGGGTTCTACATTTGGCCTCTGTTTTCATGAGGTATGGGTAGGAAAGATCAGCTAGGTAGACCACTCCTGGTCGCTATCCATTGTGCCTTGCTGGACACTTTCCATGTTTGAACAGTCAGCCAACACTCACTACCTGGACTCACACATGAAGGATAGTCAGTTTGGCGAAGTACTGGAGGGCTGACAGGGCCCATGGAATATTATCACCACCTGGTCCAGCATCTTCAGCAGAGGGAGGGAGAAGAGAAGAGAAAAATTAGCAAAAAAACCTGAGTAAAACAGTATAGGTGTGGGACAAAAAGGAAAAGCTTACAAAGGTAAATATGAATCTTCCATTTTGTACAGCACTTCAAATGGTAGCTGTCTCAATCTATGCAGTGCCAAAGTGACTTTGGTCCATTCTGTAATACTTAACTTACAAATACTTTTCCCAGTTGAGCTAGCAAGGAAATTTTACAGCTCTCTGGGATTGTACACAAAAAAATTCAAATGCAAAAACTTTCAAATTTCAAAAACCTACCCATATCCAAGATGTCGACAAACAACTGATGCATCCCGATTGTCCCAGTTCTTGTTACATATCACTCCCCATACTCCGTTCACGTAAACTTCAACTCTACCTTCGCGTTGATTTTCACCTCCTTGCAATCTGACTAAACCTGATAAGATAAAATATTCATAAATGTTTGGAAATACAACACCAAAAGTCAACAGTGATGAGGGTGCGAACATTCCCTTGGTCAAAAAAAAAGTGAAAAGCATGTTTTTAAACCAGGAGCACAGGTCATTCCTAAATAGTGACTGTGAGAACTGGTATTTCATCAGTGACAATGAGCAAGTACGATCCAATCACAATGTACTTGCATTAATGATCTTTTCACATTTCTGAAGCAGATAATGAATCATTTGATCTCTATAAATTTCAAAAAAAAATCTTAGAAAGCTGTAGTGTGCAATTGCAGTGACATAGCTCTGCAACTGCTGGTAAACACCATCATGGAGTGTAGGGATGTCAGGACACTTTTGGTGGGACAGGATAGACCCCCTTCTCCCCATCATACATAAGAAGGCACAAAATGTAGCAGTGGACAAAAATCAATCATCCTCGATGGCTTGGAGGACCCGGCAAGAGGTTCAAAAGAAGGTGCGCAACTAAAGTGAAGAAGCAAAAAGTATGGGGGAGAAATTTAATATAGCCCCGTTTGGGGTGCTAACTTTTAAAAGTTGAAAAAATTAGCGGCAGGTGCTAATGTTTCTCAACTTTTAAAAAAATCGGTTTTGCGCTCCAGGAAGAAGTGGGGCGCTAAATCAAGCACTCCACTTCCTTCCTCGAGCACAACAGGCAGCAGGCGGGGCGGTAGGTGTGCAGCGCTGCCGCGTTGGAAGGCTCCGTCCCTCCCTTAAAGGGAAGGGCCATCGCTGCAGACTCTGCAAGAGGGAAACTTACCTTGTCCCCGACGGCAGCCGCGATTCGGCCCGATCAGCCCGATGCACTGCAGCAGAGTGCCAGGCTGATCGAGCGCTGGGGAAAAAAGGAAAAAAAACAGAAAACGAGCATTTGATTATTTTTTTCCTACCTCGGCCACCTCGCCTTTAAGTATCACCCCCGAAGCACCCGGCCTGCCGACAAACACCTCCTGCAGCTGCCGGTGTTGTCGCCCGGCGATGCTGCAGGGGGCGAAACCGAAGTTCGGGTCCGGGGCGCTACCGGGGCGATGCGCACGGCGATGACATCACGATCTCCAGGCGAAGGTGACCGGGGCGCAACACCATACCGCCGCCGCAAACCTCCCGCCGAATTTAGCGGGAGGCGATATTCTCGCCGCACCCAGGCAGTAAGTGGTTAGCGCCCCATTATCGTCCCCCAGAGGCGATAACGGGAGGCGCAAAGGTACCCAATTTCTCCCCCTATGAATCTCATTGGAAAGTACAGAAAGTACTTACATTTGTATAGCCCCTTTCAACTCCTTAGGACATCCCAAAATGCTTCACAACCAATAAATTATTTTTGGAGTATAGCCACTGTTGCTATGTAGGCAATGTAGGAGCATATATAAATGAAGGAAAATGGTAGTTGTAAATTATATACAAGGGAGCTTTCCCTGTGTCTGTGTCCAGATGCACTGGATCACCCGGCACAGGGAATATCAAAAAAATCAGGTGGGTTGGAGCACACGCCTGTAAAGGGACCTGCCCAATTCCCTGATATCCGCAGTGCCAGGGTGCCTGGACGCAGACCCAGAAATATTTCCCCTAGCTGCAAAAATAAATGGTCCTGATGCAAAGAAATATTAGCAAGAATGTGGCAAAGTAATAGATTGAAAATACAATTTACATTACGCATGCCATCATGGAAGAACAAATCTGAAGCAGGAGAGAATTTCCATGATTCAAAACACCTGTCTCAATCCACACTGGACTTATGTTTACAGGCAAAGTTTACATGGTAGCACATGGGAGAACCCCAGAAATGAAGGTACTACTGTTATTTGAACAAACGGTGAATTTATTTGGGAATGCCTGTATCCTATCCCGCACAAAGTCCTTTTTGCCTATCACCCCTTTGCTCACCAATATAAATTGGTCCCCAGTCCCCCAACACCTCAGTTTTAAAATTTTTATCCTTATGTTTAAATTCCATCTTGGCCTTACTGCAATCAGAAAGTCACGCATCTGTCTCCCTGCCGACAGTGACTACTGGCTCCTGCTGAGAGGTATACACCAGGGTATGTGGTGATATTAGACTTCAGATACCTAAGGTGGTTTTTATATTTGGCACTACTATAGTTCAGGTCATGGAAAAGCGATGTCTGTGCACCGCTCCCTGCTAAAACCAGTTCCCTTATCTAGAAGGAACAATTATGGACCTACAAAATTATGGATAAAGGAGTTAGTTTTAGAAGTGTATGTGTGGGGAGCCAGTGCATAGGCATCACTTTTCCATGACCTGAAAAAGAGAAGTATCGAATGTAAAAGCCTTTTTTTTAATGGAGTAACACATGGCAAAGTGACACGAAAGTTGATGAAAGTGGTGACCTTCACTGCCAACATAATTGCATAGGCCTGGATTTTACAATAGGAATAACGTTGAGGTTATCAGCACTCACCATTACGATGGAGTAAATCAGACAGCAACTTCTGGCATCCGCACATGCACAGTAAAATGCAAAATTCCTGAAGTTACCCTTCTTCACAAGCTTCGCTACACTGGTACCTTGCCAATAGATACAGCATTAAAATACATGAAGGGCGTGAAGTTACAGTACTTACCCACTATGTGTTGTTACTTTTAATGATTTGTGTATCTGTACCCCTAGATCCCTTTGCTCCGCTACCCCATTTAGAGTCTTATCCAAGCAGTATGTGGCCTCCTTCATCTTACCAAAATGCATAAACTCACACTTATTTATATTGAAATTAATTTGTCATGTATTCCAACAATAGGGCAGTGTAAATGGTTGAATGTTCTGGCAGGACTTTGTGGACCAGATGATACCTTAAGAAAGTCCTGTCAAGTTAAAGTAGGCTTCTAAAAAAAATTCACTGGAGGGTTTTACTGCTGCTTTTAAGGAGTAGCAACGCTTGGAACAGGCTAAATAATGAAAGAAAGGAAGAGGGCTTGCACTTATATAGTTCCAAAGTGCTTCACAACCAATTAAAGACTTTTGAAGTGCAGTCACTACTGTAATGTAGGGAAACCAGAAGTTGATTTACACACAGCAATGTTTCACAAAGAGCAATGAGGTCAATGACCAGATACTATGGTTAGTGATATTGGCTTAAGGATAAATTTTGGCCAGGATAACTTCACTGCTCTTACTTCAAATCATGTCATGGGATTTTTTATAGCCGTTCCGTTCCGTTCCTTCATCGTCGCTGGGTCAAAATCATGGAACTCCCTCCCTAACAGCATTGTGGGAGTACCTTCAGTACATGGACTTCGGCGGTTCAAGAAGGCGTCTCGCCACCACCTTCTCAAGGGCAATTAGGGATGGGCAATTCATGCTGGACTTGCCAGCGATGGCCACATCCCAGGAATGAATTTAAAAAAATTGGCTGCAGTGTTTGCCCACACAATAGCGGTGACTATATTTCAAAAGTAATTTTTTTGGCTCTGAAGCACTTTGGGAGGCCTAAGTATGTGAAAAGTGTTATATAAATACAAGTTCGTTCATTCTTTCTCCGTCCAAGTGATGACTGATTTTAGCACGTTTTCCAGCAGAGCTTGAACCCTATCATGCTTTACTATTATTTACTATTTTTTTTAATAACCTTGATACTTTTTGCGATGGCCACTTTTGATGCAGAACCTCATTGTTACTGTTGTTTTGTTTTTGTATGTTCGATTACATGACAAAAGCATGTAGAAGAATACATGTTTCATTAAATTAACCGTGGTAGTTACTGGAAGCAGAGAAACACCTGCAGAAGTTGTGCTGGACATTGTACCAACACCTCCAAAAATAGATGAGCCAACGGATCACTGATCTCTCGTACAGCCTATCACAAGTTCCAGGAACCATGGTTCAATAAGTGATAGATAATTCTGTGTGTAAAAAGACAGTGATGCTGTCTGGGAGAGAGTTCCACAGGTATCAAAATGGAGTACAAGACTTTGCCCAGCTATTCTTTGCAGGTTTATTGGATAGACACAAAATATTGGCACAACAGTAACCGCTCTTGTGGTCCTGATGTAAGGATGAAGCTCTGACTAAATAGGGAACTGATCTCATAAAAAGCTTTTGTCAAACTCTTATATTTGTTTGGGAGGGGGAAAAGTCATGCAACATGTTTGGTCTGGCGGCTCATACAAGTGATAGTGATTTGTTTTGACACATTTTGTCTGTACATTTTGTATTAATAAACAAATTTGGTGGGAGGGTAAGTTTGCCAAAACTTTTTTATAAGGATGTGTGCTTTTTAAAACAAGCAACTCTTATGATTCTTCGCTATAATCCTTTAGAACATTGAGAGCCTGGCTATGTCTATTCAGTGTATGAGAGGGTGGACGCTGGCATTCAGGTTGTGCTCTTGAAGTTTGTACTGATCAAGAAACAAGAGGTAGGTTTTCTTTGCAGCCCGTCAAACACAGTGCACACGACACTGAATGACTGTTGGAGGCACCCCATTACAATAGGCTGGCTATGCCCCAGATGTAACTACTCAGGACAGCAGTCATGGGAGACCACAGGAACTTAAAAACGGTGAGGACTGGGCACTTAATATTCAAGGGTACAAGCTGTTCAGAAAAGACAGGGAAGGAAAAAAGGGTGTTGAGGTGGCAGTGCTGATTAAGGAAGACATTGTAGTGTTGGAAAGGGAGGATGTTCTTGAGGGGACAAGGACAGAATCCATTTGGTTAGAGTTGAGGAGCAAAAAGGGTATGATCACGCTATTGGGGGTATTCTATAGGCCTCCAAATAGTGAAAGGAAGGTAGAGGAACAAATCTGCAGGGAAATCGCAGAGATATGCAAGAGCTATAGAGTGGTGATATTGGGGGACTTTAATTACCCAAATATCGATTGGGATAATGTTAGGGTAAAGGGAAAGGAGGGGGAGGAATTTCTGAAATGTGTTCAGGAGAATTTCCTTGACCAATATGTTTGTGGCCCAACTAGGAAGGAGGCATTGCTGGATCTGGTGCTGGGGAATGAGGTGGGCCAGGTCGACCAAGTGTCTGTGGGAGAACGCTTGGGTACGAGTGATCATCATATCATAAGATTTAGATTAGCAATGGAGAGGAGCAAGGAACAATCTAGAGTGGAACTTCTAAACTGGAATAGGGCTAAATTCAATGGGATGTGAAAGGATCTAGCCAGAGTAAAATGAAACCAAAGACTGACAGGAAATACTGTAACGGAACAATGGGTGATCTTTAAGGAGGAGATGTTCCAAGTACAGGCTAGGTACATTCCGACAAGAGGGAAGGGTAAGGGAACCAAAGCAAGGGCTCCTTGGATGACGAGCGAGATTGAGAAGATGATGAAACAAAAAAAGAGGGTGTATGATGCATGTCAGGTGAATTCTTCAAGGGAGAACCAGACCAAATACAATAAGTTAAGAGGGGATGTGAAGATGAAAATAAGATTGGCAAAGAGAGAATATGAGAGTAGAATGGCAGTTAACATAAAAGGGAACCCAAAAATATTCTACCGGCATGTAAACAGTAAGCGGGTAGTAAGAGGCGGGGTGGGGCCTATTAGAAACAAAGAAGGTGATATATGCTTAGAGGCGCAGGGCAAAGCTAGAATACTCAATGAGTACTTTGTATCGGTGTTTACTAAGGAGGTGGATGCTGACAAAATATCGGTAGAAGTGGAAAAGGTAGAAGCAATGGAAGTGGTGAAAATTGATAGACAGGATGTACTAGAAAGGCTGGGTATGCTTAGAGTGGACAAGTCACCTGGTCCAGATGGCTTGCATCCCAGGTTGCTAAGGCAATTGGGGGAGGAGATAGCAGAAGGGCTTGCCATAATTTTCCAATCTTCCCTAGGTGCAGGGGAGGTGCCTGAGGATTGGAAAGTGGCAAATGTGACACCATTGTTCAAGAAAGGGTATAAGGACAATCCTAGTAACTATAGGCTGGTCAGTTTAACATCAACGGTGGGTAAAGTTTTAGAAACAATAATCAAGGAAAAAATTAACGGGCACTTGGAGAGGTTTAAGCTAATTAAGGAGAGCCAACACGGATTTGTAAAAAGCATATTGTGCTTGAATAATCCAATTAAATTTTTTGATGAAGTAACAGGGAGGATTGATGAAGGGAATGCAATGGATGTTGTCTACATGCATTTTCTGAAGGCGTTTGACAAAGTACCACATAGAAGGCTGGTTAACAAAATTGAGGCTCATGGAATAGTTGGGTCAGTGGCAGCTTGGATAAGGAATTGGCTTAAGGACAGAAAACAGCGAGTTGTGGTAAATGGCTGTTTTTCAGACTGGAGGATGGCAGACAATGGTGTTCCTCTAAGGTCAGTGCTGGGGCCACTGCTTTTTTTGATATATATAAATGATCTGGATATTGGAATACAGAGTAGAATTTCTAAATTTGCCAATGACACCAAACTTGGGGGTGTGGCAAACAGTCATGATCATACCAATCGACTGCAACAGGACATAAAAAGGCTAGCAGAATGGGCAGACAAGTGGCAGATGGAATTTAATACAGCGAAATGTGAGGTGATGCATTTTGGCAGAAGGAACAGGGAGAGACAATATACACTTAATGGCACAGTTTTAAAAAGTGTGCAGGGACAGAGGGACCTGGGAGTTAATGCGCATAGTGTGGCAGGACATATTAAGAGAGTGGTTAACAAAGCATATGGGATCTTGGGCTTCATAAATAGAGGTATTGAGTACAAAAGTAGAGAAGTTATGCTGAACCTTTATAAAGCGCTGGTTAGGCCACAACTGGAGTATTGCGTCCAGTTCTGGTCACCACACTTTAGGAAGGATGTGAAGGCCCTTGAGAGGGTGCAGAGGAGATTTACCAGAATGGTTCCAGGGATGAGGGATCTTAGCAACAAGGACAGGTTGGAGAAGCTGGATTTGTTTTCATTAGAGTAAAGGAGGTTGAGGGGTTATTTGATAGATGTGTACAAGATTATGACGGGTTTGGAAAGGCTAGACGGGGAAAAGCTGATCCCACTAATTAATGGTACAAGGACTAGGGGACACAGATTTAAGGTTTTGTGCAAGAGATACAGGGGGGACGTGAGGAAAAACTTTTTTACACAGTGAGTGGTGATGACCTGGAATTCGTTGCTGACGGAAGTGGTGGAAGCGGAGTCACTCAATGTTTTCAAGGGGGGACTGTATAGGCACTTGACGGAAATAAACTTGCAGGGCTATGGGGATACAGCGGGGAAATGGGACTGACTGGATTGCTCTACAGAGAGCCGGCATGGACTCAATGGGCCGAATGGCCTCCTTCTGTGCCATTATGACTCTATGAGATGAAGGATAGGATCTTAGGGGGAAAAATTCGGTTGATTTGTGCCTCCCGTTAGCGCCCTTCGGTAACGCCCCCTGACATACCGTCGGACACTATGTCCGACAGCGTCAGGTGGGTGTACGTGCGGCCGGGGCAGCCATTTTTGTTGCCGTGAAGCCTCCCCGTATAGTTTTTAAAGTCATTTTCAATTATTTAAAATTGGGTTACTCACAGGTGGTGGATTAGACACTGATTATTTTTTTATTAATAAAGCTTATTTTTTTGTGATAAACCCATTTTCAGCTGTACTAATAAAATGCACCAGGTTACCACGCTTAAATATATCAAGGAATATTTTTTAAGCAAATTTTTTTTAAATTATGTTCTAAAACGCTGCTCGATTGCATTGGTTCATGGAAGATTTTACATTTGGCACTATGCAAATAAGTTTGAGCGGAAACTTGAGCAAAAAAAACCCACTTTTATTTTAATTAGTATTGAGAGGGAGGAGGTACTAGCGGTTTTAGCGGGCTTAAAAGTGGATAAATCCCCAGGCCCAGACGAGATGTATCCCAGGCTGCTGTGTGAGGCAAGGGAGGAGATTGCAGGGACTCTGACACAAATTTTCAGAACCTCTCTGGCCACAGGGGAGGTGCCAGAGGACTGGAGGACAGCTAACGTATACCATTGTTCAAGAAGGGTAGTAGGGATAAACCAGGGAATTACAGGCCAGTGAGCCTAACATCAGTGGTAGGGAAATTATTGGAAAAAATTCTGAGGGACAGAATTAGTCTCCACCTGGAGAGGCAAGGATTAATCAAGGATAGTCAGCATGGCTTTGTCAGGGGGAGATCGTGTCTAACATAGAAACATAGAAACATAGAAGATAGGAGCAGGAGTAGGCCATTCGGCCCCTCGAGCCTGCTCCGCCATTCGATGAGATCATGGCTGATCATCCAAACTCAGTACCCTGTACCTGCCTTCTCCCCATATCCCTTGATACCTTTAGCTTTAAGAAATATATCTAACTCATTCTTGAATATATTTAATGACTTGGCCTCAACTACCTTCTGTGGTAGAGAATTCCACAGGTTCACCACTCTCTGGGTGAAGAAATTCTTCCTCATTTCTGTCCTAAATGGCTTACCCGTTATCCTCAGATTATGACCCCTGGTTCTGGACTCTCCGACCATCAGGAACATTCTTCCTGCATCTAGTTTGTCCAGACCTGCCAGAATTTTATATGTTTCGATGAGATCCCCTCTCATTCTTCTATACTCCAGCGAGTATAAGCCCAATCGACCCAATCTCTCCTCATATGTCATTCCTGCCATCCCAGGTATCAGCCTTGTGAATCTTCGCTGAACTCCTTCCATGGCAAGAACATCCTTCCTCAGATAAGGCGACCAAAACTGCACACAGTACTCAAGGTGTGGTCTCACCAAGGCCCTGTACAACTGCAGCAGGACATCCCTGTTCCTATACTCAAACCCTTTCGCTATGAAGGCCAACATACCATTTGCCTTCTTCACCGCCTGCTGCACCTGCATGCTTACTTTCAGCGACTGGTGCACAAGGACACCTAGGTCTCGTTGCACTTTCCCTTCTCCCAATCTATTGCCATTCAGATAATAGTCTGCCTTTCTGTTTTTGACACCAAAGTGGATAACCTCGCACTTATCCACGTTATATTGCATCTGCCACGCTTCTGCCCACTCACCCAACCTGTCCAAATCATCCTGGAGTTTCTCGGTATCCTCCTCGCAGCACACACTCCCACCCAGCTTTGTGTCATCTGCAAACTTGGAGATATTACATTTAGTTCCCTTATCTAGATCATTAATGTATATTGTGAATAGCTGGGGTCCAAGGACCGATCCCTGCGGTACCCCACTAGTCACTGCTTGCCACTCGGAAAAAGACCCATTAATTCCTACTCTCTGCTTTCTGTCCGCCAACCAGTTCTCTATCCAAGTCAATACCTTGCCCCCAATCCCAGGTAGCCTTAACTTTACACGCTAATCTCTTATGCGGGACCTTATCGAAAGCCTTTTGAAAGTCCAAATACACCACATCTACTGGTTCTCCCTTATCTATTTTCCCAGTTACATCCTCAAAAAATTCCAGTAGATTAGTCAAGCACGATTTACCTTTTGTAAATCCATGTTGACTTTGTCCGATCCTGTCATTGTTTTTCAAGTGCTCAGCTATTACATCCTTTATAATGGACTCTAGCATTTTCCCCAATACCGATGTCAGGCTTACCGGACTGTAATTCCCTGCTTTCTCTCTACCACCCTTTTTGAATAGTGGGGTAACATTGGCTACCCTCCAATCCATGGGTACAGTTCCAGATTCCATCGAATGTTGGAAGATGATCAGCAATGCATCTACTATTTCTAGGGCTACTTCCTTAAGTACCCTAGGATGTAGATTATCAGGCCCTGGGGATTTATCGGCCTTCAATCCCGTCAATTTCCCTAACACCATTTCTCTACAAATACTGATTTCTTTCAGTTCCTCCCTTTCATCAGACCGTATGTTCTCCAACAGCTCTGGGAGGTTATTTGTGTCCTCCTTTGTGAAGACAGAACCAAAATATGCATTTAATTGGTCTGCCATTTCTTTGTTCCCCATTATAACTTCCCCTGCTTCTGACTGCAAGGGACCTACACTTGATTTCACTAATCTTTTTCTCTTCACATATCTATAAAAGCTCTTACAGCCAGTTTTTATGTTCCCAGCAAGCTTACTTTCATATTCTATTTTCCCCTTCTTAATTAATCCCTTTGTCCTCCTTTGTTGAATCCTAAACTGCTCCCAATCCTCAGGGCTACCGCTTTTTCTGGCCAATTTATATGCCCTCTCCTTGGATCTTATGCTATCCCTAATTTTCCTTGTTAGCCACAGTTCAGTCACCCTTTTTGTTTTATTCTTATGCCACACTGGGATGAACAAATTCTGTAGTTCATCCATGCAGTCTTTGAATGTTTGCCATTGCCTATCCACCGTCAACCCCTTGAGTGACATTCCCCAATCAATCCTACCCAATTCGTGCCTCATACCATCGTAGTTTCCTTTATTTAAATTCAGGACCCTAGTCTCTGATTCAACGACTTCACTCTCCATCCTAATGAAGAATTCTATCATATTATGATCACTCTGACCCAAGGGGCCTCGTACAACAAGATTGCTAATTCATCCTTTCTCGTTACATAATACCCAGTCTAAGATGGCCTGATCTCTGGTTGGTTCCTCGACATATTGTTCCAGAAAACCATCTCGTAAACATTCTAGGAATTCCTCCTCCACAGTATTTTTACTAATTTGGTTAGCCCAATCTATATGTAAATTAAAGTCACCCATGATGACTGCTGTGCCCTTACTGCATGCTTCTCTAATTTCCCTTTTAATGCCATCCCCAACCTCCGTATTACTGTTTGGAGGTTATATACTACTCTCACTAATGTTTTCTGCCCCTTGTTATTTCTCATTTCTACCCATACAGATTCCGCATCATCAGAGCTAATATCCTTCCTTTCAATTGTGTTAATCCCCTCTTTAACCAGCAATGCTACCCCACCTCCCTTTCTTTTTTGCCTATCTTTCCTAAATATTGAATAACCCTGGATGTTGAGTTCCCAGCCTTGGCCACCCTGGAGCCATGTTTCTGTAATCCCAATCAAATCGTATTCATTTACCTCTATTTGCGCAGCTAATTCATCCAGCTTGTTCCGAATGCTCCTTGCATTAAGACACAAAGCCATAGGCTTGTTTTTTTAATGCTCTCAGACCTATATGAATTATTATTTACTGTGACCATGTTTGATTTAAACCGTTGAGTTCTTTGCCTTCTACTTTTGTTTTTCTCCTTCCTGTCTTTAGCTTTTATCCTTGTTTCCCTTTCCTCTGTCTCCCTGCTCAGGTTCCCAACCCCCTGCCACTTTAGTTTAAACCCTCCCCAACAGCACTAGCAAACACTCCCCCTAGGACATTGGTCCCGGCCCTGCCCAGGTGCAGACCGTCCCGTTTGTACTGGTCCCACCTCCCCCAGAATCGGTTCCAATGTCCAAGGAATTTGAATCCCTCCCCCTTGCACCATTCCTCTAGCCACGTATTCATTTGAAATATCCTCCTATTTCTACTCTGACTACTACCTTTGAGGTCCTCTTTTTTAATTTACCTCCTAACTCCCTATATTCTGCTTTTAGGACCTCATCCCGTTTTTTATCTATATCGTTGATGCCTATGTGCACCATGACAACTGGCTGCTCACCCTCCCCCTCAAAAATGTTCTGTAGCCGCTCCGAGACATCCTTGACCCTTGCACCAGGGAGGCAACACACCATCCTGGAGTCTCGATTGCGGCCGCAGAAACGCCTATCTATTCCCCTTACAAATGAATCCCCTGTCACTATAGCTCTTCCACACTTTTTCCTCCCAGCCTGTGATTGAATTTGATTGAATTTTTCGAGGGGGTGACTAGGTGTGTGGATGAGGGTAGTGCAGTTGATGTAGTCTACATGGACTTCAGTAAGGCTTTTGACAAAGTCCCACATGGGAGACTGGTCAAGAAGGTAAGAGCCCATGGGATCCAGAGCAATTTGTCACATTGGATCCAAAATTGGCTTAGTGGCGGGAGCAGAGGGTGATGGTCGAAGGTTGTTTTTGTGACTGGAAGCCTGTGTCCAGTGGTGTACCGCAGGGATCGGTGCTGGGTCCTTTGCTGTTTGTAGTTTACATTAATGATTTAGATATGAATGTAGGAGGTATGATCAGTAAGTTCGCAGATGACACGAAAATTGGTGGAGTGGTAAATAGCGAGGAGGGAAGCCTCAGGCTACAGGACGATATAGATGGGTTGGTCAGATGGGCAGAACAGTGGCAAATGGAATTTAACCCTGAAAAGTGTGAGGTGATGCATTTTGGTAGGACTAACAAGGCAAGAGAATACACAATGAATGGCAGGACCCTAGGAAGGACAGAGGATCAGAGGGACCTTGGTGTGCATGTACATAGATCCCTGAAGGCAGCAGGACAGGTAGATAAGGTGGTTAAAAAGGCATATAGGATACTTGCCTTCATTAGCCGAGGCATAGAATGTAAGAGCAGGGAGGTTATGATGGAGCTGTACAAAATGCTTGTTAGGCCACAGCTGGAATACTGTGTGCAGTTCTGGTCGCCACACTATAGGAAGGATGTGATTGCATTGGAGAGGGTGCAGAGGAGATTCACCAGGATATTACCTGGGCTGCAGCGCTTCAGCTATGAAGAGAGACTGGACAGGCTGGGGTTGTTTTCCTTGAGCAGAGAAGGCTGAGGGGGGACCTGATTGAGGTGTACAAAATTATGAGGGGCATAGATAGGGTAGATAGAAAGGAACTTTTCCCCTTAGTAGAGGGGTCAATAACCAGGGGGCATAGTTTCAAGGTAAGGGGCAGGAGGTTTAGAGGGGATTTGAGGAAAAACTTTTTCACCCAGAGGGTGGTTGGAATCTGTAACTCACTGCCTTAAAGGGTGGTAGAGGCAGGAACCCTCACAACATTCAAGAAGCATTTAGATGAGCACTTGAAACACCATAGCATACAAGGCTACGGACCAAGTGCTGGAAAATGGGATGAGAATAGACGGGGCTTGATGGCCGGCGCAGACACGATGGGCCGAAGGGCCTCTTTCTGTGCTGTATGACTCTATGACTAGCGAAATTTTGAGTGCAATTTGCGCCCAGATCGTTGATTGCACCCAAAGCGGAAACTCTTGGCCTATGTGGTTAAATCCTTGAGTGGGGCTTGAACCTCCAACCTTCTGACATAGAGTGCTTCCACTGAACCAAGCCTGACACAGGGCTAACTACTGAGGACTAATATTTTAATGCTTTCTGCTGACACTGCATTGTGGCTTATCTCTGCTTTTTTGCTAAGATTCACCAACCGTAACTAGTAGATGGTATGTTGCACACACCCTGTGATTTCACTGCTCCAAAGGATCTGCTTAATTTACAATATTTATTCAATGTGGAGAGGCTTGCTGGCACTTGGCTTTCAGCACAAGTATTCAGAGAAATCACCTCATATGATACTGGTGACATGAGTAAAGTCAGATTATTAAATTAATAAACAGGTTTTCTTTATGACAAAGGTATACTGGGACAGATTTTACTGTCAAAATAACGGTGAGGCTAATGGCACTCGCCGTTATTTATGCGTAAACGGTGCAGCAACTTCAGGTTGCAGATGTGCAGTTAAATGTGAATATCCAAAAGTTGCTGTCTGAGTTGCGCCGCTCCGCCGTTAGTTTCGCGAAAACAGCACCTCGCAGTCCGCCATACCATTGAAATGCATTGAATGTCATGAAGATACTGTATTTGCGCGGTGGATGTAAACTAAACTCACCACAGAAAGCAAAGTCTTGTCATTAAAAGTGTAAGTACCTTTTAACGACAGTGTTAATTACTGCCAATCAACCTCTCTGGCACTGAAAATTAACTATTACAAGGCTGAAGTCTCATTCCTTCAGGTATTATTTGTTGTTGGAGATTTTAAAAATGTCAAATTTTAAAATGTTACACTTTTTTTCTTACTTTTCCTTTCTGTCTCTTTTTTCTCTCTCTCTTAATCCAGTCTTTCTTTCCCTCTCTTTATTTTTCCTCTTTTGAGCCTGATTTGATGCTTAATCCACCCACTCTAATTTACAATTCCTTCTCAGTCCTTCGTCTATTTATCAATCCTTCAATCTGATTGGTTCAGGAGAAACCCTGTTGGTTGCCCTGTTCACTCGGGTCCCAGATGCTCTGTTTCCCTCGCTGCGCCGTTATCAACTCGCATTTTCAGCAACTTTATGGGCAAAATTGTTTTGAGCTGAAGGGTGCAGGGGCAAGTCTAACTAACAGCAGAAACTGTTAGATGCCCCACTACAGCAAAATCTGGCCCAATATAAATCAACGTCTGTTTTGAAAACAACATTCTGAATATCAGGGAAGTTTATTCCAACAAAGTAAAACAAACTACAATTTTTGAGGGGGGGTGGGGGAGCAGGGGGGGAGGTGTGTTCTTCACTCCTCAATGTAAAGAATGCCAATATGGGGAATGGAACACTTAGCCACTTTTTCCACTCATATCTCGGCACTCAAGTATTTCCTGATGCATCAGTATGGTATTTCATTTCTTCACAGCAACCGCTTTTGGAGCCTGTCTGAGATTACCATGTCAATTGTGCTGAATTATGGACAACTTTGTGCTGTACTCATGGGCCCACTGGGGACTAAATTGAGACTGCTCAAATTTAGTTCACTAATCGCCCTTACAGCCAGTCGACAGGGAAGATTTTCATCCCATTGATCTGGGCTAGACTCAAGCTCAGGTCCCTGTGCTTAAAAAACAAAATTTTAACCTATTGCCCCATCCGGTCCTTCCAGCTGCAAGTGTATTTATACAAAAATGTTACATATGGCTTTAGCTTTGATTTATGTGTAATATAAATTTACAGAAAAAATACTTTTCTTATGAATGACATGCACTATTTTCAAAGCTACAGAGCAAATTCTGATTTTTAACTTCACTTTAATATCAAGATTACCAAATGGTCTTAAGAAAGAGAAGACAAATGTTTCAGTGCCACCAATGACTATACACTTAACTTCTTTTAAATCAATCTTACTCTTCTTTTACGCAAAAAAAACCCAATTAAAATTAATAACAGGTCAAGCAGAGATCTACTGAGGAGCTGCATTTCTTTTTCAGAACATTCATATTGAGCAATTACATTTGAGAAGCACTTGCAACTGCTTTCTCCTGTGTCTATCTCAGTTTAATTCCCAGTAATCTTGTTTTCTTCATACCAGAAGAAATCAAATACATTATTATCTTGAGTTGTCTCCAACCTTACACTTTGGGGGAAAAATTCAGTTGGTTGTGCCTGCCGTTAGCGCCTTAAGAGGGCGCTAATGGGGCGCAAAGCAACTAGCGCCCGGGCGCGGCGATGTTTGCGCCACTCGCGAAATTAACTAGACATTTTGCAGCGGTGCTAAACACTACCGCCACGATCTCCTGCGCCGGTAGATCGTGACGTCAGTCGAGTGCGCAATGCTCTGGTAGCGCCCCGGACCGGATATTGAGTGGCGCCCCCTGCCTTACCGCCTGCTGCTAGTAACGACAGGTTGAGGGGAGCGTTTTGCAGTCAGGAAGGGACTGGGGGAGTGCTATTTAAAGGCGGCAGCTTCCTGCCTTTTTTTGTTGGTGACATTTTTGAACCACGCATTCTGAGAGAGAGAGAGACTTCTGGAGAGATTCAACGCTGTGTGAAGGAGTTTTGGGTACTGAGCAGCACGTTGCAGCTTCATTTTGATTTGCCCTTCCTTGTATCGATTTAGAAGAGACTGTGGGGGCTGCACTCTGAGCTCCCTCCCTGGTTCTCTCCATTGTTCTTTCCAGCAGATTTGATGTACAGGTCTCTCCAGGCCGAGATTCAAGGCTGCAATGAGCAGGATATGGATGGAAAGCAAGAGCAACCCGCCCCTTTAAGAACTGGCCGGCACCATTGTGTCTGTGTTCCATTGCTGACTGACATCACATGAGCTTCGCCAGCGCTCTGAGTTAGCGCCTTGCTCCTCGGCCTTTGCGCCTTAAGACAGATGTGTAGCACCTGATTTAGCGCTCCAATCACCTCCAGGGGCGATAAAAGTCAAGTTTGCAGTCGGAGGCGATAATTAGCGGCAGGCGCTAATCTTTGCGCCCGGCCGATAATTGCGCCCCAAATGGGGCGATACTGAATTTCTCCCCCTTTGACTTTTTTTAAGATTGTGGTATAAAACATTTCCGACATTACTGTTATTGAAATAAAATACCATATTCATTTACAAATGACTTAGGTGTACTTAGTTGCTCATTTTTCCATTTCAGAGTAAAATACAATTTGTTTTCTTACTTGGACGTTCATATTATATTTACAAACTACATAGAGCACTAATTTTTTTGAGGACCATTGCTGCTAAGAAAAAGCTGTGTGCAATATTAACATGAAGTAGTTTTATCAAATTGCTTTAAAAAAAATAACATATTCTATCACATAAAAATGCACATAATGATTGTGAACTGGTACTGCAATGGGTTGGAGCAACTAATGTTTCAATCTGGGACTTTAGTTCAAGTCTATTCCAGACTGGGTCAAAGCTTGAGCTCTCCAGTGATTGCAGGGACCCTAAATGCAGTTAATTTGAAACAGTCTAAATCCAACTCTCAATGGGCATGAAGCCTTAACACAAAACCTTCAAAATCTGCACAGCTGGTACAGATGCTGTGATGAGCAAAGTTGACTGTAGAAATGGTTGGTCTGAATCTTGCTATATCTGCCTATAGAAGGGGTTGTTCGGAATCTATACATTGCCTGAGGTTTCTTTATCCAGTGCACTCACCTAGTGCAAATCGGGTAAAAAATCCTTGAATTGTCATCTCTTATAAATACATTTGCAAAACACATGCAGGATGCTTTTATTTTTTCTATCAGCGCTTTTACATGATTTACTAGATAACTTCTTTTTTAAAAATGTGCTTTACATTTAACCTGACATATTTGTATATTCAAAATGAATTAAAAAGGCATAGGGACATGTTTTTGCAGCTGACTCATATGACATGTGTGAACTCGTTAATTTTTTTCGACAGTATTTTTATATTTGGACAAACACAAGGAATCTACATCAAACTTGAAGATCTGTAGTGAAAATAACACCTAAGTGACATGTTATTTTTAATGTATTCATCAAGAATGGACAGTTTTCATGTAGGTCAACTTTACTAGCACATGCAGATCCAAGGACAGTATTAATCTGGGGGTTTTTGGATTGCATGAGTTTGAGAAAATCCACCCAGATCCAAACCTTTGCTGGCTCTGTCTGTGTTTTGTATAGACCAAATTTGGGCAGCAGTTACAACTGCTTTCACCCTGCTCCCCCCACCCCACCCCATCACCACCACCTAAACATCCCAAAAATGGCCATTGCATACTTACTGGAATTTGTGCATGTGAAATCAACCCTTGAACCTTTAGCATTCTCTTTTTAAGTTTTCTAAATGTGAATTTTTCTTGTACAATCACCTGTATGTATGCAATTTCATCTTTTTGATAATTTGGGGAAAATAGTGCCCCCAGATTTTGGAATAAATCCAACAGCAGCGTCCAGAGTCCACACATGCATAGTTAAATGGAAAAATCTGGAAGTTGCTGTCTGAGTTACCCTGCTCCTCTACAGGCTGCGCTATAACAGTACCTCACCGATAGACTCAGCATTGCAATCAATGTAAGGGCGTGAAGTTGCGGTACATACCCATTAGATACCCACTAAACATGGCAGAAAAAGTTAGGGCTGATGTATTCAGCTTTAAGCGCATTTTTAAGAGCGTGATAAGTCTTAATTACTGTCAAACAATCTCTCTGGCCCTTAAAATATAATTTTACAAGTGTGGAGCCTCATTCCTTTAGAATGTAATTATTGCTGGAGATATAAAACAATGTAAAATTAAAATAATTCTTTTTCTTTTTCTTTCTGCCTCTTTTATCGCTCTCTCTTAATCTCATCTTTCTTTCCTTCTCTTTATTTTGCTTTCTGTACATGATTTAAATCTAATTTATACTTCCTGGTTTATACTTCCTTGTTTAGACTCAGCAGGGGGAATTTTAGCACACAAAAATAGGCGGGTCGGGAGTGGGTGGGAGGTGAACCCTGACCCCAACCTGCCTCCAACCCACCCACTTCGGGTTTTGCGGAGGCGGGACAAGGGGAGGGCAGCCAACCCACTCCCAGGAGGTTGTTGGGGTAGAGATCGGTGTGGCGGGGCGGGGCGGGGGGGGGGCCGGGGAGTGGGTGGGAGAGCATGATTTTGGGGGACAGGGGTGATCGTTGGGGAGTCGAAGATCATGGGGGGTCGGGGAGAGATTGGGGGGTCGGAGATCAGGGGGAGAGATGGGGGAGTCAGGGGGAATCAAAGATTGTGGGAGAAATCGACGGTCAGTGATGGAGGGATTTGGTGATCCTGGGAGGGGTGGGTTGGTGATGGGAGGAGTGTCGGGGAGATCGTGGAGGTGCGGGGGCAGGGGGGTTCTTTACAGGTAAGCTTGTTGGGCTGGGAGGAAACACGCCTACTCTCCTGGCCCACAAGCAGTGCTGTAAAGACACTTACCTGATGGAATCAGTCCATCTCGCCTCCTTTTACCTGCCGGGTTTCCCGAGGCTGGGGCTCTTTTCTCTGGAAAAGAGAAGGCTGAGGGGTGACCTGATAGAGCTCTTTAAGGTTATGAAAGGGTTTGATAGGGTAGACATAGAAGATGTTTCCACTTGCGGGGGAGTCCAAAACTAGGGCTCATAAATATAAGATAGTCACTAATAAATCCAGTAGCGAATTCAGAGAAACTTCTTTACCCAGAGAGTGCTTAGAATGTGGAACTTGCTACCACAAGGAGTAGTTGAGGTGAACATTATAGATGCATTTAAGGGGAAGCTAGATAAACACATGAGTGGGAAAGGAATAGAAGGTTATGCTAATAGGGTTAGATGAAGAGAGATCAGAGGAGGCTCCTGTGGAGCATGGAATAGTTGGGCTGAATGGCCTGTTTCTGTGCTGTACTTTCTATGTAATTCTATGTGAAGCTTATGGGGACGGGACAACTGACAAGAGAATCTCCTGCAATCTTATTTCAGTTCAACATGAGCGACTGTCCTTGATATGCCTGTGGGTTGTATTACAAGGACAGATGATAAGCAGCCACATTGAAGAGGAACTGGGTCTAAGAAAATGAAGGGAATCTTTTTAAAGTGTTTTGGAACATAAGATAAAGTTACTTAATGTTAATTGTGTCTCTGCTAACACTGAATGCTCAAACATTTAAGAAAATATGAAACACAAAATAGTCCACACTGTTAGATTTCTGTGAAGAAATTAGATCGCATCATCAGCTCCAGGCTATGGAGCCAAAACTCTGGTCCAAAGTAATATACATGCCCAAATAACATTTACAAATGGTGCAAATGAGCTCCTGCCAAACACACATTCCATTTAGACAAACTAATGCTGCTTTAAAAAGTATATCACTATCTGGTTCTGTAAAGGGAGCCTTGATTTCTTTCATAAATGTTTTGCATATTATATAATACCATAATGCATTCAAGATGGAAGCAGCTTTTAAATGTAATCATCTAATTTTCTGGGATAACCACTAACCTGAAACATGAATTTATACAATCAGCATTTAAAAAATCTGTTTTGTTTTAGAATGTCTCAAATGTTTCAATGGTGACATTCATGCTGAGGACCACTTTTCTCAGAACTAACTTTGCAATCTCAACCTGCAGATCTTCCAAAGTCTGACACGAACTAAGTGCCCAAATTCTTTCCATGTGACAAGTTATTTTAAAAGTCATGTTCTTATTAGCTCAGCGCACAGCTATCTTTTTAAGAGCCAACCCTTCGTTATCAAACTGAAAGAATATGCATATCGATGTGAAAGTATTTTTCTTGATTAGCAGAGTATTACTGCCAGACAGTAAATCAGCAGAGGTGGGCTATTACCTTCAATTACTGTTTTACTGTATGTCAATTACTGCTCTAAGGTGTTAGTTTCCAACTAAATATAAAACATCTGAACCAGTTATATTTCCTCTTCGTCGACTACTAGTGTTGCATGTGAGGTACCCGAAATTACTCAAAAAGTCTTAACAATATAAATATGCACATCTCCGTCCAATTGGGAATATTGTTATTCAGAAGAGCTTTTGCATCGCAGTGCAGGTATTAGCCATTTCAGTGACTTATACTAGATAGGGACCTTTCCACTGTGATTTTAAAAAGGGTCTCGCACCTTGTCTAAATATCTGCATTAAATGGGGAGATAGCTCAGTGTCAGTACGCACCCTGTTTGCAGCTGCAATAAGCCCAGTCGAACCTTCCACGGTGATTTCTGATAAAGCACCAGGGTTTCAGCCGCCCGTCGGGATTGCGGCAGAAGTTGTGATCTCCCAGACCTTTGTTCGGGAACCTCTCGACGAAATTGGGGATCCCGCTCCACTCCAGACACCTGTGCCCGGACTCGGTGAGCCCGAGTGACCGCTTCGAATAAGCCAAGGTGCCTGAGCTCTGGAGACAGCCGACCGGGAGGCTGGAGGAACGAGCGGTGCCAAAGCGCCACACTCCAGTGCTGGCGAGCAAAGCAACGACAGCAAGAAAGCTGGCCGTGGTCCTCATGGCGATTGCCATCTGCCAGCATCCATCCCCGGAGTGAAAGGGGTCGATCGGGGAGGCGGGCTTTCGGCAGAATGAATCCCACATCCACCGGCGATTAAACACCGTTATATGTGTGTTGTGTGTGTGTGTGTGTGTGATGGTGGGGGCGTGAGGAGAAATCGAGAGGCGAAACCAGCCAAGCACCAGACGTGTCAACATTTAACGCTGGGTCTATGAGTGGTGTCGTCTAGTCTGAGGCGACAAGCTCTGGCAAGGACAGAGGAGGGGAGAGGGGAGGGATGTGGGGGAGGATCAGCCAGATACCAGGGGAGTATTTTTTTTTTGCACAGTTTGTGAGATTTCCACAATCCTGTCAAATAGAAAGAGCTGAATTGTGAGGTGGTTTGGTGGGGAGGGAGTGGGATGGGAAATGGGGCGATCATAACTGGATTGGTTAATGGTGTCCAGACTGGCGGCGAGCTTGTTTGCTGATTTCAAGGTAGCCTGAGCTCAAGCGTCGGGTTTACTTTAAAGATATTTCACAGTTTCAATCAAAACTAGCCGCGCTCCAAGCGAAAGCAAACACAACTAGACACGAGCGTCCTGCCAAAAAAGGCTCATTGAAAAGAGTAAAGATGACAAGGGAAAGTCGGAACAAATTCCGAGTTGCATGTGTGGGGAAAATATTCTTGTTGCAATGGTTGATTTAAGCTGCAGAGCTCACAATATTATTGGTGCCGTCATCTCCGCGGTTAACTTGCTGTGACTGCGTGAGAATAGATTTAAATATCAGCCGCAGAACCAAGCTGCAAGTCCCACGATTAAATCCTGTAATAATTTAACAGGAAGAAACCGCGCACTCCAGGCTCACTTCCAACTGAGCCATTTTAAGAGCTGTTAACACTTTACAAGTCTCATAAAACAATGTCATTTACAAACGGACAAAAGCCCCGGTCTGTTTCTTTCAAAAATCAGAAGTCGCACAACACCAGGTTATAGTCCAACAGATTTATTTAATTTTACAAGCTTTCGGAGCTGTTCGCTCCTTCTTCAGGTAAGGTAGCTGTGAGAGAATCTCCCAGAATTCACAATATAAACACAGAAAAAATCTATTCAAATCTTTCCCTACATCAAAGACACACTAAGAGCACAGCCAAGACAATGAGATGTGTCCCAGGGGGTCCAACGTGTCAAAACACCTGCTGGCTGCATATCCTCTCCATTAGTCTTTTTAAACAAACCTGGAAAGACCGGCCATGATGTCAAGTCACGTTCTGTATCGTGACATGAACCCGATATCGCGATTGAGGCCATCCTCATGAGTGCGGAACTTGGCTATCAGTTTCTGCTCTATGATTTTGCGCTGTCGTGTATCCCGAAGGCCGCCTTGGAGAACGCTTTCCCGCAGATCCGAGGCTGAATGCCCCTGACTGCTGAAGTGTTCCCCGACTGGGAGGCAACCCTCCTGCCTGGCGATTGTTGCGCGGTGTCCGTTCATACGTTGTCTCAGTGTCTGCATGGTCTCGTCGATGTACCATGCTCTGGAGCATCCTTTACTGCAACATATCAGGTAGACAACGTTGGCCGAGTCACATGAGTATGTACCATGTACCTGGTGGGTAGTGTCCTCACGTGTGATGATGGTATCTGTGTCCATGATTTGGCATGTCTTGCAGAGGTTGCCGTGGCAGGGTTGTGTGGTGTCGTGGTTGCTGTTCTCCTGAAAGATGGGTAATCTGCTGCGAACGATGGTACTTTTGAGGTTAGGCGGCTGCTTGAAGGCGAGTAGTGGAGGCGTGGGGATGGCCTTAGCAAGGTGTTCGTCGTCATCGATGACATGTTGAAGGCTGCGAAGAACATGGCGTAGTTTTTCCACTCCGGGGAAGTACTCGTCCAGTACTTCCCCGGAGCGGAAAAACTACGCCATGTTCTTCGCAGCCTTCAACATGTCATCGATGACGACGAACACCTTGCTAAGGCCATCCCCACGCCTCCACTACTCGCCTTCAAGCAGCCGCCTAACCTCAAAAGTACCATCGTTCGCAGCAGATTACCCATCTTTCAGGAGAACAGCAACCACGACACCACACAACCCTGCCACGGCAACCTCTGCAAGACATGCCAAATCATGGACACAGATACCATCATCACACGTGAGGACACTACCCACCAGGTACATGGTACATACTCATGTGACTCGGCCAACGTTGTCTACCTGATACGTTGCAGTAAAGGATGCTCCAGAGCATGGTACATCAGCGAGACCATGCAGACACTGAGACAACGTATGAACGGACACCGCGCAACAATCGCCAGGCAGGAGGGTTGCCTCCCAGTCGGGGAACACTTCAGCAGTCAGGGGCATTCAGCCTCGGATCTGCGGGTAAGCGTTCTCCAAGGCGGCCTTCGGGATACACGACAGCGCAAAATCATAGAGCAGAAACTGATAGCCAAGTTCTGCACTCATGAGGATGGCCTCAATCGCGATATCGGGTTCATGTCACGATACAGAACGTGACTTGACATCATGGCCGGTCTTTCCAGGTTTGTTTAAAAAGACTAATGGAGAGGATATGCAGCCAGCAGGTGTTTTGACACGTTGGACCCCCTGGGACACATCTCATTGTCTTGGCTGTGCTCTTAGTGTGTCTTTGATGTAGGGAAAGATTTGAATAGATTTTTTCTGTGTTTATATTGTGAATTCTGGGAGATTCTCTCACAGCTACCTTACCTGAAGAAGGAGCGAACAGCTCCGAAAGCTTGTAAAATTAAATAAATCTGTTGGACTATAACCTGGTGTTGTGCGACTTCTGATTTTTGTCCACCCCAGTCCAACGCCGGCATCTCCACATCATGTTTCTTTCAAGCCCTCTTTTGTTGTCAGTGTTCAAAGCGGTCTCTTTCCTCCCTCTGCTCTTCACCAGAACACACTTGAATCAAGTCCACACATTACTAAGCAAAGCTGACAAGCCTCCGCTGCTCGACTGGACACTGAGCGCCGTCTCAAGTCGCCTTTGCCACAATATTCAAATACAGGTCTGAGACCGGACCGGGTACAGAAGGGTCTACAGTCGGCAATAGTGCAAAACTGTATTCTACTAAATTCCTTTAGTCAGCATACAGCAATAAAATCACTTTGTGTTTTTAGGTCTTCATCTTGAATGGAAATTCTTCTTCTCCTCTAGATCCTACTTGTTCTCCAGGTCACTTTGAGGTTCAATTGTTTTGAGCAATTCAGTAGCAGTAGAGTATTTATAACATTAACGAATAAACAGAAGAGGAGTTTTTTGTCTCCGTTAAACACGAGGCAAAGAATGGACCTGTGAGTCAGCACATGCAGATATTTTGCCCTTGATACCCCTCCTGTCCTCATTAGTAATGAAAAAAATGACTGAGTCTTATGAACTATATGTTTTTTATATACAGAGTCAGGTAGAACAGTTGAAAGAGTATTAATGACCGATAATTGCCGGGGAGTTGCTCCACTGCACTGGCTGTAAACTAAAAATACTTGTCTGGGCCAATTCAGGATCATAGGAACAAGTGTAGGTCATTCAGCCCCTCAGGCCTGTTCCACCATTCAATTAGTTCATGACTTCTGTATCTTATCTCAATTTACCCGCTTTGACTCTATATCCCTTAATACCACGACCCCGCCTTAACTCTATCTCTTAATACCATTACCTAACAAAAATCTATCAATCTCAGTTTTGAAATTTGCAATTGACCTAGCCTCAACAGCTTTTTGGAGGAGAGAGTTCCAGATTTTTATTTCATTAGTCCCTCACACAAGAAAACAATGGACACGGATGGGAATATATGTGCGCCAATTTCTTTTGGCACCGTGGGACATAGGTTTTCCTGCATGGAGCTTCAGGAATAAGCATTTGAAGAGAAAGCAGCCGGTAGCTGTTAGTTTGGTGGGTGTCACTGTTATTTCAATAGTTCTCTGGTCTGAAGGCAGCTCTCACATCTTTGCCTGAAATCAAGCCTGATTTACAATCAAGGTGCCAGACTTCCCCCCCCCCCCATCCCCCCGAAATACTATTCCAGTTTAACTCGCATTCCTTCCAAGACAAACATTAAAAAAGCAGAGATATGCTCTGTTATCTCAACCTGAGATTAATAACCAAGATCCATGTTTACAAAAACACATCCCCTTGTTAAAATGCCCCAGTAAACAAAGAAAATTATATTTGTTGCTATGATTTTATTACAGTTTAGCAAAACGATCCAGCGCTACCTTTTTACAGTTGGAAAGTAGAGAATGATAAACTAACAGGAAAAACGTTTACCTGCATTAAGCCCTCGCCACACTAAAGTCCACACTCTCACCACTCTTTCATCTCCAGGCCCCACTAGCAAAACCTACCCCCGCAGTGTGGAGTTCAAAATTCTGGTCCTTGCTTTCAAGGCACTGTACGGCTTTCCCCCATCCTACCTTAATGATCTCCTCCTGCCTTACATGCCTGCACACACCCTCCACACTAGCACTGGGCTTCTCCCCTCCGCTCTACCATTGACGGTCATTTGTTTAACTACTACATTCCTGCCTCTGGATTCTCCAACCACTCCCCTCTGTCCTGTCACCTCCCTCCCTGCTTTCAAAAAATCTCTTGATAAACATTCCTCTTGCACGGTGCCTTCAGATCCCATCTCAGTCACTCCTTTCCCCAATTTGGGTTTTAACCGACACCTTTCCTCCTGTTGCAAAGCACCCCAAGCTCTCTTCCTGCCTATTGAGTATCAGTGGTAGCCCTCTCACCTCTGAGTCAGAAGGTTGTGAGTCCAACTCCAGAGATTAGAGCACATAATCCAGGCTGACACTTTGAGTGCAGCACTGAGGAGTGTTGGAGGTGCCATTTTTTGGATGAGATATTAAACAGAGGTCAGGTCTGCCATCTCAGATAGACATTAAAGATTTTACGACAGTATTTCGAAGATGAGCAGGGGAGTTCTCCCAGGGGTCCTGGCCAATATTTATCCCTCAACTAACATCACTAAAATCTGGTCATTTGATTCATTGCTGTTTGTGGGACCTTGCTGTGCGCAAATTGGCTGCAGCCTTTCCTTTATTACAACAGTGACTCCACTTTAAAAATACTTGACTGGCTGTAAAGTGCTTTGGGAGGTCCTGAAAAGCATATACATGCAAGTTATTTCCTTCTATGAGGAGCACTATATAAAGCAAGTTGTTGCTTCTGCAATCTAGACTATCAATTATTAAGATGGCAGTTTTATTATTTTACAAAAGAATTTTCAGTTATGCTCCAGGCGGTAAACAATAATAGCGACCTTTCGCTACTAAAGCTATCCTTATTTTCCCTCAATTATAAGAGACACGTTGTGAAGATATGGCATTGTATAGACACGCATCCAACCCACTCAAACTGAAGGCGTAATCTGTACCCAACCCAAGTTATTTTGCCAAGAGGAATGCATTCTAATCTACACCCAACCTTGACAAAAAATTCTAACCAGTCAATTGATTTTGGGGGTGTTCATCTTTTACCCTATCGCTACCCTCATATATAAACTGAGTACTACAGGGAAGAACGGGAACAACGGGAGCAGGAAGTACAAACTGGTGGATAGTTGCACGTGTACACACAGGTGCAATAAACAGATGTGCTGTGTGATATGGGTGAATCGGGCTGTATGGACCCACCCATGCATTCCATCGTGATGTGATTCACCAGAAGCTGCAAATGTTTGCACAACGCTGATGGATATAAACGGATGCTGTTAGAATTATAGAAATATATAAATGTACATGCTTGCATCATGAATTGCTTTTCTTACCAAAATTACAATTTGCACGGTCTGTTTGACTGATGTGCTCTTGCTTGTCCTGTCAGAAGCAAATAGCCCACGATATTACTCGACCAGCACTGGAAACAACTTCCATATATAACTTAGAATTATAAAAACATTCAACAGTCAGAAGACATCAGAGCCAAAATAATTTCTTTTCAGCAACCTTTTAATGTTTCCCAGCTTCCCTTTTGCAGATTGCGAGCAACTTCTTGCACATGCAATTATTATTGTGGGCTAACGCTAGTAAAAGCCAGGATGAGAGCGCGTGGAAACAGTAAAGTTGGAGCTCAATGGTATCTTTAAACTGTTGTATTTATAACGCAGAAACAGCGGTTCTGTAATGTACCCTAACTTGCCTGTAATGTGTAATCTGCCCTATTTATACGATCTCAACAATTTGCACAGCACTCAAAAGAACATACAAATTATCATGTATGAGGTTTTTTTTCTCTCACCAATTTTCTCCTCTCCCGAAAGTGTTGACTTCACTGTAAATTGGTTCCATCAGTCCCAGTCGCTCTCCTCTAGTACTTTGCCTAAGTAACTATTATTCACCTGTGAGACTTAGCTTTGAGTGTCAGCAAGCTATTTGACTATGGAGGAAATTGAGATTGAGTAGATTGAGCCTATACTTTTTGGAGTTTAGGAGAATAAGAGGTGATCTAATTTAAACAGATTCTGAGAGGGATTGACAGGGTAGATACTGAGAGGTTGTTTCAGGTGGCTGCAGAGTCTAGAACTAGGGGGTCACAGTCTCAGGATAAGGGATCAGCCATTTAAGACTGAGATGAGGAGGCATTTCTTCACTCAGAGGATTGTGAATCTTTGGAATTCTCTACCCCAAAGGGCTGTGGATTTTCAGTCGTTGAGTATATTCAAGGCTGAGATAGATAGATTTTTGGACTCTAGGGGAATCAAGGGATATGGGGATCGGAAAGTGGAGTTGAGGTTGAAGATCAGCCATTATCTTATTGAATGGTGGAACAGGCTCGAAGGGCCGTATGGCCTACTCCTGTTCCTAATTCCTATGTTCTTATGTTCTTATGACATCACAGCCAAGCATGATCCTGTCCAAAAATTGGTTAGGCCACAGTTATACTGTGGGCATCCGATTACAGAAAAGGCATTAAAGCCACATAGAGCGTTCAGCATAATACCATAACCAGGGAGGGGTAACTATAGTTATGAGGAGAAACATTTCCACTGGAGCAGAGAAGGCTAAAAGGAGATTTTATTGAGAGGTTTTTTAAAATGGTGAAGGGTTCTGATAGACTCCATAGGGAAAAACATATTTCTTCTGACTGCAGAATCAGTGATAAGGCACCAACAATTTAAAATTATCACTAGGAGAGTGAGGAGAGAGGCTGAGAGAAATGTCTTTATACAGAGGGTTGTTGAAGTATCAACTGCTTTGCCGCAGGATGCAGTTGAGACAGAGACCAGTGCAGCTTATAAGGGAAAATTTGATAAATATTTGAAGCAGAGGAAGATATAGGGCCAGAGGGAGCACATGGGCAATAGTATTAGTTTTTGATTGCTTTCGCAAAGAGCTGGCACAAAAACAATGGGCAGAATGGCCTCCCGCTGTGCTGTAAACCTCTATGGTTCTAACTTCCATATACATGCACTTCCGGTAGAGGTTGCTAGATAGAGATCAGAAGTGGGATCCCAAGCTGATTTCCAACTGTTTGTGGCATACATCTCTTTACACAGAAACCACAGGATAAAAAGCTATTATGTGTTATTTTACAGGAGTGCGTGGATGAATGTTGCGATACCTTGTATTATCCTTACCATAAATTAGCAGGCTTTGTGGAGCAGAACCTAAATCCTGTAACCTTCAATTTGCTCCAGTCACCCAGACTCCATTTAACTTACACTCAGTCTTGTGGTAAAGGGAAGAAGACAGTTCTGCAACAGATAGCTGTGAATTGCTGTTCAATCCCAGAACAGCACTAAACAAGATAAATATAGCTGGAAGCTGAAATAGAGCCTATGCAAGGCAAATAAATAAACAGTAGCATAATCTGGATTTGTGGTTTTAAAATTCAGCAACAGCATTTCAACGTATTAATTTTTAATGTATATATATTTTTTAATCTATTAGAGTATCTTAAAAAGTTTATGGTTGTCTAGTACTTATTAACTTGTAATCCTCTTGTATATCCTGATGTTATCTCTTACAGGTTGCTTTATATTTTGATTGATGGAAACCGTCCATCTCGAAAGATGATGTTGTGAGCACCAAAGCAGTGCAGTTAGTTTGCTGCGACATCGTGAGTGGGTGAAGTGTCCAATTCTCGAGCGGCAGTCCTTGCCGCAGGTGTATATCAGAGGGCCAGATTATGAAGCCCGCATAGTATTAACTCTCGAAGCCTCATGTGCTCTTTGCTCTTTGCTCTTTGCTCTCTTCTCATTCCTATCTCTCTTCAGCTTCTTTGGCTTCTTGATGCGGCGCAGCCCTCCAGTGTTGCACAGCTGGTGGTATCGATGTTAAAAGTTTTCAAGCCCCTCTTACAAATGTCAGCTTAGGTCAGCCCAGCGGCCTTGAATCATCTGCAAGTTCTTCATGCAAAAAATCCTTTGGAATACACCCATCTTCCACCCAGTACAGATGGCCAAGCCACTGGAGACATCTGTGTTTGAGAAAAGTTATTAGACTTTGTAATTTACCTTCCTCGAGTACTTTGGTGTCAGGAACTTTGTCTTTCCACTTGTTATTTAGAATACCGCAGAGACAGCAGGTGTGGAAAGAGTTTTATTTTTTATTTTTTATTTTAATCCAGTCAACATTTGAATATAATTAAATACATAATAAAAGTACAAATAAATATACATAATTTTAATTGTATACATTTAACTGTTCTTTATATATTTTTTCTTCTTAATTTATGATCCAATGAAATTGCTGGAATATGTCATTTTCAGGAATCGTTTGTGACCAAAAATATAGCAGCTAATCACCTCCAATAATGATTCTTTAATAATCTCAAGCAGCTATTGTACCATAGTGCCTCAATTCATGTTGTTGTGTCTTCTTGCTTCTATGTATTTCACTTGTAAATAAAACTAACCAAGTAGTTCTAAACTGCATGCATTGATTTGACAACATGCTGTTTGCTGCATTCAGGTGATGGGAGACATGGAGGGCATCCTCTCTATACTTCAGTAAGGAGTTTATCAGGATTAGGGGTTAATTGTAGTGAAATGTCTCCAGGCACTCGCAAGATGGGGGAGGGATTGGACATAGAACAGGAATCAGGAGAAGAGTTAGGGAAGGTGACCAAAGGCAAAATCAAAGAGGCATTTCTGTGTGGCTAGTTGCATTGCTCCCATTTGTATAGGTTGTATTTCATACCTGAGAGTGTTCAGAATATTTTGATAGAATTGCTGCAGACTGAGGAGAGAGGACCTAAGGTAAAGAGAGACCATCATCTACAATGAAATATTATTCTTAACCCACCCCCATCCACCATCAAAATTCTGAAAATATTTGGATTGATCTAAATTTCTATTGTGATTGGTTCATAAAATCATAAGACAATTACTGGTGAGGAAGGCCATTCAGTCCATCTTAGCTCATCTATCCAGAAAGATCCCACAATAATCCCCATTGCAGCATGCAATTGTTTATTAAATGATTCAAAGGTTTTCACTTTAAATCTCTATCTGGAAATCTATTCCACATGTTGACCAGAGTGCTAAATTTAACTTTTACTGGTTCAGACCATTGACACTAGAAATTAATCTTAAAGCTATTCTCTGCATTGCCTCCAGTGCTTGATTGTCTCCCTTGTGTCTCGGTGATCAGAACTAGACACAGTACTCAAGATACGGTCTGACTAGAACGTGGTACAGTTTGATCACAACTTCCTCTGATTTATATTCTATTGTTTTCACTATGTACCTCAACATTCTATTAGCTTTGTTGATTGCTTCTCTGCATTGGTTGGGCATGTTGAGCATTGAGTCTACTCAGACTCCTGGATCTCTTTCAGCTTCATCCTGAGCTATTTAAACACCATTAATGCAGTACATGTGTTGCCTATTTTTTCTTCCTACGTGCAGTACCTTACACTTGTGTGCATTCATTTATACTTGCCACTTTTCTGCTTAATTACATATTTTGCTCAACTCTTTCTGTAATTTATGAGCGGCCTCCCCCAATTCCACTGCTTCTCCTAGTTGTGTATTATCTGTAAATATGACCACTTTACAATAAGTTTCTCAATCCAAGTCATTGATGCAAATTAGAAAAAGTAGTTATCCCAACACTAAACCCTGGGGCACCCGACTCCGTAGTTCCCCCACACCCACCCCATCCTGACATTACTCCTGTAACAAGTGCTCTTTGTTTTATCTTTCGGCTAATTTCTTATCCATTCCCAAATTTTAACCCAAATTCCCTCAGCTTTGAGTTTAATGAATAGACTTTTTGTGTAAAATGTCATCAGATGCATTCAGGTAGTCTAGGTAGTCTAGGTACAGCATATTGTAAGATTTCCACAAGCTACTTGTCTCTTCCTCAACAAAGTCTAGGAGGTTGGTCACGTAAAATCTTCCCCTCTGAATCCATGTTGACTTATGTTTCCTAGGGTATTATTGTACAGACAATCTTCAAATTTACTCCTGATAATCAATTATTTTTTTAATTTTGGAAAGAAGCAAGACTAATGGGTTTGTAGTTGCCCATGTCTGTTCTGCCATCCTTTTTGAATATGGGCACCACTTCAGCCTATTTCCAATCTACTGGTACTTCTCCAGCATTCAGTGATTCCCACATAAAGATTGTCAGCACCTCACAAATCTCCTTCCTAGTCTCTTGGGTAAATGCCATCAAGCCGAGGGGATTTATTATTTTGAGCCCTTTAAGCTTGTCTAGGACTTCCATTCCATTAATACTGAAGACATTGATTTTACTTAAGTTATTTCTGTTTGGGGAATGCATGCTGCTGTTGTCTTCCCTTATTCTATAGCCTAGATGTGCGGCAGACAGAAATGTGGGTACCCCTGCTGTGGTTGGAGGATGATGACATTAGAAATATAGCACCTTATCACAATTCTCAAGTCATCCCAAGCACTTTACATAAAATGAATTATTTTGATGTGCAATAAATGTAGTAATGTACATAAACGTGGCAGCAGTAACTTCGCACATACAGCAACAACAACAACTTGTATTTATATTGATTTGTGTCTATTGCTCAAAGTTAACTCAGTTGCATTGCCTGGGGAAAGAGGGGAATTGTGATGTAGTAAACAGTGCAAGTGTTATAAACATAATTCCAAGTTAATGATTTCATAGAATGGTTAAAAAGGCACAATCTCCACCACAGCATTGTGTGCTTTGTGTGCGTGTAGGTGGGAGAATTGCTATTAGTATAGAACTAAAAAAAATTTAAATGTGTCAGCTAAATTCAAATATATATTACAGTCTTGTTACTTTATTCAACCTTTGTTGTTTGAAAATTATTTAATATAATCTGAACAAGGTATTTATTTATGGGACATGTATTTTTGAAAATTCAAAATAAGTTTTATTTCATAGAATCATAAAATCATAGAATGCTTATAGCACAGAAGGAGGCCATTTGGCCCGTCGAGCCTGTGCCGGCTCTCTGCAAGAGCACTTCAGCTAGTCCCACTCCCCTGCCCTTTCCCGGTAGCCCTGCAATTTTTTTTCCTTCAGGTACTTATCCAATTCCCTTTTGAAAGCCACAATTGAATCTGCCTCCACCACCCTTTCAAGCAGTGCATAACCACTCGCTGCATAAAAAAAGTTTCCCCTCATGTCACCTTTGGTTCTTCTGCCAATCACCTTAAATCTGTGTCCTCTGGTTCTCGTCCCTTCAGCTAATGGGAACAGTTTCTCTCTATCTACTCTGTCTAGACCCCTCATGATTTTGAAGTACAAGAAACATTTTTCAAAAGCTTAACTAAATTAAATGACAGTCATTTATATAGATTCAGTGTAATGGTTTCAAATAAACGATTATACTGTGGGTAAGGGCCCAATCATAAACAATTTTTTTCATACAAGATATTCTTTTGTTTACCCATTCTCCTCCCAAAATTTCAAAAGCTGGTCAATTACATCTAATAATCACATGCAGCATTAAAGGCCCTTCCTCGGTATTCTTGGGGTAATGATGACAAATGTGGATAGTCCCTAAATTCTTCAATGCTTAGTGCATCTCAAAAACCTTCAGTCTTTCTTAAAGAATAGCAAGAAAGACTTGCATTTATATATCACCGTTCACGACTTCAGGACGTCCCAGAGCGCTTTATAGCCAACTTTTGAAGTTGTAGTCACTGTTGTAATGTAGGAAAACATGGCAGCCAATTTGCACACAACAAGCTCCCACAAACAGCAATGTGATAATGATGAGATAATCTGGATTTAGTAATGCGATAAATGTTGACCAGGGAGAACTCCCCTCCTCTTCTTCAAAATAATGTCATGGGATTCTTTTATGTCCACCTCAGTTTAACGTCTCATCCGAAAGACAGCACCTACCAACAGTGCAGAACTCCCTCACTACTTCACTGAGGTGCTAAAGTCTCTGGAGTGGGACTTGAACTCTCAACTTTCTGATTCAGAGGCAGGAGTGCTATCACGGAGCCAAGGCTGAATTTCTTAGTTACACCATGTAAATTCAGCTTTTTGATACTGGATGATCACTTCTCAATAATTAATTTTCCAAATAAATTGCTCACAACAGAATAGGTTTCTTTTTGTAATTTTTCCCTTCTTTCTACAGAAACTTATACTCTTAAAACCCAAGCATGACCTACTGTTTTGAACCTTGGTGCTGTCTTATATTATTGGCCTTGGCACTTCACCTGGGTTTATCAATAAAATAAAAGTAGACACATAATCTATTATACAACCATATAACAACATCAGGTGAATACCGACCCCTCCAAGTCACACACCATCCTGACTTGGACATATATCGTTGTTCCTTCATCATTACTGGGTCAAAATCTTGGATCTCCCTACCCAACACCATTGTGGGAGCACCCACCACCATAAGGATTGCAACAGTTCAAGAAGGTGGCCCACCACCTTCTCAAGACAACTAGGGAAGGGCAATAAATGCTGCATTGCCAACTTTGCCCACATCCTGAGAACAAATCTAAAAACAAACACTAAAGCCGTGAAATTTGGCTCCATAGCACCGGTAGTTTTGGCCGTTTTTGATAAAAAAATGGCGTCTGCCTCGCTTCCACCCACTTGCATGGCCCGCGCTGAACACCTTGGTGAGGGTGATTGTACAGGCGATATGTGCGTGCACCGGATGTATGCAGAGTAGGTAGATCGTGACAGTAGTCAGCGTGTAAGGCTCATTTGACACATGACCTGCCATTTTTCACCTCGCCGCTCTATTCAATGCCCTCTCCTAAACACGTGTTCAGCTGCACAAGTGACCCCCCACCACCAGTGCTACTTAAAGGGAGCCATCCAACTTGCAGGTTAGTTGCTTATTGCTATCCACTGGCTCTTGCAGTGTTTGTAGGATTACTGGGTTGCTGCAAGAGTTTTGAAAAGTTGGTAAAGTGTGCAGGGAGTGCTGCTGGACTTTGAGAAGGCACTGGCTGCTACTGGAATGCCTCTGAGTACACCACTTGCTCTTAGTCATGGGGAATTAGTTGCAGTCCCCCTTGGGCTGCAGCATTACAGGCAGATGGAGCAGAGGCAGCAAAGAAGACAAGTTGTTCGCAGAGGGAGGAGGAGGGGGAGGAGGGCTCTCAGCAGGAGGCCAAACCCACCTAGGGATTTCAGGGAGCACTTCTCCTACCTGCACCTAAGCCAGGAGCAGTGTGTTCAGTGCGTGCTCCACTTCACCCCAAGGAGGTGGTCACAGAACTCTGCCACCACTTGGAACCAGACCTGCAGCCTCAGAGCAGGCGATGACAGCACTGCCAGTGGCCCTCATGGTGACCATGGCCCTGAGCTTTTTCACCAGTGGATTCTTCCAGGCTGGAACAGGCGACATAGCAAACATCTCGCAGTTCGCCGTCCATCGCTGCATCCAGGAGGTCACAGAGGCTTTGTAGGCTAGGAGAGGGGACTTCATTGTCTTCTCTCTAAAGAGAGAGAAGCAGGAGGAGTGCACACGTGGCTTTGCCAGGATAGCAGGCTTCACATAGTGCAAAGTGCCAGCGTCTGCACACACGTGGCTTTGCAGGCGCCGCATCTCAATGGTGAGATGTACCGTAACCGCAAAGGCTACCACTCAATTAATGTCCAGTTGATGTGCGACAACGCCCAGCACATCATGCTTGTGAGTGCCTGCTATCCTGGCAACAGTCATGATGCGTTCATCCTGCGACAGTACGCTGTGCCAGCAATCTTCCAGCCACCATGTTGAACCCAAGGGTCGCTGCTCGGCAACAAGGGCTATCCCCTCTACACCTGGCTGATGACTCCCCTCCACAACCCCACCACTTGTGGCCAGCACTCATATAATGAGAGCCATGCTGCCATGAGGACCATCATTGAGCAGACCATCGGGATGCTGAAGCAACAGTTCCGCTGCCTTGACCGCTCAGGAGGAGTCTTCCAGTACTTGTCGGAGCAATTGTCCCAATTTGTGGTGGTCTGCTGCATCCACCACAACTTGGCCATCATGAGAGCGCAGCCCTTGGCACCATGGGTTCGGCGACCACCTCAGGAGGAGGAGGAGGAGGAGGTAGAGGTAGAGATAGAGGAAGGAGAAAGAGGAAGAGGAGGAGGCAGCCTGCACATCCATGTTCCGGACGGGATGTCCATGAGCACATCATCAGACTCCAGTTCCCCTGAACGAAACCCCAGATCCCCATTGCTCAACACTTCCCCACCTTACTATCCCACCTGTCACAGAAAATCACAGCATCCTCTTTGGCCACAATACTGAAATAAATGACACCACAAAACAACCATTCCATAACAACTTTACCCAACAACACATCCAATACTCCATACAATTCTCAACTAATCACCCTTGTGCTTTCCCTTAGTGCCTGTCTTGTGGGTGCCTTTAGCTGTCCTCGTGCTCCTCCGAAGTGCTACCCCAGTGGCAACAGCATAGCTGCTGGAAGGCTGCTGACTTTCAGTGGGAAGACTGCAGATGGCCTTGCAGGATGACCTCGAGCAGCTCTGGGCCCAGAAGGCCCGGCTGCGGACTGCACCACCTCGGCATGGGAGACAGCAGTCTGGGCTGGCTGGCTGACAGGCAACAGTAAGGGCACTGGCGGAGTGGCAGTGGTGGGAGGACGAATGCTGTCATCCTGAGAGAGGACAGCAGGTTGGTGCTCCACAGAGTCACTGCCACTCCCCCGTGGCGGCGCCTCAGCATTCCTAGTAATCTGTTGGAGGACAGATTGCTGGACTGCTGTGACTCCCTGCAAGCCCCTTTCGATACTGGTAAACACAGCCACAATGGCAGCAGTCTGAGCTTCTGTGGCAGCAAGCTCAGCCTTCAGGAGAGCAGTCTGAGCTTGTGTAACATAAGTCTGAGCTTTGATTGCAGCACTCAGATGTTGGATTTCTTCGGCTTGTGCTGCAATGGAAGCGGAGACATCGGCCATCAGACCCTGCATCATGGTTGGGTCCATAAGTGGGCTAATGGACTTAGCCATCACTTCCATCCTGGAAAGCATGGCACCAAGCTCTGCGCAAAGCCCTGTGCAAAGTTGGTGCCGGACTTCTTGCTCCTTGACAGTGACAACAGGCTTTCTGCTAGGCCTGCCAGTGCACCAAACATTTCTGTGTGCATACCCATTAGCCATCTTCTGTAGGCCGCCCATCGAAGTCCTCATCTGAGTCCTCTGCAGTAGAACTCGTGTGGAACCTTGCCCTCCAGAGAGCTGGCACCTGCGCTATCCTTTCACCCTGCCCTGGCTGCAGGCCACTTGTGCCCGTTGACTCACCACGTCCATATCTCACCTCTATACTACCCTCTAAAGTACCGCAGTGTACTCTTCTCTTGCTCTTCCTGCACTGGATGGCTAGGTTTGAGTTCTTGGGTAAATAAAAACAGAAAGTGCTGGGAATACTCAGCAGGTCAGGCAGCATTGTGGATAGAGAAACAGTTAACATTTCAGGTCTATGACCTTTCATCAGAACTGGAAAAGAGACCTAACAAGATTTTAGTAAGTGCAGAGGCAGGGAAAGGGGGGAGGGGAGGAAAGAACAAAAAAGATAAAGTCTGTGATCGGGTGGAAGGCAGGAAAGATTAAATGACAAAAGGTATGATTGTACAAGGCAAAAGGAGTTCTTAGGTATCTGAAAGGAGAAAGGCACAGGGTAGGGTTTTGGTGAGGGGAGGGGTGAAAGCAAGATGTGCATGCTTACACCATCAGCAGCTTATAAGTGAGAAGAGATTGTGGAATGAGGGGGAAGTGGGATGTGAGATAATCTACATCCTAGGGTACTTAAGGAAGTGGCCCTAGAAATAGTAGATGCATTGCTGGTCATCTTCCAAAATTCTATAGACTCTGGAACAGTTCCCATGGATTGGAGGGTAGCTAATGTAACCCCACTATTTAAAAAAGGTGGTAGAGAGAAAACGGGGAATTATAGACCGGTAAGCCTGACATCGGTAGTGGGCAAAATGCTAGAGTCCATTATAAAAGATGTAATAGCAGAGCACTTGGAAAACAGTGACAGGATCGGACAAAGTCAACATGGATTTACAAAAGGTAAATCGTGCTTGACTAATCTACTGGAATTTTTTGAGGATGTAACTGGTAGAATAGATAAGGGAGAACCAGTGGATGAGGTGTATTTGGACTTTCAGAAGGCTTTCGATAAGGTCCCGCATAAGAGATTAGCGTGTAAAGTTAAAGCACATGGGATTGGGGGTAAGGTACTGACTTGGATAGAGAACTGGTTGGCAGACAGGAAGCAAAGAGTTGGAATAAACGGGTCTTTTTCCGAGTGGCAGGCAGTGACTAGTGAGGTACCGCAGGGATCGGTGCTAGGACCCCAGTTATTCACAATATATATCAATGATCTAGACGAGGGAACTAGATGTAATATCTCCAAGTTTGCAGACGACACAAAGCTGGGTGGGCGTGTGTGCTGTGAGGAGGATGCCGAGAAACTCCAGTATGATTTGGACAGGTTGGGTGATTGGGCAGATGCATGGCAGATGCAGTATAATGTGGATAAATGCGAGGTTATCCACTTTGGTGGCAAAAACAGGAAGGCAGATTATTATCTGAATGGCAATAGATTGGGAGAAGGGGAAGTGCAATGAGACCTGGGTGTCCTTGTGCACCAGTCGCTGAAGGTAAGCATGCAGGTGCAGCAGGCGGTTAAGAAGGCAAATGGTATGCTGGCCTTCATAGCGAGAGGATTCGAGTACAGGAGCAAGGATGTCTTGCTGCAGTTGTACAGGGCCTTGGTGAGACCACACCTTGAGTATTGTGTGCAGTTTTGGTCGCCTTATCTGAGGAAGGATGTTCTTGCCATGGAGGGAGTGCAGCGAAGATTCACCAGACTGATACCGGTAATGGTGGAATGACGTATGAGGAGAGATTGGGTCGATTGGGCTTATATTCGCTGGAGTTTCGAAGAATGAGACGGGATCTCATTGAAACTTATAAACTTCTAACAGGACTAGACAGACTAGATGCAGGAAGGATGTTCCCGATGGCGGGGGAGTCCAGAACCAGGGGTCACAGTCTAAAGATAAGGGGTAAGCCATTTAGGACAGAAATGAGGAGGAATTTCTTCACCCAGAGAGTGGTGAACCTGTGGAATTCTCTACCACGGAAGGCAGTTGAGGACAATTCATTAAATATATTCAAGAAGGAGATAGATATATTTCTTAAGGCTAAAGGTATCAAGGGATATGGAGAAAGCAGGGACAGGGTACTGAATTTGGATGATCAGCCATGATCTCATTAAATGGTGGAACAGGCTCGAGGGCCAGAATGGCCTACTCCTGCTCCTATCTTCTATGTTTCTATGAGAAGAAGGATTAGGTATGAGCATACCATCATCTTGAATGGTTTCAGCCTCACCGCTCACCACGGCCCCTACAATAATGGCGAACACTGTCATCTCCACTGGGGTCAGGATATGCAGGCGCACCCATCCCCCGCGGGTTAGCTGCTGTTGCCTGTGGTTGTGAGCCACCTTACCCTGCAAGAGAGAGGGAAGTGTGTCAGTGAGTGTGGTGCAATGTGTTTGGGTGATGTGCCTGTCAATAGCTGGCATTGTGTACAAGGTGTGAGAAGTGGGTGTGAGGCTTGCAGCAGTGGTAAGTGTGTGAGGGTGAAGTGAAGCTATGAGTGTGAGGTATGAGTCGTGTTTGATAAAGATTGTTGGTAGGTGAGTGATGGGGGTGTGGTGCATTGAACAGTGTGTGAGGCTAGTGGTGCAGTTGGTGGGAGATGGCTTTTGAAGATGCATTAATGACCTTGACTACTCGTGTGAGATCATTTTTAAACTTCTTTTGGCACTATATCCAGGTCCTCAGGGCAACACTGCTAGCATTGACCGTGTCGGCTATCTGCTCCCACTGCCTTCGCAGTTTGTGTCTGGAGGGCTTCCTGGCCCCCAGTGGTAGATGACCTGTCTCCTCCTTTGCACCTCCTGCACTGAGGCCTCTAGTGCTGCGTCCAAGAACCTTGAAGTCTTTTTTCTGGCCTGTTGAGCCATTATTCAGTCTTCTTCTTTCTCACAACCAGTTCCAGCAGCTGCTGCAGGCAGAATGCACCTCACCTTTAAGAGGTGCAGATTGCCTTTAAGAAGTGGAGGCTAGCTTTAATTGGAGCTAGCTTCGCATGATCTTGGGCCCCCTGTTGAGCGTTCAGCCTCAGCGCTGGGCTGACCACAATCATTAGAATGAGCAGGCAGCACGAAGGTCGCGTGCTGTCTGCATTCCTTTCAACGGGCACGGGGCGATCGCGCATTGTGATCCCTGTGCCCGTTTTCGTGTCTAATCCAATTTTTAGCCCTAAAGTGCTCCTCCAATCTTTACAAAAACAGGACTCAAATAACCACCTTGCCGTTGATTTCTGTGGCCGACAGTATCTGTGCATTTAAATTTGACATAACACATACATATGAAATCACCTTCATTCCAGTTGATGGTGAATTAAGTCATTTCTGCTGGTGTGAGGTTTATAATGATTGTTTTGCAAACAAACAGCAGAGCTCCCTTTACAAAATATTCCCATTTAATTAACAAAACATGCCCATAAACTGCATTTGCTATATAAGTGGCATATAAAAAAAATGCCTTGTACTTATTTACTTCTGTACTTATTTCCCCTGTGATCAGATGCTTATTTAGCAGGTATTGGCCCAGAAATTCGCCTCTCTGGCTTGCCGCGGGGGTAAGGATCGCACGCACACTTACCTACCGCGCCCGCCGTTGTGTTTTGGGCCCACGGGAACTTCAGCTCCTGGGCCTGTTCCAACTGCCGGCGCGCAGTGCGTGCGTGTCCCAGGGGCGCAGTTAGTGCGATGCGTCCCCTGGGATCACGTGGGCCATGGAGAGCCAATGGCAGCAGACCATCTTTCATTCATAGATTTGACAGGAGACCTGTCAAATCTGTGAATTTAAATCGGCCCCAAAAGAACAGCTAAACTTAAAATAAAAAATTTTAAAAACCCATCACATTTATAAAATAACTATAGTTAAATAAATTAACCATTTTAAACAAAAATTTAAATTTTTGAAAAAATTAAAATACTTTTTAAAAGTGATAAAAATAAACTTACCTTTCTTTAAAGTATCTAAAAAAGATAAAACTGTTGAAATTTTTAAAAAATTATACTTAATTAACCACTTACCTTGTTGAAAACGGGTATTGCGCCTCCTTTTCATAAGCGTAGGTTCTTCACTACTTACCCTCCCGTAGAAACCTGAAAAAAATCTAAGTTTGCTGCATGCGCGCAGCCTCTACCGCACACACGGTTCACCTAGGAACCACCCTTCACCAGACTGGAAGTTCCGGTTTCCCGCGCATGTGCAGTGCATGCAGGAAACCGGCACTTTGGGACGCATTACGGGTGAGTACGCACTGTGTACTCACCCGGGAAGGGCCGAATTTTTGGCCCATTGTCTTGTGAATAGGTGACAGTTATTTTTCAAATTGAGTGGGGTCCATTTGAAGGTAAATTCCCTGAATATCATAAGAGTGCTCATAAATTAGCTTCCCTGTAAAAAACTCAAAATATACATATAATTTTTTGAAATTATAAAATGGATTTTCACATTGCATTCCTAATCATAGTGGTAGTAAATGTAACAACATAATTAGAGTTACAAAATTAAAACCAGCTCTGGCCGTGTAGCTCCAGGCACCAGTACAACATACTATGAGGCAGTGAGTAAAGTTGTGCCAGGTCTAGCATTATATGATTTGTGGATCATAATCCAACATGCATCAATATATTACAATGCTATGATAGATACTAAAATTAAGTATGCTGTTCCAGAAGGGAAGTACTCCCAGAAGGGAGGCATTCAAACAGAGAGCTGTGATCCCATGGAGCGTTCTCTGCTGTTAATTGCTTGTTGATGCCACATCTTCTTTAAGAAGTCTTAACCATCATCAAGAATCAAGTGCAGACCAAAGGCAGCTTTATAGTAGGTTACCGGAGGGCAGCAGCTTTATAGTAGAGAGAGTGCTAGCAATGGCAAGACAACAAAGCTGCTGCTGATGCACTCTTATCAACGTAAAAGTGCTTAATATGTGTCTATAGCCAGGTTGTATTGTACATGCACTGTGGCACTCTGACTGTAAAGAAGATGGAGTGCAGAACTGTATGGCAACGTAAACCAGCTACCTTAACTTAAGGCAATCAATGTTCTTCCAGAGTCAGGATTTGGTCCATCACATTAGATATTACAGCAGTATTAGTTTCAGGTCTAAGTTTAAACAAATGGATATGTCTGAAATTTACTAACACACACCAGCAGTTTCACTCTCCTCTGCTTTGATATGTGTGCACTCGGAACACTCTTGCCCATTTCTACTCCTGCGATACACCCAAATGCACAGGTAAAACAGAGCTAGAAATAAAATCAGCAAATGATGTGGATTTATTTTCCCCATCCAAGTTCCTACCATTTAATTGACATTGAAGAGCTGCTCACAACTTAGATGGGGCAGAGGGTTTAGAAAATAGGACAATTGTGGGATGGTGATGCTATTCTTTAGTTTGAAGTAGGAGCCCAGTCGGTAACCATGATGGAAATTTTCATTAAAACTTAAGGGGGGGGGGGCGATTTCCCCCGGATATTTTAGGTGCTAAAGAGCCTCTGAGGTGGCCAAAATGGGGTCTTAAGCTGAAACGCCGGTTTAGTCCGTGTTTAGCACAGGACACCATCTTGGTAAAGGAGTTGAAGCTTGTGCTAGGAATGGCTGCCGGAAAATCGTTAAGGGGCTGATTGACAATTAAATTGCCTGCTAGAGCTCATTAAAGAGGCTGCATGGCATTTTGGTGGCGAGCGCTTCAATGAACGACCTCTCCTAACAGGGACCAGCTGAACAGGAGTAAAAGAAGTTGTTGCTGAGGATTTTGAGCGTTACTTAAAGGCATGCTCAGCTTTCACTGTTAACTTGCTGCTGGAGATTGACTCGCTACTCTGCATTTGAAGAGGACTTTTGAGACAAATCGGGAGACTTTCTGGGCCATTTTGTTGAGACTTCACACACTCAACGTTTTTCTCTCAGGACTTCACCTAAAAAGAGTAAGTGCTGTGCTTCTCAACCTTATTGGACACCTTATAGGAGTCACCAGGAGAAAGGGAGTGCTTGGTCATGGGCATCTTGCTGGGGTCCCCCTTAGTCTGCATGAGGAATGAGATGAGGAGATGAGGCCAGGCAGAGCAGCACCAGCTGCTGCAGGAGAGAGGGACAGGAGGGCAGGGAGGGCTTTCAGTAGGAGGTCAGGGTCTTCAGAGAGCACTACTCTTACACTCACATGACCCAAGACCAGTGCATGAGGAGGCTGAGCTTTACCAAGGAGGTTGTCACAGAGATCTGTGGCCTTGTGGAAGGAAGACTCAGACGTCGCAGCACAGCCAGGATTGCATTACCTGTGGCAGTCAAGGTCACAGTCACGCTTAATTTTTATGCTACTGAAACCTTCCAGGCTGCCACAGGTGATATCAGTCACATCACAATCTTCCGTGCACTTCTGCATAAGGGAGGTCGCTGTGGCTCTATACGCTCTGAGGAATGACTATATATCATTCCCTATTGCCAGAGAGAACCAGAGGCAGAGATTTGATTCGACAGGATTGCAGGATTCCCCATGGTCCAGGGAGCCATTGATTGTACACACGTGGCCATGCGAGCCCTTCATTTAAACTCGGGTGTTCAGAAACAGCAAGGGATTCCATTCCCTCAATGTGCAGGTTGTGTGCAACCACCAGCATCGCATCATGCAGGTGAATACCTGCTATTCGGGGAGCTTCCATGACGCGTTTATATTGAGACAGGATTATCATTGTGCAGACCATTGGGGTCTTCAAGCAGATGTTTAGATGCCTTGACTGGTCAGGAGGTGTCCTGCAGTACTCGGCCAAGAAGGTCTCCAAATTTGTGGTGACTTGCTGCATGCTCCATAATCTGGCAATCATGGGAGACCAGCCGTTACCTCCAACAATTGTGCTAGAGGGTCAAGCTCAAGAGCCACATGAGGAGGAGGAGGAGGAAGAGGAGGAGGAGGAGGGGGGGACCAGGGGGAGCACCAGAGGGTTCCAGGTAGATGACCCACACCTGGTAGGGACACTCGCTGCCAACTAATCGAAGAGTGCTTTTCAAAGACGTCCTCTGCCATCAGACTCCGGAGCAGTGTTACCACATGCTTTACCTTCCACAACTGAGGAACCATCAGGAAGCCCATCATCTTCACTCAATCCTTTCAACCCCTTCCCCATGAAGACCACAATAAAAAACACCATCACTACTCAATTACCATAATCAATCTTTATCTGCAGTAAAATCAAACAATGGAAACATGACACAACTAACAAATATTAAACAATTCACCCTGGTGCTTACCTTTAGTGGCTATCCTATAAGTTCTGTTGGCTACGCTGGTGCTTCTACGAAGTGCAACCCCAGTGGCAGTAGCAGGCGAGGTGGATGGCTGCTGAGATTCTGAAGAGGGCAGTTCAGATGTCTCCCTGCAACGCCTTCGAGGGGCTGTGGGCCATGATGGCCTTGCCTCAGACTGCACCATCTCAGCATGGGCTTAAGCGGTCTGGGCCTCCTGGCTGACAGGCAACTACAGGGGCAATGGTGGAGTGGTGGGAGAGGGAGCAGGAATACTGGCATCCAGAGTAGGTTCCTGCTCCATGATTCCCACGCCACTACCTCGGGGCCTCTGTTCAGTCAGCTGGGGGAAAATCTCAGGGAATTGGAGACACTCTGCAAGCCCCTTTCAACCAAGCCACCATGGCAGCTGCCTGATCTTCCATTGTAGCACTTTGCCATTCCATGGCAGATGCAAGTAGTGCAATGGAAGCTGTTTGGGCTTCCATTGCACCACTTTGTCGTTCCATGGAAGCTGCAATGACTGCAGTGTGACCTCAGTCACCAGACACTACATGATGTTGGGCTCCACAGGTCACTGGAATTTGCCACCCTCTCCACACTGGAGAGTATGGGTTCCAGGCTCTGTGTCAAGCCACGGGCCAAGCTGTCGGCGGATCCTCCATCCCCCTAGCCATGGCCCATAAGCTTTCCGGCAGGCGGTCCATTGCATCAAGCATTTGGTTCGTCAGACCCATCAGCCTCCTTCTGAAACTTGGCCCTGCGAGGTCCTCATCTGCCTCCTCTACAGCAGAGCTAGTATGCGACCTTGCACCACCCCCCCGCCCCCCACAGCAAGGTGTCACCTGTGGTGTCCCTTCCACCTGGTGTGGCTGCTGCCCACTAGTGCCCGGTGCGTGTGACTGTGAGGATGCGGGTTCTATCCTAACCTCTAAGTTATGCATGGTAGCGATTGACGCAGTGCCTTCATCCTCGCTCTCCTCCTCCTCCTCCTCCTCCTCCTGGGGGTGGGTAGCTCTTGCTCCTCTTCCACTTCCTCCGGGTGACAAGCTGGATCTTGCTCCTGGGAGCCTGCAATGATAAAGCTAGAAGGGTGCAGCATATGTGGCCACTATAGGAGGATGTGTGTGATGAGACCATATGGAGTTTGAGAGTGAGGATAGGTTTGGGGGATTGGGGATCAGGAATAGTTGGGGATCTGTAAGGAAGCTGGAGTGGCCACATACTTCGAGACGATATGCCCCCTGCTCTGCCTCTAGCCACAGCATCTGCCACTCCGCACCCAATCACGACCAGCACTGCCTCCTCAAGGTGAGTGATCTCATGCAGGCGTACTTCCCCTTCCCCAGTTAGGTCCTGCTGTTGCCTGTTATGTGCTATCTTATCCTGAAAGAAAAAAAAATGGTTATCGTGAATGAGTGCATTGACAGGTGTGGTTGTGTGTGTGTGTGATGCCTTACATGGCTGAAGAGCTTGGAGATGTGTCTGAGGAGTGAGTAGTGCCTGTGAAGGATGCAATAGTGTGTGGTGTGTGAATGTCAATATATAGTTAGATGGTGGATGACGTGTGTTGAGGTTGTCATGCTGGTGGTGGTGGTGCAGGTATTGAGAAGTGTGTTTGTGAGATGAGCTATTACCTTGACCACTCATGTCAAGTCGTTAAATTCCTTGCAGCACTGGAGCCACATCCTATGGGCAGGGCTCTTGGCTGTCACCTCCCGGGCGATCTCCTCCCACATGCGCTGAATTAGCTGCCTCTGTGGCCTCCTTCCCCCCTGCGAGTACAGGACATCCTTCCTGCTCTGGACCTCCTCCACCAGGACCTCCAGTGTCACGTCCGAGGATCTGTGCACCCTTTCTCGGTCCCTGAGCCATTCTGCAATGTTCGCTTATCTGCCAGCGTACTCCACACCTTCAATGGAAGTGGGTGAGTGGAGGCTACATATACAGCTCCAGGAAAATTGCTTCTGATCAGCGCTTGAGTGCTAAACGTTCAGGTGTTGTTTTGGCACCTGCAGGCACGTTTAAATTATGCTAATCATCAATTAGTCCCAAATTTGTGTGCTAAATCCAGACTTTCAAACAGGTGTATCTTATTAGCACAGCACCCACTTAGCACCTGTTTTTATCCTTTCCCCAAAATAAAGGACTTCACAAATCATTCCGAGGACAGACAAATTCTGAATGCTAAGGAAATCCTGTCTTGTTTGCAAAGACACAGTACTGCCCACAGCTGTAACAAAACTGTGCACGGAGCATGTGTCTATCTTGAAACATCTCGATTTATGCAATACAGACGAAGAGCAAAATCGAACATGTGTGCATTTGTACACTGGGCCTATGTTATATCGCTCAAATGTGTACCTGTGATTATACAGGATAAAGTCAGGTTTAATGTCTGTAAACAAAGCTGCACCCGTGTGCTTAAACAGGTTGAGAAGTTTAAAATTTCCAAAGAAAAGGATTAAACTGGAATAAAAACTGTAAGTGTAAAAGTTATGTATGCACCTTTAAAAAAAATCTTTTTACTTCAGCAGCCAAGTTAATGAAACCACTGTTGAAGGCTGTGAGCCAGCTAAGGGACATTGGGAATAGACAAGCTGCTATTTTTACAGGGCTGCAGGATTCACAATGGAGCCCACATGTCTGTTTGGTATTGATGTATCCGAGTTAGATTGGATCTGGGACCAAGGTCTGACATTAAGTACAGGCCAAATTGGAGCCCGACAGAATGTGAAATATTTAGTGTTCCAAGTGGTATAAACAAAATATTACAACAGGTAACTTTGATCACATGTTTATTCCATACATAACGATATAGATCAACATAAATCACTCACGGTTGTGTCATTTATAAATAATATAGTTTAGCTTCACTTGTGGATTAAAAATTGCAAAACAGTTCAGCATGTACACTTTTCAACATTTCGTTAGCTATTAGATTGGGGAAGAGATTATGGGGGTGAAATTGGTTAACCCCCGAAAATGGGCGTGGGGATCGGAGTACGCGATGTCATATCCGTTCATTGCGTTGCAGGCAGCACATTAAATTGGTGCTGCCTGCTGCTTTACATGATTGCTGCGTGTAGCCAGCTTTACCCCCGATGTTCATAGGCTGCACGCATCAGCAAGGAGCCTGATATCATGAGTGGCTAGTGCTACTTAAAGGCAGCCCAGCCTGCGCCTCTTAAAAGGGAGGTACATTGTGGCTGCAAGAAGTGGTGGGAGATTTTTCAAAAGGCAAACTGGGCTTTGATACTTTGAGGAGGCTGAAGATGTGAGAGAGCGAACACCAAGGTTTTCAGACAATGCTCTGGAGGTCTTGGTGGAAGAGGTGGAAAGAAGGCGAGATGTCCTGTATCCGCAGGAGGACTAGAGGCCCTCCAGACATATCCTCAGGAGCCAGTGGAAGAAGTAGCAGTGGAGATCAGTGTTGCACCGAGAGCATGGATGCAGTGCAGGAAGAAGTTTATCATTCTCACACGAGTTGTCAAGCTCAGTGAGTTCATCTTCAAATGGTATATGCTTCTTTTTCTTCTTAGGCAGTCCCTCGGAACCGAGGATGACTTGCTTCCACACTAAAAATGAGTTCTCAGGAGACTGATGAGTCCAATGCGGGACCTACAGTCTCTGTCACAGGTGGGGCAGACGGTGGTTGAAGGGGCGGGGTGGGGTGCTTGGGTTGACGTGCGCTCCTTCCGCTGTTTACACTTGGCCTCCGCTTGCTCCCGTCAAAGAAATTATAGGTGTTCGGCGCCTTCCCGGATGCTTCTCCTCCACTTTGTGCGGTCTTGGGCCAGGGATTCCCAGGTGTCGGTGGGGATGTTGCACTTTTTTAAGGAGGCTTTGAGGGTGTCCTTAAAGCGTTTCCTCTGCCCACCTGGGGCTCTCTTGCCGTGTCGGAGCTCCGAGTAGAGCGCTTGTTTTGGGAGTCTCGTATCGGGCATGCGGACGATGTGGCCCCTCCATCGGAGCTGATCGAGCGTGGTCAAAGCTTCGATGCTGGGAATGTTGGCCTGAGCGAGAACACTGACGTTGGTGCGCCTATCCTGCCAATGGATTTGCAGGATCTTGCGGAGGCAGCGTTGGTGGTATCTCTCCAGTGCTTTGAGGTGCCTGCTGTACATGGTCTATGTCTCTGAAGCATACAGGAGGGCGGGTATCACTACTGCTCTGTAGACCATGAGCTTGGTGCTGGGTTTGAGGTCCTGGTCTTCAAACACTCTCTTCCTCAGGCGACCGAAGGCTGCATTGGCACACTGAAGGCGATGTTGGACTTCGTCATCGATGTCTGCCCTTGTTGACAGTAGGCTCCCGAGGTATGAAAGTGGTCCACGTTGTCCAAGGCCTCGTCATGGATTTTGATAATCGGGGAGCAGTACTGTGTGGCGGGGGCAGGCTGGTAGAGGACCTTTGTCTTATGGATGTTTAGTGTAAGGCCCATGCTCTCGTACGCTTCAGTGAAAGTGTTGACGATGGTTTGGAGTTCGACATCAGAGTGTGCGCAGATACAAGTGTCTTCTGCACACTGTAATTCGATGACAGAGGATGGGATGACCTTGGATCTGGACTGGAGGCGATGGAGGTTGAACAGTTTCCTGTTTGTTGTGTAGATTAGCTCCACTCCAGCGGGGAGCTTACTGAGGGTGAGATGAAACATTGCAGCCAGGAAGATCGAGAAGAGCATTGGTGCGATGACACAGCCTTGCTTGACCCCGGTCCGTACATGAATTGGGTCTGTGGTGGATCCGTTGGTCAGGATCACGGCTTGCATGTCATCGTGAAGCAGGCGGAGGATGGTGACAAACTTTTGAGGGCAGCCGAATTTGAGGAGGACACTCCATAATCCCTCACGGTTGACGGTGTCGAAGGCTTTTGTGAGGTCAAAGAAGGCCATTTGCAGCGTTTGGTGCTGTTCCCTGCATTTCTCTTGTAGTCCGACTCTGACAAGACCGATTGCGGTAATTACAGAGGAGTCTCCCTGCTGTCTGCCACAGGGAAAGTCATCGCAAGAATCCTCCTCAATCGCCTTCTCCCAGAGGCTGAAAAGCTCCTTCCAGAGTCGCAATGCGGATTCCGCCCACTAAGGGGCACAATGGACATGATCTTGACCGCGTGTCAACTACAAGGTATATGCTACCAACTGCACCACTAGCCTCATCCACTGCTCAATTCACTACACCCCCATCACCCATCTAGCAATAATCTCCATCAATCGGTACGCAACCCTAAAATTCATATGCTGTACCTCACCATCACTTAGCACTGTTGCAAGCCTTGCACCCACATCTCACAGCTCGCACACACTGGCAGCTATTACACCATGGCAGCCACATCACCCAAACATTTTACAGGAAACTCACTGACACATTTCCCTCTTTCTTGCAGGAGAAGGTGGCGCATAACAGCAGGCAGCAGCAAAGAACTGGAGGAAGACAAGCGCACCTGCATGTTTTAACACCCATGGAGGAGACAGTGCTGACCATCATGGGAAGGGGCATCGCTGAGGCCGTGGCCACATGCGGGGCTGGAGTGATCGATGATGAGGGTATCTGCATACCTAATCATTCTTCTCTCATCCCACTTCTCCCTCATCCCACAATCTCTTTTGACTCACAAGCTTCAGGTAGTGTCAGCATGCATTTCTTACGTTCTCCTCTCTCCTCACCACAAACCAACCCTTGTCCCTTTTTCCTTTCAGATACCCAAGAACTGGAGCTTTCCCAGTCAGAGGAGGAAGAGGAAGAAGACAATGAAGATGAAGAGACATCGTCACTCCATCTTGCACTTGCGGCCATCAGCTCAGATACTGACACTATGCGTATTTTAGAAGTTAGGATACAGGAGCAATCTGCATGTGGTGAGACACCAGGCACAAGTGTGCAGGAGCCAGGGCGGGGCGGGGAAAAGGATAGCACAGGCGCCTGCTCGCTGGAGGTGAGGTCGCACACTAGTTCTATTGCAGAGGACTCAGATGAGGACTTCGATGGGCCAGGCTACAGAAGAAGGCTGATGGGTGTACATAACCAAATGCTTGGTGCACTGAAAAGCCTGCCAGTAAGCCTGCGATTAATATCAAGGAGCACGGAGGAGTTCAGCACCAATTTGGCACAGGGCTTTTGCGCAAAGCTGCAGCTCATCCTTTCCAATATGGAACGGGTGGTCACCAACGTTCCCTTTAAGCTGCACAGCCACGCAGCACTCTTGAGGTCCCACACAGCTGGTGATCTGGCTTTAAAATTTTAAAAATACAAATGCGCAGAATTTTGAATGGCCCGCGCAACCCATTAAAGGGGCCACGCTGGCCAAAAAAATAGAGGGAACATTGGTGGTTACCTCCATGAGCACAACTGTGGAACCAACCATGATGCAGCCTTCATTGATGTCACAGCTTTCATTGCAGCACAAACAGCTTCCATCAAAAGTCTGAGTGCTACAGTGGAAGCTCAGACTGCTGCCATCATGGGTCTGGATACCACTGTTCAAAGGGACTTCCAGGGCCTCATAGCAGTCCATCAATCTGTTCTCCAACAGATCAGTATGATTACTGAGGCGCCGCCCCATGAGAGTGGCAGTGGCTCCATGGAATAAGAAGCTGCTTTCCTCACTCATGGTGACAGCATTCCCACTCCCACTTCTTTTACTCCGCCAGTGCCCTTGCTGTTGCCTGTCAGCCAGCCAGCAAAAGGCGTCATCTAGACGCAAAAGGCATCAAGGGGTATGGGGAGAGAGCGGGATATGGTATTGAGATAGAGGATCAGCCATGATCATATTGAATGGCGGAGCAGCCTCAAAGGGCCGAATGGCCTACTCCTGCTCCTATTTTTTCTATGTTTCTACTGCTGCAGCCCGGGCCCAGATGGTGCAGCCTGACGCCGAGCATTCTAGGCCCAGAGCCGCTTGAGAGCAGCCTCCAAGACCATCTGCAGTCTCCTCATTTGGAGGTCAGCAGCCTTCCACCACCCATGCGTTTTCTACATTACAACAGTGACTATGCTTAAAAATTACTTCATTGGCTGTAATGTGCTTTGGGACATCCTGAGGTTGTGAAAGGTGCTATATAAATGTCTTTCGTTTTTCTTTTTTTTTGATAGGTGTTGCTGTCAAGGGCTGTTCCCTCATAATTGCCAGATTGTGCAGCATGCAGGATACTGCCACAAATCTTGATACCCAGTCAGCTGAGTACTGCAGGGCTCCTCCAGAGCAGTCCAGGCAGCGGAAGTATTGCTTGAGGACTCCGATGGTGTGCTCTATAATATTCCTTGTGGTAGCATTGCTTTCACTGTATGCCTGCCGGATTGGAGTCGTGAGCCATGTCACGAGTGGATAACCATTGTCATCCAGGAGCCAGCTTTTGACATGCCGTAGTCGGTCAAATACAGCTTGCACAGAGGACAGCCGCAGAATGAAGGAATCGTGACTACTGGTAATTCACCTGCATGATGTGCTGGCTGTGGTCGCACAACAGCTGCACATTGAGGGAGTGGAATCCCTTTTGGTTTAAGAAAATGGCCGAGTTCACATGAGGCACATGCAACGCAATGTGCGTGCAGTCAATGGCACCCTGCACCTTGGGGAAAGCCTGCAATCCATGCAAAACCTCATGCTCGCTCCGCCTGCTTCTCTCTGGCAAGAGGATATGAAATGAAGCTGTCTCTCTGTGTATAGAGAACCTCAGTGACCTCCCTTATGCAGCAGTGTACTGCAAACTGTAAGATGTTACTTATATCTCCAGGTAATGCTGTCCTTGCCCTACTTTGAGGCTGCAGCAGTTGGCAGATTTCAGTCACGACTTCTTCGTAAAGCAAAGACGTCTCAAGCATTGGTCCTCGCTGAAGTTGAGGTCAGAGAATTGCTCCCTAAAGATCCTTGGCGGATATGGCCTCCTGCTGAGAACTTTACCCCCTCTCTCTTCTAGCAGCTTGTCCTGCACTGTGAGGCCTCTCTTTATTCTCCCAGTCATGCTAAATTGCAAGAGGAAACCCTACCAGGCCACCCATGTCTGGAAGCAACTTGTTTCAGCACAAGCTTTTAAATCAACAAAAAACTACTTCAGCACCAGCCAGACCACTCCCTGTAAAATTCAAACTTTAGCTAAGTATCGGAAAGCTCCAAAATGTGTGCAATTGCACCACCAGCCAGAAGAAATAATTCAGCAACTAACGTGTTAGTTCATGATCCCTTTAAATAGCACTGGTGAGGGGTCCTTCATGCCATTTAATGCAGTGTTCTGCAGTGCGAGGTTAAGGCAGAGCGTAAGCTGGATGTGGCATTCAAAAATGGCAGTCGTGGAGTTAAATCAGCATTGGACACTGATTGATGTCATAATCTTCCTGTTGTGCAAGCTGCCGACGGTTGTTAGGTGTGCGCGCGCAAACCCCTTTACCAAGATAGCATCCGGCGCACTTCCCATTGCAAGTGCGTGCGCATCTCAGACGCTATTTTTGAGCAGTAGGAGGCCGTGTAATGCCTAAAAGAACAGCCGAATTTCTCCCCTTGCTTTTCTCAATTTTAAACTAGTTTTACACTAAATCTGCAGAAATAAACTGTTTGCTGGTAGAAGCGAGTAACAATGTTCTGAGGCATCCATTTGGACCATCATGTTTTTCCTTTTCTGATTGTTAGTTTTGAAAAATAAAACAAAATGTTAATTTATCTCTCAAGGTTAGTGATCAGCAATCAATATTGGTTGAATTGCTGTAAGTTCAAACCTGACTGAGGAAGATAAAGCCCAACTAACGGTACCCTTACTAGACAATACCATGTGACAACTAGTCACCTGGCTCAGTGAGGTACTGCCAATGGAGAGTTCTCTTCATTGCTTTCAGCCAAGGAAGCATTTATTGAAGCTGCAAAGTGACAGAAAAAAAACAAGTCACAGAAAGAATAACAGAAGCATAATTATTGATCTATTTGCATTATACCAGAAATCTGAGGTTAGCTGAGCAAATGAAGGAGAAGATCACGTCATCGGTTCCATGGTACAGTTACTTCACAAAATAGTTTACTGTTCTCAACAAACAGGCCAAACAAACATATTATTCAACCAAGCAATCTGACACTCCCACAGCGCCTGATCTCTAGGCAAGTATAGTGTGAGAGAACTATAAACAAATTACACCTCCACAGCTCTAGCTGTCATTTTGGAAATCCTTTGGAGACAAGAGTTAAATCCATTGGGCCATCAATTTAAAAGATAGCATGTTACAGCAGTGAGTCACAATGGGAGAATTTGACTAAATACTAAGGGAAGAACATGTGAAATAGCTTTAAAAATTGGAATTTGGCTGATGGACTGGGTAAAAGTATTTTTTTTAATAGTGTGAGTGGAAGTGTTTTCTTAATTATATACACAAGCCTATATATTCTAGTTGATGATCAGTGGACCAACTGTGATGCCTGGTACAAAGGGAATAATAAAATACCAAACTGTACAATTTAATCACAGCTGTGTACTACAGACATTTTCATATTTTAATGTATATAATGTTTATAGTTTCCAAACCTTCCTTTAAACAAATTTGGATCTTTTTAATTTGGGATTTAATTTTATATTTGGTAGTAATGTACAAAAGGAGTAGGATAGCCTCATCTGTGCATGGGTAGGAGCTCAGTGCCATGGCTGTACAACAGCATGTCCTTGACTTCAGGCTCCCAGGAACAGCCCAGAATTCCATGTGCAGATAAGGCTCTGGGCTATGCTGGTCAGCCAGATGTGGGAGAGATCAGTAGAATAGGCAGGAATCTCTCAACCATGCAGGTGATATTTCTAGGCCCCAACTATATGTCATTGTGCATCACATGGGCTGTTCTCTCACTGTTACTGGAGCAGAGCAAAGAACAGACACTGAAAACAGGCTTATTATAGCCTAACAGTGGGAAGGCTGGTAGCATTCAGAGCATATGGGAAGCGGCAAAAGGCTGGGGAAAGTGAGATCAATAGCTAGGAGACTGCGTTCAGACTGAGCCCAGGAGCAGGTGCAAACACAATCACTTTCTTTGTTATGGTTCTCACCTTTCATTGGTTTGTGGTAGCCGTGTGACTGATAATACCACATTGTTCTCATGGACCTATTCGCTTGTAAAGCAGCACATCTTTTGCAATGACACAGAATAACACAAATAAATCTTTATCCAGATTTGTGACTCGTTGCTTGAAATTTTTGCCTGCTAGCCCATGCATTCTATCCTTTACTCTTACTAACAGGATCTTCACGATGGCAGCTATTCACTTCTAGACAGAATGAAAGTCAGCTTGGGGATATTCCACATCATGCATGCCCCACACATCACTAGCCAAGCTCCTGATTCCACCATTACTATACTCTTAACTTCTATGCTGCACTAGACTTACTTAATTAGAACTAATTGTTGCTTACTTAAGTTAGATGTAAGATAGATAGAAAGATGATCAGTGGCATGCAGCTAGTGTCTAAAGTATTGGACAACAGTGTCTTAAAAAGATACAATGTGCCAAAAAGAATCATAGAAACTTACAGCACAGAAGGAGGCCATTCAGCCCATTGTGCCCCTGCTGGCTCTTTGAAAAGCAGTTTTGCTTAGTCCCACAGCCCTGCTTTTTGTCAGTAACCCTGTAAGTTCTTCATCTTCAAATACTTGTCCAATGCCCTTTTAAAATTATTTATGGAATCAGCTTCCACCAGCTTTTCAGGTAGATCCCGCAACCCTCTGAGTGAAAAAGATTCTCCTCATCTCCCCTCTAGATCTTTTGCCAATGGTTTTAAATCTATGCCCTCTATTCCAGAGAGAATAGTTTTTCTCTATCTACTCTAGCAAAACCTCTCATCATCTTGAAAACCTCTGTTAGGTCACCTCTTAACCTTCTATGTTCCAAGGAGAACAGTCCTAACTTTTCCAACCTCTCCTCATAGCTGAAGTCCCTCATCTCTGGTAAACCTCCTCTGTACCCTTTCTAATGCCTTTACATCTTTCCTGAAGTGTGGTGCCCAGAATTGTCCACAATACTCCAGCTGAGGCCTAACCAGTGATTTATAAAGTTCTAGCATGATCTCATTGCTTTCATATTCTACACCTCTATTTATAAACCCAAGTAACCCATATGCTTTTTTAACCACCTTATCAACTTGCCCTGGCACCTTTAAGGATTTGTGTATAGGGACACAAGGTCTCTCTGCTCATTTATACTTTTCAAAATTGTGCCACTTAAGTTGGTGACTTTTTGATACCGGGGGAGTGAGTAGACATACTTGACTCAACTCCATTGAAATGCATGCAGCTACTTTCATGTTGGGAAAAGAGGAAAAATGGTTGTGGGAGTGTGAAAGAGAGTGACCGGGTACCATGGCGTACGATCACCAAGCAACAAGAAGTAAAAGTAGGGGAACATCTAGGCAATAGTGACTATAATATAATACGCTTTAAGATAATAATTGAGAAGGGCATAAGTATGATGAAGACCAGGGTAATAGATTGGAGAAAAGCTGATTTTGAGGGGCTGAGAATAGAACTTGGGAAAATAAAATGGACAACAATATTGGCAAACAATGACATAGAACAACAATGGGAAACATTTAAAATGGTGTTCAACAGAGTCCAGGAAAAATATATTCTGCTAAAAAAAACAACAAACTAAACACTAATGAGACACCATGGATGAATAAAGGCATAAGGGAAAAATTGAGGGTAAGGAAAGAGGCACACATTAAGTACATGGACAGCAAAAATTAGCACCCCCGCAGCCAAAATTCATCGGTAGCGCCCCAAGAGGGAAGCAGCGCCCTGCCTCCCTCTTGGGGCACTGCAAGGAAAAATCACGGCGCTATGTGCCGCAGCGCCGCACTCTGTGGCATGTCGCGCTGTGGTACTGCAAGCCTTCATCCCCTTCTTAAAGGGGAGGGGCCCAGCTGGGCCACCAGGGATCGGAGTGCCGGCAAAAGAGCCCGGCACTCAAGAGAAGTGCCGGGCTCACGGAGCGCAGCCGGCACTCCGCGGGGGGGCTGAAGAGGAGGCCGGGGACGGCAACGGGGGCGGGTGCTGGCAGGCGGCCAGCTACAAAAATGGCCACCTGGCACCTCGCCTTTAATTAGCGCTGCCCCGGCCGCAGGTAGGACCCTCTGACCCCGTCAGACATAGTGTTTGGCGGTAAGTCAGGGGGCGCTACCGAAGATTGCGGCCGGGGCGCTGCGCACGCCGATGACGTCATCGCCGGCGGCGCAGCGCCGCGGGGCGCTAACGGTTACTGTCACCACGAACCTCCCGCTGAATTTCGTGGGAGGCGTTGGCGGTGCAAAGCAACCAAATTTTTTCCCCTATGAAATTAAATTATCAAGGAACATAAAACAAAACAGTAAAATATTTTACAGGCACATAAATAAAAAAAGGAAGGTCGGGATGGGAATAGGGCCACTAAGGGATGGACAGGATAATACCACAAGTAACGATAGAGAGCTGGCAGAAATATTAAATAATTACTTTGCTTCAGTATTCAGGGAGATAGAACAGGTGGACATGACATTGATGATGATATTAGTAATTAGATAAGTGCATTTAAAATAAAGAGGAGACATATTAAATAAACTAATTAAACACAAAGAGGAAAACCCCCCTGTTCCAGATGGATTACATACACACATTTTAAAGGAATCTAGGGAAGAGATAGCAGAAGCATTACTACACATATTTAATAATTCATTAGAAAAAGGTGTTGTGCCAGAGGACTGGTGGATAGCTAACGTAATACCTATATTTAAGAAGGGAGATAGAACATGTCCGGGGAACTATAGACGAGTCAGCTTAACATCGATAGAAGGAAAAATAATGGAATCCCTACTAAAGGAGAAAATAGAAGAACATCTAGAAACTAAAAATATAATAATGAATAGTCAGCATGGAATTCAAAAGGGAAAGTCTTGCTTGACCAACCTCCTTGAATTTTTTGAAGAGGTAACAGAGAGTAGACAAAGGTAATGCAGTAGATGTAATTTATCTAGATTTTCAAAAGGCCTTCGATAAGGTACCACATAATATATTAATGAACAAGGTCAGAGAATGTGAAGTCAGGGGACAAGTGAAGGGATGAATGGCTTCAAGACGAAAAGCAGCGAGTAGTGGTAAAGAGTAGCTATTCACAGTGGCAGAAGGTGGGTAGTGGTGTTCCACAAAGATCAGTGCTGGGACCACTCTTGTTCACAATTTATATTAACGATTTAGACTTTGGAATCAAAAAAAAATTCTACATTTGCGGATGACACCAAATGTAGTCAATACTGAGGAGGACTGCAACAAATTACAGGAGGACATTAATAAACTTGCAGAATGGGCAAATAATTGGCAAATGAATTTCAATACAGATAAATATGAGGTATTACATTTTGGTAGGAAGAATAAGGAGGTCACTTATTATGATCCTAGGTGGGGAAGAGGTGCAAAATGATCTCAAGAGTAACATAGAAACATAGAAGATAGGAGCAGGAGTAGGCCATTCGGCCCCTCGAGCCTGTTCCGCCATTTAATGAGATCATGGCTGATCATCCAAATTCAGTACCCTGTCCCTGCTTTCTCCTCATATCCCTTGGTCCTTTTAGCCTTAAGAAATATATCTAACTCCTTCTTGAATATATTTAATGAATTGGCCTCAACTGCCTTCTGTGGTAGAGAATTCCACAGGTTCACCACTCTCTGGGTGAAGAAATTCCTCCTCATCTCAGTCCTAAATGGCTTACCCCTTATCCTTAGACTGTGACTTCTGGTTCTGGACTCCCCCGCCATCGGGAACATCCTTCCTGCATCTCGTCTATCTAGTCCTGTTAGAATTTTATAAGTTTCAATGAGATCCCCTCTCATTCTTCTAAACTCTAGCAAATATAAGCCTAATCGACTCAATCTCTCTTCATACGTCATTCCTGCCATCCCAGGTATCAGTCTGGTGAATCTTCGCTGCACTCCCTCCATGGCAAGAACATCCTTCCTCAGATAAGGCGACCAAAACTGCACACAATACTCAAGGTGTGGTCTCACCAAGGCCCTGTACAACTGCAGCAAGACATCCTTGCTCCTGTACTCGAATCCTCTCGCTATGAAGGCCAACATACCATTTGCCTTCTTAACCGCCTGCTGCACCTGCATGCTTACCTTCAGCGACTGGTGCACAAGGACACCCAGGTCTCATTGCACCTCCCCTTTCCCCAATCTATTGCCGTTCAGATAATAATCTGTCTTCCTGTTTTTGCCACCAAAGTGGATAACCTCGCATTTATCCACATTATACTGCATCTACCATGCATCTGCCCAATCACCCAACCTGTCCAAATCATACTGGAGTTTCTCGGCATCCTCCTCACAGCACACACACCCACCCAGCTTTGTGTCATCTGCAAACTTGGAGATATTACATCTAGTTCCCTCGTCTAGATCATTAATATATATTGTGAATAGCTGGGGTTCTAGCACCGATCCCTGCGGTACCCCACTACTCACTGCCTGCCACTCGGAAAAAGACCTGTTTATTCCAACTCTTTGCTTCCTGTCTGCCAACCAGTTCTCTATCCAAGTCAGTACCTTACCCCCAATCCCATGTGCTTTAACTTTGCACGCCAATCTCTTACGCGGGACCTTATCGAAAGCCTTCTGAAAGTCCAAATACACATCCACTGGTTCTCCCTTATCTATTCTACCAGTTACATCCTCAAAAAATTCCAGTAGATTAGTCAAGCATGATTTACCTTTTGTAAATCCATGTTGACTTTGTCCGATCCTGTCACTGTTTTCCAAGTGCTCTGCTAATACATCTTTTATAATGGACTCTAGCATTTTCCCCACTTGTCAGGCTTACCGGTCTATAATTCTCCGTTTTTTCTCTACGACCTTTTTTAAATAGTGGGGTTACATTAGCTACCCTCCAATCCATGGGAACTGTTCCAGAGTCTATAGAATTTTGGAAGATGACCAGCAATGCATCTACTATTTCTAGGGCCACTTCCTTAAGTACCCTAGGATGTAGATTATCAGGCCCTGGAGATTTATCGGCCTTCAATCCCGTCAATTTCCCTAACACCATTTCCCTACAAATACTTATTTCATTCAATCCCTCCCTCTCATTAGACCCTATGTTCCCCAACATCTCTGGGAGGTTATTTGTGTCCTCCTTTGTGAAGACAGAACCAAAGTATGTATTTGGGAAGATGTTTCCACTGATGGGTGAGACTAGAACTAGGGGGCATAATCTTAGAATAAGGGGCTGCCGTTTCAAAACTGAGATGAGGAGAAACTTCTTCACTCAGAGGGTAGTAAATCTATGATATTTGCTACCTCAGAGAGCTGTGGAAGCTGTGACATTAAATAAATTTAAAACGGAGATAGACAGTTTCCTAGCTGATAAGGGAATTAAGGGTTATGGGGAGCGGGCAGGGAAGTGGACGTGAGTCTAGGTTCGGATCAGCTATGATCCTATTGAATGGCGGAGCAGGCCCGAAGGGTCGTATGGCCTACTCCTGCTCCTACTTCTTAGGTTCTTATGTTAAGTTATGTTCTTATTTAATTCGTCACCCATTTCTTTGTTCCCCATTATAAATTCCCCTGATTCTGACTGCAAGGGACCTACGCTTGACTTCACCAATCTTTTTCTCTTCACATATCTATAGAAGCTTTTACAGTCAGTTTTTATGTTCCCTGCAAGCTTACTCTCATATTCTATTTCCCCCCTCTTAATTAATTCCTTTGTCCTCCTTTGCTGAATCCTAAACTGCTCCCAATCCTCATGTTTGCTGCTTTTTCTGGCCAATTTATATGTCCTCGCCTTGGATCTTATGCTATCCCTAATTTCCCTTGTTAGCCACGGTTGAGTCACCTTTTTTGTTTTATTTTTATGACAAACAGGGATGAACAAATTCTGTAGTTCATCCATGCGATCCAGTACAAATGCACAAATCACTAAAATTAACGACACAGGTTAGCAAGGCCATAAAAAAAGCAAACCAAGCACTGGGGTTTATTTCTAGAGGGATAAAATTGAAAAGTAGTGAAGTTATGCTAAACTTGTATCGAACCTTGGTTAGACCACACTTGGAGTACTGTGTACAATTCTGGTTGCCATATTATAATATAGAGGCACTGGAGAGGGTGCAGAGAAGACTTACAAGGATGATACCAGAAATGTGAGGCGCGGGCACGAGAGGATGAACAGCCGTTTGCAGGAGATCAGGAAAGGATGAACAGGCTGGGTCTCTTTTCTCTTGAAAAGAGAAGGCTGAGGGGTGACCTACTAGAGGTCTTTAAAGTTATGAAAGGTTTTGATAAGAGTGCATACAGAGAGTGTTTCCACTTGTGGGGAAGAGTATAACTAGAGGCCATCAATATAAGATAGTCACCAGAAAATCAAATAGGGAATTCAGAAGAAACTTCTTTACCCAGAGTGGTGAGAATATGGAACTTGCTACCAGAGGGAGTGGTTGAAAGAAATATAGTGCCTTTCACGACCACCAGACATCTCAAAGCACTTTACAGCCAATGAAATGTAGTCACTGTTGTAATGCCAATTCGTGCACAGCAAACTCCCACAAACAGAAATGTGATAATGACCAGATAATCTGTTTTTGTTATGTTGGTTGAGGGATAAATATTGGCCAGGACACGAAGGATAACTCCCCTACTCTTCTTCGAAATAGTGCCATGGGATCTTTTACGTCCACCTGAGAAAGCAGACGGGGCCTCGGTTTAACGTCTCATCCGAAAGACGGCACCTCCAACAGTGCAGCACTCCCTAGATTTATATGCTCAAAGTCCCTGGAGTGGGATTTGAACCCACAACCTTTGATGACTCAGAGGCGAGTGTGCTGTCCACTGAGCCATGGCTGACACAAATAGTATAAATGCATTTAAGGGGAGGCTGGACAAGCATATGAAGGAGAAGGGAATAGAGTTATGCTGATAGATTTAGATAAGGAAAGATGGGAGGAGGCTCAAGTGGAGCATAAACGCCGGCATGGACTAGTTGGGCCGAATGGCCTGTTTCTGTGCCGTACATCCTAAGTAAATCTATGTAAACAAACCAGAGTTTGGAAAACTTTCACGAAACTCAGTGAAACAGGCCGGCCCCCTCACTGGTGCAGGCGGGCTCGCGCATTTGATACTGGTGGTTGTCAGGAAGTGATGTAGCAGGTTGAGCGCGAAGGGGACAAAGGTCACATCCGGCGGCAGAGCGGGCGCGAGAGGATGAACAGCCGTTTGCAGGAGATCAGAGAGCGGCAGAAACTGCGCCGGCAGCTCCTGGCCCAGCAGGTGAGTGGCAGAGAGAGAGAGAGCGGCAGCCATCGCCTTCACAGCCAGAGCAGTGTTCCCCCAGCCCGTCTCCAGGCCTTCCGTGTGCTCCTTCCCTCAACAACAGCAACCGGCGGCAGGGCCTGGCTTAAAGGCGCTGCCACTAACCCCGCCCCCTCTGCAGCTTTATCAGTCGGAGGGCAAGCGACGGGGTCTGTAAATGTCTGCACTCGCTGCAACTCTGCAGCGCGGTTCGTTGCTCTAATGGGGCAATTCTGTAGCTTCTCTGAGGGAATGGGACTGACTCGATTGCTCTGCAGAGAGCCGGTACGGACACGATGGGCTAAATGGCCTCCTTCTGTGCCGTTATGACAATAACCAACTAGTCTCTAGTACTTCGGATTTCCAGCATCCGCAGTATTTTGCTATCGTATTAGTCTCTGGTACTTGGTGTCTGAGAGGGATCTGCTTTTATAAGCCGCTCCCGCCGGTCCTACCATACAGTGGCATCTACAATAAAGAGCAGTATCTGTTGACTAATTTTGAGTGGATTTGTGGACCTGTTTCTAGTTGAAATGTTACAATGTTCTTTCATACTCTGATAATCAGTAAACCAAGAAATGCCCTGGGGAAAGCCACCCCCCATCGGCTCACGAATCTGAATCAGCTAACTTCCTATTTGGTTCCTTGTTTTGAGGCTTAATGTATGAACACAGCACATTTGTATGACATTTTAATGGGTTAACACCTCCGTTAAACAAGCAACGTCACTTCATCTGACACAAAACATCATAAATTCTAGGCTTTAGATTCTAGAAACTTGTATTGAAGGATCAGCACAAGGGTATAAGATAAACCAGCCTGTGGTAACACGTTAGGGAGCTGGGATGATACCATATGGTAAAATTAATGGATGGCAAATCATGGCATTTGAGCCTCTGATTTCTCTATATACACTTTCAATGGGCAAGATTCTGTGCCAGAACCAATCATTAAATGTAACCTCATAATGCACATGAGCAAAATCCAACAGATTATTGATCAAACTTGGAGCATGCTCAAATATCTTTGTAATATCCAAATATTTACAAACAGAAAAAGGTAATTAGTTCCCAACAAACCCATCCTTTATATATGGACCTCAAGCCCATCTACCAACCTTCTCCCCATTGCCTAGATACTGCTATCTGCATATAAAGGTTTATTTACAACAGTGTGGAACTTGCTACCACATGGAGTAGTTGAGGCAAATAGCATAGATGTCATTGAAGGAAAGCTAGATAAGTGCATGAGAGAAAGGAATATGCAGATAGGGTTAGATGAAGAGGGATGGGAGGAGGCTCTTGTGGAGCATAAACACCAGCACAGACCAGTTGGGCCGAATGGCCTGTTTCATAGAAAAATAGGAGCAGGAGTAGGCCATTTGGCCCTTCGAGCCTGCTCTGCCATTCAATATGATCATGGCTGATCCTCTATCTCAATACCATATTCCCGCTCTCTCCCCATACCCTTTGATGCCTTTTGTGTCTAGAAATCTATCTATCTCAAATATATTCAGTGACTTGGCCTCCACAGCCTTCTGTGGTAGAGAATTCCACAGTTTCACCACCCTCTGAGTGAAGAAATTTCTCCTCATCTCAGTCCTAAATGTCCTACCACGTATCCTGAGACTGTGACCCCTCGTTCTAGACCCCCCAGCCAGGGGAAGCATCCTCCCTGCATCCAGTCTGTCTAGCCCTGTCAGAATTTTATACGTTTCAATGAGATCCCCTCTCATTCTTCTAAACTGTAGTGAATACAGGCCTAGTCGACCCAATCTCTCCTCATACGACAGTCCTGCCATCCCAGGAATCAGTCTGGTGAACCTTCGCTGCACTCCCTCTATGGCAAGTATATCCATTCTTAGGTAAGACGACCAAAACTGCACACAGTACTCCAGGTGTGGTCTCACCGAGGCCCTGTACAACTGTAGTAAGACATCCTTGCTCCTGTACTCAAATCCTCTTGCAATGAAGGCCAATATACCATTTGCCTTCCTAACTGCTTGCTGCACCTGCATGCTTGCTTTCAGTGACTGGTGTGCAAGGACACCCAGGTCCCTTTGTACATCAGCATTTCCCAATCTAGCACCATTTAAATAATACTCTGCCTTTCTGTTTTTCCTACCGAAGTGGATAACTTCACATTTATCCACGTTATACTGCATCTGCCATGTATTTGCCCACTCACTGTACTTGTCTAAATTACCTTGAAGCCTCTCTGCATCCTCCTCACAACTCACAATCCCACCTAGTTTTGTGTCGTCAGCAAACTTGGAAATATTACATTTGGTTTCCTCATCCAAATCATTGATATATATTGTGAATAGCTGGGGCCCAAGCACTGATCCCTGCGGTACCCCACTGGTCACCGCCTGCCACCCCGAAAAAGACCCATTTATTCCTATCTCTGTTTCCTGTCTGTTAACCAATTTTCAATCCAATTTTCAATACCCCCAATCCCATGTGCTTTAATTTTGCACACTTACCTCTTATGTGGGACTTTATCAAAGGCCTTCTGAAAATCCAAACACACCACATCCACTGTTTCTCCCTTATCTATTCTACCAGTTACATCCTCAAAAAACTCCAGTAGGTTTGTCAAACACGATTTCCCTTTCATAAATCCATGTTGACTTTGTCTAATCCCGTTGATATTTTCTAAGTGTCCTGTTATCACATCCTTATAATAGACTCTAGCATTTTCCCTACTACTGATGTTAGGTTAACTGGTCTGTAGTTCCCTGTTTTTTCTCTCCCTCCTTTTTTAAATAGTGGGGTTACATTTGCCACCCTCCAATCTGCAGGAACTGTTCAATAATCTATAGAATTTTGGAAGATGACAACCAATGCATCCCCTATTTCCATGGCTACCTCTTTTAGTACTCTGGGATGCAGATTATCAGGCCCTGGGGAATTATCGGCTTTCAGTCCCATTAATTTACCCAGCACGTTTTTTTAATAAATACTAATTTCCTTTAATTCCTCCTTCTCACTAGACCCCTGGTTCCCTAGCATTTCTGGGAAGTTATTTGTGTCTTCTTCCGTGAAGACAACCAAAGTATTTGTTTAATTGCCCAGCCATTTCCTTGTTCCCCATTATAAATTCTCCTGTTTCTGACTGTAAGAGACCTACATTTGTCTTGACTAATCTTTTTCTTTTTACATACTTTTAGAAGCTTTTACAATCCGCTTTTATGTTCCTTGCAAGTTTACTCTCATACTCTCTTTTTCCCCTCTTAATCAATCTCATGGTCCTTTTTTGCTGAACTCTAAACTGCTCCCAATCCTCAAGCTTGCTACTTTTTCTGGCAACTTTGTAGGACTCCTCTTTGGATCTAATACTATCCTTAATTTCTTTTATTAGCCATGGTTGGGCCGCTTTTCCTTTTGTGTTTTTGCGCCAGAAAGGAATGTATAACTGTTGCAATTCATGCATTCGTTCCTTAAATGTTAGGCATTGCCTATCCACCGTCATACCTTTTAATGAAGCTCCCCAATCTATCATAGCCAACTCACTCCTCATACCATCGTAGTTTCCTTTGTTTAGATTTAGGACCCTGGTTCCGGATTGGACTTCTTCACTTTCCATTTTAATGAAGAATTCTTCATGTTAAGGTCACTCTTCCTTAAAGGACCCCGCACAATAAGATTATTAATTAACCCCTTCTCCTTGCACAATACCCACTCTAGGATAGCCTGTTCCTTAGTTGGCTCCTCAACGTACTGGTCTAAAAAACCATCTTGTACACACTGCAGGAATTCATCCTCCACAGTATTATTGCTAATTTGGTTTGGCTAGTCTATATGTAGATTAAAGTCACCCATGATTACTGTCGTACCCTTGTTACATGCATCTCTAATTTCCTGTTTGATGCCATTCCCTACATTACCACTACTGTTTGGCGGCCTATAGACAACTCCCACCAATGTTTTCTGCCCCTTGGTGCTTCTTAGCTCCACCCAGACTGATTCTACATCTTGATTTTCTGAGCCAGTATCCTTTCTCACGATTGCTCTGATTTCATCCTTTACTAACAAGGCAAGGCCACCCCACCACCTTTTCCTTTTCACCTGTCCTTCCTAAATATCAAATATCCTTGGATATTCAGCTCCCAGCCTTGGTCACCCTGCAGCCATGTCTCCGTAATCGCAATTATATCGTATCCGTTTACATCTGTTTGTGCTGTTAATTCATCTACCTTATTGCAAATGCTTCGTGCATTCAGATACAGTGCCTTTAGATTCGTCTTTTTAACATTTTTAGACATATTAATTTTTTTTGTACTGTGGCCCTATTTGTCGTCTTACCATTTTTTCTTACCCGGACCCTATTTGTTAGTATACTTCTTTGTTTGTACGCTCTGTCCCTTCCTGACACAATCTGGTTATCCTTACCCTAATCACTTTCCTGCACTGCTTCCTTGTCTTTTCTCTTTAGCATTCTAGATTTCTCTCCACCAGGACCCCCTCTCCTCCCCCCGCCCCCCCCCCACCTTATTTGTTTCTGTGCTGTTAACTCTATGTATGCAATTCTATGTAATGTTAATTTTCCTCTGTTCACGCTGCAAGATTGCCTATGTACAGTTGCCCAAAGCACCTGACCATGGACCAATTGGGTGGGGCGAGAGGGAAAATGACAAAAACATATTTACCTGGTGTTTGTGGTCTGAGAGCTTAGTCTGCCTGAGCTCATAACAATGTTGACAAAATAAGAAATCATTTCTTGATGTGGGACTTGGAGGGGTGAGTGCTGTCTACATTACATTGCTGCCAAAGGAGTTGGGGCTGTGATGTAAATGCAGCATGAGGCAGGTCTCCAGCACAACAAGTTAAGTAAAGGGGTAGCAGTAATGTTTGTATTTGAGAACTTAAGTTCTGATCTTAACCAGAGACCTCCTGTAAGGTAGAACAGAAAATCAAAGGGACATCTTACTTGAATCACTTGTGCACCTCCTACTAGTCACTAGACTAAGCAGATTTAGTCTTAAATGTTAACCTGCAATGTTCTCTTGTAGTGTTGGAAAGATGTATAGAGTGGCAGTAATGTTACTGAATGATGTACTTTGAACATCAGATAACAAAGTAGAATTCTGGTATAAATGTCAATTATTTATAAAATAGTTTTAATTCTATGTATAATACTGTAATAGGAAGATGCTGGCTGCAGCTATTGCTGTGGCATTACACCAACGGCCTGAAATCTGATTTGACTGGATAAAGAATACCATATGGACTATTTAAACAAATTGCAGATCTGGCTTTTAAGCAGGTCTAAGGCAACAATATCACACAATCCATATGGTACTCTGGTTATAAAATAGCCAAGAGAAGTTTAAAAAAAATTACAAAGCAATTTGCACGAAGGAAGAAAAGCGAAGGATCCATGGATGCCATTGCAAAGGACCACTGGTCAGTCTGTGTATGACACCTGAGTCTGGGCCCTTGGGATATTACACCGGATTTGAGGCACAATTATTTCTGAGGGTTGTTTTTAAAGTATTGCTGCTTTGTTCAAACAACATGTACCCATAGTAGTGTAGCAGTAGTATTTTTTAGAGACTAAGCCTCCACTATGTCTGATTGTCGGACTCTCATTCTACGGCAACAGCCTCCATCCTCGAGCTCTCTACCCTTCAAATAGCTTCTAGACTTCACTTGCCTGCTTTGGACAGCGGTTCGTCGATGCTCCGTGCCGGCCCCATCCTACTTAGTCGGTTGTGTCCTTCCATGGGACCTCTGACTTTGACCCTGGTCTCCCTACTATTGTCTCAACCTATTCCCTGCTACCAGGAAATATGTATCCCATTAATTACTACATTTAACCAGGCCTATGTAACCTGAGCTTTTCCCCTGTGTCCATTTGTGTGCGCACTTTGGCTGCCGCTCCGGACCTGAGCCATTCAATACTTTTCCACTTTTCCCCCCTCTTTTCCTTTCTCTCTATCCCTCCCTGACCGCACTCTCCTGTTGTCATGCCTCCTTTTTAAAAAAAATTGTTCATGGGATCTAGGCGTCGCTGGCAAGGCCAGCATTTATTGCCCATCCCTAGTTGCCCTTGAGGAGGTGGTGGTGAGCTGCCTTCTGAACCGCTGCAGTATGTGTGGTGAAGGTACTCCCACAGTGCTGTTAGGTAGGGAGTTCAAGGATTTTGACCTAGCGACGATGAAGGATCAGCAATATACTTCTAAGTCAGGATGGTGTGTGACTTGGAGGGGAACTTGGAGGTGGTGGTGTTCCCATGCGCCTGCTGCCCTTGTCCTTCTAGGTGGAAGAGGTTGTGGGTTTGGGAGGTGCTGCCGAAGAAGCCTTGGCGAGTTGCTGCAGTGCATCTTGTAGAGGGTACACACTGCAGCCACGGTACGCCAGTGGTGGAGGGAGTGAATGTTTAAGCTGGTGGATGGGGGGCCAATCAAGCAGGCTGCTTTGTCCTGGATGGTGTTGAGCTTCTTGAGTGTTGTTGTAGCTGCACTCACCCAGGCAAGTGGAGAGTATTCCATCACGCTCCTTACTTGTGCCTTGTAGATGGTGGAAAGGCTTTGGGGAGTCAGGAGATGAGACACTCGCCGCAGAATATCCAGCCTCTGACCTGCTCTTGTTGCCACAGTATTTATGTGGCTGGTCCAGTTAAGTTTCTGGTCAATGGTGACCCCCCCCAGGATGTTGATGGTGGGGGATTTGGCAAAGGTAATGCCGTTGAATGTCATGGGGAGGTGGTTAGACTCTCGCTTGTTGGAGATAGTCATTGCCTGGCACTTCTGTGGCGCGAATGTTACCTGCCACTTATCAGCCCAAGCCTGAACGTCGTCCAGGTCTTGTTGCATGCGTGCACGGACTGCTTCATTATCTGAGAAGTTGCGACTGGCGCTGAACATTGTGCAGTCATCAGCGAACATCCCCATTTCTGACCTTATGTTGGAGGGAAGATCATTGATGATGAAGCAGCTGAAGATGGTTGGGCCTAGGACCCTGCCCTGAGGAACTCCTGCAGCGATGTCCTGGGGCTGTGATGATTGACCTTCAATCACCACAACCATCTTCCTTTGTGCTAGGTATGACTCCAGCCAGTGGAGCGTTTTCCCGTTGATTCCCATTGGCTTCAGTTTTACTAGGGCTCCTTGATTCCACACTCGGTCAAATGCTGCCTTGATGTCAAGGGCAGTCACTCTCACCTCACCTCTGGAATTCAGCTCCTTTGTCCATGTTTGGACCAAGGCTGTAATGAGGTCGGGAGCCGAGTGGACTTGGCGGAACCCAAACTGAGCATCAGTGAGCAGGTTATTGGTGAGTGAGTGCCACTTGATAGCACTGTCGATGACACCTTCCATCACTTTGCTGATGATTGAGAGTAGACTGATGGGGCTGTAATTGGCCGGATTGGATTTGTCCTGCTTTTTGTGGACAGGACATACCTGGGCCGTTTTCCACATTGTCGGATAGATGCCAGTGTTGAGCTGTACTGGAACAGCTTGGCCAGAGGCGCGGCTAGTTCTGGAGCACAAGTCTTCAGCACGATAGCCGGGATGTTGTCGGGGCCCATAGCCTTTGCTGTATCCAGTGTGCTCAGCCGTTTCTTAATATCACGTGGAGTGAATCGAATTGGCTGAAGACTGGCTTCTGTGATAGTGGGGACCTCGGGACTAGGCCGATATGGATCATCCACTCGGCACTTCTGACTCCTCTCTCGGATACTCTGCCCTCCCAAATCCCATCCCCAATCCTTCATTACTCTTTGACCTTCCTACTCTCCTGCTGCTGTCCGCAGGCTTGACTCCCTCTTGGGTAAGCCTACATCTTCCCTCTGTGCCTCTCTTGGCATCCTACGGAGGGCCCATCGAGGCACTCGTTGCTGCCTCCTTACGAGCCGCAACCCCAACTGTCCCATCCTACTCTCTTTCTGACCTTCTCGCCCAGCGTGCCCACTGGGGGCCAATCTCCACCCCATCCAGCTCATCCCCTCCAGCGCTGGCAGTGGGGCAGCCATCGCCGACCCGCTCCGCATCACCCTCCAGAATGTCCGTTTACTTGCAAACAAGGCCCTTGCCATCCATGAGCTTATCGTGCATGATTGCATAGACATCATTGCGCTGATGGAAACTTGGTTGAGGGGTAATGACACCTTACCCTTAAATGAAGCCTCCCCGCCTGGCTATACCTTGCACCACTTGCCCCGCTCAGACCGCCTTGGTGGCAGTGTGGCTCTCATCTTGGTCTATCCCCCTACTCCTCCAGCACTATCTCCTCCTTTGAGCATGTTGCCTTATTCCACCCCTCTCACCTCTGATTTAAAATTCTCGTTCTCTACCGCCCACCCAAGTACCATAAAAATGTTATTACCAAGATATCTTCACTGCTTTCCTCCCTCAGCCTCTGCACCGAACGACTTCTCATCCTCTGTGATTTCAACCACCATCTCAAGTCATCATGTTCTCTCTCCTGAGTTCACTAGCCTCCTATCCTCCCTTAATCTCTCCCTCCAGGTAAACTCCCCAACCCATATTCAAGGCCACCCCCTCGACCTTGCCATCTCTCGTGGCCTCGCTGCTCCCATCGTATCAATCGCAGATAAGGCCATCTCTGGCCACTTCCTCGTATCGCTTTCCACCCACATCCATCCCCCTTTCACCCCCGCCCACCCAAAACCCTACTTCCTCCTGTGTCCGCTCCTGGAAAAAACTCTCCCTCCCAACTCTCTTGCACTGCACTTATGAAATCCCAACTGTCCAGCCTTTGGCCCTCCATTCACCATGACATTTCTGCAGCTACCAATCTGCTCAACCATGCCCTCACCACCACCTTTGATCCCCTAGTCCATATTAAAACAATTACTCTCTCTCACCCTGGCCGTTCCCCCAGTACAGCCCTCATCTTCGCTCCCTTAAGTCCAAGGGACGCAGACTTGAATGGATATGGCGGACAACTGGCTGAACCACATAAAGCATTATAGGGTCCTGCTCTCATCTGCCAAAATTGCTCACTATTCCAGAATCATTCTGGAATGCAAAGATAAACCCCGGCTTCTATTCTCCACTGCTAATTGTCTTCTTAAACCCCTCTCCCCTGTCTCCTCTGCCCTCCCCTCCAACAAGAACTAATGAGGAGCTCATGGACTTCTTTGTCTCTAAGATTGAGACCATCCGTTCAGCTGCCTCTGCCACTTCCCTTCCTTTCTCTAGCCCACCGGGCCAAACTTCCTCTAAGGTTACCCCCTACCCTAGCCCTCTACACACATCTTTCTACAGTTTCTCTCTGATCTCCCCTCATGACCTCTCTGCGGTCATTTTGTCCATGAGACCCACTTCCTGCTCCCTCGACCCTATTCCCACCAAACTGCTGACCACCCACGTTCCTTTTCTGGCTCCCATGTTAGCTGACATTGTTAACGGTTCTCTCTCCTCAGGTACCCGTTTCCCTCAAATCTGTATCATCACCCCTCAAAAAAAAAACCTTGACCTCTCTGTCTTGTCTTGCAAACTACCGCCCCATCTCCAACCTCCCTTTCCTCTCCAAAGTCCGTGAACGCGTTGTCGCAGCCAAAATCCGTGTCCATCTTTCCCGCAACTCCATGTTTGAATCCCTCCAATCAGGTTTCCACCCTTGCCACAGTACCGAAACGGCTCTCATCAAAGTCACAAATGACATCCTTTGTGACTGTGACAAAGGTAAACTATCCCTCCTCGTCCTTCTTGACTTTTCTGCAGCCTTTGACATGGTTGACCACTCCATCCTTCTCCAACGCCTCTCCACCGTCGTCCAGTTGGGTGGGACTGCATCGGCTGGTTCCATTCTTATCTATCTAATCGTAGTCAGAGAATCACCTGCAACGGCTTCTCTTCCTGCTCCTGCATCGTTACCTCTGGTGTCCCCAAGGATCTATCCATGGCCCCTTCCTATTTCTCATCTACATGTTGTCCCTTGGCGACATCATCCGAAAACACAGCATCAGTTTTCACATGTACGCTGACGACACCCGGCTCTACCTCGCTACCAGTTCTCTCGATCCCTCCACGGTCTCTAAATTGTCAGACTGCTTGTCCGACATCCAGTTCTGGATGAGCAGAAATTTTTTCCAATTAAATATTGGGAAGACCGAAGCCATTGTTTTCAGTCCCCGCCACTGACTCCATCCCTCTCCCTAACCGGGTTCGGTAGCATAATGCTTATGTTACTGGACTAGTAATCCAGAGGCCTGGATTAATGATCCGGAGACGTGAGTTCAAATCCCACCACAGGCAGCTGGGGAATTGAAATTCAATTAATTAAAATACATCTGGAATTAAAAACTAGTATCAGTAATGGTGACCATGAAACTACCGGATTGTCATTAAAAACCCATCTGGTTCACTAATGTCCTTTAGGGAAGGAAATCTGCCATCCTTAGCTGGTCTGGCCTATATGTGACTCCAGACCCACAGCAATGTGGTTGATTCTTAACTGCCCTCTGCGGTTCAAGAAGGCGGCTCACCACCACCTTCTCGAGGGCAATTAGGGATGGGCAATAAATGCTGGCTTTGCCAGCAACGCCCACATCCCATGAACGAATAAAATAAAACATGTCTGAGGCTGAACCACACTGTTCGCAACCTTGGTGTCATATTTGACCCCGAAATGAGCTTCCGACCACATATCCACGGCATAACTAAGACCACCTATTTGCACCTCCGTAACATTACCCGTCTCTGCCCTTGCCTCGGCTCATCTGCTGCTGAAACCCTCATCCATGCCTTTGTTACCTCTAGACTTGACTATTCCAACGCACTCCTGGTCGGCCTCCCACATTCTACTCTATGTAAACTTCAGGTCATCCAAAACTCAGCTGCCTGTGTCCTAACTCGCACCAAGTTCCATTCACCCATCCCCCTGTGTTCGCTGATCTACATTGGCTCCCGGTTAAGCAACGCCTCGATTTCAAAATTCTCATCCTTGTTTTCAAATTCCTCCATGGCCTCGCCCCCTCCCTATCTCTGTAATCTCCTTCAGCCCCACAACCCTTCCGAGATACCTGTGCTCCTCCAATTCTGCCCTCTGGAGCATCCCTGATTATAATCGCTCAACCATTGGTGGCCATGCCTTCTGTTGCCTAGGCCCTAAGTTCTGGAATTCCCTCCCTAACCTCTCTGTCTCTCTACCTCTCTTTCCTCCTTTTAAGATGCTCCTTAAAACCTACCTCTTTGACCAAGTTTTTGGTCACCTGTCTTAATTTCTCCTTATGTGGCTCGGTGTCAAATTTTTTGTCTTATAATCCTCCTGTGAAGTGCCTTGGGACATTTCACTACATTAAAGGCGCTATATAAATACAAGTTGTTGTTTGACTGCTTGTCCAACATCCAGTATTGGATAAGCTGAAATTTCTTCCTATTAAAGATTGGCCACTGTCTGAGGCTGAACCAGATTGTTTGCAACCTTGGTGTCCTATTTTACCCTGAGCTGAGCTTCCTCCCCCATATCCTCTCCATCACCAAGACCGCCTACCTCCACCTATGTAACATCACCCATCTCCACCCCTGTCTCAGCACACTGAAACCCTCATCCATGCCTTTGTTACCTCCAGACTCTACTATTCCAATGCTCTCCTGGCCGGCCTCCTAACTTGCATTCTCCACAAACTTGGTAGGCCTTGAAGATTTCCGAACCGACTGAGAAATCACCGTTGCTGGTGCAGAGTTGGGCTATTTTCCCAACTACTGCCCAACAAATGCCCATGAAACTCTTATGGCTGGTAAAAGCAGGCATAGGGCCTGCTTTCACCAGTGTAAGGGTTAATATAAATCTTAAATTAAAAATTTTAATATAAAAAATGATGCACAAACACTTAAAATTACTTTAAGCAAATTTTGGCCCGGAGTAAAATGTTTAAAATTAATTTTTTTAATTACATTTTTATAGTATTTGCTGTATTGAAGTGACTTTTAATTAAATTTGAAAATGAGAACTTTTATTTTTATTAGAGCTGTGTAAATTCTTTAATTATTTGGGGATTCCATTGCATGTCATTATGGGAATCCGTTTGGAAATGACAGCAATGGAATCTGCCTTTCTCATTGGAGGACCTGGCTCATGTGATCCCAGGGACGGTTCCGAACAGCCTGCGTCCCTGGGATCCCTGGGCCTTTACACAGGCGTATGCCTGGAGGCCCAGGACCCGAACTCTCCATAGCTGTGGAGCCATGAGGTAAGTTGAGAAATATTTCACGGGTCGCCTCTGACTGCAAATTCAGGGCCAATGTGTGTACAGGGGAAACTACTTATAGCAGACTGATTCTTGCAGTCCTGATTTGTCTATTTTACCCTATGTCCATTGAAGCCAAACAAAGTTGCATTTTAATTTAGTAATTACCCCATACTGCCTTTAAATCAAAGATATACTGCTCTGATCAGTTTCCACTTGGCTCCTTTCCTGAACCAGGTTATGCACAAGATGCTCTGACCATTCCTTGCTTGCCTCTCCGCCCAAACCTGATTGCATATGAAATGCTCTGCTTCCTGGGCTAACCTTCAGAGAAACAATGATGTCTTAACAAACATGTGTCTGCAGTTACAGTATGTTCAAATAAACCAAAGAGACATGTGTTGTTTCACATGTTAGGTTTGAGCAGATGCAGTTTGTTCGCTTTACCCAATTGTTAAGATAAACTACGTCCACTATAAATAGAATGCATTTTACTTAAAAATACCAGGAAACAAAAGGTAGTGAGAATTGAGTTAAATAAAAGGTTATTGAGAATAATTGATATATATCATATTAAAAATGCTGTAAGGTCACAACATTCCATTCTAAAATGCATTGAAAATGCTATGTCAGGTTCTCTTTATATGGAAAACTCCATTGTAAAACTATTGGTATCTACCTGTCGTATTGGTTATGCATGTAAATGGCAGATTTAATCTGGAAACCTATCACAGTAACGTTGGGTGGAAAAGTACAATTAACAATGCAAAGCTGTTGTGAAACGTTCTAGTGTTCATTTGTGTTTTCTATCTTGCCCCGCTCCCTTTTCTAGTTTCAATTTTCAACAATTCAAACCTGAATTTGGTCCACAGGGCATCTACTATTTTTAAAAAAATCTTGTTGGGCACATGCTTCCTGACCACAATTCTTATTTCCTGTTCTCAATTTTTGGCCATGCTTTTCTGTCAACATTTACAGTTGTAAATTGCTGTGTCAACATTTTACACTGTTTGCTATGTCAACTATAGTGTAGTTGTAATCCCTGGCCACTAGTTGGCTCTGAGCAGGTTTTTGTCATTTTATACATTTTTTTAAAAACTTACTCAGTTGATCTTGGGGGAAGGTAATTTATAAGTAATATATTAAAAGTTATACGTATGGTATGTACTTTCTGTACATACTAATCTTACAGTCTGTCATGTTTTTCAGTCGCCCTTTATATTTCACACTTAAAGAAACATAGAAACTAGGAGCAGGAGTAGGCCATTCGGCCCGTCGAGCCTGCTCCACCATTCAATACGATCATGGCTGATCATCCAAATCCAGTACCCTGTCCCTGCTTTCTCGCACAGAATCCCCATCGAGCCTGCACCGACACATATCCCACCCTATCCCCGTAACCCCACGTATTTAATTCCCCCTAACATATCCCATCCTATCCCTATAACCCCACATATTTAATCCCCCCCTAACACTAAGGGTCAATTTATCATAGCCAAATCAACCTAACCCGCACATTTTTGGACTGTGGGAGGAAACCGGAGCACCCGGAGGAAACCCACGCAGACACGGGGAGAATGTGCAAACTCCACACAGACAGTCACCCGAGGCCAGATTCGAACCCGGGTCCCTGGCGCTGTGAGGCAACAGTGCTAACCACTAAGAAGTAATATATGGTGTGAGTTCTATACTTTTGTTGGGCCCCAATTGTTTACGCTGATTTTTGCTTGTTTACGTGATTTTTATGTTCCGGCGTATATTATGAGATTGACAGGAAATTTAAGCGTAAATTAACATTGGCTGAATGGGCGTAATTTTGGGCGTAACTTTGATTATGCCACCACAGGAAATTCTACCCCACAGAGAGAAGGCGGCACATCCAGGAATCAATCACAATGTACCAAATTTATTACTTGCATACATCTCGTAGACCAGTGGTTCACAATTTTTTGGTTGAACGACTCCTTTTCAGATGGATTAGTAATCACGGACCCCCCATCTAAATTAGAATACTATATAATACTCATAATATGAAAGTGCTGCATGTAAAGATTGTTTTACATGCAGCACTTTAGTGTATTGTAATATAGCTATGGTGACATTTACAAAATGGGAATCCCTCAAGTATGTATATATAAAATGCTAGTGATTTTAAAGCATGATTTTTTTTTTAAATTACAAATGTATTGGTTTTTCAGTGTATTCAAGTGCTGCCCAGATTATTGTGTCAGATTTGCTCCTTGGCCAGCCCTTGACCGTGGAGAGACAGATCTAATGTAATGTATGTTCGACTTACGGGACCTGTTTATTTTTGGCCATATCCCTGCGCTGCTGCAGCTGGCTGGTAGTCGGGACGGAATCTTTGTTTACAGACAGTCGGTTCCTCTCCGAACAGCTGGCCCTGTGCTTTTCCGACTCCGACTCCTGTTACTGGCAGTGGCGTTGCGGCCGCTGCTGGCCCGCAGTCTTTTTCCTCTCCCTCCTTCTCATCCTTTTCCTGCGGCACGCTGCCGCTGCCATGATCACCGTTCACCGCTCCGTTCAGCAGCGCCCTGCCGCTCCTCACCGGCTCACTCTCCATCACCAATTATTAAAAAAAAAACTATCCTCAAATCAATGAAACTTGTGACGGAGGCGGTTTAGTTCGTGGCAATGTTCCCGTTAGGCTGCGCAGCCGTCTGGCGGTCTCACCAGCTTTTAAATAGAAAAACAGCATATGCGCGGGAATTTGAATGGGCTGCGCAGGCCGCTAAAGGGGCCACAAGCAAAAAAAATTAAAGGGAACATTGGTTCGCAGACCCTCCTGAAAAGTCTTTACGGATCCCCAGGGGTCCCTGGATCCAATTTTGCTGTGTATTCTCAGCTTTAAAAATGGTAAGGAATAAAAAATAAATACATAATTAAAGGAATATATAAAATAAAGGCTACTCCTGTCCAAATTTCACAGAATAATGGACTGAGTCATGGAATTCAATCCCTAAAGCACTTCTGAAATCCCTGTACACCATTTAGTAAAACTGGAATTTGACTTGTTCAGTGACTCTGAGGTCCTGATGTTATGCCCTACAGAGCATAAACACCTATTGTTATAAAGCAATGTATCTCTGACTCACTGAGCAATGCCGCAAGAGATCCGCTAATTTTATTTTATTTTGGTGATAAAATTGCATTGTAATTCAGGTCACTAGGAATTCAGTGAAGTATGCTGGTAGATAATGCCACCTGGTTTATGAAGTAATCATTTTGTTTCCCATTTACTTTTCATTCTTTTCAATTTTTCTTCATTTCACTGTCTATCTATTTCCAGTTCTACAGATTTGGGAAAGATTTCATTTTGTGCTAATACAGAGCTTGCTCATAGTGCTTACTTAGCAAGAGTAAAACCATCATTTAGGTATAGCCTATTTTGATTATAGAGTGGTTTCACTCTCGCTGAGCTTTATGGATAGATTGTGCCTCTATTAATATGAAACTGACTCCCGATCTGTAATGATCACAGGAAATAAATGGACAATAACATACGCTACTATTAAGTGCATGTTATCTGATATGCTTTATCGCATTACTGTATTTGGCTACAGGTACTTAATGAGGTTAGTGTTAACTATAAATTTTACTTGGTAAAATTCTATTTTTTTGCTCCAATTAATATTTTATGTCCTTGTAGGTATTAAGAAAAAATCTCAAATCTTTCAACCGTTTTGTTATTTTAGCCTTTGTCAAACTTTCTAACTTATCAGATCCTTTCCATTTTGTTTTCAAATTTAATATGCAGTTCTATCCTTTATCATAGAGCCATACAGCACAGAAGGAGGAGGCCATTCGGCCCATCATGCCTGTGCTGGCTCTTTGAAAGTGCTATCCAATTAGTCTTGTTCCCCTGCTCTTTCCCCATAGCCCTGCAAATGTTTCCTTTTTGCGTATATATCCAATACCCTTTTGAAAGTTACTATTGAATCTGCTTCCACCATTCTTTCAGGCAGTGCATTCCAGATTATCATAACTCGCTGTGTTTATAAAAACAAAATTCTCCTTGGCCTTTTTGCCAATTATTTTAAATGTGTCCTCTGGTTACCAATCCTCCTACCAGTAGAAACAGTTTCTTCCCATCAAAACCCTTCATAATTTTGAAACACCTTTTAATTCACCCCTTAACCTTCTCTGCTCTAAGGTATATAGATTTCTTCATTCTGTTTGAGTGTCCAGTGCAATTGCACAATCTTTGCAATGTATTTTTGACTTTGTAGTGATGCAAGATGAGCAATACAGCTGCAGCTAAAGTGGGTGTCAGTTTGGTATTTTGCCAGGTGTAAGACCACTGGGAGGAAAGTATTCTTGCACAGCTCTGACTTTGCACTGGTTGCAAATAAACTACAATCAGTGAAAGACGACCTTTGAAACTGAACTGAGAATGTCCAGTAGGTACTTCAAAAAAATATTTTCAATGAATGGAAAGAGCTGATAGGAACAATGGCTCTTTTTTTTACCAGAATTTTTCACGGGGAATTGAAAACTTGTGAACAGAGCTTTGATTTGAGTGCATATGCCCAGAACTCTTGGGTTTTCTTGATTTAGATAGCTGTGGAGTATAACTGACATTTGCTCATACAGTTCTGAAAGCTAGTATAGTACAGTGGTTTTCAAACTTTTCTGTCTGAAAGATCCTCTACGAATACTGAAACAATTCTTGGACCCTTTTCCTAAATGACGCTATCAGCTACCCAAAGGAAAACAATGCTAAATGTGAAAACATTATTTAAATAAGTATACAGCCACAGAAATATCCTGTTAAGTCAACAAATACAGAAATTGGATGCTTGCCAGACAATAACCTGATGAGCTCTCTGGGATCCAGATGCCCTAGTCTGAAAATCTTTGAGAATTTTTCATGAGGTTTGAAGCTTGGGTAAGAAATATTTTTTTTAAATGCTGGAATTTTTATAGTCACGACATACACTTATTAACCAGCATTGAAGATAGTTGCAGAGTTTCAAAGGTAGCTGCCCTGTTATACAATTCTCCATTTTTTTTTTAACACTTGACCTGTTTTCAAGAGTCGATTGTGATTTTAGTATAGAATTGATGTGCTGGACTAATCCTGAATTTATATAGTTCAAGCTACACTAATGCTTAGTTTTCACTGTGTTTAAACTTGCCCCAGAGGTCCAGAACAAAAACAATTGGAATCTGTTGCAGCACAAAATAACTTGAAATATTAAATTATACATTGCTACCCTATATTACAATATATAGTGAAGCAAAATGGCCTGGTATTGATTATGTTTTGAAATTATATTCCACAGCCTGATTGAAAACTGTTGCTTTGTAGGTGCCTATTCAGCTTCTCACTCGCTCTCGCTCTCTTGCATTAGCTGATGTAAATGCTCCAAATGGGTGCAGCTGGAGGGAGGGGAGTGGTGGGAAGTAATTTAATTTGTCCGTAATCAGCTTTGCATTCTGCTATAAAGGCTAATTAAGTTGTTCTTGACTGGATGAGGTGTAACTAACATGCTTGAGAAGTTTTGAGGCAACTTCCTGCTTTTTCTCTGTAGACCCAGTTCTTGCAAGCTCTAACAGACAGATTTAAACCTAATCACCTCTTTATGGGTGAATAACTTTTCTTATTTACTTACAGGACATACTATTGGATTAATACATTACCTTGAACACTCAATGGAGTAACCTGCTCAATGTGGTACAGGGTATTAGGAATAGCAGCTATTCTTTGATCATATTGTAGAAAAATGTATTTAAGCACTTGCTTGAGGGGCTTAATTTGGAGAAAATCTAAGCAAACGCCTAGTAAAGCTTATACTTGTTAAAATAATCTTGCATAATGAAAACATTTAACTGACATTAAATGCTGATTCCACAATTGGGTACTCCCAATACCGAATGGCACTTGCAGGAAGCACGGGTCCATAGTGCATGATTTTCTATCCTATTAAAAGAATGCATGTGCAGTTCCCTGGCAGGAGCACCTGACTGTGGAAATAGCCCATAAATAAATCTTAAAATGATGCATGCATTAACAATTGTGGTGAGCTTGTGTATTTTGCATCATATTGCTGAGGAGTCAAACTAAGGTAAGAATAAAAAATAAAAATTTTGATCAGGAGTCCAGTTTTATATTCAGTATGGTTTTTAAGTTACATAACTGAGCAAAAAAATTCTGATAGAAAGTGATTAGACCAAACATAAATGAAGGAACTGAACTTGTGTTTTATGTCAAAAGTGTAATATGTTTTAAGTTTAGTTCCTCTAGCCTACTTCAGTTGTAAAAGTCACATTGATTTGCTACAGTAACAAATCTTGTTAATGAGATCTCTGTTCAATGCTCAATTTGAACAAGCTCTTCATAGTATTTGGGTCAAACAAATCGTCAGGATTGTTAATACACAAATGCAAGCTGAGTTTAACATCATCACTTGTGAATTTCTACAACTTTTCACTTTGGGGTATTTATTACAAAATGATTAAAGAAATAGATTCTATGAAAGCCATGCAAAGTGGATTGTTTGAAAAGTAAAGAATTGAGCCCAAGATGAGGACTTGAATGGAACAGTTTTTAAATTCACAAATGACACAAAAATATGCACGAGGTGGGTAATTTAGACCAAATCAGTAAGTTTCATTCTGAAAGAAGGTTCGGCATATGTGTGGCAGATGTCCCTTAGCATGGACAAATATAGAGGGTCATTTTTGATTTCGGCTGGGACAGAGAACTAGTGGTAGCAGATTGGCTACCCATTAACCACCTGCCTGAATTTTTTTCTATTAACTTCAACGGAAAGGAAAATTTTAGTAGGGTATGTAACGGGCAGCCGATCTGCTACCACCAGTTTTCTGTCCTTGTTGAACTTGAAAATTACACCCATAGTGGCATCCTTTTGGGGCTGGGAAACTCCAGGCATCTTTGCTCTATGCAGGGTACCTGTTGGAGGTAATGGATTAAGGAAAGGATCTGTGGGTAATTGATTATTAACGTAAGGTGCACAAACAGTATGAGGTGTCTGTAGGGAAAGCAACTTAAGTTTTAGATTTTTTTTCTTTCTTTGTATTGTTAGGGCATCAAATATAAAATGAAGAGCATTATACTTGCACTGTATAAGGCTTTGGAATGCCTGCACTTGGAGTACGGCATCCAGTTTTGGTCGTCCTCACATGGTGAAAGATACTGAGGCTTTAGAAAATGTGCAGAGGAGGGTGACTAGAATGGTGACTAGCCTAAGGGCTCTTGGTTATTAGGATAGGCTCCATCAGTTAGGGCTTGTTACTGTAGAGAAAGAAAGCCTTTGGGAGGATATGATTGAGGTTTTTAAAATAATAAAAGGATCGAAATCAGTCAGGTTGGGTAGGTTATTTGAGATGGAAAGGAGGGCATGCATATGGAATACATAGGCAAAGACTTGAGAGATTTTGGAAAGTATTTCTTTTTGCAAGGTCTTATCCTCTGAAGCAGACTACCTGATCATGTGGTGGGTATTTTGTATAGGAGCCACTCCTGATGTCTTTCAAAAGTGAACTTGACGACAGGTTCCCAAGTGAAAAGGACATTTGCAATTCTAGAGGACAAGTAGCTAGTAGTTCTGAATATGAGGAGTTATTCTTTTTATTCATTAATGGGATGTGGGCATCGCTGGAAAGGCCAGCATTTATTGCCCGTCCCTAATTGCCCTTGAGAAGGTGGTGGTGAGCCGCCATCTTGAACTGCTGCAGTCCGTGTGGTGAAGGCACTCCCACAGTGCTGTTAGATAGGGAGTTCCAGGATTTTGACCCAGCAACAATGAAGGAACTGCAATATATTTCCAAGTCAGAATGGTATGTGACTTTGGGGGAAACTTGCAGGTGGTGGTGTTTCCATGTGCCTGCTGCCCTTGTCCTTCTAGGTGGTAGAGGTCACGGGTTTGAGAGATGCTGTCGAAGAAGCCTTGGTGAGTTGCTGCAGTGCCTCTTGTAGATGGTATACACTGTAGCCACGGTGTGCTGGTGGTGGAGGGAGTGAATGTTTAAGGTGGTGGATGGGGTGCCAATCAAGCGGGCTGCTTTGTCCTAGATGGTGTTGAGTTTCTTGAATGTTGTTGGAGCTGCACTCATCCAGGCAAGTGGAGTGTATTCCATCACACTCCTGACTTGTCTTGTAGATGGTGGAAAGGCTTTGGGGAGTCAGGAGGTGAGTCACTCGCCGCAGAATACCCAGCCTCTGACCTGCTCTTGTAGCCACAGTATTTATGTGTCTGGTTCAGTTAAGTTTCTGGTCAGTGGTGACCCACAGGATGTTGATGGTATGTGATTCGACGATGGTAAAGCCATTGAATGTCAAGGGGAGGTGGTTAGATTCTCTCTTGTTGGAGATAGTCTTTGCCTGGCACTTGTGTGGTGTGAATGTTACTTGCCACTTATCACCCCTAGCCTGAATGTTGTCCAGGTCTTGCTGCATGTGGACACGGACTGCTTCATTAACTGAGGAGTTGCGAATGAAACTGAATACTGTGCAATCATTAGCGAACATCCCCACTTTTGACCTTGTGATGGAGGGAAGGTCATTGATAAAGCAGCTGAAGATGGTTGGGTCATAGGACACTGCCCTGAGGAACTCCTGCAGCGATGTTCTGGGGCTGAGATGATTGGCCTCCAACAACCACAACCATCTTCCTTTGTGCTAGGTATGACTCTAGCCAGTGGAGAAATTTCCCCCTGATTCCCATTGACTTCAATTTTACAAGGGCTCCTTGATGCCACACTTGGTCAAATGCTGCCTTGATATCAAGGGCAGTCACTCCCACCTCACCTCTGAAATTCAGCTCTTTTGTCCAAGTTTGGCCCAAGGCTGTAATGAGGTCTGGAGCCGAGTGGTCCTGGCTGAACCCAAACTGAGCATCAGTGAGCAGGTTATTGGGTGAATAAATGCTGCTTGATAGCACTGTCGATGACACTTTCCATCATTTTGCTGATGATTGAGAGTAAACTGATGGGACAGTAATTTAACGGATTGGATTTGTCCAGCTTTTTGTGGACAGGACATACCTGGGCAATTTTCCACTTTGTTGGGTAGATACCAGTGTTGTAGCTGTACTGGAACAGCTTAGCTAGAGGCACGGCTACTTCTGCAGCGCAAGTCTTCAGCACTATAGTTATGGGTTACACTGGTCTGTTGGAGCTTTGCTTGCTTACCTTGGGGAGTTTGGAGAGATTTTTTCCAGACCTTTTAGTGTTGGCTACAAGTCTTTTCTCTTTATTTTCCTTTGCCCATAAGATTGAATGATTCGGGGAAGGGTCACATGTGCATGGTTGCAACATGTCTGATTAGAGCAGGCTTAATGGTGCTCATGGGCTTTTCCTGCTCGCCTTTTCATATGTAATGCGAAACGTCCACCAGGTTTTGCCCCATGAAGCTAATTGCTGAACTGATGCAAGTTAAACTGCAGTTACATGCATTGCATTTACATATCATTGAAACTACTGTTCAATTTTAAACAGTAGAAACTACTTTGCTGTGACACGTGATTTTACATTGGATATACAGCACCGAAAAGTATAAATGTGTTGTGTATCAGTTAAAATTCAATACATTTCAGGAAAATTATCAATTTGCTCCAAAAAAAATGTTTGTATGGACAAAGTATGATAAATTTCATGAGCAATTTGGTGCTCATTAATATCCCCTTGTATCTTACAAAAGCATCTAATCGAAGAAGTTCAGTGGTGGGGCTCCTGCCATTGCACACTGCTCCACTTACATTTATGGGGTTAATTTTAAAGCACCGGCAGCAACAGCAAAGCACCAGTGAATGTGAATTCTTAAATCTGCACCGTTGTTGGAAAGTCACTAATCCTGCCTTGCCCCGATGAATGGAGTACATCTGCTATTGCTGTTTCAACATGTACAGTATTTTAAGTTTTATTTTAATTTTTCAAAAATGTAAGGATATAACATTACAAAGATCTCAACATATTAAAAAATCTTGCATTGCAGTTTATTCATTAATAAAATAACTTACAGGCTTCAAAATGTGATCTCATAAGTTTTGAATGATTTGCAAATTGATTTCCAGTATATATGACTGTAGAAATGTCCTATTTCATCATAAATCTGCCCAAAGAGATTTAATTGTTTCTGTGTTTGCTTTGTTGTCACTGGGTCCTACATTGCCTCACTAACTCTTCTCAGAGAGTGCCTTGAAGTGTAAAGATAGCATTTATTTGTCTCGTGAGAAACTTGAATCTGCAGTAGCAGTATCTTGAAGCCACTAGTCAAGTTGACTAGCCTGCCATTGTATGTTTCATCTGTAACTAATTATAAACAAAATGCTGCTGACTAAGACATTGTTCAAAAAATAATGTTCACTTGCTACTGACCTACATTGGCTCTTGCTTAAGCAACGCCTCACTTTTAAAATTCTCATCCTTGATTTCAAATCGCTCCGTGGCCTTGTCCCTCCTTATCTCTAATATCCTCCAGCCCTACAACCCTCTGAGATGTCTGCGCTCCTACAATTCTGGTCTCTTGAGCACCCCCGATTTTTAATGGCTCCACGATTGGCGGCTTTGCCTTCAACTGTCAAGGCCCTAAGCTCTGGAATTCCCTCCCATAACCTCTCCGCCTCTCTACCTCACTCTCTTCCTTTTAAGACGCTCCTTAAAACCTACCTTATGTGGCGCGGTGTCAAATTTTGTTTAATAATGTTCCTGTGAAGCGCCATGGGACATTTTACTATGTTAAAGGTGCTATATAAATAGATGTTGTTGTGGTGTTACAGAATGCTACCAACATTTGAAGTACTGTATCTGATTCAAATTATTCTAAGCCATCTCTTGAAAAATCTAATTTATCAAGGGCATTGGTGTTGATTATTTAAAAAAAAAAACATTTTACATCTTACAAACAGACATCTTTCTTTTAGTTTGAGGGTGGAGTGTATTGTAATTTGTTTGTTGGTGTGTTAAAAATATATTTTTTTAAGGTGACTGTTCCATAAAATAAGCCACCTAATTAAATGTTAAGCTGCTAAACCCGTATTAATTTCTATGTAACTAAACTGAAATAATTCTGCTTAATTACAAATGATTTTAATGAGAAATTAGCACTGTATGTCAGTGCAGTTTTACTGTACCTTTTTTGCAATGTATCCAAGTTTGCTGACGATACAAAGCTAGGTGGGACAATAAGCTGTGAGGAGGACACAAAGAGCCTGCAAAGGGATATAGACAGGTTAAGTGAGTGTGCAATAAGGTGGCAGATGGAGTATAATGTGGGGAAATGTGAGGTTATTCACTTTGGTAGGAAGAATAGAAAAACAGAATATTTTTTTAAATGGTGAGAAACTATTAAATGTTGGTGTTCAGAGAGATTTAGGTGTCCTCGTACAGGAAACACAAAGTTAGCAAGCAGGTACAGCAAGCAATTAGGAAGGAAAATTGCATGTTGGCCTTTATTGCAAGGGGTTTGGAGTACAAGAGTAAGGAAGTCTTACCACACAAAAGCAAAATACTGCGGATGCTGGATATAGTCTTACTACAATTGTACAGGGCTTTGGTGAGACCACACCTGTGCACAGTTTTGGTCTCCTTATCTGAGGAAGGACATACTTGCCTTAGATTGACTCTTGGAATGAGAGGGTTGTCCTATGAGGAGAGATTGAGTAGATTGGGCCTATACGCTCTGGAGTTTAGAAGAATGAGAGATGATCTCATTGAAGCATATAAGATCCTGAGGGGGATTGACAGGGTAGATGCTGAGAGGTTGTTTCCCCTGGCTGGAGAGTCCAGGATTAGGGTAGGGGGGGGGGGGGAGTCTCAGGATAAGGGGTCGCCCATTTAAGACTGAGGTGAGGAGGAATTTCTTCACTCGGAGGGTTGTGAATCTTTGTAATTCTCTACCCCAAAGGCTGTGGATGCTGAATCGTTGAGTATATTCAAGCCTGAGAGAGATTTTTGGACTCTCGGGGAATCAAGGGATATGGAGATAGGGCGGGAAAGTGGAGTTGAGGTCGAAGATCAGCCATGATCTTATTGAATGGTGGAGCAGGCTCGAGGGGCCGTATGACCTACTCTTGCTCCTAATTCTTATGTTATGCTTAATATATATTGCTGAATTTACTTTTTTGTGTAGCTGAATTAATGTAAAACTTTACAGAGTTTTCTGTTTGTTTCTTAGCTAGGAGCTGAAAGTGCAGATAACATTGGAGCAGTCCTGAACAGCAAGGAAGAACAGAGGGAGATTGCTGAAACCAGGGAAACCTGCAGGTTGGTATGAAGACCACTGCTTTTGAGCCTTTTTTCTTATTTTGTATCAATAAGGTAGTACAGGAGATTACAACTGTATGTTAACTAGGTTGTTAATAACGGTAACATGGGCTTGTAAAGCTATCTTCATAAAAAAGCTGTTTTGGAAAGTAACATTCTGAAATGAATTCTATAAAAAGCTGAATTCTTTATATACAGTAGTACAGTCTTGCATCAGTACCGCATCCTCTTATAGCAAGGATACATGTGGATACTTGCTTTTTTTTTGTATGTGGGTAACATTCCTTCATTTCCCCCCCCCCCCCCCCCACCCTTTTGTTCCCCTCAGTTGGGATCCCTGTTTTCAGCACCATCAATTGTCAAGTTGGTGAGCAAGCAAATGTGTTGAAACTGCTGCCAGGAGGCACACAACCAAAATAGAGAGTAACACTCCCTTTTGTTTTTTTTTTATCCTTTCATTCATCCACATTCCCTCCCTTCTGTGGAACCCCCCCAAAGCTTGGAACATTGCACCTAAGATCACCAACTAAACAAGTGGCGGATTGCAGGTTTTAATCCACATCCCACAGTACAGTGTCTCACTAATATCTACTATATTCAACATAATTAAATACAGGAAACTTTCGTTTATCCGGCACCCAAATATCCGGAATTCTCGCTTAACCGGCAAAAATCATCCTCCGAAAACTCCTCTCAAATAACCGGCAATGTTGCCGAGTCGCAGTCGAGTCTCCGCGAACGCCGAGTGCTCCGAAAAATCCTCTCAAATAACCGGCAATGTTGCCGATCCCGAGTCCGAGTCTGCGAACGCCGATTTAGTCAGTAGGGGTACTTTTCAAAAGTGCCACTACTCGGCCTCCTGGCGCTGTCGCAAGTCCGAAACATTGCAGTAGCATGAGTAGATTCTCCCGTGCTGCTTGGAGTCTCTTTGTTAAAAATAGCCTCGGTAGATATAACTCTCTGTTATCCGGTACTTTCGATAAACCGGCACCACGCCGGTCCCGTCGATGCCGGATAAACGAAAGTTTCCTGTAATTGAATTGGCCTTGTGATTTCAGGTTTAGGAGACCAAAACAATGTACAATAGATTCCTTATTTTGTGCCTTCAAGACTACAGAGCTATTAAACTACCAGTTTTAGGTCTGGGCAATGTGGTTTTGTGTGCATATTGGCACAAGACTGACTTTGTAACTCAAGTCAGGTAGTCTTTACCATATGTAATATAACTCCAGTCTGGTACAAAGTCACATTTTATACGTATTCATTGGATCACTGGGAACTTTTCAAACTTATGAAATTTGTTCAGTATTTGGAAAGATGCAATGCTTCTACCTCCTCTCTACCATTTAAAAATAAGCCACCCGGGGAGCAGAGCTTTAGGTGTGTACAAGTACATGGGGGAAAAATTCAGTTGGTTTGCGCCTCCCGTTAGCGCCTTAAGAGGGCGCTAATGGGGCGCAAAGCAACTAGCGCCTGTGGGCGGCGATGTTTGCGCCGCTCACGAAATTAACTAGACATTTTGCGGCGGCGCTAAACACTACCACCACGATCTCCTGCGCCGGCAGATCATGACGTCAGTCGAGTGTGCAACGCCCCGGTAGCGCCCCGGACTGGATATTGAGTGGCGCCCCCTGCCTTACCGCCTGCCGCTAGCAACGACAGGTTGAGGGGAGCGTTTTGCAGTCAGGAAGGGACTGGGGGAGCGCTATTTAAAGGCGACCGCTTCCTGCCTTTTTTTGTTGGTGACATTTTTGCACCACGCATTCTGAGAGAGAGGGACTTCTGGAGAGATTCAATGCTGTGTGAAGGAGTTTTGGGTACTGACCAGCACTTTGCAGGTTCATTTTGATTTGCCTTTCCTTGTATCGATTTAGAAGAGACTGTGGGGGCTGCACTCTGAGCTCTTTCCCATGGCCTCTCCATTGTTCTTTCCAGCAGATTTAATGTACAGGTCTCTCCAGGCCGAGATTCAAGGCTGCAATGAGCAGGATGTGGATGGAGAGCAAGATCGACCCTCCCCTTTAAGAACTGGCCAGTGCCATTGTGTCTGTGTTCCATTGCTGACTGACATCACATGAGCTTCGCCAGCGCCCTGAGGTAGCGCCTCGCTCCTCGGCCTTTGCGCCTTAAGACAGGTGTGTAGAGTCTGATTTAGCTCTCCAATCACCTCCAGGGGCGATAAAAGCCAAGTTTGCAGTCAGAGGCGATAATTAGCGCCAGGCGCTAATCTTTGCGTCCCAAATGGGGCGATACTGAATTTTTTCCCCCATATGTTTGGAGCTTCTTTGTCACTAAAGGCACAGTTGACTTTATAACTCAGCTGGCTGCACATCCCTCCACCATTATTAATTTAGGCCCAACATTTGTAGATTAACAGCACTCTGAATACACTTCCCAGTTGATTTAAAAAACTTATATACCACTCTCAGGTATTTTTACAAATCACTTGCAAAATAATTGATTCTATGTGTTTGTAATATATATAACATTTATTGTAACAAATGTATGTTACACACAAGCTTTAATTACTATTTCAGTTTACACTCTGTTCTCTAACCCATGGAAGTGTGAAACCTGCAGTATCCGGCATTATCTGCTTTATGCATTGCACTTTAAAAAAATAAATAAATAAATAAAGTCTAAACAAATACTATTTTACAACAGTCTAAACTTGGGGCAAATTCCTAACTTCATTATTGATGCTAAAGAGGCACTGTCAATTGAGTCAAGTGGCTTAAGTTGCAAGTCCATTACAATTTTGAATATTGAGCAGTCCCACTATCTCGTGTGTAAGAATTACAGATTGTAACCTATAAAATTCAAAGCACTTTGACTCAACAAATCATGATGGCATTTGCGACGGATGCAATTCCAAGAGCTAGGTCTGTCAGTTAAACACTGTTATGATGACAGTGCCCCTTTTTGATATGCAGTGGTCTCCAGTTTCTGCTATTCTTTGTTTTGTTACTAAAGTCTGTTTTGATATTTCTTTGGTCTGCAGAGATAGAAAATCCAAGCCATGTCTTTAGAGGATTGCTTTTAACACAGGATTTTGTTTTTACAGTGGAAACATAGTGAATTTAAAAGTGAGATTAAGTATCTTCTTGTAATAAACTGGCTGATGTGCTTATCTACTCAACTTTGTTTTATTGTTTGTATAACTGCAAACATTATTATTTTAAATAGGTAAATAAATTGAGTGATTACACCTCTGTACGTTAGCACACTTAGTCTTTCTACAACTGACAACATATGAAATATTTCATTGTATAAAATGAGAAGTTTTTGCATTTTCCCTTTTTAAATGTTTGATGAATTTTATTTGTGCTCATTTAACATGGGCTATCAGTGCTACTTCTGCTCTGCCCCAACAATGTATCTAATGTACTAGTGTGACATCTATTTTCCACTCCAGCCAAGCTTGTGGCTTCTGTGATCCCCTTGCTATACAATTATTTTTTTGGATCAAAACCATAGTGGTGCTAATTAAAATAAAAATCCTAGCATAGAGCTGCTGAATTGCATTCTGCTGTGGCTGCACTGGCTCCACTGAGGTGGTAGTCGGGCAGTTGAATAACATTATGTAGGCACCAGTAAAACAGTCGGAGCTGATGCAACATCCTCAACTCCAGTGTTGCGTGATAACACATTGAAACTACGCTATAGCTATCACAGCAAATCCAACCCCATCAGCATGTAGATTTGTGCTGTAGGTAGATATAATGGCCTGGAATTTGCGGTCAGCAGCGAAGCGATGGCGCTCACCGCTGACCTCAAAGCAAGCTGCCCACAAAGATCTAGCGATCTCTGTGGCGTGAGTTTGTGCTCTCCTGACCTTGGTTTGAATCTGGCACCAAATCAAGCAAATCTCCAGCAACAGTGATGTCATTAAGCAGACTGAGCAGCCAATCACATTGAAGAATTCTCATAGACAGCAAACCAGGAAGTAAAATGCACAGATTCTAATTTTCTTTTTATAAATCTTACGGAGAGCAAAATAAAGATTGGGACATACACAAGATTAGGTAGAAATACCATAAACTTAAAAAAATATATTTTAAAAGCCATGTAACTCTTGTTCATAATGGAAAAATTTGACATTCCACTAATATAAAGTTATTTTTTCAGGGCCAGAACGGTTGTTTAGCAGTCAATATGCTGTTAAAAACCCAGTTGCACCTCTTTCAACAAAGCTTAATTTTTTCGGGGGTGGAGGGGAGGCAGTTTAACAGCGATATTTCAGTGTAATAGGGGAAGTTTTCGTCCTTCAGTGTGATTTGAATTGATTGCCAGCTCTGGGGAGTTCCACAGCGCAACCTGTGGCGGAGCTGGGAATGACTGACCGGAACTTCTGGATTTCTGCATTTATCTGCGCATGCGCTAAATCCTGAAGTTGCTGTCCATTTCAGAGGGGTAATGATGACCGTTTCGCCATCATTACCACTGCAAAATCCAGGCTAATGTGTGCAGCCAAAGTACACTTGGACAAAATAGGGTGCTTTGTTTCCCATTGCGATTCAGAGCGCTACTGTACATGTGTAGGCACATAACACGTGCGCTGGCATTAGTTAATACTTCTCATTTGTACAATTTTATGGTAGGGTAACAATAACATTGGTAAGACTAACAATTTGATTTTGAATTATGGGCAGTTTTGTGCTGTTGACTCTTCACGAGACACTGGGTTGATGCTGGCCCAGCCTGATAGTGCTTAGAGTCCTTACAATCTGCAAGAAAGATTTTTGTCCAGACATTTTGGGGCCTGGACTGGATTGGAACCCAAGTCCCACAGGTGAAAGTATAGTCTTGTTTTCCTTGCTGTTCATGGAAAAACAAACTTGCACTATTAGCCGTAAATTTACCTCTTGATATACTAACAGAATTTGTTAAAATTTTATTTCATCGGTAATCGGATTGACAGATCTTGTTCCTTTCCAGCACACAAAGGGAATTGGTCTGGAAAGTGTAATTTAAGTTTGGTTTTCATGGTCAGACCAAATGCTAAACTGACCTGATAGTCAGTGTTTTATTCTTGAAGTCACACAATAGTTTCAAAATTTTTACTCATTTGAAATAGTATAGATGAGTATTTTTATAACTGCAAACTATCTGTTTTTAGATGCATAGAGATTGAACAGAGTGAAGAAAAGGTATAGATCAAAATTGCATTTATCATGAAGCTGGTAAGCACTGCGTTTGATGTAAAGAGCTGATGGGGATAAGCTGCACTGAAGCAATAACCATTCATTACATTAGCAATTCCTGTCAGTGCTAAAATATGTTTTTCTTTATAGTTGTGCTTTTTGAGTAATTATTACCAAATACTCCACTGTTGGAGGGGTTTAAAAAAAATCTAATTTAAGTTTATCTATTTTAATGAAACTGCTTTCTTTCTCCCCTCTTTCCCCCCCCCCCCCCCGGTGAATATTCTATTTGATGTTTAAAACCTAATGTTCGATTTGGATTCCTTCATTACAATTTATTCTATATCTACAACTATCCAAAATATGCCATTTTGTCTTTCCCTAGTAGCTATGAAATAATAATAGCACTGAGTCAACTGCAACTTGTATGGCCTAAAATATACTGGCAGCTTAGTACATTAGTGCAAAAACAGTATAAGATTTATACAAGGTCATTTCAGGCTGCAGGGATCTATAACTACAACTGTTCTCGTGTATTATTGTATATATCTTTTGTACAAACAAGGGTAGTCAATTCACTTGTGTTGTGTAGCTCTCATCATACTTCTGCTATTTATATCAACATTAAAATGCAAAATGTGTGGGATTTTATTTCTTGCCTTTTTTGGTTTTCAATTAAGCAGCAGACATCTTATTGTAATGCATTAAAGGGCTGGATTTTGCTGGCACTCAGAGTGCGGGTTTGGAGGCGGGTCCCCTGTTAGAATAGCAATGATTGACAGCGGGTAGGAAACCCGCTGTCAACCCGCCTCCATGCGAGTCTCCCAAGTGTCAGGTCTGTCTGCGCAGAACTGTCCAAGCGGCGGGGGAGACAATTTAGATCATTAAATGGCTTGTTAACAGCCAATTTAATGCTATTTTGAGCCTACCTTGTAATTTTACGTTCTCCCCACGGGTTACCCGCTGCTCGATTAACACTCCAGCTCACCCTGGCATGAGTTGAATCTGCTTTGATTTATCTGATAACCTGACGGCTGCAGAAGTGGCATAAAGGATACCATGTTGCAGTTGTTCAGTTTCAGAGCTCAGAAACTGTTGGTTACTGCATTTGTGAGACATAGAGATTTCTTTAGCTTGCAAGTGTTTAGAGCCAACTGTATATCCAGTGCCACCTCATTGGAACAACCTCTCTCCATTGACGGATCGTTTCTGTCATCTCAACTGCAGCTGCCATCTATTCCAGCGACATTGGTGCCCTTGGAAAAAATCAGACCTTGGTCCTCTGAATCTTTCCACGAGGACTTAACTAGGGAGGTAGATAGAGCATTAAACTAAATAAGGGGGGGCGTCCCGGTGGAGAGAAATCTAGAATGCTAAAGAGAAAAGTCAAGGAAGCAGTGCAGGAAAGTGATTGGGGTAAGGATACCAGATTGTGTCAGGAAGGGACAAAGTGTACAAACAAAGGAGTGCACTAACAAATAGGGTCTGGGTAAGAAAAAATGGTAATAAGACAGATAGGGCCATAGTACAAAAAAATGTTCAGATGTCTAAAAATGTTAAGACAAATTTAAAGGCAATGTATCTGAATGCACGAAGCATTTGCAATAAGGAAGATGAATTAACAGCGCAAATAAATGCAAACAGATATGATATAATTGCGATTACGGAGACATGGCTGCAGGGTGACCAAGGCTGGGAGCTGAATATCCAAGGATTTTCGATATTTAGGAAGGACAGGCAAAAAGGAAAAGGAGGTGGGGTGGTGTTGTTAGTAAAGGATGAAATCAGAGCAATAGTGAGAAAGGATATTGGCTCAGAAAATCAAGATGTAGAATCAGTCTGGGTGGAGCTAAGAAGCACCAAGGGGCAGAAAACATTGGTGGGAGTTGTCCATAGGCCTCCCAACAGTAGTGGTAATGTAGGGGATGGCATCAAACAGGAAATTAGAGATGCATGTAACAAGGGTACTACAGTAATCATGGGTGACTTTAATCTACATAGACTGGCCAAACCAAATTAGCAATAATACTGTGGAGGATGAATTCCTGCAGTGTGTTTTTTTAGACCAGTATGTTGAGGAGCCAACTAGGGAACAGGCTATCCTAGATTGGGTATTGTGCAATGAGAAGGGGTTAATTAATAATCTTGTTGTGTGGGGTCCTTTAAGGAAGAGTGACCATAACATGGCAGATTTCTTCATTAAGGTGGAAAGTGAAGAAGTCTGAAACTTGGGTCCTAAATCTAAACACAAGAAACTACAAAGGTATGAGGAGTGAGTTAGCTATGATCGATTGGGGAGCTTCATTAAAAGGCATGACGGTGGATAGGCAATGGCTAACATTTAAGGAACGAATGCATGAATTGCAACAGTTATACATTCCTTTCTGGCGTAAAAACACAAAAGGAAAAGAGGCCCAACCATGGCTAACGAAAGAAATTAAGGATAGTATTAGATCCAAAGAGGAGTCATATAAAGTTGCCAGAAAAAGTAGCAAGCCTGAGGATTGGGATCAGTTTAGAGTACAACAAAAAAAGACCAAGAGATTGATTAAGAGGTGAAAAATAGAGTATGAGAGTAAACTTGCAAGGAACATAAAAACAGATTGTAAAAGCTTCTACAAGTATGTAAAAAGAAAAAGATTAGAGAAGACAAATGTAGGTCCCTTACAGTCAGAAATGGGAGAATTTATAATGGGGAACAAGGAAATGGCAGAGCAATTAAACAAATACTTTGATTCTGTCTTCACGGAAGAGGACACAAATAACTTCCCAGAAATGCTAGGGAACCAAGGGTCTAGTGAGAAGGAGGAATTAAAGGAAATTAGTATTAGTAAAAAAATAGTGCTGGATAAATTAATGGGACTGAAAGCCGATAAATCTCCAGGGCCTGATAATCTGCATCCCAGAGTACTAAAAGAGGTAGCCATGGAAATAGTGGATGCATTGGTTGTCATCTTCCAAAATTCTATAGATTATGGAATAGTTCCTGCAGATTGGAGGGTGGCAAATGTAACCCCACTATTTAAAAAAGGAGGGAGAGAGAAAACGGGGAACTACAGACCGGTTAGCCTAACATCAGTAGTAGGGAAAATGCTAGAGTCTATTATAAAGGATGTGATAACAGGACACTTAGAAAATATCAACGGGATTAGACAAAGTCAACATGGATTTATGAAAGGGAAATCGTGTTTGACAAACCTACTGGAGTTTTTTGAGGATGTAACTGGTAGAATAGATAAGGGAGAACCAGTGGATGTGGTGTGTTTGGATTTTCAGAAGGCCTTTGATAATATCCCACATAAGAGGTTAGTGTGCAAAATTAAAGCACATGGGATTGGGAGTGATATACTGGCATGGATTGAAAATTGGTTAACAGACAGGAAACGGAGAGTAGGAATAAATGGGTCTTTTTCGGGGTGGCAGGCGGTGACTAGTGTGGTACCGCAGGGATCAGTGCTTGGGCCCCAGCTATTCACAATATATATCAATGATTTGGATGAGGGAACCAAATGTAATATTTCCAAGTTTGCTGACGACACGAAACTAGGTGGGGTTGTGAGGAGGATGCAAAGAGACTTCAAGGTGATTTAGACAAGTTGAGTGAGTGGGCAAATACATGGCAGATGCAGTATAACGTGGATAAATGTGAAGTTATCCACTTCGGTAGGAAAAACAGAAAAGTAGAGTATTATTTAAATGGTGCTAGATTGGGAAATGCTGATGTACAAAGGGACCTGGGTGTCCTTGTACACCAGTCACTGAAAGCAAACATGCAGGTGCAGCAAGCAGTTAGGAAGGCAAATGGTATATTGGCCTTCATTGCAAGAGGGTTTGAGTACAGGAGCAAGGATGTCTTACTACAGGGCCTTGGTGAGACCACACCTGGAGTACTGTGTGCAGTTTTGGTCTCCTTACCTAAGAAAGGATATACTTGCCATAGAGGGAGTGCAGCGAAGGTTCACCAGACTTATTCCTGGGATGGCAGGACTGTCGTATGAGGAAAGATTGGGTCGACTAGGCCTGTATTCACTAGAGTTTAGAAGAATGAGAGGGGATTTCATTGAAACGTATAAAATTCTGACAGGGCTAGACAGACTGGATGCAGGGAGGATGTTTCCCCTGGCTGGGGGGTGTCTAGAATGAGGGGTCACCGTCTCAGGATACCGGGTAGGACTGAGATGAGGAGAACCTGTGGAATTCTCTACCACAGAAAGTTGTGGAGGCCAAGTCACTGAATATATTTAAGAAGGAAATAGATTTCTAGACACAAAAGGCATCAAGGGGTATGGGGAGAGAGCGGGAATATGGTATTGAGATAGAGGATCAGCCATGATATTGAATGGGCTACTCCTGCTCCTATTTTTCTATGTTTCTTCTATCAGCACCAACAACAACACCAACCTACGCCGCCATCCCGCTTCCACAGGGAAAATCCAGCCCAAAATGGCTGAACATGTTGCGGTTTTCTTACAGCAATCTAACTGAAGTACCTTGTACGTTTTCCTAAGTTAAAGATGCTATATAAATGTAAGTTGTTGATCCATCTGCAAGAAGTTTCCCAGTTTTTGCCAGAAATAGTGCATAATAACATTTGTTATCTCTTCAATGAGTACAAATTATTTGGACAAACCAGAAGATAATATCGCAAATATTTGGCACACTAAGGATTTTTATATTGCATGTAGATCAAACCAACTGAACTGCAGTTGAATCCACATATGTGCAACTTTGATGTAATAAAATATCTGGCTTTAATTTACAGTAACGTGGTTGAGAAAATCCAAGAGCACATCATTTTTTGTGAAATTTGTTTCCATGCATGTAGTTTGTTCCAGTTTTGTTTCTTTATTGTTTTCAGTAGAGTTGCATACAAGCTTTGTTAACAACATTTACTTGGTCAAGTTTGATTCAGAGTTTGTGCTCACCAACTGACCTAGGGAAGCATTAGGGCTGCTTCGTGGGCTGGAGAGGGGAATAACCTTAGCAAACGTTTCTGCTTTTGGTCACTGCCCAGTGATTCCTATCAGAAAGATTGTGTGTGGAAATTGAGTGAAGGCAGGGTGCAACTGTGATGCACTTTATGGTGGAATAGCATGCTGACACTCACTACCTCATGGTTGCAAACTATCTAAGCTCACCTGTAAACAAAGGTCATTGGGCCATGTTTTGGAGGGGTGCTGATGCATATGAAACTATACTAAAGCAAAAGTCAGCACTCAAGAGTGAGGAAGAGAGTAAAGAGAAGTCATTTAAGGGATAGAAACTTTTTTCTTTATCATTCTTGATCGAATGTATGTAGCAAGGTTCGACTGCTTCACCGTGTGGTTAACATTGGATTAAAAATGCTTTGTAAAAGGAATGGGCATCATGGTGGATTAGAATATTGCCCTTTCACCCTTTGGGTCCAGGGTCTGCATCTAGTCCAGACTGATGAAATGTGTTGTGCTGTTTATATGGGTCCCAAGTGAAATAAGTTCACCATGTCTTCTGTGACATAAAACCAAACACAAAAATACCATAATTTAGCTATAAATTAACAGCGTTTTTTCAGAGAGGCTATAAGGGTTGTCTACTGTGGTAAGTGGAAATATCAGATTGCTACAGTAGTAGTAGTAGCTTTTCTTAGGTCAGGTTGAGGCGCAGTCTGTCCTGTCCTAGGAGTGAGTGATGCTGACAGTGTCAAAAATGGGAAAACATTTAATTTTCTAACAATAGTATAAATTGCCCCTGAGCACTAAAAATAATTTGGAAAAAATACCCACTGCTTTACCTTAACATAGTGCTTGTATTTTTCTCTCCTTCATCTTGAATGAAAACAGCATTCCTGCATAATTTTCATTGAATATGGTAGTCTTTTTTAAAGAAAAATGCTACAGTTGACAATAACAAGAAAATCTCAGTTCAGCGTAGAGAAGATCAATTTTTGTGAGCCTGTTAGCCAATGCATTTTGTTTTGAGATGTTTCTGGAGGAATGAGTATTGCTCTTTTCTACTATATTTAAAAATGCTTTAACATTTGACATGGAGAATTTCATATTTACCTTTAAACAGCACTGAATTTTTTGCGGGATTGCAGTTAACATAGCTAAAAATTTGTAGTACGTTACCAAATTGTGATTCTTTGGTACAATTCAGTACAGTTCTGTCACCATCAGCTTTTTGTATGTGTAAAAATGCTTAATCACTTCATTAGAGATTTGGGATTAAACTTTGTTTCCTGTTTCTCTACGTTGCAGTCATTATGCATCAAAAATATTCACCAAAACTGGAACGGATGGGGCAACTTTGTATGCAGATATTTGTTGATGAATCTTCTAGCTCAAAGTTTCACTTTTTTTTAGTGAGAAGTCCAATTTAGTCAAAACACAATTTTAGATCATGATGCATTTTTGTTTCCTTTTTTTAAAGGAGCAGACTATTTTGGTGAGTACTTTTTAAAAGAAAAATTATTTCTCCAATGAGTTGATGGAGAATGCAGCTTTAATATTGGCAAACTCCTCCTGTGGTGGGGTCCTGTGTTTAAAAATCCTTGATCAATTTAAGATAGAGATTTTGGTTGAACAAATTCCAAATATCCTTTTGGATTGTGACAGCATTCTGAATTTTAATTAAAATGGAGCATTGTTGAGACCCCCGCCCCGTCCTCTAATTGCATTTTATATTTGGACTAAAGCTTTTGATCCCATATTAAAGCTCCATTTGTCCCCAGTAGTATAAACTCCATAATTTATTGTAGAAAAATTATTTTACTCTGCCAACATTGTTAACTTGCAGAATATAAATACATATTTGATAGCATAGCTCACTTGTGTAAATTAACTCGTAGAAGGGGGAGGGGTACGAAAGACGATTCGGATGCAAAATTTAGAGTATAACGAGAACAATTTGGGTTACTTGTACACTATTTCTGTAATACACTCTGCATGTGCATGTAAGTGAAATATTCTTACAGCTGTGATAATTGCTTGCAACTGATGCCTGTTTTTAAAAAAAAAATGTTTTGTTTGATGCTTCTAGGGCAACATATGACACATCTGCACCGACTACCAAGCGCAAATTTCCAGAAGAAGGGGAAGCTAGTGAAGAAGAATTTGAAGAGTACAAAGTAATTACATCTCTGCAATGTCTTTTGTGTTTTTTCATCCTCCAAACTAAAATTGACACACATGCTAACCAATTTCTTTTATCTGGTCCATCCCATATGACAGAAACATTTGAACAAAAGCTGTAAAATATTTCCAAAGAAACTTAATTTATAGCTCGGCTTATGACATTCATCGCAAGTGTGTATTTCATTAAAAACATCTGCTGCAAAATTAAAATCATGAGATAAGAGCCTAGTTTATTGTGAAATTGAGTAACCTTACCTGAATATGATTTCTTGCAGAATAAAACTTAGCAATATGTGTAATCAAAGGAGAACTGTCACAAATTGCAGGAAGGGTTTGGTCTAAGTTTTAACTATTTACTTGTAAGCAAAATCATCTGAAACATGTGCTGCTGTGTGGAGGAATTGTTCTGACCAGTACCTTTTATCTAATTTTATTTCTAATTATGAAAGCCGCTAGCGGGAAGATACTTTACGTCTGCTTTCTGTAATTATTTTAGGATACCAGGAATGTTTGCTACACCTCTCTTTTTTCATCCAGTAACAATAGAAGTAATCCCATAAATGTTTGAGCCCAATTTCATAGAATTTTACAGCACGGTAGAATGTCATTTCAGCCTTTGGGCCCATGGTAAACCTATGAAAGAGCCACTTAGTCCCATTCTCCTACCTTTCCCTGTACCTTTTTACATTTTTTTCAAGTACTTATCTACTTCCCTTGTAAAAGTTACTTTTAGTTCTGTTCCACCAGTTTCTTTTTGTAGGATATATCGGCCCAGAATTTGCAGTCGGGATGGCGGCAAACTGGCAGCGTTCGCTGTCATTTTGTCTTTGAAACTGACCGTAACTTCGGGATTTGGCGCATGCGCAGGCGCATGTGAAAATTCTGAAGTTGCGGTCTGTCATTGACAACTCAGAAACCGGCTGCAGTGTGGCCCCCCCTGCCGTCACCCACAGAGCCAGCAATCTGTGTAATCGCCCAAATCAGGGAAACTGACAAAAACTTCGGCTCTTCCGCAGTAAGTACGATGTTAAATTCCTCACTAAAAGTTAGAGCCAAAGGGATTAGATGTAACTGGGGTTTTAACAGCGTTATTTCTACTAAACAAATGTAAAGGGCCTAGAAAACTAACTTTAATTTTGGCAGTGTGAAATTAAAATTTTAAGTTTTTCCATCTTTATTTCAGGTTTGCCTTTTCCCCATGTGAGCACCCCAATCTTTGTTTAAAAAGTTAGAATTTTAAGAGCTTACTCACTTCCTTGTTCGTTTTCTGAGAATTCTGCCTTTTGCTTGGCTGCTTAGACAGCCTGTTCCCATCACAACAGTTCGCACAAGGAGATCCCCACTACACTTCATTGATTTGAATTGAAGGTTAGAAAGCTTGACGTTCTTGATACAGGGATCGCGAGATCCTTGTGCGAAGCGTACTTTGGGGCCAGCAGCGAACGCCTCCACTTTGCTGCTGACCCCAAGTTCCGGGCTATCATGTTCTAACTACCTTCTGTTTATATATTTTAAAAAGTGTTCTAATTTAACCCTTTGTTTCTTTTTGTTGATGATCTTAAGGTTATGTCCACTGGTTGCCAACTCAACTGACCAGTGGAAATGTGTTTTCTGATTTATTTCATTAAAACTTTTCATAGTTTTGAATGCCAGATCTGCTCTTGACCTCTGCTCCAATAAAGTTTGTTTTTTCTAGTCTCTCCTTATAACTAAAGTTCATTATCCATGCGTCATTCTTAGTGAACCTTTTCTGCACACTCTCCATAACCACAATATGCTTCATAAAATAGGACACCAACACAATATTCTAACTATAGCATAAATAATGATTTGCATAGGTTTAGCTTTTATATTCAGTACCCTTATTTATAAAACCTAGGATTCCATGTGCTTTTTATCTGCAGTTTTATCAACTTCTCCTCACTCTTTTTTAAAGATTTGTGTTTCTGCTCCTCTACTCTTTTTTAAAATTTTGCTATCTGTTGTATATTCTGTCTTCCTCCCAAGATATATCGCCTCTCAATTAACCTATTTGTGAACGGTTGCCCATAACAATTTCATGCTATCCATACTGTACAGCAGTTGAAGAAATTGTATTCCTCTTGTAATGAAAAAAGGAACATTCCTATATAACCCACACCCCAGAAGCAGATGGATCAGCTCAAGAGTGCTTTGCTTGTGGTTAAACTATTGAAATTTATTGTTGGGTTAAAACCCTTCTTAAATCAACTAATATAGGATACCAGTCGTGTTTCCTCACAGAAAAATAATAGTTTTCAGTTTTTCTTGTACTAGTTTTCAGATTTAAATATACTAAATTTAAGAATCTTAAGTTAGTGTTGTCTAATGCATTAGCCACTTTCCACGTGTGGCTAAATGAGAATACAGATGTGGCTAATTGCATTTGATTAGTAAATAAAAATAGTTTAATAACCACTGTTGGGCATGTGTTCTCCATGCTTATACTTGCATTGGCATATGCATGTTGTGCGTTTGTTAGTACAGTAAAATGGTAAGACGAAAAGCAGAGTGTATGAGTGCTTTTTCAATGTTGAGTGTTTTACTTCCTTGGTTACTGAATGGTGGTTAATGTTTGTTAAGCAAATATACACATGTGAAGTACATGTACCTGCATTGTGAGTGTGTGTAAGGTGTTTTCTACTGAAATTTGTGCATGTGGCCAAAATGGTGTCACTGTAGCCACACCTTTGACTAGTCAGCAATTTGAACTGGAAAACACTAGCCTAAGTCAACCAAAAAGCAGGCCCAATTTAATATTATGGTTAGTTTTAAGAAAAATTTAAACGTTTGTCAAATGCGAAGTGAAGAAACTCTCGAATTCATGTTGTGATGACAGTTAAACTAGAGTCATAGAGTTATACAGCACAGAAAGAGGCCCATCGTGTCCGCAGCGGCCATCAAGCCCTGTCAATTCTAATCCCATTTTCCAGCACTTGGTCCGTAGCCTTGTATGCTATGGCGTTTCAAGTGCCCATCTAAATGCTGCTTGAATGTTGAGGGTCCCTGCCTCTACCACCCTTTCAGGCAGTGAGTTCCAGATTCCAACCACCCTCTGGGTCATAACCTCCCTGCTCTTGCCTTCATTAGCCGAGGCATAGAATATAAGTATCCCATATGCCTTTTTAACCACCTTATCTACCTGTCCTGCTGCCTTCAGGGATCTATGTACATGCACACCAAGGTCCCTCTGATCCTCTGTCCTTCCTAGGGTCCTACCATTCATTGTGTATTCCCTTGCCTTGTTAGTCCTCCCAAAATGCATCACCTCACACTTTTCAGGGTTAAATTCCATTTGCCACTGTTCTGCCCATCTGACCAACCCGTCTATATCGTCCTGTAGCCTGAGGCTTCCCTCCTCGCTATTTACCACTCCACCAATTTTTGTGTCATCTGCGAACTTACTGATCATACCTCCTACATTCATATCTAAATCATTAATGTACATTACAAACAGCAAAGGACCCAGCACCGATCCCTGCGGTACACCACTGAACACAGGCTTCCAGTCACAAAAACAACCTTCGACCATCACCCTCTGCCTCCTGCCACTAAGCCAATTTTGGATCCAATGTGCCAAGTTGCCCTGGATCCCATGGGCTCTTACCTCCTTGACCAGTCTCCCATGCGGGACTTTGTCAAAAGCCTTACTGAAGTCCATGTAGACCACATCAACTGCACTACTCTCATCCACACACCTAGTCACGCCCTCTCAAAATTCAATCAAATTGGTCAGACATGATCTCCCCCTGACAAAGCCATGCTGACTATCCTTGATTAATCCTTGCCTCTCCAAGTGGACTTTATGTAGTGTACCTAGTGTGTTTCCTGGGGTTGGTCTCCGGTTGTGTTGTTGCTATTAAAATGCATAGAGCTGCTCATGTCTCCACCCCATCAGTGACATGACCAGAGGGGTATGGAGAGGAGGAGATATGATTTGGCCTTTGGGGTAGGAATTTTGATAATTAAAAAAAAATCCAAGGAATATTAATTTTATTTTAAATGTATTTTATTTTACATTGGAAAGCTGAAGGTTGCACTATATCTTGAGCAAAATATTCTATGCAGCCTTTATAAGTAAGCTATTCTAAAATAGCTGCTACAAATGTGCAGGAATGAGCCCAATCAATCCTCTAAGTGGAAGCTACTCTTAGAATCTTAGATCTATTTTAATGTTCACAAATATAAGTTACTTATTTTGTTGGCAGGATGAAGTGGTGGAAGAAGAAGAAACAGAAATGCAATATAATGAAGAGATCTATAAGGATTCCAGCACATTCTTAAAGGTAAATACATTTTCAGCTCAGGATTTTTTTCTATTGGATGTTGCTAAAAGAAAGTAAGCCACAAGCAATCAATAGTACTGCATGCACTTGTGAATTTATTTAACACTTTTTCTCTCTTTTTAAAAGAGCAGTATGGCTTAAATGGTATTCATCGTAGTAAAATTGGTATTCCTGTGGTGTTTATATTAAAAAAAATTATTCACAGGATCTGGGCCATGCAGGCAAGCCAACCTTTATTGCCTATCCCTAGGCGATCTGAGAAGGTAGCGATGGTAGGCCTTCTCCTTAAATCTTGCAGTCCTTGTGATGATGATGATTCCATCAGGGTGATTCGATCACCAAAAACCTACTAGTTACAAATATAGTGTAAAAAAAATTAGTACAGGAGCAGTCCTGCTGCATTGGCATCTCCACCATTTTAAATGTGGCTAAAGAAAGATGACAACAGAGCTATTTCATCACCCACAGCTTGACTTGTTTCCCATGCCGAATGAAGTAAAGTAACAGACACAATGGTGTCTGTCGTCTTTTTCCCCTCCAGCTGTCACAAAATTGGAGGGATGTAGGGTCATGAAGAATAAGGATATGTAAATTTTATCTAAATTAAGCCTGAGGTCTGGTTAAAAATACATTAACCAGACATTACAACAACTTGCATTTATATAGCAGCTTTAATATAGTAAAATGTCCCAAGACATTTCACAGGAGTGTAATCAGACAAAAATTGACACCGAGCCAAAGAAGGAGACATTAGGACAAGTGACCAAAAGGTCAGAGATAGGTTTTAAAGAGTGTCTTACAGAAGGGGTGGCAGGTGAGCGGAGATGTTTACGGTGGGAATTCCAGAGCTTGTAGCCTAGGCAGCTGAAGGCACGGTCGGCGGGGAGAAGGAAGTCAGGGATGCGCAAAAGGCCAGAATTAGAGGAATGCAGAGTTCTCGGTGGGTTGTAGGGCTTGTGTCATCTGTGTATCTGGGCTGCTCATTTCCCTGCAGGGCGCATTGAATGAAAAACCATTCTATCAGAATGGTGAGAAATAATTAGGATCAAACTTAATCATTCCCATTGTCTCAAAGCTAATAACATGCAAAAGTAAACCGTCTGACTGGCCTGTGTCTCATTGCGTAGCACATGAACACTTCCAGTCACCCAGGCCCTACCCATCGTTTGTTTACTGGATTTAATTTGGAGTCAAAAATGCTGCATTTAATATACAAGGAATATTTTAAATTGACAAAATTCTGCTCTGGCAATACCGGCAAAACTCAATGTTACAAATGTACATTTATATCGTACCTGATCACTTCTCAAATGTATGCATACAATGAAATACTTAAGTGCCCAAATAACTGATGTATGCAAATGCAGTAGCTATTTTGTGCACAGCAAGACCCCACAAACAGCTATGAGATTAATGAGCAGTGCATCAGTTTTTAGTGGTGCTGGTTGAGGAATAATGCTAGCAAGGATACTCAATGAAATCCCTCTTCCTCAAATTGATCTATTGGAATTGGTAGAGGGGGCCTCGGTATACCCTGTCATCTAAAAGACACTGGCTCTGAATTCACGGTCGGTGGTGTAGCTAAGGAGTATGCCGTTGACATCCGAATGAAATCTGCACGTGGCTCGTGTGAACCCCCCTTCGAGAAGTTGCTTTTAAACGCTGCGGAATTGTGCACAGCATAGTGCCCATGGATCCCAGGAGCGCATTCTAGTTTAAAGTTACCAAATGTTAATTTCCATTTGTTAGTGTGTTTAAAAATATATATGCTGGAGCGGGGCATCTCGTTGCGTGCCCCGTTAGTTAGACTTTTCTCTGCACCCTTCAGCTCAAAAAAAAAATTCTGCCGTAACTTGCTGGAAGTGCAAGCTGATAACGGCGTGGCAAGAGCAACGGGCCATCTGGGACCTTAGTGAACGGCGGGACCAACAGCCTTAACCAATGAGATTTAAGGATTGCAAAAGAAACAGGGAGCAACTGAGAAGGAGGGTGAATTAGTCGAATCGGGTATAGAAAGAGAAAAAGAGAGGGAAAGAAAGATTGGATTACGAGAGAGAAAAAGAAACTGAAAAGGAAAAGTAAGAAAAAAATGTAAAATTTAAAATTTGTCTTTTTAAAACGTCAAAGAACAATTTACCACCTGAAGGAATAATACGCCACAATTTAAATTGTTACATTTCTAGGCCAGAGCAGTTGATTGGCATTGCATTAACAATCATCATGTTGTTCTTTCATATGGTAGTAGCAAAGCAAATCAAATGTCACTATGTTAGATATCAAACAGTAGCAAACCAAGCAAATCATGTTGTTAAAAAGGTACGTGTGCTGTTAATTACTTGACTTCACTTTCTGTGGCGAGTTTAATGGACAATTAATGTGCTAATCCAGCAAGTTCTTAAAAATAACGGGGAGGCTAAGGGCGAGATGTCATTTGTACGAAGCAGAGGCGGAGATCGAGCAAGTTCTGGAGATTTGCAACTAATGGCGTATCTCTTAATCCCTTGGCCGATTGGCACATTAATAATGGCGTGCGTCATTAACATGCTGTTGTTTTTCCAGCAAGATCCTGCCCATAGTTATCCATATTAATGGTTAATTTGTAAATTAAGATGTCTCTAAAGTGTCTCTCTAGGTAAGTCGGGGGAAAGTAACGATCCTTCGAATCAAAAAAGAAATACTAAAACAATTCAAAAAGGCAAATAACCATGCTTTTCTTAACCCTTTTAAAGAAAATAATTATTTTTGAACCTATTTGATTAAACTTATTTCTGGAGCTTGTTGTACATATGATAGAAATTTGATGCTTGCATAACCAAAAGCGTTGAAATGTATTATTGATGGGATGGATACATGGGTAATTTTGGTTGGGAATAAAATCTCAATGCAACTTTTGCAATATTTGCCAGTGAGTTACAGAAGTATTTGACCAGTAAGATAGAATATCTCTTCTTGCAAATGTGTGACACTCCAGCAACACTTTTCTGCACTGGCTTGCATAACACTAGTGTTTTTATGCTATATTTAGTCAATTTTGTGCAGAGGTGGTATAGTGAATGCATTGAAGAAGTATTTGGGCAATCAGATCTGCCCATAGCATTTATGGATATATAATTTCGGTAGCATTCCCAGTGTAATTAATTAATTTAGTTGTAGGATTTTCTGTAACAATTTAAAACATATGAGAATCAGCTTAGTGAATGTGCAACATCACAGAAAACTACTAGACGTTGAGATTCTGTAGGCAGGACAAGTTTTGTTGACATGGAGCATATATTTAAAAAAAAGCATTTAGGTCTCCAGCTGATGCTGTGATGTTAGTACTATCCTGCCAGTGCAGACATTGGTATCATTTAAAGCAGTTGTTCCTGGGTTACTACTCATTGGCTGGATCTCTGTGTACACCAATACCAGTAATGTGTGCCAGGAAGCATTGATTCTGACTGGTAAATACCTACAAATGCAAAAGTAACCTACCAACAGAGATTCTTGCTCTCGAGGAACTCCTGAAGAACTGAGGAAGTGACTGACTTTTTTCAATTACTGCAATTCAATTACTGATGTTGGTGATGGCAGGCAGCTTATTGTCTATACCTCGGGCTGCAGGTTTCAGTACAGGTTGGTTCACCTGCAACCAGTGATTTCATTTCTGAGCTTCCAGACATTCTTCTTTAATGCTGAGCAGTAGTATTTCCTCCAGGGTCTTAATGGATGGGGAGCTAATTTCAAGCCTACTCATGATCATGAAACTTGAATTTCTTTTTGAATAATAGTGTTTGCATTGTTGTCCAGTGGCTATTCAGTTGCCAGAGAGTCTAGCTTAATGCACTTAGTGGACATGTCAACTGAACAGGATTTTCAGGCTTTCAACTTTTTTTTTTCCCCCCGCATGGGTAGTCACTAGGATTATTTGGGAAGATGTGATTTAGACTGCTGTGATTATCGAGGCCTGATAGCTTGTAAAAGAACCCTGAAGCCCTGTTTATGGAGATAAATACAGACTTGTTTCAGGGTCACCTGGAAAGTGTGTGAAGTTGTTGAGACACTATCTCGGGTGCTTTTCCTCCATAAAGATGATGGCTAATATTTGTATGTCAACATTTTCATGAATGAGGAATACCACATGGATAATTTTCTTTGGGTATTCTATAAACAGGGAGCCCTAATAGCAACTGGGACAGTGGCATGGAGGATTTACTGATTGCAACAGTTTAAGGGAGCAGAATTAACAACAGTTAACTTCATCATTAACTGAAAGTACTTCAGCTGTGAGTATATTCATTCAGTTTTCCTATACCATTGGGCATAGCAACTCTTCCCAGCCATTCCCAAAATCATCATTCATTATTTAAACAAAATGTTTAAAAAATTGAAACATTACAGATTTAAAATCAAAGGAATGTTTGTTTATTCTATATGGTCTTTTTAATTAAAAGCTTATGATGTGAGTCCTTTAGAAAGATGGGCAGCTTGACTTAGTTGCAGGACATTGGCTGGGGCTGAAAAATGGCTGGCTGGCGAATGCAGAGGTGGAACCTCCCTCCCCCCCCGCCCTCCATTGAGTCTGAAGTTGGTACCAGAGTAGTATACTTAGTTTTTTTTTAACGTAAACGGCGCCAGCCATTCATTACGCTTGCCCACAGACTTTCTGTGGGCTTTTGCATGGTAGCTTGCAGTAATTAATGAGTCAGGGGATCTGGGACCTCTGTGAAAATGGCAAGCAACAGTGTGTCTCCTTAACCAATCAGATTGAAGAATCCTTACTGAGACACGCAGGCCTGGATTTTAGCCTGGAGGTGAGTTCCATGTGGGGTTGCTGTTGAGAGGTCGGGAAAACGGAATATCCTGCAGTTTTTAACTGCAGAGCTTCTTTAAATTTTTTCTGTTGGGTCCCGCCCACGGGCAGCCTGATTGGCAGGCTGGAGGCCTTTCGGGCAGGAAGCCTGCTTCACCAGGCTGCAGCCTACGAGAGCAGGTAGGTGTAGTGGGGGAGTGAAGGATCGCAGGTTGGGGTCCTGATCGCAGGCGGCTCCCGATGGTGGGGTGGGGGAGGTGTGTGGTTTACTGGGTAGCTTGTTGGGCCTGGAGGAAACAATCCTGCTCCTCCTGGCCCACAAGCAGTGCTGTAAAGGCACTTGCCTTTATAGATTCAGCCTTTCTCTCCTCCTTTTAGCTGCCGGGTTACCCGAGGCCTGGGAAACCCGGCCGAAATGAGTTTTAAAAATAGAATGACTGTTAAAATGAAAGCAGGCAGCCTCATTATAATATTTAAATGAGCTTCCCCTGAGCAGATTGGTCGCCAGCCCCTCATCCCGCCTCCGTTAAAACCGGAAGTGGGTGGCAGGTTCGAGGTGGGTTGGGTTTCTGTTTCAGATTTTTTTCATTTTAACCTCTGACACGACCCCAACCCACCTGTTCTTGGGAGTTGAGATTTAGCCTGCAGAGTCTTCAGCCTACAGAGTCTAAACCAGGAAGTGTAAGTTAGCATATTTAATTAAATGCAAATCATGTACAGAAAGCAAAATAGAGAGGGAAAGAAAGCTGGGATAAAGAGAGAAAAGAGAAGGAAAAAGTAAAAAAAAAATAAGTATTTTAATTTTCCAACAATAATTCAAATCTGAAGGAATGAGACTCCACTCTTTTTAAAAAGTTAATTTTCCGTGCCAGCAAGGTTGTTTGGCAGTAATTAAGACTTATCACATCGTTAAATATTCACTCTCACCTGAATGGACAAGTCCTAACTTTTTCTGCCATGTTGGTGGGTATCTAGTGGGTAAGTATCTCAAATTCGCAACTTTCTATATATGTGAATGCCGAGTCTCTCGGTGAGATACTGTTGGAGCGAAGCTTCTGGGGAGCAGGGCAACTTGGACAGCAACTTCCTGATTTACGTGTTTTACTGTGCATGTGCGGGCGCCAGAAGTTGCTGTCTGATTTACTCCTTAATAACGGTGAGCGCTGATGGGCTATCAGCGCTCACCGTTATTTCTACCACAAATTCCAGGCCAATGTGGGACTGCCATCGGTCACCCAGCTTATACCAACATAGCTGAAAATGATTTAAGTGTTCGTGCTAGAGTTGCCTATGCGTGTTGAATCTGTCGTCCTGTTCAGGTAGACGTACAGGCATTCTTTCTTTTTATGGACAACATTAATGGAAACCTATCTTGTCACTCTTCAACTCAAACTTTTTGTGCAGTTGCTCTTGTGATCAATAGGAAGAGTTCTCCATAAGTCGCCATTCTCTGCTTCATCTAGAGGTGTCAGTCGAAGCTCAGTGGTAGCACTCTTGCCTCTGAGTCAGAAGGTTGTAGGTTCAAGTCCCACTCCAGAGACGTGAGCACAAAATCTAGGCTGGTTCTCCAATGCAGTACTGAGGGAGTGCTGCACTGTTGGAGGTGCCGTCTTTCAAATGAGATGTCTGCCCTCCCATGGCACTATTTCGAAGAAGAACAGGGGAGTTCTGCCCAGTGTCCTGACCAATATTTAACCCTCAATCAACATCACTAAAAACAGAAAATCTGGTCATTATCACATTGCTGTTTGTGGTACCTTGCTGTGCACAAATTGGCTGCCACATTTCCTACATTACAACAGTGACTGCACTTCAAAAGTACTTAATTGGCTGTAAAGTGCTTTGGGACATCCTGAGGTCAAAAATACACTAGATAAATGCAAATCTTTTATCTTTCCTGCTCCAGCAAGACTTCCAGGGTCTCTTCAGTTAATGGGGTTCAGTTGTTAGTGCTCATCCAGCCATGTTCTTTACCCAGCAGTCAGTCTCCACCCAAAGTGACTTCCAGCACATGTGAAAAGAAAAAAAAATGCGCAGGGTCTTTGGGCAAATTTTCCAACCCCATGGAACCCAGCAGGTTAGACCATCATACAAACAGCATGGGGGTGTGAACACCAGAACTATGGGCCATTGTTTGGCCTTGCCTTACAGTAGAAACAGCCCTATTACGGTAGATGGGTTACTCTGTTGCTCCAGAGCTATGCATACATATAGCAATCAGCATCAATATTATTTGAAACAGCCAATAATAAAATGCAGTGCTGCTTTGAGTGGTATAGAACTGAAAGCATTTAAGTTTGATACTGAGCTGCTTACCATTTCAGATTAGAGTATCTTGTCAGTCAGATTCCTAAAAGTTCACTTTGCAATATGAACCTGGAAAATTTGTAAAAGATAAAGGCAATGATGAAGAATATATTCCTTTCTTTGAATTCTGAATCCATCTAGTTACTGCAGTGGAAAGGAGAACTTTCTGGACATTTCCTCTTGAATGATATGGAACTGGGGGAAAATGTGTACTTAAGTCATAGGTCTCGAGTACTTGAAGCAATTAATTTACAATAATATTTAAATTTTAGTAGTCAAAGGAAGGAGAGGCTTAAGATGTGGCCTCAGTCTGTATAATTGATTTTCTACTTTGACTGAAAAACAGATTGATTAAACAAACAAGGATATCAGGAAGAGAAAACGGTGGTCATAAAAGTACAACAGTATATTATCTGCATATCTACATATAAAGATTCTGAGGGGGATTGACAGGGTAGATGCTGAGAGATTGTTTCCCCTGGCTGGAGAGTCTAGAAGTAGGGGGCATAGTCTCAGGATAAAGGGGTCAGCCATTTAAGACTGAGATGAGGAATTTCTTCACTGAGGGTTGTGAATCTTTGGAATTCTCTGTCCGAAAGTGCTGTGGATGCTCAGTCGTTGAGTATATTCAAGGCTGAGATAGATAGATTTTTGGACTCCAGAGGAATTGAGGGATATGGGGATCGGGCAGGAAAGTGGAGTTGAGGTCGAAGATCAGCCATGATCTTATTGAATGGCGGAGCAGGCTACACCTGCCGCTAATTGTTATGTTCTTATGGGGAGAGATTTTATAGTATTGACTAGCATTTCCGAACCATGCAACCTGTGAGAACAACTAATAAAATAGTTTTATAGCATTATAGTGTCAGCCTTGGATCAGTGGTAGCACTCTCACTCACTTCTGATTCAGAAGATCGTCCTTTTAAGTCCCACTCCAGGGATTTGAGCAAGTAATCTAGGCTGGCACTTCAGTATGGTACTGAGGGAGTCTTTTGAATGAGACATTAAATCAAGGCACCGTCTGTGTGCTAATGAATGTAAGAGATTCCACCGCAGTATTTGAGCAAGTGCAGGGACTTCTTGCGGTGTCTTAGCCAACATATATCCCTCAACCAACCCCACCAATTAGGGATGGGCAATAAATGCTGGCGTTGCCAGCGACGCCCACATCCCATGAACAATTTTTTTTAAAAACTAAAAACCGATTAATTTATTCATCCCATTGCTATTGGTGAGACCTTACTGTGTACAAATTGGCTGCTGTTTTTGCCTGCAAAACAGCAGCGACCGTACTTCAAAAAGTAATTTATTGATTCTAAAGAGCATTCTGGGGATGTGAAAGGTGTTATATAAATGAAAGTTCTTTTTCTTTTCCCTTCAAATGTGAAAAACCACATTAAAGTATAAGCAGCTGTGTTCACTTCAGCCACATGCTACAGAACATTGCTTGCTGGGTAACGCATGTTTCCTTGTAATTACACAGCTATCAACAAACTATCGGTTCAAATGGTACCCATTAACAATTTAGGATGATTGTTTGGGGGCGGGGAGGAGGGGAGAAAGACTTGATTTAAAAATGTGATTTCTTTTGTGGAGTCTGTGTGCCACAGTATCTTAATTGAAGGTTTGTCGATCTCTCTTTTATTACTATTTACTGACCTGTTCTGAGCTCTTACGGTATATTATTTATATGTCAAGGAAGCATTTAATTGGATGTTATATTTATCTAGTTGGCAGACCTGACTCTGTTTGCATTGGATAAATATTATATCTCGTGGATTCCTGATATGTAGCCCCTACACTGTGTATGATGACATTCTGACTACTGATATTTTCTTTTAAGAAGCAGTTTAAAGATATAAATATTCATTTGAAAGTCACATGATTCAAAAAATCAATAAATCAATCATTGGCATCCACACTATCTCTGATTACTTATTTTGAATAAATGGAACTAGGCAGAGCGCTGGGTATACTCGGAGTACGGAATGCTATCTTTTTATGCTGAAATTTGAAACCAAAGGTAAACTGGTGTATTATAGGCTAGAGAGCAAAATATTGATTTTTGACCTGAACTCTGTCTTTCTATATTAGTTTTACTTTTACAAAACAACTGCAGTATTTCCAAATTTAGCCCTAATCTCTTAAACCTTAATACTACTTAGATTTGCTGTTTTACTGAAATGTGCTACCTTAACAAAAACCTAACAGGATAGTTATCCATGCTATTTTACTCTTAACCTGCTTTTGCCTTTTGTATAACCTATTTAATACATTCAATTTTCCACCAGGGTACACAAAGCCTCAACCCACATAATGACTACTGCCAGCATTTTGTGGACACAGGTCATCGGCCCCAAAACTTTATCCGTGATGTAGGTAAGTTAAAGTAATAACCAGCGTCTGTGGATTTGTCCATGGAAATAACAGATGTTCTTGTGGATGAAGTTGATCGTGGAAAGCTGCAGTCAGTCTGTGAATTTAAATTATGCCGCCATGTTGCTATCAAAGAATATCCTTACAGTGCACAACTAGAAAATGATTCAAAAGTTATATTCAGTTGGAATATTTCAGTGACACTAAACTGTTCCATCTGGATTATACAGATGTTCCTCATTTTACTGAAATTTATTGTACAATTTTACAACGTCAGAAATTAAATAGAAATCTGTTGTCGTTTAGTCTGCAGTACAAATTCCTGATTTGCAATAAAAAAAAATAGGCCGTGTAATAGTTTGGGTATGTGTGTCAGATTGAACAATAAACTTTGAATGTTCTGGAGACTTAAACGAGAAATGCATGCAGGTTGCAATCAGCAGGCACAATTCCGGAAAGATCTTTGGTTCAATACTTATGCAGCAGGGTTAAAGGGCTATATAGATAGATAGGGACTCCCAGCTGGTGGTGAAAATGGGTTTTCCAATGAAAGTATGCTATTTTTGAAAAAGGCATCTACCTAGTCAGTGAATCTGGAATTGATGTTGTGGTGCAGATACTAGCATTATCTAAAATGATAGAAGGAGTGATTTAGTGTTCTGAGCAGATAGCAGAAGGAGTGCAACGCTGGCAAGGACAGAACATCCTGAGCTGAAAACTCCAATTTCCCAGGATGCAATTCCTGTGAATGGTGCTACCTATTGGGGGGGGCATTGGATAATGGAATCACCCCTATAAAAGATACACATTTGATCCCCATGATACATCAACTCTTATTAGGAACAGGAGTGAGCCATGAAGCCCATCAGCATTTAGTTTGGGTGGAACCAACTGGAGATGCACATTTCAACCTGCCAACCTTTCATTCTTTTATGAAATGAACTTTATATTAAAATAATTTTGAGGTGTGGATTTATGTAGATTTCTAGAACATTAATAACCATAATTCATCAGACTGAAATTTGTGCCAATCAAAATCTACTTTCTAAATTTAAGTGTTTTTTTTTTAACAGGCCTGGCAGACCGATTTGAAGAGTACCCTAAACTCCGTGAACTGATCAGGCTGAAGGATGACCTAATTTCACAAACTAACACTCCCCCCATGTGAGTGCTTCCTTGTGGAATTCTTGACTAAGACTGATTTCATGTAAGATGCAGGTGCAGAATTTTTTTAAATTAAATATGGAGTAGTTAAGTGAAGTATTACCACTTCAGACTTAAATAAGAATGTTACTGTGGAGTAGGTTATTGAAATGGATTTTTTTTTTTACACCTTATCCATTCCATTTTTTAATGTCCTCTCGGTTAAAATATGTTATATGATGGGACATCCCTGTGATTTCTTTTGAAACCCAAGCATTAAAAAAAAACTGAAATATTTTGGAGGAGTGGGCAGAGCTAGCATGTGAAGTACTTTCTTCCTTCAGACTACTGTTCGTCAACTATATTTGTTGCTTTGAATGGTTTGGGAGTTGTTAAAGAAGGAAAAAAAGACCTTGCATTTATAGAAGTGTCTTTGATATCCTCAGGATGTCAAAACAATACATTTTTTTGAAATGTGTTCACTTGCTTTGTAGACAAAAGTGGCAGCCTATTTGTGTACAGCAAGATCCTGTAAACAGCAATGAGATGTCTGGCCAGTTAATCTATTTTTGATTGAATGATAAATGTTGAGTGGGACTCAACACCCTGCTCTTCCTAGAATAGTACCATGGGATCTTTTACATCACCTGAGCAGGCAGACCGAGCCTGGGTTTAACAGCTCATCTGTAAGATGACATTTCTGACAATACAGTAGTGCCTTGGTACTACATTAAAGTGTCAGCCTAGATTGTGGCCCGGAATTTGCGGTGGATAATAGCGAACAAACAGCGTTCACTGTTGTTACCCCTTTGAAACTGATCGCAACTTCAGGATTTAGTGCTTTCAGGATTTAGCGCATGCGCATCCTAATGCGGAAATCCTGAAGTTGCAGTCAGTCATTCACTGCTCCGACGCTGGCTGCGCTGTGGCCTCTCTCCCCCGCCCCCCCCCCAAAAAAAAAACATAGCCGGCAATCAGTGAAACTGACAAAAACTTCGGCTTTTCCGCAGTAATATCGCTGTTAAATATCCCATTAAAAGTTAGACCCTTTTGGATTAGGTGTAACTAGGATTTTAACAGTGGTATTGATTGCTAAGCAAAGGTTATGGCCCTGAAAAACAAATTTTAATTTTGTGGCGTGTCAAATTTATCCATTTTAATAAAAATAATTTTTTAAAGAAACTTTTGTTCATCTTTATTTCAAGTTTACTTTTTCCCCATGTGAGAGCCCCAATCTTTGTTTTGCTCTCTAACATTTTTTTAAAGTTAGAATCAAAGGAGCTTGCTCATTTCCTGGTTCCCGGTCTGTGAGAATTCTGCATTGTGATTGGCTGGTTAGACAGCTTGTTGACATCACAGCAGCTCACGTTAGGGATTCCCCATTAACTTGCACTGATTTCAATTGCACGTGGAAAAGCCGAACCTCTCGCCACAGAGATCGCAAGATCGTTGTGGGAAGTTTACTTCGGGGCCAGCGGCAAATGCCTTTGCTTTGCCGCTGACCACAAATTACAGGCCAATGTGCTTAAATCCGAGATTGGGGCTTTAATGCACTACTTTCTGATTGAGGGCAGAGTACTACTACTCGGCCAAAGCTGACGCTTACTTGGACAGATTGTTTTTACATATAATGACCTTTGTTTAATGGGTGAATTTTTTATTTTAATTGTTTACTGCTGTAGGTATCGTTTTGTCATCCCTCCCTTGCCCTTTCATTTATAGCCTACCTGAAACTCTGAGGCTAGAAGATAGATTTTGCAAATATGTGCTCCTGGCATGGAGCATTGTGCCCATATCTGCACAGAAAATCCTGACGGTCCAATGACCTCAGCACCCAAATTCCTGATTATGTACTCACACCAGGCAAAACTCTGCACCAGGAGCATGTATTCATAAAATTTACTTTTAAGTTAACTTTACACTTTTTTGTTTGTAAACAGGTATCTACAAGCTGATCTAGAGTCATTTGATATTAGAGACTTGAAGTGTAAATTTGATGTTATTTTAGTGGAGCCACCCTTGGAAGAATATTACAGAGAAACTGGAGTAACAGCCATCGAGAAGTGCTGGACGTGGGATGATGTGAGTTGTGTAGATTTGCTTACAATACTTCACTTTCTTTTGTTATGATGAACATTCTACAAAAAGTTAGATTTTCTCTGTAAATATTTGCCCTGTACCTGCCATCATTGTTTGTTTAAAAAAAAAAAATTGTATTGTATTCTCCGCTATTAACTTGCAATTAATTAATTGTAGATAAAATAATTTCAAAGTATTAAGATACAGGTAAGAATTTGTTCATCACAAAATAGGAATTTATATGTTTACCACGTATCATCCTTACGTTATTTAAAAGGTAAACATTACTAAAGTGATTTACTTGAACAGCACTAAAGCAAACAAAATCAGATGGGTGGAAGAAACTAATTGACTAAAATCACAGCTCTTTACACAAGTAGTTCAAAAGAAGCACTAAACAGGAAGTCGTCTAATTTCCAATATTGGCATAAGAAAACACAGATGTGGCAGCGTATACTTTTAACACTGGTGTACTCCACCTACTGGTGCATTTGGCAGCTGTGTGACTGGTTCCTATGGTTACACTGATGGCTTGCATTACCATGGAGTGGAAAAAGGCAAGGTTTCTAGTTTGCACTTAAACGTGGATTGCCACTTATTGGTCTCTGACTCATTGAGAAAAATTGATAAGAAAGGAAGCTTGCTGTACTGGCAGCAGTTTAAAAAAAACCATTGGGAGAAAAATTAAGAATTTTTTATAAAGGTGCAGGTACAAAGCAGAATGACACTGGACCACCTCTTTGGTACCTGCCAATGCCTATTTTAACTCTACTTTTGATGTCAGCATCAAAGGAGCAGGGCAAAATCAACATAAATCTTGTTAATGTTGCGTAAGTGTAAATATCAAACCGTTATTGGGAGAAATCCTATCTCGGCTAATTTAGCTGTGAATAAAAAACAATTTCACATTTTATGTTTGACTACATTTTCCCCCAAAACTAGTGAAGACTGAAATTGTAATCCAATATGATCAGGGACGGGATTCACATTCCCTTTCTTACAAAAACCCTTAAATTAACATTTAAAAATGAGCCATTTGGTTCAAATTGGTAAATTCACATTGAAGTAATATTTCTTTTTGTTTTTAGATGCAATCTTATCTGCATAACTGCATAAGAAAAATACAATTTGAAGATTTTCTGGACTGTGCTATCGACTGTATGGGGGGGGAAATAAATCTGTACAATATATTGGTTATCATTTTCCATAAAGCCTAAAGTATGATTATGACAGACATCCGTTTTGTAAACAACATTTAGACAATATGTTTGTACTACACATAGCTTCAGGATAAATATTTCAGCCAATCATGAAAAATCAGTGCACAAGTGCTTGCTTTAGGACTCTTGTATTCCTGGGTCATGTGAGAATTGTGAATTTCTACCCCTCACCCATTGTGCACAAAAGCTCTACCCAGTTTCCAGTTCTTTCTCCCTTAATTAGAAAGAGTGCTTTCTCTTTCTCTCACAGTAAGAGCGAATGTTTTTTTTTAAACTTTCAAAATCAGCAGATTCTAACTTAAAGTTCATGCAAAATCCTCGTCTTGACTCGATTTATCCTCAGTTTTATAATATATGCTCACTAGATTGTCCATTGTTTTGCTCAAAGTAAAAGTGCTACAGTACGTGCACTGGACTTCAGACTTTACATGGTTTGTCAGATTTTGTCCTTGAAGACAAGATGGCTTCACTGGGTGCAATTCTACTCCCAGGATTCAATCATGGGGATTGGGTCTGCAGGCCAAACCTGAAAAGAAGCACAGGCTCTCCAGGTCAGGGAAAATTTGACAGGAGAATCACCATGGGTTGAGAAACCAGTTGAAGTGGGCTCTGTATTGTCTTGCATGACTAGACTAGAAAGTGGTGGACTCTACGGCAACCTGGCAGTTTTCTCCATGCCCTAAAGCTCAGTGTCAGTATGTCCCTGGTACTGCATGGTGCTGGACTTTTATAGTCCTCGGGGACAAAGATGCAGATACTGTTTCACACTTCTTCCAAAGTTGTTCCGACTGGCAGCTTGATAAAGAGGCTGTCTGCAAAACCAGAGCCTCTGACCTTTGGGCTTCAATTGCATCAAGCTCTAAATTGATCAGTGGTTGGCTTTTCTGTTCTGGTTTATCTACGTGAATGGAATGACAATTAGACGTTGTCAGGGTGGTCTAATATTGTGTTTATTTTGCAGCACTGTCTTTGGAGACGATGCTGTAATTTAAACGAGGCAGAATATATGCCTCCAGAGGCACCGAAGAGCATGATTTCATTCTCCACTTCTGCAGCAAAGTGCTGCTGGTGGCAAACATACATGGATTGTGCTTCCTACTTTTGTGTTACAGGCAGGACAGGAGTTTGGTCCCCTTCGCCCTGTACAAGTCCACAATGCAGTTTTCACATAGTTACTCTGTAGTACTCCTTTGAATCTGGGAAGGCTTGTGGTTAGAAGTGGCCCCTTGCAAAATGGTACTATTTTGAACTGAAATGTTTGTGGCTGTAACTGTGAAAGTAAGACCTGGACACAAAAATAAAGACCTGACTTGCTATGTCTCTTGTCACTCACTTACTGTGTACATAGCTTTTGAAGAGCGAGTGACATGCACAAAAGAATAGTGAGACACAGCAAATTGGAGTGAGGGGAAAGGAGAGTTTTAACACCATATAGTCATGTTCATGGCTTTTTAAACAAGTGTGCAAATCTTGTAACAGTGTATCCATGCACTCAAATGTATACAAGGTATTCTGACAAGTAAAAAGTGAATGCAGGCCAAGAATAAATAAGCGAAATAATGCTGAGTAACTAGATTTAATCTCCATCTACTACTGTTACCTTTTCACACTACTTCTACCTTACCCTGAGTCATATGATAGATACATATAGAGTTATGTCTTTATTTCTCTGTCAATATTGGACGCCATTTTGCAAAGATACCTTTGCCGTCATTTGCTGTAATCAATGAATTTTGCCACAAACCAAACTTACTATATTCCCAATTGCATATCATGCCACAGATGGGAACAAGTTATTGGAAAAGTAACAAGAAAATAACAGTCCACGAAAGCTTTAAGAGTTGAACATAAGTCTGTACCAGGAAAAAAATTGATAAAGTTTGTATTTAAGAATGAAGAAAAATTAGTTACAGTTTATGGTGTCCAAGAAAAGAATTCATAGAATGATGCAGCACAGAAGGAGACCATTCAGCCCATTGTGCCTGTGCCGGCTCTTTGGTTGAGCTATCCAATTAACCCCACTCTCCTGCTCTTTCCTCATAGCCCTGTAAATTCTTTCCCTTCAAGTATTTACCCAATTCTCTTTTGAACGTTGCTACTGAATCTGCTTCCACCACCCTTTCAGGCAGTGCATTCCAGATCACAACAACTCGCTGTGTTTAAAAGAAAAAGTTTCCTCATGTCGCCTCTGGTTCTTTCGCCAGTCACCTTAAATCTGTGTCCTCTTCTACCACTGGAAACAGTTTATTCTTATTTACTTTAACAAAACTATTCATGATTTTTAACCTCTATCAAATCTCCTCTTAACCTTCTCTGCTTATAAGTAGTGATTTTTAAATTGGAAAGAAAGCACTTTCTTACCAACCTGTTTTTTTTCCTGCAGATCATGAAGCTGGAAATTGAAGAAATTGCAGCTCCAAGATCATTTGTCTTTTTGTGGTGTGGCTCTGGGGATGGTCTCGACCTTGGCAGAGTGGTAAGTTGTCATGCAGCGGCAATCTGGGCCAGAAAGTGCCTTCATTTACTCAATAGTCTATTCAGATGTTAAATTCTGTCTGGTGCACTACTGGCCAATTGTTTGCCATCAATGGCTGGAGTATGTTGAGTCTTGAGCTGCATAATTAACCCTGAATATCTAGTGTGCTATTCTGTCTTTGTGTCTGACATTTTGATCAAGTTTTTTTTTGTGGAGCTATTTGGTCGAAGCTACTCTCCATTTTCAATGCATTTTATAAAAAAAAATTCTCCTATATTTGTATTTTTTTTTGTATAAGTTTAACCTACATATAAAACTGTTCTTGTGCAGTAAACTTTATCGATACTAGTAGACCCACGTCCTCCTGAATAAACAGGATTCTGAGTATGGTCAGCGTAAAATCTGCTGTTAGTACTTCAGGGATTAACAGTTAACTATCCAAGCATTTATTAGAAACTTGTCACCCTTATGGACTCCTGCTTTTTGTAAATCCTGATTTCTGTTTGTAATCAGCTGCTAACATTGATTGATCTGGTTTTAATAAAGCTTTTGAATATTCTTACATACATTTTTACAACAATTTTTCCAGATAGTTTTAGTTACTTTCATAGTGTTAAAGTTTATTTACCGGTTGTACTTTGAATATAATTGCATTCTAACATTGTGGTGACTAAGATACTGCAATGACTATAAATATACCAAGATTACAATTAAATAATTTTTGAAAGTTGTCCTTTTTCTGTTGATTGTTGACTTTCTGTCATAAATTCCTGAGCAAATAATTTAGAATGCACTCAGTGAATATATGGTTTCCACTTAATCAGCCCTAAATTAGAGATTTTATATTTTTGTATATAATCCATGTTTTTTTATTCTAGTGCCTACGCAAGTGGGGGTTCAGGCGCTGTGAAGATATTTGCTGGATCAAAACCAATAAGAATAATCCTGGGAAAACCAAAACACTGGACCCAAAGGCAGTCTTCCAGCGAACAAAGGCAAGTGTCCTGTCTGACCTCAGGAGCAGCACTTTGTAGCAAGCCCAAACTGTTTCATTGAGCTTGCTCAGATTTCATGCAGGCACACAAAAAAGAAACACCTGTTTTATCTTCTATTGTCCGATTTGAATTACATGGAGAATTGCAGTTCATAATGGGCAATTAATTCCTCACCAATTCCTATAGTCTTTGGTGTGAGATAGTATGGAAGCACTGTTCGCTTCTCTGATTTACTTTATGAAGTTCTTTTATAGCTTTTTGAATAGTATTATTCACTTGTGCTATTGTGCTAATTGAAATGCAGAGTGGGAAGGATGGAAAGTGCCATGAAAGTGACTTCCCAGAATAGGATGGTGGAGGTTCATTCAGTAAAGTTCAAACACATGCTTTGAATTGTTTCTTTTGCACTTACCTGTTGCTATAGCTCAACAACATCTTGTTTGCTACCTCTGCGCTCCAATAAAATTCATTTTAATTCAGAGTTGAAAGCTAACTATTCGGTATCCAAATATGTATATATGCATTCACCAACATTTAAAAAAAATGCTGCCCCAGTGTGAAACTTGCTGAGTTAATGTGCATTGCAAGAACTGGATTTTGGACTAATTGTTTAATTATAAAGGTGTTTTCTCCCTTCTGTAAAATTAAAATTCTGTTGTGCAGGTTTCTAATAAAGAAACACTGCTATATTGTGAGGTGTGGACTTGTAACCACAATTCCTTCATGAGAGTTTTTTTTATTTCTGTTGGGCTGGTGCCAGTGGAGAATAGGTGGTTTGCCACAGTGAGGGAGGAAAGTGCCACTTTTCTCTCCTTTTTATAATAGCTACTTCAAGTGGCATGGGGAAAGTCCTGGGATAATAAACTTGGCTGCTAGCTAGTTTTAGCAGTAATGTTGCATGCTGCCAGGAAACCTAATGATGGGTAAAATCAAGCTTCAAAATGTGGGTCGGAGCAAGGAGAACAAGAACAAGAAGATCATTAGACTGAATGTAGCAGGGCAGAGATTTATTCTGTTTCAGGAAAAGCGGTGGTTACACCAGCAATTTCTTACTTGCAAATAAGATATTTTTGATGACTAGCATCAGTTCATGAAGATCTGAATGAATAGCAAAAGAGCAACTAACTGAAGACAGGCATACTTTGAACCTCAAAGTGTTCACAGCTGTGCTTGGTGAAATATCGTAACAATCTCTTCGCCATAACCATTATTATAAAACCAAAAACTTTTATTTAATTAAAAAAGCAGTTCCTTTTGCTTCTGATACTTGGTATTAGGACTTTTTGTTGAACAGTAATATCACTAATGCACAATAAATTGATTAGTTATTTTAAATTCTGTGAATGTATCAATAAAGTATAATTATACTAACTCTAGGTTGGAATCTGGAATTATGTAAAAGTAGTTTGCTGTTTAGCTTTAGGTTTGCCAAAAGTGTAATTTTTACTCCCAATAATTATTTTGTCTCTGAATTATTTATTTTTATAATCAATGCTATAATTTATTTTAAGACAAACTTTTATGATCGATTCTTACAACATTATATATTCAAGAATTACCAAATTCATAAAGTTGGTGCATTCAATTTCTAATACTGACATGCAGGGTCAAAAGTTAATTTTCACTTTTTTAAAAAGTCCGCTCCCTTTGTTGTTTCTTTAATTCTATTGACATTTTTCCTACATAATTTTACTAAGATGTCTAATATTTCAAAGGAGTAATATTCCTTAATTTAGATTTAGTAGTAACAAAATTGTTAATCTTACATTTTTATCACCAACAATCTGACAATTTAAGCTACAAATACAGTAGGGCATAGGAACAGGAATAGGCCATTCAGTCCCTTGAGACTGTTCCGCCATTCAATTAAACCCTGGCTAATCATGAAAATTTCAATTGACCCAGCATTCGCATCCATTTGGGAGAGCGAGTTCCAGATTTCCACTACCCTTTGTGCGGAAAAATTGTTTCTGATTTTACTCCTGAATGACCTAGCTCTAATTTTAAGATTGTGCTCCCTTGTTCTTCCAGAGGAAATAGCTCCTCTGTATCTACATTATAGAATCCTTTTATCATTTTAACACCTCAATTAGATCACCCCTCTACTTCATTTTCCTGTCTATCATCCATATCCCTTAATACCCTGGCCTAATAAAAAAATCTCTCTCTCAGCATCCACATACCTGGACTGTCTAAGCCAAGTTTATCCTCAACCTATCTTTAAGCCCTAGTATCATTCTGGTGAATCTGTGCTGTATCCTCAAGGCCAATATATCCTTCCTGAGGTATGGTGCCCAAAACTGAATGCAGTGCTCCAGACAGGTTCTGACCAAGGCTCTACAAATGAAGCATCACCTCCTCCTCTTTGTATTCCAGCCCCTTGAGATAAAGGCCAACATTCCATTGGTTGTTTTGATTACTTTTTGTACCTGTGCACTAGCTTTTAGTGATTTGTGTACCTGGACACCTAAATCCCTTTGGTCCTCCACAGTTCCTAATCTCTTGCCATTAAGAAAATATTCTGATTTGTCTTTCTTGGATCCAGTGTAGTTGACCTCCCAGTTCCCCCCAAACTCCCATCTGCTATAATTCTGTCTGTTCACTTAGTTTATCTCTGTCCCTTTGTAACATCCTGCTCCCGTTTACACAATTCACCGTGCCTTTTTACTTGGTGCCATCTGCAAACTTAGGTGTACAACTCTCTGTTCCTTCATTCAAGTCATATATGGTGACATTAAAACAATTTTGTGTATGGATCTTAAACGCACTTCATTTTTGTTGTCAAAATGATTCTGCCTGTCATTTTATCAAATAAAACATTTCACCATAGAAGTCTGTTTCATACACCAAAGCCTTTTAAGGACCAACTTTTACGGTTACTTTGTGAATGTGAGGCCTCAGTACAGATCCCTGGGGACCCCCAACCAGGATCTGTGTTTTATACACTTATGTACATTTGGCTCAGAGGTCGGATGAAGGGAAGTGAAACTACGTGCTTTGGTGGAATTGACTTTCTGTTCCTTAAAAAGGAGAAATGAAATGTAAAACAACAATTTTGAATGGTGGGATCGGGAATGGTTCCGCAGAGATGCGTATATAAAAGTTGCACTTTAAAATAAAACCTCCATGTTAATGTTGTATGAGAACTTGGAGAGGAAAAATAAATGAAAATCAAACATCCACAAAGTAACCATAAAAGTTAGTCCTTAAAAGACTTTAGTGTATGAAACAGACTTCTATTATGAAATAAAAGCAAAATACTGCAGATGCTGGAAATCTGAAATAAAACAGAAAATGCTGGAAATACTCAGCAGGTCAGGCAGCACCTGTGGAGTTTTGACGAAAGGTCATCGACCTGAAATGTTAACTCTGTTTCTCTCTCCACAGATGCTGCCTGACCTGCTGAGTATTTCCAGCATTTTCTGTTTTTATTTCTATTATGCAACATTTTATTTGATAAAATGATAGACAACAAAAATGAAGTGTGCCTAAGATCCATATACAACATTGTTTTAATGTAAATGCATTAATAAGCTTTATATTCAAAGTTGATGGACAGCATGTTCATACTCTAATTTCTAATGTATTCTGAATTTAATTTTCTAGGAACACTGCCTAATGGGTATCAAAGGGACAGTGCGTAGAAGTACAGACGGTGATTTTATCCATGCAAATGTAGACATTGATCTCATTATTACAGAAGAGCCAGAGATTGGGAACCTTGAAAAACCAGTGGAAATATTTCATATTATTGAACATTTCTGTCTGGGACGAAGAAGGTTGCACATCTTTGGAAGGGATAGCACAATAAGACCAGGTAGGTGACCTTTTTAATCTCTTTAAAGGGTAACATTTTATTTGTCACTTTTTTTTATATTTAAAAAAAATATATTGTAAGCCTTCCTTTGGAAAAAACAAGTGCATGCTGCTCCTTTTATATAGTCTTTAAGATAGTGAAAAAAATAAAACTGCAATATATAAAGCTATTCTCTGGGCACTTGCGATGGCTCAGCGGATAAACTCACTGAGCCAACCAGACCGGAGAGGTTCCAGATTCAGTCCCATGTGTGTTCTGTGTGGTTGATCTCAGCTGGACAGCAGTGTTGGTCTTGCATTTGGCCTAAAGATTGGGGTAAAAATGAGCCTGTGTTCTCGCTCTTTGTTGTCCAGCAACACTGCTTGAAGTACAAGTGCATTTATTAAATTTTTTTTGGGTTGCATTTAGTGCCTATTCCTAGTTCTGAAAAGGTGGCAGGAATGGGCACTAAATGCAGTCCAAGAAAACATGGAGTAGTTGAGGACATTGAGTCAACCACATTGTGTGTAGGCATTACCTTTTAAATAGGAATGGGGGAAATTGGAGGGAAATAAATGATCTTCGTAAACCTTATCCTCATTATTGTACTTTTTAAGTTAAGTCATGTGTAGGCCAGACTTGATGACATGGCAAGTTTCCTTCTGTGTCACACATTGGTGAACCAGCTGGGTTTGATGACAGTCTGGCAGCTTTTATGATTTTTTTTTAATGGCACCAGCCTATTTTACCAGATTTATTGAATTCAGTTTCACAACTTGGCATGGTGAGATGTGAACGCATGACCTTTTGGTTTGCTGATCCTGTACAATATCCACCACACCATGTATCCGTCTAAATGTTTGGCCATCAAGATAGGACAGGAGCGGGCTCTTCTGTGATGCTGCTGTGGTTCAATAGCCAGATGACACTCGGCATTCAGGCTTCTCCTTGAAAATTGATCACTTAAATGAAGTACTGGAGGTCTGCTGGTGCCTGTTTGACTACCTTTAAAGAGGAGAAGGGGAAATTGGAGGGAAATAAATGATCTTTATAAATCTATCCTCATTATTGTGCTTTTTATGTTAATTCTACATAAAGTAGCTGCAATTTTTATCAGTTTATAAGATAAAAGTAATAAAGCAGGATGTTTGCAAGAAGCCTATTTGAAAATGTAGTATGATGCCAACTCTATTGATAGCTCTATTCAATTCTGTGCAATTAGTGAAAATAGTACACCAATAACAAAGTAGTGCAAATAGGGTAGCACTCCATTGTAGTGTCCTCTGATTAAGCACATTTTAAACTAGGAAACCAATATATTCCTTTAAAATAACTTGCCAAGAGAGAAGTGTGGGAAAAGCCCAATTTTATTTCCAGCCTTTCTTTATCATTTTAACCTCTCATTCCTAGTGTTGTTCTAGTGAATCATGGTGTCGTTCTAGTGTACCCTTTCCATGGCTCCTGATATTCTTTCTATAATGGGGTGCCCAGAACTGCATTTGACACTCTAACTCTGGACTAACCAATGTTTTGTACATTACTTCTTGCTATTCTATTTTGTATAAAATCTGGAATCCCATGTACCTTTTTTATAGCAGTTTCTAGTTATACATCCATCTTTAAAGATCAGAGACAGAGAGGAGTTTGAGGTGTTCAATGTTGCCACAACGACTGAGGACAGTAATCAATTTGTTACTTCATCTCAGAGGGCCTTGCAAAACACCCACACCTGTTTTGGTGAAGTGAGAAAAGAAGGAGAGAGACTCTGAGTTAATCTGGCAACCATTATGTTTGGAAAAGGAGCCTGGCCTGACCTAGTCTCAAGCCCAGAGCTGTCCAAGAAGAAGGCTGGCCAAGAAACGTTAAGCAAGCCCACTAACTGAGGTAGTGTGGCTTATTTTTTTAAATTAATTTTGAGGAGGGTTCTGTAGTTGAATTATGCAGTCTAGTCACCTAATTAAAGGAAGGATATTAATGCCCTTGAAAAGGTACAGAAGTAAGCAATGAGGAATTTAATTTATGAGGATAGGCTAAGGAAGTTGTCTTTGTTTTGTGTGAAAAAGATGATTCAGGGTGAGCTAATTCAAGGTTATGAAGGGTTTGACAACATTCATTCAGGCAAATTGTTCACTGGTTTAAAAAATATCAGACACAAGTTAAGAATTAGAGAGCTAGGGGTAAAAAAATCAGGCATAACTTTTTTTAGCTAATGGGTAATAAACTTGTAGAACAAGTTGCCTTTGAAGCAGACTGTTAAATGGGTTCAAGAGATCATTAGATGTGTTTATTTGACAAGAGAGATTGAGGCCCACTGACTTTTTTTGCTAAAAGTTCTTGTATTCTAGTTAATAGCTTACACTTTGAAAGATGCAAAAATTCTTACAGTTCCAAATTATAACTGTAGTTAATAATTGTTCTGTTCCTATGAGGTAACCAAAATAGTGTAATATGGTTGCAGGAACTAGATTTGTGTTTGACTTTATAATCTGCAATAAAACAAAATGAAACCTGTGAATTCAGAGGCTGACCTTGTATTACTATAGATGATTATGCCAAATTAAAAATGATTCAAGTCCATAGCCAGTCAGATGTTTGTGTATTTGCAAACAAAAAACTACTGCTTTGAATAGATAGTTGCTGCACCAGCTGTTTATTAATAATTCCAGTGTACCAGTGACGTACAGTGTAGAGATATGCTATTACCATTGTGCTGGTGCTGATTATTCATTGATGTTAAAGGCTGTTGCTATACAAAGAACAAACTGCTGGCCTGGGGTTTTATAGCCCATAACATGATGAATACACATAAATTTAAGCTTTATTGGAACAAATTATGGAGGTTGATGTATTGCTGTAATTGAGGGTCATAAAACATTTGTTTAAATTATAATGAAATTGCTCATTGACCTCAAACCGTGTAAGAGTTTAAGGGAGTTCATAAACTTCTTCAATAAACCATTACAATACTAGGTGCTCATCGAAGCCTGTAAACAATTGTATCATTTATGAAGTAAGCTAAATTCTCTTCCTGATTTATTGTGGCAAAATATATATAGAGCAGAAACTCAAATGAAATAAAGTCCTGAGTAATTTAGATTTTTAAACTTGTTTACATCCCACTAGCTTTTCAATTAGTAAAATTTACTGTAGTTTATTCCATTGAAATGGGTTCTGTTTTGCCTCAACTGGGACATATTTTTAATAAAAGTTTCTCTTGAAACACACTTACAGAATTCATCATTTAATGGGAAATAGTGATTCATCATTTAATGGGAAATCTGTGAACTTGACCCCAGTTAATACATTCTGCAGTTGTCTTTCTAATGTTAATTGCTAATGTAGTTTCTAGAAATTTGAAATTAATAACTACAACTCATTACAACAAGTATTTACTAAGTTAGTAGATATATGCTTCAGGTTGCAAGTTTAGTAAATACACAGCCAATTGTTTTAAAGTAAAATGACATTTTCAGCGAATTGCTTTATAGCTATGGTTTAGTATATGCTTTTCTAAAAAAAAATTACATTCCTATAAATGTATGAAATTGTATGCCAAAATATTGTAGCCATTACATAGTAAAATTAAAAAATAACAAAGGATGCAAATCTGGTCAGAAAACTTGAGATGTGAGTGGCAGAAAATACTTGAGGGGTTGGGGGGGAATTGCTGAGACTTTGTTCAATACTCTCAGTAGCACATTCCTGAGACTTGACTGATGTTTATAGACAGTGTCACTTCCAATGGTGTTGTGATGTCATCCAGACCCTTGAGTATTGTACTCAAATCTCTCAACCATCCGTTTTCTGTGTAGCAGGTATTTTACAAACAATAAAACCAATTGGTCTGATCTGTCTATATAGCATACTTGTATAAAGAGCTAGTTTTGAGGTGCTCATTATTATAAACCTTAAAAAGTGATGATTTAATGGAGGGGAGTGGCTAATCATCAGTAACATTCTGATGTAAAATACATCCCTAAATCTCATGATGTTGTCTATCCAAATGTTATGGCCGTATCTTTTAAAGGTCAATTAACTGGATTGTCTTACTTTCCTGGATTTCCAAGTGTTTTTTTAATTATTTTTATTTGAATTTGATATTTACAACTGTCTTGAACTTTAATTTTCATGGTTTTGAAATAAATTTGCATTTGTTTCACTTTTTCTAATTGTTCCTTTTTCCTCCCATTAGGATGGCTCACTGTGGGTCCTAGTCTTACAAACAGTAACTTTAATGCTGAAGCTTACAGCTCATACTTTACTGGTACAAATGTGCACCTGACTGGTTGTACAGAGGAGATTGAGAGACTTCGCCCCAAGTCACCACCTCCAAAGTCTAAATCTGATCGAGGAGGTGGAGCCTCTAGAGGTGGAGGAAGAGGTGGGCCTTCAGCAGGACGTGGAGATAGGGGAAGAGAAAGAAACCGAGGAAACTTCAGAGGAGAAAGAGGGGGATTCCGAGGTCGAGGAGGTGCCCATAGAGGAGGATTTGCTCGGTGATGACAGTTGTCTGTAGAAGCCTAAAGTAGATTCAGTTGAAATGGCAATGGGAGCAGGATTTCAGAATCGCAGTCTGAATTAATCACCGCTCTACTTTACTACTTTTTTGATATATACTATTTAACCATGGAGTAATACATCCATAAGAACAAAATGTACACAGGCAATGTGTACACAGGAAATGGTTGTGCATTCTCGTCATGAAAAACATTTTGTAATGATCGAAGTACAGTGTGGTTAGGGTTAGGCCTTTAAATCAGATGCTGTATATTCAAGTTGTTTTCCAATTTAAAACACATTGCAAAGTCTTTTAAAGCTGCAATATCTCAATTCAGCCTTGTGTTTAAAGTTCAGTGTTTAAAGTTCAGAATTTAAATACAGTGTTTTGACTTGGTTGTTTTGAAGATATTTGTATTTTTTTGCCCTTGGTAGTCTTATTCTTTGTTCTTTTTAGTGACATAAATGTAGTGTAGGTATCCCAGCAAAGGTTGCTGAATAAAAAGCTCCTCCAAGACCCACTCAAAGTAGTGATCCTGTGGTAGAGCAACGTTCTGTCAACTTCAGTGTAACCACTGGAGCCAGCACCATGATCCCAATCCACTGTGTGCTGTCAAAATACACCAAGATGATTCTAACCCTTTGAGTCTGACAGCATGCCAATATGTAGGGGAAAAAAGTGATCTGGTTATACCAGCTGCACAAATCTCATGTTCCAACTCTCTAAAATGTGAACACCTCCCTGCACAGTGCACAAATATCTGTGAATGCATAGTAACGCTGCCACTTTCAGAGCACCAGCTTGTAAGCAGACTTGCATCCACTAGGAATTAAATTAGCAATGCTTGAATTTATTTCACACACGGCCCTTGAAAGGAACTAAAGCAGAATGTTCTGTTTGTTTTAGATGATTGCTGTTATCCTGCAGTTTTTTACTAAAATTCTGAACTTTTTCTTGCTTCTTCCCCTACAATTTCTTACCTGTTTCATGGTAATATCTTTCATTGAAAGTGATCCATGTACAGCATTTAGCAAGAAATTGCAGAACAAATGTATGTCCGGTAGTGACAAATTAGGACACAACTGATGAATGTAGAATGGATGACAAAAAAAATCCCCGTGAACTAGTAGCAAGAAGCCATGGGACCATATAAATTACTGAGAAATTGGCTTCAAAAGCTATCAAATTAACTTTACGTCCTAAGTAAATCACACTATCAGCTGCAGAAGCATGTGCATATCTGTTATGTTGATGTATTTTAGTATCAGTTGAGCTTTTTTTTTTAAATACAGAAGTCTATCCTTTTTTATTTTTATAACAAAATGAGAATGAAAATTTTCAGGAACTACACCAGGTTAAAACTGACCGCTATGATGGTTGTGAAGAGATGTCACTAAGTCTGAATGGGTTGCCCCATTATACCCACTCGGCATACAAAACTCAAGGATCAGGCTATGCAGGCAATCTCAGTCCCCTGTTATCTAAGAAAACATGATTAATTTTGATGTGCTTTGTGTATTGTGGAATTGTTAGCTTTGTCATTTTAATTCCTGCTTTAAACGTACACCACATGTGAATTTTGGTACATGAAACATTACATTTAAATTCTTTACAACTGCAAAGTGAATCTATGGTGTATTACAGCTTTAAATGCATGCTTTAAATATGTAGTTTGTGATGAACTGTCACTCCATATAATCTAACCAGATAAAATTGTGTTTTACTACACTGATGTACCTGATATATTGCAGATTATTTTTTTAATGTGTTCAGGTACTTGACTGACAGATTTTGTTCAGTGATGTTACAGGTGGCAAATACTTATTTAGTGCATGTTTTTAAAAAACGAATAAATGAATTTTTTTCAAAAAATGGAGAAATCTAATTGTATTCACATACAGAGCTCGCTGGCTTTGGTCCAGTAACCCATAACATTCATAGAAATTGAATACAATACTCACCTGATGTGCCCATTCAAAAAATATTTCCAACCAGTTAATCTTGGCATGTTCAGAAATTGTCTAAATGCTAATTGCTTTTATTCATAATTCTCCACAAGCAAATAGGAAAATCTGCCATCTAAATAGAAAACTCACCCAAGCACATTATCACTTTAAGAATTTGGCACCATGTGCCTGGTGACCATCCCCCATTGAGTTTGTTCTGGGCATGTATTCAGTTCTCTTTCTACTTTCATCATCAGCAATCTCAACTGTTGGATAGTGTATTGGAAAATGCAGGTTCCACCAAAAATGTGTTAAATGTTCTATTTATTTGGACATCACCATTCTGAGACCCCCATCACATCTGCAGCTGCATAGTTCCACCATTAGATGGAGCTTCAGAAGCTGCAGATCCCCACACTAATGCATCCTGAGAGATATTCGCTTTGTCCTGACTTTCTGTGGGAAAAGCCATAAAGAAAAAAGATTTGCATTTATATAGCGCCTTTCACAACCTCCGTGCTTTACAGACAATTAAGTACTTTTTGAAGTGTAGTCACTGTTGTAAGAGCGGAAACACAGCAGCCAATTTGCGCACAGCAAGGCCCCACAAGTGACAATTAAATAAATGACCAGATAATCTGTTTTAGGTGTTAATTGAGGGATAAATGTCCAGGACACTGGGAGAATTCCCATGTTCTTCTTTTGAATAGTGCCATGGGATCTTTTACGTCCACCTGAGAGGCAGACGGGGCTTTGGTTTAACATCATCCAAAAGACGACACCTCCTACAGTGCAGCACTCCTTCAGTACTGCACAGAAGTATCGTCCTAGATTATGTGCTCAAGTTTTTGGAGTGGGGCTTGAACCCACAACCTTCTGATTCAAAAGAGAGAGCGCTACCCACTGAGCCATGGCTGACTCCTTAACCATGAACGATCCACTAGTATACAGTGGAATCGCCATTGTCTGCCTTCCCAATATTCTGCCAGAACTTCCACAAGACAAAGTCTGTGTAAGACATTATTTAAATGTAGCCATGGCTCTCCCCAATATCTTCCTACCTCCAAGCCCAAGAAAATTCCAGTTCAGTTTGTCATTTTTTAAAGTACTTTTCTTCATTATTGTGCCTCGGCTATTGTACCATATGTGTAAAACCAAAATTTGGGTATTCTCCCGATCATCTGGCAATTTCTAATATCCACTGCGGAGTGGGTGTTCTCCATTCTTATAGATAGTGGAGGTCCCACTGTATTTTTGTTTTATGTATTCAAGTGGAAACATGTCAAGTATTTCCTACAGTTATAAAAGGTGTTGTTTTTGAAAGTTTAAATGCTGTTTTGCTGCTTTTTTTTAGTTTTTATCCAACTGAAGCTCACTTTGGTTTGGTTCCTGTCAGTTCATCCCAGACGACTAATTGATCAACCTCCTGATTGTAAAACGTGCATTCAGCCTAAAGGGTGCAGATGCTGATCTGTCCGAACAGTCACCAAAGGATCTATGCCAATTGTGAACTTGCTCTCAAAACAACACCAATAATGATGTCCATCAGGTTGCCAAGGCCATCTTTCAGTCTCATTGAGTCTCATCTCGTTTAGTCCCTCCTGAGCGCAGGAGCTGATGGTGTACGAAAATAAATCCCTGATTCCTCCGCTTGTATGTTGCTAGAATGACCTCATAACTTTAGTTCACAAGACTGATATGTAAATCTAGCAGAGCAAAAAGATTGAATCATGTAATTCCCTAGTAAGGATTAAGGGAATTTTAACATGTTTTGCGATTATTTATTTTTAATTTTTTTTAAATTTCCCCCCCCCACAGGATTTGGAAAAAAGTTGGATTCAAGGGTTGTATTTTTAAAAGCAAAGTGTGTATTCTCATAGTTTTTAAACATAATGGGCTTAACTCCTAAAAACAGTAGGGTTGAGGTCGTGTCAGGATAAAATTCACAAAGTCTGAAACCAGAACCCACCTGCCTCGAGCCTGCCTACTTCTGGTTTTAATGGACGAGGGGCGGGCAGCCAATCTGCTCGCAGGAGGTGGGTAGATAATTTAAATATTATAATGAGGCTACTTGCCTTCATTTTAACAGTCACTCTATTTTTAACTCCTGTCGGCCAGATTTCGGGAAACCTCGCAGCTGAAGGGAGGTGAGAAGGGCTGATTCCATGAGATGACTGCCATTACAGCACTGCTTGTGGGCCAGGAGAAGCAGGAGTGCTTCCTCCAGGCCCGACAAACTACTCAGTAAACCCGCAACACCCTCGCCCTCCACCGCAATCTGTCTGTTTCCCCCTCACCCTGACCACCATCTACTACCCACACTGATCACCATCTGACCTGACCCTCCACTCCCCCGCCCCCCCCCCCCCCCCCCCCCCCAAAACAATGGGAACCTCACCACTAGATCTACCTAATTGGCTTTGTGAAGCAGGCATCCCTGCCCAACAGGCCTCCAGGCTGCCTGTGGGCGGGAACCCGACGAAAAAATTAAAGGAGCCCTGCAGTTAAAAACTGCAGGACATTTGGGAAACCCATACCTTCGGGTTTCCAAACCTCAAAACAGTCACCCAGCACGGAACTTACCTCTGGCACTGAAATGGAAAGTGATTAAAACACTAATGAGTTCATCTTTAAAAGTTTTATGCCCAAAGACTAAAAAAGCAATTCATTAGCATATCCTAACAATCAATAAACGCCTCAAACCCATTGTGCTATAAACACGGAGATATAAAAAAAAAAGTCGAGACCGAGACTTAGTTACGGCACAACATTGGGATCGTTAACGCCTGTTTTTTGGGTGCAACGAGTGCCCTTAGAGCTCCAAAATGGCATCCGCGGCGCACGCGCACACTTGTGGGACGAAATGTGCTGGACACCAAGTTAGTGCGACGCTGATTTGACGCCTGCAGTGCCATTTTGGTGCTCAAGCCTCCAGCTAAAGCTCTCTCTTAACCTCGCACAGCTGAACACTCGATCAGCAGCAGGAAGGACCCCCGACCAGTGCTATTTAAAGGGATCATCAACTACTTACAGGTTAGTTGCTGGTTGATTCTTCTGGTTGTTGCTATGATTCTGCAAGTGTTTGGTGCTTTCTATAGTTGTTTCAAAAGTCCACAGGGATTGGTGTGGCAGGTGCTGAAGGACTTTTTGCTGACTTCAAGGCTTCTACATAAACCTCTTGCTGCCAAACATGAGTGCACTAGTAGGAATTTCCCTTGGAATACAGCATGACTTGGAGAATGAACAGAGGCCATGCAGAGCAGGACAAGCTGCTAGAAGAGGGAGGAGGAGAAGGGCTCTCAGCAGGAGGCCATATCCGCCCAGTGTGTTCAGGGAGGAACAGTGTGAGAGACGTCTGCGCTTCAATAAGGATGTCCTCACTGAAATCTGCCACCTGCTGCAGCCACAACAGCAACCTCAGAGCAGGGCAAGGACTACATTCCCAGTGGTTATGAAGATAACTGTGTCGCTGAGCTTTTGTGTGTCTGGATCCTCCCAGGCTGGAGCTGGAGATATTTCCAACCTCTCTCAGTTTGACGTCCACTGTTGCATAAGGGAGGTCACTTAGGCTCTCCATTCAAAGAGAGCTGACTGCATTTCATTCTCTCTTACCAGAGAGCAGCAGGCGGAGCAAGCACGCAGTTTCTCTAGGATTGCAGGCTTTCCCATGGTGCAGGGTGCCATTGACTACACGCACATCGCTTTGTGTGCACCGCATGTCAACTCTGCCATATACCGGAACCGAAAGGGATTCCACTCCCTCAACGTCCAGCTGGTGTGACCATAGGCAGCAAATCATGCAGGTCAATGCCCGGTATCCTGGCATAAGAACATAACATAAGAAATAGGAGCAGGAGTTCTTTGAAGATGTAACGAGCAGAGTGGACAAAGGGGAACCAGTGGATGTGGTGTATTTGGATTTCCAGAAGGCATTCGATAAGGTGTCACATAAAAGGTTACTGCACAAGATAAGAGCTCACGGGGTTGGGGGTAATATATTAGCTTGGATAGAGGATTGGCTAACTAACAGAAAACAGAGAGTCGGGATAAATGGGTCACTTTCCGGTTGGCAAACGGTAACTAGTGGGGTGCCACAGGGATTAGTGCTGGGGCCTCAACTATTTACAATCTATATTAATGATTTGGATGAAGGGACCGAGCATAATGTAGCCAAATTTGCTGCTGATACAAAGATAGGTGGGAAAGCAAGTTGTGAAGAGGACACAAAGAATCTGCAAAGGGATATAGACAGGCTAAGTGAGTGGGCAAACATTTGGCAGATGGAGTATAATGTGGGAAAGTGTGAGGTTATCCACTTTGGTAAGAAAAATAAAAAAGCAAATTATTATTTAAATGGAGAGAGATTACAAAATGCTGCAGTACAGAGGGACCTGGGGGTCCTTGTGCATGAAACACAAAAAGTTAGCATGCAGGTACAGCAAGTAATCAGGAAGGCAAATGGAATGTTCGCCTTTATTGCAAGGGGGTTGGAGTATAAAAGCAGGGAAGTCCTGCTACAACTGTACAGGGTATTGGTGAGACCACACCTGGAGTACTGATTACAGTTTTGGTCTCCTTATTTAAGGAAGGATATACTTGCATTGGAGGCAGTTCAGAGAAGGTTCACGAGGTTGATTCCTGTGATGAAGGGGTTGACTTATGAAGAAAGGTTGAGCAGGTTGGGCCTATACTCATTGGAGTTTAGAAGAATGAGAGGTGATCTTATTGAAACATATAAAACATTGAGGGGGCTCGACAAGGTAGATGCAGAGAAGATGTTTCCCCTCATGGGGGATTCTAGAACTAGGGGGCATAGTTTCAGAATAAGGGGTCGCCCATTTAAAACTGAGATGAGGAGGAATTTCTTCTCTCAGAGGGTCATAAATCTATGGAATTCTCTGCCCCAGAGAGCTATGGAGGCTGGGTCATTGAATATATTTAAGGTGGTGATAGACAGATTTTTGAACAATAGGGAGTGATGGGTTATGGGGAGCGGGCAGGGAAATGGAGCTGAGCCCAAGATCAGATCAGCCATGATCTCATTAAATGGCGGAGCAGGCTCGAGGGGCCAAATCGCCTACTCCTGCTCCTATTTCTTATGTTCTTATGAGTAGGCCATTTGGCCCTTCGAGCCTGCTCTGCCATTCAGTAAGATCATGGCTGATCTTCTACCTCATCTCCACTTTCCTGAACTATCTCCATATCTCTTGATTCCCTTAATATTCAAAAATCTCTCAATCTCTTGATCTATCTATCATGACTGGCAGCAGTCATGATGCCTTCATTCTGCGGCAGTTCACTGTGCCAGCTGCAATTCAGCCACCATGGCAAACCAAAGGGTGACTACTGGGCGACAAGAGGTATCTGCTGACGACATCGCTGATGACTCCGGTGTGCAATCCACGCACACATGCACAGCATGCATACAATGAAAGCCATGCTGCCACACAAAATGTGATAGAGCAGACCATTGGCATGCTGAAACAACGCTTCCGCTGCCTGGAGCGCTCTGGAGGAGCCTTGCAGTACTTGGCAGAATGGGTGTCGAGGTTCGTGGTGGTCTGCTGTATGCTGCACAACCTCGCTATCGTGAGCGCACAGCCCTTGCCACCAGCTACACGGTGAGCAGCTGAGGAAGAGAAAGGGATGAGGCAACCTAGACAGCCCCTTTTGTGCCTGGGCTGTCCGTGAAGAACTCATCCGAGTGCAATACCAGTAACCGCAAAACCGATTCCCGATTCACCAACAGTTCCACACCTTACCTTCCCTCTGTCACTGACCATCACAGCGTCCGTTTGGCCACAATGCAAAAATAAAAGCCTCCACAAAATAAACATTCCAAACCAAATTTATAAATCAAATCATGCCTTATTACATACAAATATAAACTAAACACCCTTGTGCATTCCCTTAGTGCCTGTCTTCCATGCGCCTTTGCCTGTCCTAGTGCTCCTATGCAGTGCTACCCCAGTGGCTGCAGCATAGCTGGTGGAAGGCTATTGTGCCATTCTTCACTGTTTCCCAGGTCAGATTCACTTCCTGAATGACTGCAGCACCTGCTCCAGCCACAATGCACCTCCCCTTTAAGAGGTGCTGGCTAGTTTTAACAGGTGCGAGCAACTTACGATTTTGTGCCCCCTGCTGATGCATGCAGCCAATGAACAGCACAGTTAGCGCTGGCTGCACGCTGAAATCAGTCAAATGACCAGGCTGCATGAAGTTGGCATGCTGCCTGCATTGCAATCGGCGGGCGTGGGTTAATCGCGCATAGCGATCCCTGCGCCCATTTTTGAGGGCTATCAAATTTAGCCCTCTTAATTAAAAAAAAAAGAAAAACTGCAAGGGCAAGTTTATGCCGTAGTCAGAAGGAGAATGCAGGAGATAGTTAGAAGTTACAAAAATGTAGAAAGTATCCCAAGGGTCTTGAGGGGAAAAAATGGACATTGAGCCAAAGAGGGGCTATAAGGAGGAAAGGTGGGGGGAGAAATTAGCTTTCCCCTGTCCACTACTTTAGTCACCTCTTCAAAAAATTCAATCAGGTTTGTCAGGCATAACCTACCTTTCACAAATCCATGCTGGCTCTCTCTGATCAACTGAAAATTTTTGAGGTATTCAGTCATCTTATCCTTAATTATAGACTAGCAATTTCCTGAAAGGGTGGTGGAGGCAGATTCAATCGTGGCTTTCAAAAGGGAATTGGATAAGTACCTGAAGGGAAAAAAATTGCAGGGCTACGGGGAAAGAGTGGGGGAGTGGGACTAGCTGAAGTGCTCTTGCAGAGAGCCGGCACGGGCTCGACGGGCCAAATGGGCTCCTGCTGTGCTGTAACCATTCTATGAGTCTATGATTCTAAGTTCAAAGACAGGATCACAGATAACTAAGTTGTAAAATACAGAGCAATCATTCTGCTGGCTAGGATGGGATACTATTCGTAGCAGTTTCAGGATTTCATGTAGGGACAAAAATGTGCATGGTCGCTATATGTGTTGTACCATATTTGAACTGGGAAAGGTTTCTATTAAAAAAATAAGCATTTAACACCAGTGTTTTGTTTAAAACAAATCAGTAGTTATAATTCCAAAATCTATCCCTCCCTGCTTTGGTTACTTCAGTTATATTGTAATCAAACTAACTTCTTAACACAAAATACTTGAAAAAGTAGCTACACTATGGGGGCGATTTTGCCAGCCCTGGGGAGGCGGGTATGGAGGCGGGATTGCCGGTAAAATGGCAGAATTTGGGGGTGGGTGCCCAACCCGCCCCCAATCCGCCTCCATGCCATCTTCCTAGGAGGCGGGTGGCCGTCCCGCGCCGGGTCCCATCTCCTTGGAGGCGGGAAGGGATTAAAGCCTAATAACTGCCTGTTAACAGGTAGTTAACAGGCAGAAAATAGGATTATCCCCTTTTTGCCCTCACAAGTGCAGGCTTCCCGAAGGCTCCAAAACACGCCAGCTCAGCGAGGCGAGTACTGGGTCTGCGGGGGTCTGCGGGGTGCAAAAGTGTGGTGTGAAGGTAAGTGATGGGTGCAAGAGTGTAGAAGTGAGTATCTGAGGTAAGTGCAAAGTGTTTTTAAAAGTGTACTTACCTTTGTTTCTTCCTGCAGGCTTCAGTCGGTTTGTATGCGGAGAGTCTCGGACCTCCGCGTTGGAGATGAGAGATGGCCGTTGCATTCTCAGATGCAACAACCATCTAATTTCTGCAAAAGAAAGATGTTTGATGAGTTCTTGAATTCAAGACCTCATCAAACTACAGAGAATGTCACTGTTTGACAGCTTCACAGAGCTGTCAAAAGATGACAATTCATCTGTCAAAAATTTTTGACAGATGAAACGTCATACGTTGACGTTCTCTGCAACCGGCTTTCCCTTAATTGGCCTGCTAAACCCGCTGAGCGGGCTTAACAAGATCAATCAAGGGAAAATAGCGTGGGTTGGCCAGAAGCTGTTGGAGGCGGGTCTGAAACCCGACAAGTGGGAGTCCCACCTCCAAAAACTCCCCATTGGCAAAATCACCCCCTTGGTGTCATCCACAAATTTAGAAATTGTGTTTTTGATTCCAAAGTCTAAATCGTTAATGTAAATTGTGAACAGCAGTGGTCCCAGCACTGATCCTTGTGGAACACCACTACTCACCTTCTGCCACTGTGAATAGCTACCCTTTACTCCCACTCTCTGCTTTCTGTCCTGAAGCCAGCCAGCAATCCATTCTGCTACTTGTCCCCTGATTCCGCATTCTATGACTTTGTTCATCAGTCTATTATGGGGTACCTTATCGAAGGCCTTTTGAAAATCCAGATAAATGACATCTACTGTATTACCATCATCTACTCTCTCTTTTACCTCTTCAAAAAATTCAATGAGGTTGGTCAAGCAAGACTTTCCCTTTTGAAATCCATGCAGACTATTCATTACTATGTTTTTGGTTTCTAGATGTTCTTCTATTTTCTCCTTTAGTAGGGATTCCATTATTTTTCCTACCACCGATGTTAAGCTGATTGGTCTATAATTCCCTGGACATGTTCTATCTCCCTTCTTAAATATAGGGATTATGTTAGCTATCCACCAGTCCTCTGGCACTACACCTTTTTCTAGCGAATTATTAAATATGTGTAGTAATGCCTCTGCTATCTCTTTCCTAGATTCTTTTAAAATGCATGGATGCAATCCATCCGGACCATGTGATCATGTCAATCTATGCTTATCGCAATAACATGTTTATTCAGCCCATAAGATAAATAAGGAGGTAAAAAGAAAATATATGTAGAAATAGTAGAATAACACCGTGATTAGATGGTCATGGTCTTTCAATGCTAAACTAAGCCTCAATTATAGCCTTCTGAAAAAATTTATAGGTGTCAAGGTGAAATAAGGTAAAAATTAAGTCAAGATGAATCTGGCAGTCAGATTGTTTTGTTGAAGAGATTTAAAGCAGATGTGACCTTCAATAAAAAGAAAGCATTGTGCAAGTCTGAAAACTCAGCTTACACAGCTGGTCACAAATAAATTTTAACAAATCTGCTTTGTGAAAAGATAGCAGTAACTGAGCCTTTGCCTTTATATTAATGTATTAATTTTTGTGGCTTTTGATGATTGTAGCTTTGAAATTAAAAGAAGCTGGAGAATAAAAGCAACTCCCCCCACCCCCCACCACCCCACACACACAAATTGAAAGCGTTTGTCCATCTGGAAAATGAGTTTATGCAGTGCATCAAAGGTTTATAATACATCTCTGCTCCATTCAAGTATTGTATTGAACTTTTGCCTGCTGTGAAATTATTTATCATTATAATTAAAATATTGCTTAAAAAACAAGAAAATTAATATTCAAAACTTGTTGTTCCACTTCCGAGAGAGCGAACACTGCAAAATTTCTGCAGTCACTACATGTAACAAAGTTTTCAAAAGTTCCAGAGAGTAATCTTGGAAGCAGTCTTTTTTTTACTTTATGCCCTTACTTCCACAGAAGCAATGCAAATTCCAGCAAGCATTATCCTGGGTTGATACCCATTCTGAGTTTCCTGAGAAACCATGAATTTGTGTCCTTTGAAACTTGTTAGGGATTTTAGAACATAAGGGGTAATGTTATGAATTTGTGCTTCAATGGGCAATGCAGACTCATCAAATTACCCCTATAAAGTACATGAGAATAAGCCATTCAACTATGGCGCCCTCATCCTCCACTGAACCACATACAATTTATAATATGGATTTACCCTTGTGAAGGAGGTGAAAGCTACAGGTAAATGTCTAAGAAGAAAAAACTCTGAAATTTTTCTCCGAATATTAAAGTTAGTCAAGCAAAAGCTCCAGGATATCATGTATAGTGATTCACCTGTCTAGTTGCATTCAACAAATAACATTTCTATGTTCTAAAAGAATTGGAGAGATAGTTTCCTTTTGGGACCATCTGTATCAAAGCTTCAATGCTTTTTATGATGAGAAAGAAAAAAGGCAAGCAGGCTCACGATCTTGCCTTCTTCAAGGTAAGCACAGTATGTTCCTCAGAAAGATCATAAGACCTGCACAAGCCCATCTTATGCAGTTAGAATAGGTTATTCCTGACTATTCATAGTCAGGGAGTTTGCCGCCACAGAAGACTTGCTGCTTTATATGTTACAATGATACAATCATGTTATTCTCCAGAAACCTAGTTTTTAGTCAATTAAAATCTTTAGCTTTTAAAAAGTTGTTCCCACCTCAAAAATGCACAGTGGGACCAGGGAAGTGGAAGAATAAAGGTAAATATTTTAAACTTGGAAAAACGTATAGAAAAAGAGTAACATTAAAATATAAAAAGGACAAAGAAAGTAGGGAGGTAGAGAGAATAGGAATAAAAACAGGAGCACAGGCAATGTTGGCATTCTTTATTGAAATAAAATTGTGCTTTATATGTTTAATTTAGTACTTTGGTGTTATTATTCCAGGAGTTATCCCTGATACTCCAGTACCTTTATTATTGTAATAACACTCATTTCAGTGTCACAGTGCCAAAGCTGAAAACAAAATAAAACCTGTCAGCCCAGGAAAACAGGAGTTTCCTTGAACCTAACATAGTCCAAGTTAAAATATTCACTAAAACAATTTTGAGAGACTGGCTGTTATATATGAAAATTGGAGTGAATGGAAAACTCTAGGGGTGAAATTGGTCTTCAGCAGTAGCACAAGACGAACAATAGTGAATCATCAGCCCGTTTTACCCCCTTCCAATTTTCTTTCTGTTATCACCCGTTTTGTGCTGAAGACCATAGACCCTCCCTAGTTTCATATTTTTAGGGAAGCTCAGAACACAGTAGTCAATGCCAGATGAATGCTTGGAAAGCCCAATGTAAATATATAGAAAGATTATCTTAAGTTTATTTTCATATGTATTTTACCAGGTTCTCTATATGATTACATCAATTTATTCCTCTATGTAAAATATCATAGTTGAATTAAAAGTCTTGTGTCTGTCTGTTGTGTTCTGCCCCAAGACAGGTCCGAACCCAAGTCTCAGAGTTAAAATTCTTGAGCCACTTACTAGAGAAAAGTAGCTGAGGTGGTTTCCTGCTGCCTACTTCACAGTTTTTAACTTCAGATTACCTTCTCCTAGGTGGGCTACAACCAAGGCTAAAGAGCCCCACTGGCTGGAGTGGGACTCAAACCCAACCATTCTGATTCAGAGGTGGAATACTGCAACTGAGCCATTGGTCACTCTGTCTGGCTAAGAATACCCACTGGATGTCAACCCAGTATTTAGAGACCACACTAGTCTCCACTCACCAAGGCTGTCAGAAGTGATTTTTAAAAATTAATTCATGGGATGTGGGCGTCGCTGGCAAGGCCAGCATTAATTGCCCATCCCTAGTTGCCCTTGAGAAGGTGGTGGTGAGCCGCCTTCTTAAACCGCTGCAGTCCGTGTGGTGAAGGTACTCCCACAGTGCTGTTAGGGAGGGAGTTCCAGGATTTTGTCCTTCTAGGTGGTAGAGGTCACAGGTTTGGGAGGTGCTGCCGAAGAAGCCTTGGTGAGTTGCTGCTGTGCATCTTGTAGATGGTACACACTGCAGCCACGGTACGCCGGTGGTGGAGAGAGTGAATGTTTAAGGTGGTGGATGGGGTGCCAATAAAGCGGGCTGCTTTGTCCTGGATGGTGTTGAGCTTCTTGAGTGTTGTTGGAGCTGCACTCATCCAGGCAAGTGGAGAGTATTCCATTACACTCCTTACTTGTGCCTTGTAGATGGTGGAAAGGCTTTGGGGAGTCAGGAGGTGGGAAACTCGCCACAGAATACCTAGCCTCTGACCTGCTCTTGTTGGCACAGTATTTATGTGGCTAGTCCAGTTAAGTTTCTGGTTAATGGTGACCCCCAGGATGTTGATAGTGGGGGATTCGGTGATGGTAATGCCGTTGAATGTCAAGGGGAGGTGGTTAGACTCTCGCTTGTTGGAGATAGTCATTGCCTGGCACTTCTGTGGTGCAAATGTTACCTGCCACTTATCAGCCCAAGCCTGAACGCTGTCCAGGTCTTGTTGCATGCGGGCATGGACTGCTTCATTATCTGAGGAGTTGTGAATGGCGCTGAACACTGTGCCATCATCAGCGAGCATCCCCATTTCTGACCTTATGTTGAAGGGAAGGTCATTGATGAAGCAGCTGAAGATGGTTGGGCCTAGGACACTCCCCTGAGGAACTCCTGCAGTGATGTCCTGGGGCTGTGATGATTGACCTTCAACCACCACAACCATCTTCCTTTGTGCTAGGTATGACTCCAGCCAGTGGAGCATTTTCCCCCTGATTCCCCTTGACTTCAGTTTTACTAGGGCTCCTTATGCCAGACTCGGTTAAATGCTGCCTTGATGTCAAGGGCAGTCACTCTCACCTCACCCCTGGAATTCAGCTCCTTTGTCCATGTTTGGACCAAGTGTTTGAACCCTTCACCTTCTGACTCAGATGTAGGAATGCTACCACTAAGCCAAAGGCTCACTGCAAGTATTTTGTCTCCGTGCACAAAATACCAATTATTCTTGGACACGGGGCCAATTCTGTGATGGTATGCTCAGGGAATGCTCCCAAGCATTCTGTGCGTGTGTGCACTCATCACCGAATCAGGCAGGTAGGCTGGAATTCTGGCATCGTTCTGCTTTAAATTCTTCAACATGAAAATTGTGTTGGTTTGTGTAGGTCATGCTGAGAATGTATGTTAACCTCATTACACTCATGAATTTTATATGCATCACTTAAAACAAGTCCCATGACCAAGTCTCTTGTTTTCAGGCCCCTAAAATGGCAATAACAGCTTGCACTTATACAGCACCTTTGATGTATAAAAAAGTCCCATGGCGCTTCACAGAGGTGTAATAAAACAAAAATGGGCACCGAACCAAAGAAGGAGATATTAGAAGGGGTGACTAAAAGCTTGGTTAAATAGGAGAGCTTTAAAAGGAGGAGGGAGAGGCAGAGGGATGTGGAGAGTTTTAGGGAGGGAATTCCAGAGTATGAGACCTAGACAGCTGAAGGTGCAGCTGCCAATGGTGGGGAAAAGGGAGGAGGGCTGCACAAGAAGCCAGAGTCAGAGGCATTCCTACAGTGCTACCTTCTTTTTTTATTCATTCATGGGATCTGGGCATTGCTGGCAAGGCCAGCATTTATTGCCCATCCCTAATTGCCCTTGAGTAGGTGGTGGTAGAAACATAGAAACATAGAATCTAGGAGCAGGAGTAGGCCATTCGGCCCGTCGAGCCTGCTCCACCATTCAATACGATCATGGCTGATCATCCAAATCCAGTACCCTGTCCCTGCTTTAATCCCCACAGTACACATATCCCACCCTACCCCCGTAACCCCACGTATTTAATTCCCCCTAACATATCGCATCCTATCCCCATAACCCCACATATTTAATCCCCCCCTAACACTAAGGGTCAATTTATCATAGCTAAATCAACCTAACCCGCACACTTTTGGACTGTGGGAGGAAACCGGAGCACCCGGAGGAAACCCACGCAGACACGGGGAGAATGTGCAAACTCCACACAGACAGTCACCGGAGGTCAGATTCGAACCCTGGTCCCTGGCGCTGTGAGGCACCAGTGCTAACCACTATGCCACCGTGCTGCCCTGCCGTGAGCTGCCTTCTTGAACCGCTGCAGTCCGTGTGGTGATGGTACTCCCACAGTGCTGTTAGGGAGGGAGTTCCAGGATTTTGACCCAGCGATGATGAAGGAACAGCGATATACTTCCAAGTCAGGATGGTGTGTGACTTGAAGGGGAACTTGGAGGTGGTGGTGTTCCCATGCACTTGCTGCCCTTGTCCTTTTAGGTGGTAGAGGTCGCGGGTTTGGGAGGTGCTGCCGAAGAAGCCTTGGCGAGTTGCTGTAGTGTATGTTATAGATGGTACACACTGCAGCCACGGTACGCCGGTGGTGGAGGGAGTGAATGTTTAAGGTGTTGGATTGGATGCCAATCAAGCGGGCAGCTTTGTCCTGGATGGTGTCCAGCTTCTTGAGTGTTGTTGGAGTTGCACTCATCCAGGCAACTGGAGAGTATTCCATCACACTCCTTACTTGTGCCTTGCATATAAAATAAGCACTATTTGGCTACCATGCTGTTCTCTCATGTTGTGAGCAGCCTCTTTAAAAACAGTTTTAAGATTTAGCCCCAAAAGGCTAGCCTACATTCCACTTTGTGAAGGAATGGCTAGAGCATGCAATGGATTTGGTGACAAAATATGCAACAACAAGTAAAGCATATGCTTTGTCGCCCACCAAGTTGCAACTAAAGCTTTATAGTAGATTGGGACTGCACCATTTTGAGCACCATGATTTCGGGCCCACTTTCCCCCACATTAGGGAATTGGCCCTCGAGTTAACTTAATGTGCATTTGGCTTACCGCATAAATATCCCTATAGTGTGTATATAGAGAAAAATGTACAGGCGATTCTTTTAACTTAACTAATTTCATTAAATATTTTAAACTATTTACACCTTTGGTAAAGCGACCCTTTACAATGTATACCTCCTCCACCCTATCCTGTAGGATTTCTGTGCCTACCATATTTAACCGTATTTTGCGAGAAAAATCTGAGTAAACAAGCCAGTCTTTGTTTGGTGACTGGTAGTCTATTTGTCAAAAAGTTCTAAAAAGTTAGTGCTGAGCATTAGCATTTGATTAAAAAAAAGTGCAGCACAAGCATAGAACACTTTGACAATATTTTTCAACAAAAGAAAGAAAGACTTACATTTAAATAGTGCCTTTCATGACCACCGGACATCTCAAAGTGATACGATAGCAAAATACTGCGGATGCTGGAAATCCGAAATAACAACAGAAAACACTGGAAAAACTCAGCAGGCCAGGCAACATCCGTGGAGAGAGAAAGAGAGTTAACGTTTCAGGTCGAAACCCTTCGTCGGAACTGAAAGAGCAAGAAATAAACAGATAAAAATGCAAGGGGGAGGCTGGGGGGAGGAATAAAAGAACAAAAGGGATGGTCTTTAGTGAGTAGAGACATTGAGAGATGCTCAAGGCAAGACGAGATGGTAATGGGACAGGTTGAGAAACAAAAGGTAAGGTGTGAAATGCTGGCAGAATCAGAGACAGCTGCCGTGGGGGGAGAGAGAGAAAAAAAGGAAAAAGGCACGGACCAAAAGAGTGGATAAAATGTATACATATGTGGTAGGGGCCGGGGTTATGATCTGAAATTGTTGAACTCTATATTGAGTCCGGAAGGCTGTAAAGTGCCTAAACGGAAGATGAGGTGCTGTTCCTGGAGCTTACGCTGCGCTTCCGTGGAACAATGCAAGAGGCCGAGGACGGTGAGGTCTGAGTGAGCGTGGAGTGGTGAATTAAAATGATAAGCGACCGGAAGCTCGGGGTCACCCTTCCGGACTGAACGGAGGTGTTCCGCAAAGCGGTCACCCAATCTGCGTTTGGTCTCCCCAATGTAGAGGAGACCACATCGTGAGCAGCGAATACAGTATACTAGATTGCAAGAAGTACAAGTAAATCGCTGTTTCACCTGGAAGGGGTGTTTGGGGCCCTGGAGAGTGGGAAGGGGGGATGTATAAGGGCAGGTGTTGCATCTCCTGCGCTTGCACGGGAAGGTGCCGGGTGAAGGGGAAGGGGTGCTGGGGGTGATAGAGGAGTGGACTAGGGTGTCTCGGAGGGAGCGGTCCCTACGGAATGCTGAAAGGGGAGGGACTGTATATCTCAAAGTGATATACAGTCAATTAAGTAATTTTTTGAAGTGTAGTCACTGTTGTAATGTAGGAAATGCAGCAGCCAATTTGCACACAGCAAGCTCCCACATACAGCAATGTGATAATGACCAGATAATCTGCTTTAGTGATGCCGATTGAGGGATAAATATTGGCCAGGACACCGGGGATAACTCCCCTGCTCTTCTTCGAAATAGTGCCATGGGTTCTTTTACATCCACCTGAGAGAGCAGACGGGGCCTCGGTTTAACGTAACATCCGAAAGACGGCACCTCCGACACTGCAGCACTCCCTCAGCACTGCACGGGAGTGTCAGCATAGATTATTTTGCTTAAGTCTCTGGAGTGGGATCTAAACCCACAACCTTCTGACTCAGAGGCGAGTGTGCTACCCACTGAGCCACTGGCTGACAAAATTCTCTGTTGGTGGGGGGGGGGGGGCGGGTGGCAGGGAAAGGCTAACATGAATATAAATGGTAGATAAAGAGTTAAATATAGCTTAGAATAAACATTTTGAGGGATGTTTTTTGCATGTGTGAGACACAGCTATACTATCGAGGCAGCCGACACAAGTGGCTAAGAAACTGAAGCACGGTGAGAGAGACGATTGTCTTCATATCCAACTCAGTGGGACAAGAAACAATTTGTTAGTCCTGATAAAGTGCAGGATAATCCTCTTTCACATTTGCTTTAAACAGACCGCTGTGCTATGTTAAATTATACAAAGAAATGCACATGGTTTGACTGTGAATATTCCAGTCCTTACAGTGAAAGCTGCAGCTGCTTTCAGTCTGCATTTTCAGCTCTGTAGGGGTGTTCGAATGGAATAAACTATTACAGAGCTGTAGTCTGATATTTATAAAGAAATGCCCTTATATTTTTTTTCTATATACACAGCGTTAATATTTTAGAATTGAAACATGTTGGAGAATTCAGTTGTCACTGGCTAACTGTGATCATTGGCTATCTTGAGATTTTGTTGCAGTGAAAAATTAGCACTGAAGAATCTTTGGACACAAAATATATTTTTCATTAGATGATAATAATCAAATGGTTGAATCCACAAAAACTACTGCGGCCCACTGCCAGCCCATGCTTACCCTCCTTTGGGATCAGCTACCTCCTCCCCAAGGCCCGGCCTGCCACTGGCTCAGATTAGGAGCTGGTTGACTTCCTGCCCTCTCACAATCAGTGAGTTGTAGCAGGGAACCCCTTTGGCCCCCGCAGCTCACTGGCCACATTCAAATGAGGCCCGATCCTGAAAGTGACTCGAGACTCCAGACATCGGCTTCGGGCAGGCGACATGGCTCTTCCACCAGCTTCACACCTGATTTAGGTGGAAGTTGAAAATCCCTCCCCATTGGTTAGAGGTCCAAGATGTTTTCTGCCTCTGCTGTAGAACCTGGGAATTAGATTTTGCAGGACCTATTTACAAATGGAGACTGTTGTCCAAGTAGGATAGTGTATATGAGTAAATTATGTCTGTTCAAATTATACTGAAAGGAGTGTGGAGGAGTCCACTACCCAGATCTTTCCAGTCGTGGAAGAATTGTCTGAAACCTAGAAAAAAAGTGGCAACTCCTTTGACATCTCAGTAACTCAGATGATAGGAGAAAGTGATGGAGTCCTTCCAGGAAATGCGGGTGAGAAGAAGCAGGATCCAGGTAGTTAAGTATGTGGGCTCCACTGAGACAGTTTCTCCATTTCCATTGCACCTGCTTTGATGACCGAGGGGGGGAATTTTTCGGGGGGTCAGTGGGCACATTTTTTTTTTGACAGCAAGTCAGGACCCCACTGTCAACCCACCTTTATTACTTCCCCAGATGTCAGGTCTGTCAGTGCTGAACAGACACGACATGCAGCGGTGGGGAGGCAATTCAAGCCATTATGACCTTGTTAACAGCCCATTAAGAAGTATTTTGAGCTCAGCTTTACATTTTACGAGGTCGCCCACGGGACCACGCTGCTCGGGATCACTTCAGGTCAGCAGGTTGGGAGTTGTATGACCATGGAATCATCTCATTACTTGACAGCTGCAAATGTGCTATAAAAACTCCCATCTCACATCTGTTCACTTTCCAAGCTCAGAAGCTGTTGCTTACGGCATTTGGAAGACAGATTGACCTTTATGCAGGTTGCAAGTGTTTGGAGTAAACTTTCTATCCAGTGTCACCTTATTGGAACAACCTCTCTCACCATTGACAGATCGCTTCTGTCATCTCAAGTTCACCTGCCATCTATTACATCAGCATCGGTGCCCTTGATACTATCTCACCTTGGTCCTCAGAATCCCACCACGATCAGCCCCAACACCAACAGCACCAGGCACACCAGCAGCACCAACAACAACACCAACCTTCTCCGCAATCAACTGATGCTGCGCAGGACAGAAGGCATCAGCACTCAATCATGTTGCTGCCCGGGAGGCCAGGGATGGCCTCACCATGGCCAGATTTACTTCACTTGACGCTGTACACCCTGGCTGCCACATAATGCGCCAGGTTGGAACCACCCCACACCAACACCAACACCATAAAGCATCCCTACAATGCCCAATCCATTCCTTTCACAATCATGACCATCGTGGGGGTTACCGTTATGTCTCACCATTCACTACAACTCACTAAGCCACTTCCAAAGGAGCACACAGATCTATCCAAGAACGCAAAGTGTTGAAAATAAAGGTTTCAATGTTTGATACCACATTAACAGAAACTTGACATGAATATTGCATAAAACATCCAAGTGCCTACCCTTGTGTGTTGTTAGTTGGTATGATTGGACTAGGATGAGGGTGAGTGTGAGGGTTGGCTAGTGAGATGAGGAAGTGATAATGTAGATAGAGAGGGATGGGTGAAGGTGCAAGGTAAGTTGGTGTGAGTAAGGATGTGCTGGAGTAGGGTAGGGAAGGCAGAGCGACGGGGATGTGATGAGTGGCACAGCAGGATGAGGTTGAGTGTGGCTTTGCAGTAACGTTTCGTGATCTACTGAAATCATTGAAAGGTTTGCACCACTGCAGCCTGGTCCTCCTGACAACATCCCTGCTTGTGTCCTCCTGTGCAATGTGCAAGGAGGCTGCGTTGGCTCTCTGGGGAGGTCTCTTTCTCCCATTGGAAGGGAAGAGGACCTCCCTGCGTGCTGTGACTCCCTCCATAAGCATATGGAGAGAGTCATGGGAGAGCCTGGGTGCAGCTGTGCACCTCCATGCAGTGCTTGTCAGTGTTTGCAGCACCTCAATGCTGTCGAACACTTGACAGCACAACTGTCAAAATCAAGTTGCGCATGGTCCCTTTAAGAAAACCGGCTGATGACGCGTCATTGTTGGTGAGAAATTAATTCACTCGAGTCTGTCTTAAAGTAAAAGATCACAGTTTAATATTCAGAGCGCTCTGGGAGAAGGACCATAGACTACGGTCTCATGATCAGCTTCTCAATTTAACAATGGCAGCCACGCTTCTTTATACACTTCCAAAAGCCAGAAAATACAAACCTCAGCACAGTTAGGGTTAGGGTTACATCATGAGTGACCCTTAGGTTGTCTAAAAACAACTTGATCAGAATTTACACTGTTAGCGAAACTTATTCTTTTACTTCTGCTTTTGTCAGTCATCTGTGCTGCATTGGTTTCATTCTTACACCTATTCGAGGTTAGTTTATAGAAAAACAATGATTCACATTTTTGTTCTGCAGTGTCTGCATTATCTATACTGCAGCCTAAGCAAGTTGGTCTTTTATCTAATTATACCCCTGTCTCCATGCCTTCGGGAGATACTTTGACCTTTACTATAGTCCTTTAAGCAGTTCAACTAATCTTAAACATTACAACTGATTTGCCCTTACATTATTACAATCAATTTTTTTAACTCTTACAGTCATCAAATGACGTCATTAGACCCGCTTCCTTCAATTGGCTGGCAAACGCGCTGGGCGGGCTTAACAAGCCCAATCAGGGGGAAATCATTTTGGACAGCAGGCTGAAGCCAGCAGCGAGGCCGAGACTCGCCACCGACGTGGCCCACGACGCACCCGCCGAGGTAGGGGAAATCGCGGCCTCACTTTCTGTACCAGAGCTTTTGAAATAGTCTTTTTCTTCAACTGATGTTTCTCCTCCACAGTGAGTTATGGCGCCTTTGACAATGCCCAGCTTTTCATGCAATCTTCTCTGCTCCAATCAAGACCTCCCTTGTCCTCATCCACCACCCCTTCAAACTCTGCATTTTGTTAGAGTATCTTTTGCTAACTCCAACATGATCCCACCACCATTCAAAATTAACTCCCACACCCACCACTTTCTGGAGGGACTATTCATTGCAGGACACCCTCGTTCAAACTTCCATCAGCCCAACTTGCAACTGCCGAATTGCTGGCACTGTCCTAGGTAACGGCAGCAGGTGCAACACCTGCCTATTCACATTTTCCCACTCTATTGTCCCGAGCCCCAAACATTCCTTTCATGTGAACCAGCACTTTACATGTTCTTCTTCCAATCTAGCATATTGTATCTGCTGCTCATGCCGGTGTCTCCTCTATAATAGGGAGATCAAACATAGATTGGATACCAGTTTGCTGAACAGCTCCATTCTGTCTGCAAGTGTGACGCTAATCTCACTTTGGTTCATTACCTAAACTCCCTGTCCCATTCCCTCTCTGACAGCTCCATCTTCGGCTCCAATCAAGCTCAATGCAAGCTCCAAGAACAGGTCTCGTCTTTCTCCTCGGCACCTTGCAACTCTGATTTGAAATAGATTAATAGTTATAATTAATAGTTTAATTAATAATTCTATCCCCCATGTTCTCTTCATCAGAACAAAGCTCTTTGGACTAGGTTCTGCACCCAGTTTGAGAATAGCAGACCCATTGTTTCTTCCCAGCATTTCCTTGCTTGAATTTTAGACCTTTCTCATGTTTTCACAATCTTAGCTATTTGTGCGTTCTTTTATTCTTCTAATGACTTTTCATAGCCTGACTGAGATGATTTTTATATAATTTAACAGTTTTCTGCTTCCCTGCTAAGTAAATTGCTGGCCATTTAACACATTAACTTCCTCCCGGTGATTAGAGTACTTGCTATGTGTTTTGCTTTCCCCACTTCCCTCGTTTCCACTTCCACCCACTGACAAAGAGATTGCGAATCTTTGATTTTTCAGTTCTGATGAAGGGTTAAACCAAAAACAGTAATCCATGGTTTCACTTTACAGACATTTGTTGCTGCATATTTACAGCAAATTTTGTTTTTATTTTATTATAAAAGTTATCCTGGAAAGAAAATGGGGTTCCCTCATAGTTTGTTCAGTGCCCAGTTTACATAACATGTAGGAAAAAATGCATTGGTTTGAGATGTATTATCCTTTGCCATGATGCAATTTCCAGCATTTTAAGCAATCTTTGAGTGTACCTTAAGTTAAAATACCAGGTTATAAAGAAGTTCAAATGTAAAGATAATGGGGGGGGGGAAATTTGTCCCCTTAGCGCGAGCCCGTTAGTGCCAATATGGCGCTAATGGGGTGCTAGACCAGTATCGCCAGGGCGAGGCGAATCCAGCGCCACACGCCAAATCCAGCCACCCCCCATAGTGCCGTCGGTAAGAGATATCGCCGGGAACGTCAACGCCAGGTAGATCATGACGCCAGTGAGTGTGGAATGCTCACTGACCGCCCGATTTGCAAAATTGATTCTCAACATTTACCTCACCGCCTGGAGTAAACGCCAACAGGGAGAGCTGGCATGAAGCACCAGGAAGCCGGCTCCAGGGATGTTATTTAAAGGAATCAGTAATCACTCGCAGCTGTCAGGTTAGTGCCGTTTCAGTGGTTTTTTGTTAGTTTCACCCACTGCAACAGTTCCATTCAGTTATTTCAAGGTTCTTTCGTATCAGGAATCTTCTGGCAACTAAAAAGTAGCTGCATTTATTCTTCAAAGATTCAAACTGCTACACTTGGTAACATTAATGGGGGCTGTACTGGTATGCCACCTCGCCCTCCAGGATCTACGGCGGAGGGAGCATAGGCAGCGAGAAATACGGAAACATGTGCACAGAGGGAAGAGGAGGGCCATCAGGGCTCTGACCAGGAGGCCTTACCCTCCGAGGGTATTCCAAGAGCACTTCTCCTACCTTCAATTAAGCGAGGAGCAGTGTATTAGAAGGCTTTGCTTCACCAAGGAGGTGGTCACAGAACTCTGCCACTTCCTGCAACCAGACCTCCGGCCTCAGACCAGGGCAACCACAGCTCTCCCAGTGGCAGTCAAGGTAACTGTGGCCCTCAATTTCTTCGCCAACAGATCCATCCAGTCTGCAACAGGAGACATAGCTAACATCTCACAGTTCGCCATCGATCGCTGCATCCGGGAGGTCACTGAGGCTGTCTACACCAGGAGAAGGGACTGCGTTAGCTTCCCGATGACCAGAGAGAAGCAGGATGAGTGTGCATATGGCTTTGCCAGGGTAGCGGGCTTCCCCATGGTGCAGGGTGCCATCGACTGCACCTACGTAGCTTTGCGGGCACTGCATAACAATCCTGAGATCTTCCATAACCACAAAGGCTACCACTCACTTAATGTGCAGTTGGTGTGCGACCACACACAACGAATCCTTAATTTCAATGCCTGCTATTCTGGCAGCAATGATGCCTTCAGCCTGCGCCAGACCGGTGAACCAGCACTCTTCCAGCCACCATGCCAAGCTCAAGGGTGGCTGCTCAGAGAAAAGGGCTATTTACTCTCCACTTGGCTCATGACTCCCTTCCGCAACCACAACACTCGTGCCCAGCACTCCTATAATGAGAGCCATGCTGCCACCAGGAACATCATCAAGCAGAACATTGGCTTATTGCAGCAACAGTTCTGCTGCCTTGACTGCTCGGGAGGAGCCCTCCAGGAGTCGCCAGAGTGGGTGTCCCATTTTGTGGAGGTCTGCTGCCACTTCACAACTTGGCCATCATGAGGGCGCATCCCTTGCCAGCAGGGATTGCGAGGCATACCTAAAAATGAGGTGTCAACCTGGGGAAGCTGCAACACAGGACTACATGCATGCTAAAAAGCGGAAGCAGCATGCTATAGACACGGCTAAGCGATCCCACAATCAACAGATCAGATCAAAGCTCTGCAGTCCTGCCACATCCAGTCGGGATTGGTGGTGGACTATTAAACAACGAACAGGAGGAGGAGGCTCCATGAATATCCCCATCCTCAATGATGGTGGAGCCCAGCATGTGAGTGCAAAAGACAAGGCTGAAGCGTTTGCAACCATCTTCAGCCAGAAGTGCCAAGTGGATGATTCATATCAGCCTCCGCCTGAGCTCCCCACCATCACAGAAGCCAATCTTCAGCCAATGCGATTCACTTCACGTGATATCAAGAAACGGCTGAGCGCACTGGATACAGCAAAGGCCCCGACAACATCTCGGCTGTCGTGCTGAAGACTTGTGCTCCGGAACTAGCCGTACCTCTAGCCAAGCTGTTCCAGTACAGGTACAACACTGGCATCTGTCCAACAATGTGGAAAACTGCCCAGGTCATAGAGTCATAGAGTTATACAGCACAATAAGAGGCCCTTCGGCCCATCGTGTCCGCATCGGCCATCAAGCCCTGTCTATTCTAATCCCATTTTCCAGCACTTGGTCCGTAGCCTTGTATGCTATGGCGTTTCAAGTGCTCATCTAAATGCTTCTTGAATGTTGTGAGGGCTCCTGCCTTTGCCACCATTTCAGGCAGTGAGTTCCAGATTCCAACCACCTTCTGGGTGAAAAAGTTTTTCCTCAAATCCCCTCTAAACCTCCTGCCCCTTATCTTGAAACTATGCCCCCTGGTTATTGACTCCTCTACTAAGGGGAAAAGTTCCTTTCTATCTACCCTATCTATGCCGCTCATAATTTTGTACACCTCAATCAGGTCCCCCCTCAGCCTTCTCTGCTCTAAGGAAAACAACCCCAGCCTGTCCAGTCTCCCTTCATAGCTGAAGCGCTTCAGCCCAGGTAACATCCTGGTGAATCTCCTCTGCAACCTCTCCAATGCAATCACATCCTTCCTATAGTGTGGCGACCAGAACTGCACACAGTATTCCAGCTGTGGCCTAACTAGCGTTTTGTACAGCTCCATCATAACCTCCCTGCTCTTATATTCTATGCCTCGGCTAATGAAGGCAAGTATCCTATATGCCTTTTTAAACACCTTATCTACCTGTCCTGCTGCCTTCAGGGATCTATGTACGTGCACACCAAGGTCCCTCTGATCCTCTGTCCTTCCTAGGGTCCTACCATTCATTGTGTATTCCCTTGCCTTGTTAGTCCTCCCAAAATGCATCACCTCACACTTTTCAGGGTTAAATTCCATTTGCCACTGTTCTGCCCATTTAACCAACCCATCTATATCGTCCTGTAGCCTGAGGCTTCCCTCCTTACTATTTACCACTCCACCAATTTTCGAGTCATCTGCGAACTTACTGATCATACCTCCTACATTCATATCTAAATCATTAATGTACATTACAAACAGCAAAGGACCCAGCACCGATCCCTGCGGTACACCACTGAACACAGGCTTCCAGTCACAAAAACAACCTTCGACCATCACCCTCTGCCTCCTGCCACTAAGCCATCCCTGCGGTACACCACTGAACACAGGCTTCCAGTCACAAAAACAACCTTCGACCATCACCCTCTCCCTTCTGCCACTAAGCCAATTTTGGATCCAATGTGCCAAATTGCCCTGGATCCCATGGGCTCTTACCTTCTTGACCAGTCTCCCTTGCGGGACTTTGTCAAAAGCCTTACTGAAGTCATGTAGACTACATCAACTGCACTACCCTCATCCACACACCTAGTCACCCCCTCGAAAAATTCAATCAAATTGTTAGACATGATCTCCCCCTAACAAAGCCATGCTGACTATCCTTGATTAATCCTTGCCTCTCCAAGTGGAGACTAATTCTGTCCCTCAGAATTTTTTCCAATAATTTCCCTACCTCTGATGTTAGGCTCACTGGCCTGTAATTCCCTGGTTTATCCCTACTACCCTTCTTGAATAATGGTACTATGTTAGCTGTCCTCCAGTCCTCTGGCACCTCCCCTGTGGCCAGAGAGGTTCTGAAAATTTGTGTCAGAGCCCCTGCAATCTCCTCCCTTGCCTCACACAGCAGCCTGGGATACATTTCGTCTGGGCCTGGGGATTTATCCACTTTTAAGCCCACTAAAACCACTAGTACCTCCTCCCTCTCAATACTAATTTGTTCAAGTATATCACAATCCCCCTGCCTGATATCTATGCCTACATCGTCCTTCTCCATAGTGAACACAGATGCAAAATATTCATTTAAAACCTCACCTACATCTTCTGGCTCTACACACAGATTGCCACTTTGGTCCCTAATGGGCCCTACTCTTTCCCTGGTTATCCTCTTGCCCTTAATATACTTATAAAACACCTTGGGATTTTCCTTTATTTTGCCTGCCAGTGTTTTTTCATGCCCCCTCTTCGCTCTCCTAATTTATTTTTTAAATACCCCCCGGCACATTCTATACTCCTCTAGGGTTTCCATTGTTTTTAGTCCTTTGTATCTGCCAAAAGCCTCTCTTTTTTTCCTAATCCATTCTTGTATATCCCTTGACATCCAGGGTTCCCTGGACTTGTTGGTCCCACCCTTGACCTTTACGGGAACATGTTGGCGTTGTACTCTCTCTATTTCTTTTCTGAAAGACTCCCACTGCTCTGATGTGGATTTTCCTACAAGTAACTGATCCCAGTCCACTATGGCCAGATCCTGCCTTATCATATTAAAATCGGCCCTCCCCCAATTTAGAACCTTTATTTCCGGTCCATCTTTGTCCTTTTCCATGACTACCTTAAATCTCACCGAATTATGGTCACTGTCACCAAAATGCTCTCCTACTGACACTTCTACCACTTGCCTGGCTACATTCCCTAGAATTAGGTCCAGTACTGCCCCCTCTCTTGTAGGACTTTCTACATGCTGGCTCAAAAAGCTCTCCTGGATGCACTTTAAGAATTCCGCACCCTCTAAGCCTTTCACACTCTGACTATCCCAGTTAATATTGGGGAAGTTGAAATCCCCTACTATTATTACCCTATTATTTCTACACTTCTCTGAGATTTGCCTACATATCTGTTCCTCTATCTCCCCCTGACTGTTTGGGGGCCTATAGTACACTCCCAGCAAAGTGCTTGCCCCCGTTTTGTTTTTAAGTTCTACCCATATGGCCTCATTGGAGGAACCTGCTAAGATATCATCCCTCCTTACTGCAGTAATTGACTCCTTGATTAATATTGCAACACCCCCTCCTCTTTTACACCCCCCTCTGTCTCACCTGAAGATTCCATACCCCGGAATATTGAGCTGTCAGTCCTGCCCATCCCTCTACCATGTCTCTGTGATAGCAACAATACCATATTCCCATGTGTTCATCAACACCTTCAATTCATCTGCCTTAGTTACAAGACTCCTTGCATTAAAATAAATGCCATCCAGCCTTGCCATACTCCCTTGTGCCATTACATATTTGCTCTGCCTTTCAGGCTGACTTGTTTTTTCCTCTATATTTGGCTGTGCATCACCCCCTACTATAGCTCCACTCCGTATCCCATCCCCCTGCCAATATGTCCTATCCACAAAAATCACAACAAATCCAATCACCACCCTATCCGATTTCCTTCCCTAAAGGACATTAGTGAACCAGATGGGTTTTTTACGACAATCCAATAGTTTCATGGTTACCATTACTGATAATAGTAATTATTCCAGATTTATTTAATTAACTGAATTTAAATTCCCCAGCTACCATGTTGGGATTTGAACTCACGTCTCATAGATCATTAGTCTAGGCCTCTGGATTATTCGCACAGTGACATTACCACTATGCTACCATTCCCCCATTGAGGCAGTAACAGAAACGTGGCTTAAAAATGGTGAGAACTGGGCACTTAATATTCAAGGGTACGAGGTGTTCAGAAAAGATAGGGAAGGAAAAAATGGAGGTGGGGTGGCAGTGCTGATTAAGGAAGACATTGTAGTGTTGGAAAGGGAGGATGTTCTTGAGGGGACAAGGACAGAATTCATTTGGTTAGAGTTGAGGAGCAAAAAGGGTATGATCACGCTATTGGGGGTATTCTATAGGCCTCCAAATAGTGAGCGGGAGGTAGAGGAGCAAATCTGCAGGGAAATCGCAGACATATGCAAGAGCTATAGAGTGGTGATATTGGGGGACTTTAATTATCCAAATATCGATTGGGATAATGCTAGGGTAAAGGGAAAGGAGGGGGAGGAATTTCTGAAATGTGTTCAGGAGAATTTCCTTGACCAATATGTTTGTGGCCCAACTAGGAAGGAGGCATTGCTGGATCTGGTGCTGGGGAATGAGGTGGGCCAGGTTGACCAAGTGTCTGTGGGTGAACACTTGGGTATGAGTGATCAGCATGTCACAAGATGGCAACACGGTGGCATAGTGGTTAGCACTGTTGCCTCACAGCGCCAGGGACCCGGGTTCGAATCCGGCCTCGGGTGACTGTCTGTGTGGAGTTTGTGCATTCTCCCCGTGTCTGCGTGGGTTTCCTCCGGGTGCTCTGGTTTCCTCCCACAGTCCAAAGATGTGCGGGTTAGGTTGATTTGGCTATGATAAATTGACCCTTAGTGTTAGGGGGATTAAATACGTGGGGTTACGGGGATAGGGTGGGATATGTGTCAGTGCAGGCTAGATGGGCCGAAATGGCCTCTATCTGCACTGTGGGGATTCTGTGATTCTGTGAAGATTTAGATTAGCAATGGAGAGGAGCAAGGAACAATCTAGAGTGGAACTTCTAAACTGGAATAGGGCTAACTTCAATGGGATGCAAAAGGACCTAGCCAGGGTAAAATGGAACCAAAGACTGACAGGAAAAACTATAATGGAACAATAGGTGATCTTTAAGGAGGAGATGTTCCAAGTATAGGCTAGGTACATTTCAACAAGAGGGAAGGGTAAGGGAACTAAAGCCAGGGCTCCTTGGATGACAAGGGAGATAAAGAAGATGATGAAACAAAAAAAGAGGGTGTTTGATGCATGTTAGGTGAATTCTTCAAGGGAGAACCAGACCAAATACAATAAGTTGAGAGGGGATGTGAAGATGAAAATAAGATTGGCAAAGAGAGAATATGAGATTAGAATGGCAGTTAACATAAAAGGGAACCCAAAAATCTTCTACCGGCATGTAAACAGTATGCGGGTAGTAAGAGGCAGGGTGGGGCCTATTAGAGACAAAGAAGGTGATACATGCTTAGAGGCACAAGGCAAGGCTAGAATATTTAATGAGTACTTTGTATCGGTGTTTAGTAAGGAGGTGGATGCTGACAAAATATTGGTAGAAATGGAAAAGGTAGAAGCAATGGAAGGGGTGAAAATTGATAGACAGGATGTACTAGAAAGGCTGGGTATGCTTAGAGTGGACAAATCGCCTGGTCCAGATGGCTTGCATCCCAGATTGCTAAGGGAATTGAGGGAGGAGATAGCGGAAGGGCTTGCCATAATTTTCCAATCTTCCCTAGGTGCAGGGGAGGTGCCTGAGGATTGGAAAGTGGCAAATGTGACACCATTGTTCAAGAAAGGGTATAAGGACAATCCTAGTAACTATAGGCTGGTCAGTTTAACATCAACGGTGGGTAAAATTTTAGAAACAATAATCAAGGAAAAAATTAACGGGCATTTGGAGAGGTTTAAGCTAATTAAGGAGAGCCAACACAGGTTTGTAAAAGGCATTGTGTTTGACTAATCTAATTGAATTTTTTGATGAAGCAACAGAGAAGAATGATGAAGGAAATGCAATGGATGTTATCTACATGGATTTTCAGAAGGCGTTTGACAAAGTACCACATAGAAGGCTGGTTAACAAAATTGAGGCTCATGTAATAGGTGGGTCAGTGGCAGCTTGGATAAGGAATTGGCTTAAGGACAGAAAACAGCGAGTTGTGGTAAATGGCTGTTTTTCAGACTGGAGGATGGTAGACAGTGGTGTTCCCCAAGGGTCAGTGCTGGGGCCACTGCTTTTTTTGATATATATAAATGACCTGGATATTGGAATACAGAGTAGAATTTCTAAATTTGCCGATGACACCAAACTTGGGGGTGTGGCAAACAGTGATGATGATATGAATCGACTGCAACAGGACATAGGAAGGCTGGCAGAATGGGCAGACAAGTGGCAGATGGAATTTAAAACAGAGAAGTGTGGAATTCGCAATATATCGCGATTTTATTAATAAGGAGAAAACACAGAGTTTCGTTCAAACAGCTTTTATTTTCAGTAGAATGCTGGCAGGTTTAAAGTGGACACAAGCAGCCTGTAAAATGGCCGCCGCACCTCGTGACAGAACATTCTAGACTTTTCAACAGGCAGACAAGATGGCGTTCCAATAAACATTTGTGCAAGATCGATTAAGATTCAGCACAGTGAAGATAATACACGAGACATTATGGGTTTGCAGTATACACATAGATACTGAAATCGGTCTCCCAGGTACAAAGGAAAGCCATTGTACCGAGTAATCAAGGGCCCATCCAAAAGACATTAATATGTAAAATCCCAACGACTCTACGATGAGAGAGCCGTTAGCAGGTAGTTATACAGGACACTTGGAAGCCCCAAACCCCTCCAGGGAGAACACCGACCGATTTAACAATGGGAGAAATATTAACAGGTACTCAGACATTTACGAGTAGCCCCGAAACCCATTAAGAACGGAGATCACCCATACAAGACATTTGAGCGCCAAACCCTAAACAAAAGAATGGACATTATAGTTGGGCGGGAAACGGAAGATTTTGCACTATAATTGCAGGCTCCAAACCGTCCATTCGCTCTCTTGCTGCTCTCTTGCTGCTCTTATCATCATGGCTGCTCCTGTGTACTCGTAGTTGGGCTTCTGCTTGCCTGTTGCCTCGTCTGAAAAGACTGTTGAACTTTCTGATCCGTTCGGATCTACCTCGTGTCGCGTAACGAAGACCTATGTTGGTAACTGGCAGCGGAACCGAAGGCCCGAGATGAGATGAGATGAGATGAGAAGAGAGGAAGACCATATCCATCGCCACGGTCAGTAAATCCCGACCGCGCCTGTAGGTCGATTATCCAAGTTTTCCTTGCTAGGAAGACTTCTTCGAACTTGCAAGGAAACATATCGTATCGACGATATCGACAACTGTGCTCGAAAGTACCTGTTAAACCAACCAACACAGGTCTTCATCACAGCAGATGTTCCAGCCTGCTAGCCGGAGCAGCAGAAGCAAGTAAACAAGTGGGACCAGGAGATCTCCTGACCGACACGTGGGTGCTGCGGTGAAAAACATCCGATCAGCTATTCGGAATTTCTCCGAGTTATCACGAGTGGTGAGCATGAGTCTCGAGATCCTACGAATCTAGTTTAGGATAGATATTGATAGGGGAGGGTTTAAGGATTAAGGATATTTGTAATGTGTGCCCCTATTTACTTTGTGCCGTTCGTTCCTCGTTTCCCTAAGATCGACTACATAACTGTTTGTAAGATTGTACTGTCATTAATCTGTGCTTATGACATGTATTTCATAATCTTAAGTATCATGCAATAAAGATTTTCCATTTCGTACCATTCAAACCAAGTCTACATGAGTTTCATCTCCATTACTGCTCTCGCATCTAAGTCCAGTGTCTAGAACCGTAAGGGAGAGTGATTCGAACCACTCACAGGTGTGTCTAGTGTTCCCAGACTGGCTGGAGACCAGAACAGGCAACAAGGCCTAGACCCGCACTGACATACAGGCTGCACAGAGCCGCGTGAATCTCACAGGCTGCGAGACACGCAGGGTCAGAATCCCTTACAGAAAATGGCGACCGCGGCAGGACACTGGCAGCGAGAGGGTAGTGTGTTAGATTTTGGAATGACTGTACGAAATGTTATGCAGGAAAAGATAGCAGATTATGTGTTTGGAAAGGTTAATCTAACTAAGAAATGGATAAGTGAATTGTTAGCGGATAAGAGCCCACTAGAGGCAGCTGAAAGGTGGACAGATAGTAAAGAACATAGAAAGACACTTGAGAAAGCAGTCTGGCTTATGTGTTACAAAAGGCAGGTTCAGATTTCAAACCAGACCATTACAGCGCTAGTAGCTCGAATCAGTCATTTAGAGGGAGAAATGGAGGAGAAGGTTTCTGGAGGGGAGGTGCTCATTAAGAATTTAAATGAGTTACACCAAGAAAGCCAGGAAGTCTCCAGTCACCTTAAAACAAGGATAGATTATCTCGAGTGCCAGGTCACTGAGGCAAAATTGAATGAGAGCAGGTTAAAGGAAAGATGTAACCGCCAAGCTGCCCAGATAAGAACTCAAGAAGAGAGCTTGACGGGGGTTAGGGCGGCATATAAGTTGGCCCTTGAGGATAAGTTTCAGGGAGCCGATCATAGCGCCTGCCAAAGGGAGATAGAGCACCTCAAAAAGGCCGTGAACAATGCGAACGGCATGGTGTGCCTTATCAATCCGTCGGCACACCAGCCGCTAGTAAATGAGAGATTTAGAAGATCCCCACCAAGTAAAGCAGAAGGAGTAGTAGTCACTGCGCCCTCCGCGCCACCCAGCTATTCAGAAACCTGGGTTAGGGAGGAAGCAATGGAAGAAACAAAAGAGCCCATTGAAAAAGAAGTAGGAAAGGGATCGTTGTATCCAGTAACGGGTATTAAAAGGGGCCCAAGCAGAAACGGTGGGGAAGAACCGGGGGATCTCCTCGGACAGCTGGTGTTGCCTCACAGTTCACATCAGCTGAGAGCTATGATAAATCACGTACGGAAGCTGACCGAGGCAGACGACCCTTCCGTACATTTCAGAGAAGTTGAGCAAGCCGCAGCCATTAACGGCTGCGATGATGGGGAAACAGCAAAAATGCTGCTGTTCTCATTAGACAGCTCGGTCCTTCAGTGTCTCTCAGGCGAGAGCAAGAGGGGAACCAAGAGTTATGAGGAATTAAAGAATGAGGTCCTGGAAGTGTTGGGGGCGAACGACGAAGGTCCGTTTGCTAGAGTGGGACAGACAGTGCAGATGGAGGGAGAACCCCCGAAGGTTTTTGCCGACAGGCTGTGGCCAGTATATGAGCGCAGCTGTCTAGGTGCGCCCGAGCGCGAAGATGTGGAAGGCACCGCTTTAACTCATTGGCTTAGGTGCATAATAGCCAACAGTTTACCAGCCGTCAGAGAGCAGGCAAAAGCATGGTTTGATCCCAATGACCCCAACATTACGGAAGAGTCGGTCTTGAATCGACTCACGTTAGGTTATCGCAATATAAGGGGTATGGCAACACGTCCCCTTAAGGGAAGAGTACATGAGGTACGACCCGCAGCCCCGTATCAAAGAGAGTGGCATCAGGAGGGTAATCGCGCCCCACAGGCAAGTAATGCTTGTTACGGGTGTGGGAAGACAGGGCACTGGCGCAAGCATTGCAGGAACCCTTGGAAGGATTCCAAGGATAAAAATCCCGCGGTCCGAGCCCAGGCGCCTGTCCCGGCTAAGGAAGCTAAGGCACCCACCCCTCCTGACGAACTCGAAGTGGTGTTAGGAGCCATGCGCAAGCTGGTCTTGAATGCGCGTGGACAGGTGGCGGTCGCAACCGGCCCCGTAGGTGCCGCAGGACCGTCTAATAGTACCCCATGACTAGAACCGGCGCAGCCTGCCTACCTGTGTCCTTTTAAAAGACACGCACAGGAGGGGGTCTGCGGTGAGGAGGCCAGGTTAAAAGAGCAGGCCTTGCGGGAGGAGAACGCCCGCTTAATAGGGAAAATAGATGGGCTGGAAGGGCAGCTTAGAGAGCAGGCCCTGCGGGAGGAGAACGCCCGAGCAATGGGAAAGTTAGACGTGCTCAGGCTAGAAGCGCAGCTTAGTGAGATAAAAGCAGCCTACAGGGTAGCCAAAAGCCGGGAGTATGAGGATGTAAACCAATGCAAACTGTACCAGCCAGGTGCGCAAGGGAAAACTACAGGGGTAAATCCCGCCAATGGGAAAGCACAGCCCCAGGTAGGACCACGAGGCACACAGGCAGGCATAGCAGCTTGCATCAGGGGAAGGGACATCCCGGACGATCATGCAGCGTTTTTCTGGAATTGGGGGTTAGATGAGGAAGAATTCAGGGTACCCTGGTCAGATGAGGATAGTGCAGATGAGCATAGTGATGATGACGGGTGGTTCCTGAGGAACGGTCTGGAGGGAATGGGGGCTGTAGGTAGAGATCCACACAGGGTGGACACACAAGCTGCAGGTCCCGAGGACAGGAGGGAGGAACTAGAGGAGGCAGGGCCAGCCGCTATGGGAGCACAGAGAGTACCGGTGTGGCTCCCAGAGATGTGGCCGCCCGCTTTGAACGTCCAGTCCTCAGGGGAGGCAGAGATCACGAGTGAAGGGCCGCCTGCTGGGCCAAGCAGGGCGGGGCCACGAACTGCCAGCCCCGAGGTTAGGGAGGCGGAGTCAGCGGAGGCGGAGCCAGCGACTGTGATGGAACCCCAGGTCATCCCGATGGAAGTCTCGGAACCCGGTCCGTCCGTCACGGAAACCCCGCCCATAGCAACTCCCCGTAGGTCAAGTAGAGAACCCCAGCCCAGGAGGATGTGGTCATGTCCCCAGACTGCCCCAAGGCGTAAGTTTAAGGTTAAGATAACCCAGATACAGACCGGCCACATCGCAGCAGTAACAGGCTGCGGCAGATCAGAGGGAAGGGTCAGTGCCCTCCCACCGTCGGGAAGAGCTCGCAGCAGCCTTCTCAGAATTTAAAGGGGCCGCCCTGAGAACGGGCGGCACTGTAAAGTTATAGTTCTAAGTTTTAAGTTTATAGTTCAAGGCTAAGTTTTAAGTTTATAGTTCAAGGCTAAGTTTTAAGTTTATAGTTCAAGGTTAAGTTTTAAGTTAATATTTCAAGGTTAAGTTTATAGCTTTATTAAGGTTAAGTTTGTAGTGTTTTTAACAGAAAACGATAAAATGATGGGAGCTTTAAAGATAGGTTTAGTTGAAGTTTATTCAGCGAACGTTGAAGTTTACGTGAGGCGAGGTCAGGGGACCCGCTCACCCTTCACAAAAGCCAGAGACTCTTGCGAGGCTGGCTACCTCATTCTATCTGATCACAGGAACCAAGGAAGGATGGAACGAATTCTAGTATTGCTCGTGGCAATCGGATGTGGATTGGCCTATCGAGGCCGCACCAAGGATGTCGTGGTGTTTGGATGTTCCGGGGACACGGCCCCCATCGCGGTGGATGGGACCGGAAGACGGGAGGCAGAGGAGACCAGCACCTATTTCCACAAGGGAAGGTGGCCAGGATGGCTGGGAACGAACTCAACGGAGTATTCCAGCACATCGGGGTTTGCCTACAAAGAGACTTCTTTACTGTGCCCCAAAGTAAGGATCATCGCACCCAGGATCAGCGTCACCGTCGGCAAACGGATTTGTTTGACTTGTAGTGGGAAGGTCCCATTGAGCCGATGGTGGTGGCTGCGAAAGCTGAGCAAAACTATGAGGAACTCTTCGGTCGAGTGGGAACGACTGGGTAATAATACCCATCGGACAATTACGGGGACAGACGGACAAGTGAAAGTCTGTTGGGACAAATGGTGGGAACCGGATGAGGGAATTTATGTATGTATGTGGGGGTCAAAGTACGTTTGCCCCAAAGGCATCTCCATATTTTTTATTAATCAATGGCAGGATAACGGACAGGGAATGAGGTGGGATGCGAGCACCAGGGGGTGCGGAGCCCCATTCTCCCCGATCCCAGTAAATGCCACTGAGCTCATTACGCGCCCACGCAAAGCCCCGCCCACGATTCCGGTGGTTCTAGCTGAGGAAGAAGGGTGCCCTAAAACTAGTAAGGGACCCGGGAATGGTTTGGTACTGGTCCCCACAGACCAGATACTATTTCAGGGGGTACATTACGCGGTGGCCTCGGTGATTTTAAATCTCACTGAGGTGCGGTTACCAGAGTGGTGCCCCAAAAAGACGGAACAGTTGTACCAGGTCCTGTTGACCAAGATGTTCAGACAATTTTACGAATTCGATTTCGCGGAAATTGATAAAACAAGTTTGTACACCGCACCACAGGAAGTTTTGGATCAAGTAGGGAGGCAAAGAAGGGGTTTGGTGAACGATGCGTTCACTGCTTTTAACACAGGTACATCTGTGGTCAACGCTCTAGACAGTGTGGAGCTGCAGACCCAGATTAATGGTTTAAAGACACAATTAAAGGACATTCTAACAGATGAGAATAAAGTGGTAGGGTCGGGTCTACACGAGGACCAAGCCATGACCCTCCATTTAAAGGAAATTATAGCAGAGTTGGAAAAACATGCAAAGACGGTAAATGCCCTGATTAGGGAAGATCGGAATGCATCCGATCAAGCTGCGCAGAACGAGGTGTGCGTGCTTTACGGGGCGTGGTTACTGGGCGAGGGCCGCAGTAATTTGGAGGATTTAAAACAAGGTTTGGTTCCGTCCTGGATAAGTAACAAACACCTGCGGGCGCTCCACCCTTTTCAGAACGCATTAAGCCCGTGCCAGCTCAGGCTAGCTTCAGAAGCATACCCAGTCCCCGTGGACTGTGGACGATCAAACCATACCATCATGGGTATAGTTTTACGTATGCCGGTTTTGGGCGACACAGCAAAGCCCGCCCCGGTATATCGGGTAGAGAACATTGGTGTCATTCAGGGGGGAGCCCACATTCGTTATGCAGCGGTTCCACCTTACGTCATCCGCTGGGAGCAAACGATGACAGGTACAGATCTCTCTGGTTGTCGTGGCAGGGGAGCACACATAATACTGTGCCCCCAGCACTTGAATGCCTTTTTAACACCACAGTGCGGGTTCAGAACGGCTGGCGCCAAGTCCATGAATTGCACCATGGAGGCAATGGCACAAGATCATGTGCCTCCGCAGGTAGCATACATCGGGGGTGGAACATATTGTGTTACCACTGCAGCGCAACACTACCAGCATGGAAACCGTAGCCGGTGTCCGGTGAGTCACAGCAGTTTCTGTTTTAAACCCAGGGCGGAAGTTCAAGTAGCACAACAGCGAATTATCCCAATCCCTGAACCATCCACTGTTCATCTCACAGTAAAAGAGAATTTCACCGACTTGCAGCGATTCGTCGCGCATTTTGGATACCTCATTCCCCCTCTCCCTGAACACCTCACCAAGCTTTTGAAAGCCGTCGCGGTGTCACAGAAACATTTTTACACATTAGAGCAGAAAACTGTCGAAATAGGAACAGACATTCTGGATATAGTAGTTCCACCGTGGTGGAATCTGTTCACTAATATTGAAGTACCTTCATGGATCAGAATAGCCTCCCACATTTTAGTCGTATGCCAAGTTTTCATTGTAGTGTACCTATTGGTTGTACATTGTAAAAGAGACAAACGCCTCACCAAGCATGAAAACACGGGAGAGTGGCGAGAACGTTACGTGCGCGTGCACGATGAGAGCACCGTGTAATCGGAAAATGGCGTCACTCCCGCTCGCCGCGTGCGCCGCGGAAGTTTGTACTCGATCATGATTTTTCAGAGATTGTAAATACGTTGGGAACTCGACATGTTTTAAGAGTTGGTGTTGATTATTTTGGTGATGGTGTTACAGTTAAAAATGATTGTTTTGGTTTTGAGTTTTGTTTTTCCTTTCCCTGAATAAAAGATGAATATACAGGTGATACGAGAGGCATCGGCCTGGTTACACCGGGAAGGAAAACAAGTGGTGTAAGTTTAAGGGCAAATAATGCCTACGGTGATATAAAATGTAATTTTCTTGGGAAATGAGGACGACACAGAGACCCTAGCTAGGTTAAAGTTATGGGATTAATTTGCTGGATTCGGAGAGAAATCGAGATAATATTGCTCACCACTATGATTTTTGATACGATAAGCGGAGTTATTCGCATCAACAGGAGGGACTGTAGAATTCGCAATATATCGCGATTTTATTAATAAGGAGAAAACACAGAGTTTCGTTCAAACAGCTTTTATTTTCAGTAGAATGCTGGCAGGTTTAAAGTGGACACAAGCAGCCTGTAAAATGGCCGCCGCACCTCGTGACAGAACATTCTAGACTTTTCAACAGGCAGACAAGATGGCGTTCCAATAAACATTTGTGCAAGATCGATTAAGATTCAGCACAGTGAAGATAATACACGAGACATTATGGGTTTGCAGTATACACATAGATACTGAAATCGGTCTCCCAGGTACAAAGGAAAGCCATTGTACCGAGTAATCAAGGGCCCATCCAAAAGACATTAATATGTAAAATCCCAACGACTCTACGATGAGAGAGCCGTTAGCAGGTAGTTATACAGGACACTTGGAAGCCCCAAACCCCTCCAGGGAGAACACCGACCGATTTAACAATGGGAGAAATATTAACAGGTACTCAGACATTTACGAGTAGCCCCGAAACCCATTAAGAACGGAGATCACCCATACAAGACATTTGAGCGCCAAACCCTAAACAAAAGAATGGACATTATAGTTGGGCGGGAAACGGAAGATTTTGCACTATAATTGCAGGCTCCAAACCGTCCATTCGCTCTCTTGCTGCTCTCTTGCTGCTCTTATCATCGTGGCTGCTCCTGTGTACTCGTAGTTGGGCTTCTGCTTGCCTGTTGCCTCGTCTGAAAAGACTGTTGAACTTTCTGATCCGTTCGGATCTACCTCGTGTCGCGTAACGAAGACCTATGTTGGTAACTGGCAGCGGAACCGAAGGCCCGAGATGAGATGAGATGAGAAGAGAAGAGAGGAAGACCATATCCATCGCCACGGTCAGTAAATCCCGACCGCGCCTGTAGGTCGATTATCCAAGTTTTCCTTGCTAGGAAGACTTCTTCGAACTTGCAAGGAAACATATCGTATCGACGATATCGACAACTGTGCTCGAAAGTACCTGTTAAACCAACCAACACAGGTCTTCATCACAGCAGATGTTCCAGCCTGCTAGCCGGAGCAGCAGAAGCAAGTAAACAAGTGGGACCAGGAGATCTCCTGACCGACACGTGGGTGCTGCGGTGAAAAACATCCGATCAGCTATTCGGAATTTCTCCGAGTTATCACGAGTGGTGAGCATGAGTCTCGAGATCCTACGAATCTAGTTTAGGATAGATATTGATAGGGGAGGGTTTAAGGATTAAGGATATTTGTAATGTGTGCCCCTATTTACTTTGTGCCGTTCGTTCCTCGTTTCCCTAAGATCGACTACATAACTGTTTGTAAGATTGTACTGTCATTAATCTGTGCTTATGACATGTATTTCATAATCTTAAGTATCATGCAATAAAGATTTTCCATTTCGTACCATTCAAACCAAGTCTACATGAGTTTCATCTCCATTACTGCTCTCGCATCTAAGTCCAGTGTCTAGAACCGTAAGGGAGAGTGATTCGAACCACTCACAGGTGTGTCTAGTGTTCCCAGACTGGCTGGAGACCAGAACAGGCAACAAGGCCTAGACCCGCACTGACATACAGGCTGCACAGAGCCGCGTGAATCTCACAGGCTGCGAGACACGCAGGGTCAGAATCCCTTACAGAAAATGGCGACCGCGGCAGGACACTGGCAGCGAGAGGGTAGTGTGTTAGATTTTGGAATGACTGTACGAAATGTTATGCAGGAAAAGATAGCAGATTATGTGTTTGGAAAGGTTAATCTAACTAAGAAATGGATAAGTGAATTGTTAGCGGATAAGAGCCCACTAGAGGCAGCTGAAAGGTGGACAGATAGTAAAGAACATAGAAAGACACTTGAGAAAGCAGTCTGGCTTATGTGTTACAAAAGGCAGGTTCAGATTTCAAACCAGACCATTACAGCGCTAGTAGCTCGAATCAGTCATTTAGAGGGAGAAATGGAGGAGAAGGTTTCTGGAGGGGAGGTGCTCATTAAGAATTTAAATGAGTTACACCAAGAAAGCCAGGAAGTCTCCAGTCACCTTAAAACAAGGATAGATTATCTCGAGTGCCAGGTCACTGAGGCAAAATTGAATGAGAGCAGGTTAAAGGAAAGATGTAACCGCCAAGCTGCCCAGATAAGAACTCAAGAAGAGAGCTTGACGGGGGTTAGGGCGGCATATAAGTTGGCCCTTGAGGATAAGTTTCAGGGAGCCGATCATAGCGCCTGCCAAAGGGAGATAGAGCACCTCAAAAAGGCCGTGAACAATGCGAACGGCATGGTGTGCCTTATCAATCCGTCGGCACACCAGCCGCTAGTAAATGAGAGATTTAGAAGATCCCCACCAAGTAAAGCAGAAGGAGTAGTAGTCACTGCGCCCTCCGCGCCACCCAGCTATTCAGAAACCTGGGTTAGGGAGGAAGCAATGGAAGAAACAAAAGAGCCCATTGAAAAAGAAGTAGGAAAGGGATCGTTGTATCCAGTAACGGGTATTAAAAGGGGCCCAAGCAGAAACGGTGGGGAAGAACCGGGGGATCTCCTCGGACAGCTGGTGTTGCCTCACAGTTCACATCAGCTGAGAGCTATGATAAATCACGTACGGAAGCTGACCGAGGCAGACGACCCTTCCGTACATTTCAGAGAAGTTGAGCAAGCCGCAGCCATTAACGGCTGCGATGATGGGGAAACAGCAAAAATGCTGCTGTTCTCATTAGACAGCTCGGTCCTTCAGTGTCTCTCAGGCGAGAGCAAGAGGGGAACCAAGAGTTATGAGGAATTAAAGAATGAGGTCCTGGAAGTGTTGGGGGCGAACGACGAAGGTCCGTTTGCTAGAGTGGGACAGACAGTGCAGATGGAGGGAGAACCCCCGAAGGTTTTTGCCGACAGGCTGTGGCCAGTATATGAGCGCAGCTGTCTAGGTGCGCCCGAGCGCGAAGATGTGGAAGGCACCGCTTTAACTCATTGGCTTAGGTGCATAATAGCCAACAGTTTACCAGCCGTCAGAGAGCAGGCAAAAGCATGGTTTGATCCCAATGACCCCAACATTACGGAAGAGTCGGTCTTGAATCGACTCACGTTAGGTTATCGCAATATAAGGGGTATGGCAACACGTCCCCTTAAGGGAAGAGTACATGAGGTACGACCCGCAGCCCCGTATCAAAGAGAGTGGCATCAGGAGGGTAATCGCGCCCCACAGGCAAGTAATGCTTGTTACGGGTGTGGGAAGACAGGGCACTGGCGCAAGCATTGCAGGAACCCTTGGAAGGATTCCAAGGATAAAAATCCCGCGGTCCGAGCCCAGGCGCCTGTCCCGGCTAAGGAAGCTAAGGCACCCACCCCTCCTGACGAACTCGAAGTGGTGTTAGGAGCCATGCGCAAGCTGGTCTTGAATGCGCGTGGACAGGTGGCGGTCGCAACCGGCCCCGTAGGTGCCGCAGGACCGTCTAATAGTACCCCATGACTAGAACCGGCGCAGCCTGCCTACCTGTGTCCTTTTAAAAGACACGCACAGGAGGGGGTCTGCGGTGAGGAGGCCAGGTTAAAAGAGCAGGCCTTGCGGGAGGAGAACGCCCGCTTAATAGGGAAAATAGATGGGCTGGAAGGGCAGCTTAGAGAGCAGGCCCTGCGGGAGGAGAACGCCCGAGCAATGGGAAAGTTAGACGTGCTCAGGCTAGAAGCGCAGCTTAGTGAGATAAAAGCAGCCTACAGGGTAGCCAAAAGCCGGGAGTATGAGGATGTAAACCAATGCAAACTGTACCAGCCAGGTGCGCAAGGGAAAACTACAGGGGTAAATCCCGCCAATGGGAAAGCACAGCCCCAGGTAGGACCACGAGGCACACAGGCAGGCATAGCAGCTTGCATCAGGGGAAGGGACATCCCGGACGATCATGCAGCGTTTTTCTGGAATTGGGGGTTAGATGAGGAAGAATTCAGGGTACCCTGGTCAGATGAGGATAGTGCAGATGAGCATAGTGATGATGACGGGTGGTTCCTGAGGAACGGTCTGGAGGGAATGGGGGCTGTAGGTAGAGATCCACACAGGGTGGACACACAAGCTGCAGGTCCCGAGGACAGGAGGGAGGAACTAGAGGAGGCAGGGCCAGCCGCTATGGGAGCACAGAGAGTACCGGTGTGGCTCCCAGAGATGTGGCCGCCCGCTTTGAACGTCCAGTCCTCAGGGGAGGCAGAGATCACGAGTGAAGGGCCGCCTGCTGGGCCAAGCAGGGCGGGGCCACGAACTGCCAGCCCCGAGGTTAGGGAGGCGGAGTCAGCGGAGGCGGAGCCAGCGACTGTGATGGAACCCCAGGTCATCCCGATGGAAGTCTCGGAACCCGGTCCGTCCGTCACGGAAACCCCGCCCATAGCAACTCCCCGTAGGTCAAGTAGAGAACCCCAGCCCAGGAGGATGTGGTCATGTCCCCAGACTGCCCCAAGGCGTAAGTTTAAGGTTAAGATAACCCAGATACAGACCGGCCACATCGCAGCAGTAACAGGCTGCGGCAGATCAGAGGGAAGGGTCAGTGCCCTCCCACCGTCGGGAAGAGCTCGCAGCAGCCTTCTCAGAATTTAAAGGGGCCGCCCTGAGAACGGGCGGCACTGTAAAGTTATAGTTCTAAGTTTTAAGTTTATAGTTCAAGGCTAAGTTTTAAGTTTATAGTTCAAGGCTAAGTTTTAAGTTTATAGTTCAAGGTTAAGTTTTAAGTTAATATTTCAAGGTTAAGTTTATAGCTTTATTAAGGTTAAGTTTGTAGTGTTTTTAACAGAAAACGATAAAATGATGGGAGCTTTAAAGATAGGTTTAGTTGAAGTTTATTCAGCGAACGTTGAAGTTTACGTGAGGCGAGGTCAGGGGACCCGCTCACCCTTCACAAAAGCCAGAGACTCTTGCGAGGCTGGCTACCTCATTCTATCTGATCACAGGAACCAAGGAAGGATGGAACGAATTCTAGTATTGCTCGTGGCAATCGGATGTGGATTGGCCTATCGAGGCCGCACCAAGGATGTCGTGGTGTTTGGATGTTCCGGGGACACGGCCCCCATCGCGGTGGATGGGACCGGAAGACGGGAGGCAGAGGAGACCAGCACCTATTTCCACAAGGGAAGGTGGCCAGGATGGCTGGGAACGAACTCAACGGAGTATTCCAGCACATCGGGGTTTGCCTACAAAGAGACTTCTTTACTGTGCCCCAAAGTAAGGATCATCGCACCCAGGATCAGCGTCACCGTCGGCAAACGGATTTGTTTGACTTGTAGTGGGAAGGTCCCATTGAGCCGATGGTGGTGGCTGCGAAAGCTGAGCAAAACTATGAGGAACTCTTCGGTCGAGTGGGAACGACTGGGTAATAATACCCATCGGACAATTACGGGGACAGACGGACAAGTGAAAGTCTGTTGGGACAAATGGTGGGAACCGGATGAGGGAATTTATGTATGTATGTGGGGGTCAAAGTACGTTTGCCCCAAAGGCATCTCCATATTTTTTATTAATCAATGGCAGGATAACGGACAGGGAATGAGGTGGGATGCGAGCACCAGGGGGTGCGGAGCCCCATTCTCCCCGATCCCAGTAAATGCCACTGAGCTCATTACGCGCCCACGCAAAGCCCCGCCCACGATTCCGGTGGTTCTAGCTGAGGAAGAAGGGTGCCCTAAAACTAGTAAGGGACCCGGGAATGGTTTGGTACTGGTCCCCACAGACCAGATACTATTTCAGGGGGTACATTACGCGGTGGCCTCGGTGATTTTAAATCTCACTGAGGTGCGGTTACCAGAGTGGTGCCCCAAAAAGACGGAACAGTTGTACCAGGTCCTGTTGACCAAGATGTTCAGACAATTTTACGAATTCGATTTCGCGGAAATTGATAAAACAAGTTTGTACACCGCACCACAGGAAGTTTTGGATCAAGTAGGGAGGCAAAGAAGGGGTTTGGTGAACGATGCGTTCACTGCTTTTAACACAGGTACATCTGTGGTCAACGCTCTAGACAGTGTGGAGCTGCAGACCCAGATTAATGGTTTAAAGACACAATTAAAGGACATTCTAACAGATGAGAATAAAGTGGTAGGGTCGGGTCTACACGAGGACCAAGCCATGACCCTCCATTTAAAGGAAATTATAGCAGAGTTGGAGAAACATGCAAAGACGGTAAATGCCCTGATTAGGGAAGATCGGAATGCATCCGATCAAGCTGCGCAGAACGAGGTGTGCGTGCTTTACGGGGCGTGGTTACTGGGCGAGGGCCGCAGTAATTTGGAGGATTTAAAACAAGGTTTGGTTCCGTCCTGGATAAGTAACAAACACCTGCGGGCGCTCCACCCTTTTCAGAACGCATTAAGCCCGTGCCAGCTCAGGCTAGCTTCAGAAGCATACCCAGTCCCCGTGGACTGTGGACGATCAAACCATACCATCATGGGTATAGTTTTACGTATGCCGGTTTTGGGCGACACAGCAAAGCCCGCCCCGGTATATCGGGTAGAGAACATTGGTGTCATTCAGGGGGGAGCCCACATTCGTTATGCAGCGGTTCCACCTTACGTCATCCGCTGGGAGCAAACGATGACAGGTACAGATCTCTCTGGTTGTCGTGGCAGGGGAGCACACATAATACTGTGCCCCCAGCACTTGAATGCCTTTTTAACACCACAGTGCGGGTTCAGAACGGCTGGCGCCAAGTCCATGAATTGCACCATGGAGGCAATGGCACAAGATCATGTGCCTCCGCAGGTAGCATACATCGGGGGTGGAACATATTGTGTTACCACTGCAGCGCAACACTACCAGCATGGAAACCGTAGCCGGTGTCCGGTGAGTCACAGCAGTTTCTGTTTTAAACCCAGGGCGGAAGTTCAAGTAGCACAACAGCGAATTATCCCAATCCCTGAACCATCCACTGTTCATCTCACAGTAAAAGAGAATTTCACCGACTTGCAGCGATTCGTCGCGCATTTTGGATACCTCATTCCCCCTCTCCCTGAACACCTCACCAAGCTTTTGAAAGCCGTCGCGGTGTCACAGAAACATTTTTACACATTAGAGCAGAAAACTGTCGAAATAGGAACAGACATTCTGGATATAGTAGTTCCACCGTGGTGGAATCTGTTCACTAATATTGAAGTACCTTCATGGATCAGAATAGCCTCCCACATTTTAGTCGTATGCCAAGTTTTCATTGTAGTGTACCTATTGGTTGTACATTGTAAAAGAGACAAACGCCTCACCAAGCATGAAAACACGGGAGAGTGGCGAGAACGTTACGTGCGCGTGCACGATGAGAGCACCGTGTAATCGGAAAATGGCGTCACTCCCGCTCGCCGCGTGCGCCGCGGAAGTTTGTACTCGATCATGATTTTTCAGAGATTGTAAATACGTTGGGAACTCGACATGTTTTAAGAGTTGGTGTTGATTATTTTGGTGATGGTGTTACAGTTAAAAATGATTGTTTTGGTTTTGAGTTTTGTTTTTCCTTTCCCTGAATAAAAGATGAATATACAGGTGATACGAGAGGCATCGGCCTGGTTACACCGGGAAGGAAAACAAGTGGTGTAAGTTTAAGGGCAAATAATGCCTACGGTGATATAAAATGTAATTTTCTTGGGAAATGAGGACGACACAGAGACCCTAGCTAGGTTAAAGTTATGGGATTAATTTGCTGGATTCGGAGAGAAATCGAGATAATATTGCTCACCACTATGATTTTTGATACGATAAGCGGAGTTATTCGCATCAACAGGAGGGACTGTAGAATTCGCAATATATCGCGATTTTATTAATAAGGAGAAAACACAGAGTTTCGTTCAAACAGCTTTTATTTTCAGTAGAATGCTGGCAGGTTTAAAGTGGACACAAGCAGCCTGTAAAATGGCCGCCGCACCTCGTGACAGAACATTCTAGACTTTTCAACAGGCAGACAAGATGGCGTTCCAATAAACATTTGTGCAAGATCGATTAAGATTCAGCACAGTGAAGATAATACACGAGACATTATGGGTTTGCAGTATACACATAGATACTGAAATCGGTCTCCCAGGTACAAAGGAAAGCCATTGTACCGAGTAATCAAGGGCCCATCCAAAAGACATTAATATGTAAAATCCCAACGACTCTACGATGAGAGAGCCGTTAGCAGGTAGTTATACAGGACACTTGGAAGCCCCAAACCCCTCCAGGGAGAACACCGACCGATTTAACAATGGGAGAAATATTAACAGGTACTCAGACATTTACGAGTAGCCCCGAAACCCATTAAGAACGGAGATCACCCATACAAGACATTTGAGCGCCAAACCCTAAACAAAAGAATGGACATTATAGTTGGGCGGGAAACGGAAGATTTTGCACTATAATTGCAGGCTCCAAACCGTCCATTCGCTCTCTTGCTGCTCTCTTGCTGCTCTTATCATCGTGGCTGCTCCTGTGTACTCGTAGTTGGGCTTCTGCTTGCCTGTTGCCTCGTCTGAAAAGACTGTTGAACTTTCTGATCCGTTCGGATCTACCTCGTGTCGCGTAACGAAGACCTATGTTGGTAACTGGCAGCGGAACCGAAGGCCCGAGATGAGATGAGATGAGAAGAGAAGAGAGGAAGACCATATCCATCGCCACGGTCAGTAAATCCCGACCGCGCCTGTAGGTCGATTATCCAAGTTTTCCTTGCTAGGAAGACTTCTTCGAACTTGCAAGGAAACATATCGTATCGACGATATCGACAACTGTGCTCGAAAGTACCTGTTAAACCAACCAACACAGGTCTTCATCACAGCAGATGTTCCAGCCTGCTAGCCGGAGCAGCAGAAGCAAGTAAACAAGTGGGACCAGGAGATCTCCTGACCGACACGTGGGTGCTGCGGTGAAAAACATCCGATCAGCTATTCGGAATTTCTCCGAGTTATCACGAGTGGTGAGCATGAGTCTCGAGATCCTACGAATCTAGTTTAGGATAGATATTGATAGGGGAGGGTTTAAGGATTAAGGATATTTGTAATGTGTGCCCCTATTTACTTTGTGCCGTTCGTTCCTCGTTTCCCTAAGATCGACTACATAACTGTTTGTAAGATTGTACTGTCATTAATCTGTGCTTATGACATGTATTTCATAATCTTAAGTATCATGCAATAAAGATTTTCCATTTCGTACCATTCAAACCAAGTCTACATGAGTTTCATCTCCATTACTGCTCTCGCATCTAAGTCCAGTGTCTAGAACCGTAAGGGAGAGTGATTCGAACCACTCACAGGTGTGTCTAGTGTTCCCAGACTGGCTGGAGACCAGAACAGGCAACAAGGCCTAGACCCGCACTGACATACAGGCTGCACAGAGCCGCGTGAATCTCACAGGCTGCGAGACACGCAGGGTCAGAATCCCTTACAGAAGTATGAGGTGATGCATTTTGGCAGAAGGAACAGGGAGCCGCAATATACACTTAATTGTACAGTTTTGAACCGTGTGCAGGGACAGTGGGACCTGGGAGTTAATGTGCATAGGCCCCTGAGGTGGCAGGAAATTTTGAGAGAGTGGTTAACAAAGCATATGGGATCTTGGGCTTCATAAATAGAGGTATTGAGTACAAAAGTAGAGAAGTTATGCTGAACCTTTATAAGGCGCTGGTTAGGCCACAACTGGAGTATTGCGTACAGTTCTGGTCACCACACTTTAGGAAGGATGTGAAGGCCCTTGAGTGGGTGCAGACGAGATTTACCAGAATGCCGACGGAAGTGGTGGAAACAGAGACATTCAATGTTTTCAAGGGAGACTGGATAGGCACTTGAGGGAAATAAACTTGCAGGGCCACGGGGATAGAGCGGGGGAATGGGACTGACTGGATTGCTCTACAGAGAGCCGGCACGGACTCGATGGGACGAATGGCCTCCTTCTGTGCCGTTATGACTCTATGGGGGAGAAATTCAGTATCGCCCCATTTGGGGCGCAATTATCGGCCGGGCGCAAAGATTAGCGCCTGGCGCTAATTATCGCCACCGACTGCAAACTTGACTTTTATTGCCCCGGAGGTGATTGAGCGCTGAATCAGGCGCTTCACACCTGTCTTAAGGCGCAAAGGCCGAGGAGCGAGGTGCTACCTCAGAGCGCTGGCAAAGCTCATGTGATGTCAGTCAGCAATGGAGCACACACACAATGGCACGGGCCAGTTCTTAAAGGGGATGGTTGATCTTGCTTTCCATCCACATCCTGCTCATTGCAGCCTTGAATCTTGGCCTGGAGAGACCTGCACATCAAATCTGCTGGAAAGAACAATGGAGAGTACCAGGGAAATAGCTCAGAGTGCAGCCCCCACAGTCTCTTCTAAATCGATACAAGGAATGGCAAATCAAAATGAACCTGCAAAGTGCTGCTCAGTACCCAAAACTCCTTCACACAGCGTTGAATCTATCCAGAAGTCTCTCTCCCTCTCTCTCAGAATGCGTGGTTCAAAAATGGCACCAACAATAAAAGGCAGGAAGTGGTTGCCTTTAAATAGCGCTCCCCCAGTCCCTTCATGACTGCAGAACGCTCCCCTCAACATGTCGTTGCTACCGTCAGGCGGTAAGGCAGGGGGCGCCACTCAATATCCACTCCGGGGCGATACCGGGGCGTTGTGCACTCGACTGACGTCACGATCTGCCGGCGCAGGAGATCGTGGCGGTAGTGTTTAGCGCCGTCGCAAAATGTCTAGTTAATTTCACGAGCGGCGCAAACATCGCCGCGCCTGGGCGCGAGATGATTTGCGCCCCATTAGCGCCCTCTTAAGGCGCTAACGGGAGGTGCAACCAACTGAATTTTTCCCCCTATGACTCTATGACAGCCTTGGTCCAAACATCGACAAAGGAGTTGAATTCCAGAGGTGAGGTGAGAGTGACTGCCCTTGATATCAAGGCAGCATTTGACCGAGTGTGGCATCAAGGAGCCCTAGTAAAACTGAAGTCAATGGGAATCGGGGGGGGGGAAACTCTCCACTGGCTGGAGTCATACCTAGTACAAAGGAAGACAGCTGTGGTGATTGGAGGTCAATCATCACAGCCCCAGGGCATCGCTGCCGGAGTTCCTCAGGGCAGTGTCCTAGGCCCAACCATCTTCAGCTGCTTCATCAATGACCTTCCCCCCAACATAAGTTCAGAAATGGGGATGTTCGCTGATGACTGCACAGTTTTCAGTGTCATTCGCAACTCCTCAGATAATGAAGCAGTCCATGCCTGCATGCAACAAGAACTAGACGACATTCAGGCTTGGGCTGATAAGTGGCAGGTAACATTCACACCACACAAATCCCAGGCAATGACTATCTCCAACAAGCGAAAGTCTAACCACCACCCATTGATATTCAACGACATTACCATCGCCGAATCCCCCACCATTAACATCCTGGGGGTCACCATTGACCAGAAACTTAACTGGACCAGCCACATAAATACTGTGGCAACAAGAGCAGGTCAGAGGCTAGGTATTCTGCGGCGAGTGTCACACCTCCTGACTCCCCAAAGCCTTTCCACCATCTACAAGGTACAAGTAAGGAGTGTGATGGAATACTCTCCACTTGGCTGGATGAGTGCAGCTCCAACAACAATCAAGAAGCTCGACACCATCCAGGACAAAGCAGCCCATCCACCACCTTAAACATTCACTCCCTCCACCACCGACATACCGTGGCTGCAGTGTGTACCATCTACAAGATGCACGGCAGCAACTCGCCAAGGCTTCTTCGGCAGCACCTCCCAAACCCACGACCTCTACCACCTAGAAGGACAAGGGCAGCAGGCATATGGGAACACCACCACCTCCAAGTTCCCCTCCAAGTCACACACCATCCTGACTTGGAAGTTTATCGCTGTTCCTTCATTGTCGCTGGATCAAATCCTGGAACTACCTCCCTAACAGCACTATGGGAGTACCTTCACGCCATGGACTGCAGCGGTTCAAGAAGGCGGCTCACCACCACCTTCTCAAGGGCAATTAGGAATGAGTAATAAATGCTGCCCTTGCTAGCGATGCCAGATCCCATGAACGAATTAAAAAAAACCTCAGGAGGTGGACGAGGCAGAGGAGGATGAGGATGAGGACAAGGAGGAAGAGGACAAGGAGGAGGAAGAACAGAAGGGAGGGAGGAGGCAGCGAGACAATCGACCTTCTGAATGGGCTGTCCGTGACCGGCTCATCAGACTCCAATTCACATGAATGAAACCCCAGATCCCTGTCGCTCACCATATCCCCATCATACAATCCCTGTCTCATGGGGTATCACAGCGTCCTCCTGGGTGCAAAGGTGAAATGAGAGAGACCAGAAAATATTCCAAAAACCATTAATACATTTATCTATAAACATATCACATGAATTCTAATAACTAATAACACTTGTGCTTGCCATAGTTGAATAGCTGTCATTGTGTGCAAGGTGTGAGATGTGGGTGTAAGTGTTGGAAGGTAGAGATTGTTGGTGGGTGAGTGCTGGGGGTGTGGTGCTTTGGGCAGTGTGTGAAGACTGTGGTTCAGATGGTGATATGTAGCACTTGTTGAAGCATTCACTCACCCTGGCCACCCGAGTGAGATCATTAAATTTCTTCCTGCACTGTATGTAGGTCCTGGGGACTACAGTGCTGCCCGAAATGTGCTGCACTACCTCCCTCCACATGGTGCGGAAGGCTTGTGGCAAGGGCCTCCTGCCACTTGTCGGGTAGAGCACTGCCCTCCGTCTCTCCACAGTGAAAACCAATGCCTCCAATGCTTCATTGGAGAATCTGCGGGCTCTCTCCCTGGGGCGTGGGCCTGCCATGAGCACACCTGGTTCAGTCCTCCGGCTCATTCTCCTTGTTCTGCTTCTGCTTGCTGAGGCAACTGCACAGCCAGCAATGCTGAGAATGAGGTGCTGCAGCCTCAATGAACCTCCCCTTTAAGTAGTAGGAAAAAGCCTGTGGCACTGATGAGTTGCGATTAGACTGCACCCGATATTGGTCCACCCTTTAAGTTTAACGTCAATGAGTTTGGGTTTAAGACTTGATTTAGAACTCCAATCATTTTATTGAGCAGTGAGGATGAATTTTGCGTGCAGTCTAAAGCATTTGCGCCTGGCGCTAATTCTCTAACTTTTCTACTGACACCGCCCATTCCTTGGCTACAATGAATTTCTGGCCCATAATGTCCACAAAATGGTCAGGCATAGAAAAGCAATTGGAGGAGTGGCAATATGTGCTGAAGAGGGCGAAGCATCCATAGACGGTGCCTTTGTTGATATCGTTGAGACAGTGTGGATGAGTTGCTTTTGTGACTGTTTTGATCCTTTGTTGCTTTTTATTGAATGCAATACTTTATAGAGAAATTTAGTGATTTTTCTTAAAGAGATGATGGTTTTTGATTGATTGGCTCATCCAATCAGCATGCTTTGCTTAACAGTTGGTGGATTTTAATTTGGTGTTTAATGAATTGGACATTTGTTCCCATCAGCATGCTTCATCCATATGGATTTTCCCAGCTCCTCTGGACACTTCCTATCCTATGGACATGTAGGCCAGAATTTTGCCGGCGCTCAGAGTGCGGGTTTGGAGGCGGGTCCGCTGCCAAAATAGCAAAGATTGACAGCGGGTAGGAAATGCTCTGTCAACCCGCCTCCACCGAGTCTCCCTGGTGTCGGGTCTGTCAGTGGAGAACTGACCCGATACCAAGCGGCGGTGGAGACAATTTAGATCATGAAATGGCTTGGTAAGAGCCAATTTAATGTTATTTTGAGGCTTCCTTCCAATTTTACGCCCTCCCCCATGGCTTACCCGCTGCTCGGGGAACACGCCAGCTCACCCTGGCGTGAGTTGAGTTTGCTCTGATGTATCTGATAAGCTGACAGCTGCAGAAGTGGTGTAAAGGATGCCATGTGGCAGATGTTCAGTTTCAGAGTGCAGAAACTGTTGGTTATTGCATTTGTAATATATATAGAGATTTCTTTAGCTTGCAAGTGTTTAGAGGCAACTGTATGTCCAGTGCCACCTCATCGGAACAACCTCTCTCACCATTGACAGATCGCTTCTGTCATCTCACCTGCAGCTGTCATCTATTGCAGCAACATCGGTGCCCTTGAAAAAATCAGACCTTGGTCCTCTGAATCCTTCCACAATCAGCCCCAACACCAACATCACCAGGCACACCAATATCACCAACAACAACACCAACCTTCTCCGCCATCACCTGATGCTGCACATGACACAGGGCAACAGCCCCTGACAACATTGCTGCCCGGGAGGCCAGGGATGGCGTCACAATGGCCAGATTTACTTTACTTGACGCTGTACATCCTGGCTGCCACATGAGGCGCCAGGTTGGCACCACCCCACGCCAATACCATAAAGTATCCCTACAATGACAAAGCCATTCCGTTCACACTCGTCACCATTGCGGGTGGTGCCGTTATGTCTCACCATTCACTGCAACTCACTAAGCCACTTCCAAAAGTGCACACAAATCTGTCCAAGAACGCAAAGTGTTGAAAATAAAGGTTTCAGTGTTTGACAACACATTACCAGAAACTTCACGTGGACATTGGCTATAGCTTTCAATTGCCTACCCTTGGTGTTGTTAGTTGGTATGCTTGCAGTAGGATGAGGGTAAATGTGGGGAGTGGCTAGTGAGATGGGGAAGTCATAATGTAGATAGAGAGTGTTGGGTGGAGGTGCAAGGTATGTTGGTGTGAGTAAGGATGTGCAGGAGAACGGTATGGAAGGCAGAGTGATGGGGATGTGTTGAGTGGCACAGCAGGGTTTGAGTGTGGCTTTGCAGTAACATTTCATGATCCACTGAGATCATTGAAAGGTTGACGCCACTGCAGCCTGGTCTTCCTGACGACATCCCTGCTTTTGCCCTCCTGTGCAATGTGCAACCAGGCTGCGTTGGTGTCCTGGGGAGGTCTCTTCCGCCCATTGGAAGGGAAGAGAACCTCTCTTCGTGCTGTGACTCCCTCCATAAGCATATGGAGGGAGTCATGGGTGAGCCTGGGTCCAAGCGTTCACCTTTGTGCACTGTTTGTCAGTGTTTGCAGCACCTCAATGCTGTCAAACACTGACAGAACAACAGTCAAACTCAATGTGGCCGTGGTCCCTTTAAGGAAACCGGCTGATGACGTGTCATCAAATGACATCATCAGACCCGCTTCCTGTTAATTGTCCGGGAAGCCCACAGGGCGGACTTAACAAGGCCAGTCAAGGGAAAACCCATTTGACATTGCGGCTACAGCTGGGAGCAGAACCGAAACCCGGCAAACAGCTCGCCCGCCACTATCCCGACACCGCAGAGAAAATCCAGCCCGTAATGTCAGATTGAAAATTTTTAATTATATAGACAGATTAATGACTTGGACATGGATACAGTTAGAAAAATCCCCAAATTTGGAATTATTTAAATAGAAGGCAGAACAAATAATGAGAAACAAAAGAGCATAAAAACAAAAGTAAGCCATTCAGACCCTCGAGCCTGTTTCTCCATTCAATTCAATGATGGCTAATCTGTACCTCAACTTCATTTACTCATCTTTGTTCAACAAACAATGCAACTAGGAAGGATTTAGATCTTTTAGGTAATCGGGCCAGTAGGTGGAAGATGTAGTTAAATGTGGATAGCTGTAACTTAGCTAGTGTGCAAGGAGCAAAGTGCTATGTTGTGCCAAATATGAAAGATATACAGGGATTACGGTGAGTGCATCTATGAAAGAGTAACCACTGTGCTTAGCTGCAGACCAATCATTTACTGTAGTATTAGCAGAGGGATAGAGTGCAAACCAGTATAGTTTGCATTGCTGCTGTTTATTGGTCACAATCTATATCAATGATTTGGATGAGGGAACTAAATGTAATATATCCAAGTTTGCTGATGATACAAAGCTGGGTGGGAATGTAAGTCGTGAGGAGGATGCAAAGAGGTTTCAAGGGGATATAGACAAGCTAAGTGAGTGGGCAAGAACATGGTAAATTGAATATAATGTGGAGAAATGTGAAGTTATCCACTTTGGTAGGAAAAATAGAAGAGCAGAATATTTTTTAAATGGTGAGAGATTGGGAAATGTTGGTGTTCAGAGGGACCTGGGTGTCCTTGTACACGAATCACTGAAAGTTAACATGCAGGTACAGCAAGCAATTAGGAAAGCAAATGGTATGTTGGCCTTTATTACAAGAGGATTTGAGTATAAGAGTAAAGACGTCTTACTGCAATTATATAGGGCCCTGGTGAGACCACACCTGGAGCATTGTGTACAGTTTTGGTCTCCTTACCTAAGGAAGGATATACTTGCCATAGGGGGAGTGCAACGAAGGTTCACCAGACTGATTCCTGGGATGGGGGGATTGTCCTGTGCAGAGAAATTGAGTAGACTAGGCCTATATTCTCTGGAATTTAGAAGAATGAGAGGTGATCTCATTGAAACATACAAAATTCTTACAGGGCTTGACAGGGTAGATGCAGGGAGGATGTTTCCCCTGGCTGGGGAGTCTAGAACCAGGGGTCACAGTCTCAGAATAATGGGTCGGCCATTTAGGACTGAGATGAGGAGAAATTTATTCACTCAGAGGGTGGTGAATCTTTGGAATTCTCTACCGCAAAGGGCTGTGGAGGCTCAGTCGTTGAGTATATTCAAGACAGAGATTGATAGATTTTTGGATATTAAGGGAATCAAGGGATATGGAAATAGTGCAGGAAAATGGAGTTGAGGTAGATCAGCCATGATCTTATTGAATGGCGGAGCAGGCTCGAAGGGCCAAATGGACTTCTGCTCCTATTTCTTATGTTCTTTTGTCCTTATCTCCTCTGGAGTTCCAGTCACTTACTCATAGCAACTATGTTATTGTCTTTGAGATGATACAGTGGGAAGCAAAAGAGATAATTCTGTGTCAGCAATTTAAAATATGAGGATAGGTTAAGGGATTTTTTTTTTAAAGAATAAAAGACCCTTTGAGCCAAACTCGTAAAGAATATGAATGGATTTCGATAAAATTGATTCAGGCAAAATGATTCAGTATTTTAAAGTGTTCGAATAGCAGGAACACAAGGGAAAATGTTTGGATCAAGAAGGCCAGTCAGGTGAAACATTTTCACTTGAAGGGTAACATACTTGTGGAATAAGTTGCCATTGAAGGCCATCGAAGCCAATAGTACTAAAGGGCTCAAGAGCCAATTGGAAGCATTTCTGGAGGTGGCTGGGATTGAGAAGGCAGGTAAAGTGAATTAATCCATGAGTCATCAGAGGAACAACTCCCCTCATTTGTAGTTAGTTAAGGCAATGAGTAGCTCAGCCATATCGGACAGGAAGGTCACAGGTTCCAGCAGTGGTCTGTGCTGAGTTAGCTAATCTCAATTTAGGTAGTGGAAGAGGCACTACAGTTGGTTGTAATGCTCTGGGTTATGGAAGGAAAAAAGTCATTACTATTTTGTGAACCTACTGGAAGTGTATGTATGGACACTGGTGAAAACAAAATTGGGATTGGAAGTGATGCTTCCGCATATTCTGCCAAGGTCACTGTCTAAACTCGCACAGGAATAATGCATGCTTGGGTGAGGTGCCGGAGCATGCCCAGTACCAATTGAACTATATGCCATCAAGGAGCCAACTAGTGGAAAAAGAAGCGAGTTAATAAAACACTCAGGCTTGTTTGGAACTAATAGCATATTCCTGTCCCTAAAAATTCTCATTTTCTTAAAAGGGATAGTAACAAATTAGTAGCAACTGAAGATTGTACTCTACGTAACTACTTTTAAAAATTACCAGCCATATGGCATACTAACTTTTGCACGCATATAGTAAGAAAAGGAGAATCCAAAGGATGGAAGTACAGAAAACGTGACCAAAGTAGTGCAGACATGGGCACTGTCGCAGCTCTGTCGTTTAAAAAATGTCAAAATGATAACCTGTCTCCCGGTACAGTGGCAACTCTCTAGTTACACTTGAAAGCTTTATTAAAAGAGAATGTAAAGTAAGCAGTATTTTTTGTACCAAGTATTCCTCATTCTTTCTTTTGAAGAAATGGGATTTAATTTCTGTGCTGTATTTTCCTCCTCCGAGTGATCCACTTTGTCAGGTCCCGACTGCCCCTTTTCTGGTGGCATTGGTTACAGAAGTGGCCACCATGTCTCATGGAGAGCTGCCTTGGTTCCAATAAGAGTCAGCACAGACCACTGATGGAATCTGTGACCTTCCTGTCCTATATGGCTGAGCTACTCACTGCCTTAACTAATTGCAAAAGCGGGGAGTTGTTCCTCTGATGACTCATGGATTAACTCACTTTACCTGCCTTCTCAAACCCTGCCATCTCCAGAAATGCTTCCAATTGGCTCTTGAACCCTTTAGCACCATTGGTTTCAATCGGGTGGGTTATAAAAGTGATGAAAAAAAATTATTAAAAAAAAATTCTACAATGAAAGTGTCAAATTATTTTACTTTTGCGTAGAAAAAAAGATGAACTCCTATTTCATTACTGATTATCTTTGTAGGATGAGTTATCAGTACAGAGGTGTTTCATAGGGTTGGTGCAACTACCTGGGAGCTGTTGATGCCTCCAGTTTAATCCTTAGATAGGTCAGAAGTGCTGGCTCTTATTGGAACCAAGGCAGGTCTCCATGAGACATGTTGGCCACTTCTGTAACCAATGTCACCAGAAAAATTGGAGTGGGGACCTGATGTAGTGGATCTCTCGGAAGAGGAAAACACAGCATAAAAATTAAATGTCATTTCTTCAAAAGAAAGAAGGAGAAACACTTGGTACAGAAAATACTGCTTACTTTACCTTCTCCTTTAGTAAAGCTCTCAAGTGTAACTAAAGAGTTGCCACTGTTACTAACAAGGGGAGTAATGAAAACTCACAGCCCCAAGGCATTGTTTGTTTCATTCAGTCTCCATGCTAACATGCTTTTAAAGATTTCATGAACCTTTTCCCACTCCCAAAGATCTGATCCCCCTGGCCCTGAACGAGCTTGTTTTTTTTGCAGTATCAATCAGACCGCTTACTGCCTTAAAACTCCATAACAATTAGCACTAAGAAGTTGATCATACTGATAATTTGGAACGTTTTGCATCATACAATAAGGTGGTTGCTTTAGTAAGTGTCACCTAGCATGGCATAAAAATTAACATCCAAGTGTTCGGAGTCAAGATTCAGGGGGGCCTTCTAAATAAAGAACCTTTAATAAGGGTGGAGTGTAGAAAAATGTTACATACTTCCTATTTTACAACATAGTTAACAACATTCTAATCATGCTGCAGTTAAAAAGCTGCTCATGCTAGTTCTAAATAGAACCTTATTCTTGGTTCTTTCTCCAACGCTGTCATCCAATGGAACCCAATGTATGAAGTGTTCAATGTGGAAATATAATCCTGCTCTTTGCTGTTAAAATAAACATAGGATAAAAGTGAGAAGTAATTACATTTAATTCAGGCCTATATTTCAAAGCAGTGATATGCTAAGTTGATGAAGTTATGCAAATTATGCTTTGCTAAATTATTTCTAATGTTCTGTTAACATCTGCTGCAATTAGCATAACTGAATTGTGTTACCAGCTATATCCAATTCAGTGAAATAATTAGGGCTAACAGAGGGTTCCTTTATTCAAAATATATTATTTTAAAATCAAACTGCTTTATTCTCAGTTATTTATATACACTATTCAAAATATCTTTAATGTCACTTAAATTTTGCACTGAATTAATCTACCAGATTGTAATGTTACATAACAACAACAAGTTGCATCTATATAGCACCTTTAACGTAGTAAAACATGCCAAGGCGCTTCACAGGAGCGTTATCAACCATAACTTGACACCAAGCCACAAAGGGAGATATTAGGGCAGATGACCAAAGGCTTGGTCAAAGAGGTAGGTTATAAGGAGCGTCTTAAAGGAGGAAAGAGAGGTAGAGAGCACTGTTCCCTCTAAGGTGCATGGCTGTGCATGCACGCACTATCCCTGAGCTCCCGCGCACTTTAATTGAAAAGCCGAGCAGAGAATGGGAAAGCAGCTGGAGCAGGGGAGGGGCCCAATACACAATGGCCCCGGGAATCCAGACAGAGTCGTTTATGAGTCTTGCGACCTCAGAGCCAATATCAATTGCAGCTCTTGAAGTGTGTGTGTTTCGATGGTTGACGGGTTGCTGTGTAATGCCGGGAGGGATTTAATTTTCTCCCTTGAACTTTGACCTTTCAGTGGGACAGCGGGAGAATCCCCCACGCTCTGATTATTTGCCTTTCAGCCTTCAGTGCCGGCTCGTGGGATACCGGAGCCGCGCGGGTGCAGTACCCAGTTGGGCCACGCTTTCGTGTGGAGGTCAGGGGATCTGTTGGTGGTTGGTGGGGGGAAGATCGAGGATTGAAAGGGGAGAGAGAGAGGGAGAGAGAGAGGGAGAGAGAGAGAGAGAGACTGGGGAGAGAGAGCAAGAGGCTGGGAGAGAGAGAGAGGCTGGGGGGGAGAGAGAGAGAGAGGCTGGGGGGGGAGAGAGAGAGAGAAAGGCTGGGGGGGGAGAGAGAGAGAGAGACGGGGGAGAGAGAGCAAAAGGCTGGGGGAGAGAGAGAGAGAGGCTGGGGGGAGAGAGAGAGAGAGAGACGGGGGAGAGAGAGCAAGAGGCTGGGGGAGAGAGAGAGAGAGGCTGGGGGGGAGAGAGAGAGAAACGGGGGAGAGGGAAAGAGACTGGGGAGAGAGAGACTGGAGGAGAGGGAGAGAGAGAGACTGGGGAGAGAGAGACTGGAGAGAGAGAGAGACTGAGGAGAGAGACTGAGAAATTGGGGAGAGAGAGAGAGAGACGGGGAGAAGAGTGAGAGACTGGGGGAGAGTGAGAGACTGGGGGAGAGAGACTGGGGAGAGAGAGAGAGAGACTGGGGGGTGAGAGAGAGTGACTCTGGGGGAGAGAGACAAAGAGATATAGAGAGATAGGGACAGAGAGAGAGAAACAAAGGGAGAGAGGGCCAGAGAGAGAGAGAGCGAAAGATGGAGAGAGAGAGGGGTGAGGGTCTAGACACGTGTAGTCTGTTCCTAGGGACTGAGCGGCGGCCGCACTTTGGAACAACACAGGTGGAGGCGTAGCACATGGCCAATGGAAGGAGACTAAAGCAAACAAGTTTTAGGCCCCTGGTGAAACAAAATATGAAATTTCTTTTTTAAAAATTCAGAAAATTGTTTAAAGCTGGAAAAAAATACGGGAAAGTGATGTTGAATGTCCCACGGTAAGTTCCAGTTAAGTTTTGCCAGGAGTTGTCCCCTTTTTGAAAGAGTCTATCGAGTATTTAAATCATGTTATGAGAGAGGGGAAAAAGTTTGTGCCCCCATTTGTACCTCAGAGTCTGAGAGAGACAGAGGGAACGGCAGCAGAAAAAGAGGAAACAACTTCTCCAAAACTCATCGCCAAGGCTGGGGTAGATAGCCTTCTTAGGAAGTTTAAACACTTTATTCACTTTCCTATTTGAGCTCCATTTGGAATGGGAGTTTTTTGTTGTTGTATTTTTAATGACAGCATTGAAGAGAGAAAGAAAAACTTGGAACAACTTCTTCTGTCAAAGTTGCAACGAGACTTGAAAGAATTTAAAGATTTTTAATGAACTTTTCAGAAAAAATGAGTGTTAAAAACACTTTTTTCCCCCTTAAGTTTCGAATATCATTTTGGAAGAAACAGAAACAAAAATCAATTTTCCCCTCGTCTAAATAAGTTTCAACCAGGTCTTCAAAGTCCAAACACTTTTAAAGATGGTCTGAAATGCTTAAAACATTAAAAAATTTAAATTTCTCAGTATTTGATTTTGAACGATCGACGGAAGTGAGTAGCTTTACATAGACATGCAACCATGCTGTTGAGGAGGGGGAGGGTAGGGGAGGATTTGTAGGAGTTACATATTACTTTTTATTGACTTTAAAAAATATATCTTTAAGACATTTAGGGAGAGAACCAAAAAAGGGGAAAAACACAAACCATTTTATTTTGTCTGTAGTTCTATAGTCCTAACAAGTCCCAGGAATAAAGTAAATATAGATTTCCTTTTAAACATTTAGTGGAGTGTTAATAGAAACAAGAGTTATGTAATGATGTATAAAAATTGCAGGAAGCTACTTTAGAAGAAACTACAATTTGTTTATTGAGAAAGACACAGAAAATACTTTGATTAAACCGATAATATACAATTACGATTTGGTATAAATGTTTGAAATAGGAGATTAAAAATTGAGCGTACAATAAAGTTTGTTTCCCACTATTTAATTGGGAAGTACCCAAAATAATTCAACACTTTTCGTGATAAGAGCAGGGATTAATATTGTGGAGAATGTTTGAGAGAAAAACATTAGAAGGGAAATTTGTAAATTAACATCTTTACGTCAACATATTAGTAAACATTTCCAAGTCAGTCTGATTGGTTCTCCTGTCCAGGAACAAAGATGAATGTTTATTTCTGTTAAATCATAGCCTTTCCTGCTTTTGGATTTTAATTCGGTGACGCAAATTGTGTATGTGTTTTTCTGCACTTGTGAATAAGTGCTGCATTTCTGACATTTTACATGGGGGGTGTGCTGGTTCAAGAAGACAATGCTTATTAATGGAAGTGATTGAAGTTGGAAATACGGATATCCGTTTTTGTTCAATTGTTTTTAATACTGTGAACTAAAGAACTACAGCACTTTATATTTGTTGGTTGTCTGCTTGCATTGTGATTAATATTTTAATTACTTATGTGGATGTACAGCATGTCAGCGCCATAGGAAAGCTGCTGCTCCTGCTGCTTGTGCAGCCATTGCTATAGTGACATGAGGGATGGGCTAATATGTTGAAAACTTTAAAATTAATACAAATTGCATTAATAGATATGCCTCTTTCAGCTCACCTTGGGCTTTTGGATTGTTTGTTGATGTATAACCGTGTAACCGAGTGACGTTTCTGAAGTGTTAATGCATTATTATACAGTTCTTTTATATCCCAGTCATTTCTGACAAGTAATTTAAAAAAAAATAGAATTTGTACATGATGAACTAAAAGCTTTTAATGAATTCTACCGTAAACAAACTTGCAGAATGGGCATGTAAATGACAAATGAATTTCAATATAGATAAGTGTGAGGTGGTACATTTTGGTAGGAGGAATAAGGAGGCGACCTACTGCTTGGAAAATAAGGGGGAAAATTGGGTTGATTTGCGCCTCTCGTTAGTGCCCCTGCTAGGCAAATCCCCTAGCGCCCGGGTGTGGCGTCGCTAACACCGCCTCGAAATTTAGCGAGAGGTTAGCGGCAGCAAACTTGGGTCGCGCCCCCTGACCTATCGCCGGACGATATGTCCGACAGGGTCAGGGTGGCGCGACTTAAAGGGCAGGTGTTGGGTGGCCATTTTCTTTTGGCCGATTGCCAGCACCTGCCCCCTTCCCCTTTATTCTTCAGGGTGCCGGCTGCGATCGCTCAGCCCGGCACTCCTCTTGAGTGGTCTAGCAGGGCCCCGGTGCGCGCAGTGTGAGGCTCCTCCCCTTTAATCAGGGGAGGAGGCCTGCAATGACACGGCGCTATGTGTTGACGCGTGTGGCGCTGTTGCACGTAGTGCCGCGATATTCAGTAATGCTCCACCTCCTGCTTGGGGCGCAACTACTGAATTTCAGGCGGAGGAGCACTAATTTTTTCGGGGCGCTAAAATTAGCGCCCCGGTGACGTTAGCGCCCCAAAAGGGACAACACCAAATTTTTCCCCCTAAGAGTCTAAATGGGGTAGAGGTGCAAAAGGATCTAGGGGTATAGATTCACAAATCATTTAAAGTAGCAACACAGGTTAAAAAAGCCATAAAAGTACAAATAAAGCACTGGGTTCATTTCTAGAGGAATAGAATTCAAAAGCAGAGAAGTTATGTTAAACTTATACAGAACCCTGTCTGATTGTCTCATGATTTGAGAGGTGGGGTGGCAATATGGCGTTAGTGTATATATGCTTTTAAGTGGTTGCTGTTGCTGTCATTGTTGTAAAAGTTGTTGTTGTTGTTTTAAAATTTGCTCACGGAAGAAAAGGTTGCGCTTAAAGGAGTTCATGGTCTGCTCAGTACAAAAATAAATTAGAGGGAACATTGGTAGAGAGGCAGAGAGGTTTAGAGAGGGAATTCCATAGCTTAGGGCCTCGGCAGCTGAAGGCACGACCGTCAATTGTGGAGCGATTAAAATCGGGATGAGCAAGGGGCCAGAACTGGAGGAGCGCAGATATCTCGAATGGTTGTGGGGCTGAAGGAGATTACAGAGATAGGGAGGGGCGAGGAAATGGAGGGTTTTGAAAACAAGGGTGAGAATTTTAAAATCGAGACGTTGCTTAACCGGGGGCCAATGTGGGTTAACGAGCACAGGGGTGATGGGCGAACGGGACTTGGTGCGAGTTAGGACACGGGCAGCAGAGGTTTGGATGAACCTAAGTTTATGGAGGCCGGCCAGGAGTGCGTTGGAATAGTCAAGTCTAGAAGTAACAATGGCATGGATGAGGGTTTCAGCAGCAGATGAGCTGAGGCAGTGGTGGAGTCGGGCGATGTGACCGAAGTGGAAACAGGCGGTCTTAGTGATAGTGCGGATATGTAATATCAAAAGCCAAACAGTCTCCATTTCTACTATTATAAATATTTTCTGTATTATTACGAATGAAAGAAAGACAGACAGACTTACATACATGCATTTACATGGCGCCTTTCACAACCTCAGGACATCCCAAAGCGCTTTACAACCAATTAAAAACTTTTGAAGTATAGTCACTGTTGTAATGTAGGAAACACGGCAGCCAATTTGCACACAGCAATGTCCCACAAACAGCAATGTGATAATGTTATAGATTAAAGTTTAGTGATGTTGCCTCAAGTGTAATCTTCTAATGAGGACATTATCACACATCCACTGATTTATATTATTCTGGCTGTTGATGTTTGTGTGCCATTGTTGACAACAGCAGGCAAGGCTTTTGATTTAATGCTTAAAAAACACTTACATAGCCTGCCCTTCATAGACCCCCAGAGAAAGCTGACAGAAACCTAAAAACACCCTATAGTAGTATCTATGCTACCAGCTAAAGTCTCATGGGGCCTGTCAGCCTTCCTCCCAGTCTGGTGCAATGGAAAACTCCCAGATGCACTCACCATTGGTGGATTCTGAATAGGGTTGCCAAATGTGGTTGGATCTATTGTTGGAGGTTTGACCATGTGATTGATCACGTAACAATTGATCACTATTGCAAATGTTATTGGATTTAGCTTGTAAAGTTGGGTTCCCTATGGTTGAGTGTCTTTGCCCCCACAGAACCAGACCCAGCTAGAGTTAAGGGTAATTTTGACATTGGCCGAAAATGTAAATCGGTCAATATCGGATTAGGCGCCCATTATACATCTCTCCCGATTTTTATTTGCATTATAAAAGTCAAAAAGATCCCTATTGTATCCTCAAGAGGGGGAAAAAGGAGAATAGGGAGAAAAAATGCATGAAGAGAATTAAATCGCTCTCTTATTTGAAACTGTCCAAATTACCAACTTCTTCCAGGACCCAACCATGCTGCAAAAACTCCAATGGAAGCTGACTTCCTTAGAACTTTACCTCCATATTCTAACAAATCCCCACAAACACATTTACATTCTTTTGATCCATAAAATCCCAGTTGTAAAGGCAGCACCGGAAACCTGAGGGAGGCCTAGGCCATAGACTTGGACACACTTGATAGCAGAGAAGCAATGGAGACAGGTAAAGAATTAAATCCTCACAATTACCACCTGCAACAGAATGCAAGATGGCCAGCTTAACACACTCCACAAATTCCAAAGGTCTCTGGCGGGTGAGAACTCTCTGGAAGGGCTGTGGCCAGAAAGGCACAATGTTACAGATTTTATGGTTGGGCTCTGCATTGACCCATTCAGGACAGCAGTCCATGAGGTCACAGAGAATATGAGACGATGGGAGGACCAGGCCACACTCCCTCTGATGCCACTGGGTTTGCGAGGGGCGAGCACAGGCCTAGTGGAATCCACCTGCAAGGCCAACACGGTGGCATAGTGGTTAGCACTGGTGCCTCACAGCGCCAGAGACCCGGGTTCGAATCTGACCTCGGGTGACTGTCTGTGTGGAGTTTGCACATTCTCCCCGTGTCTGCGTGGGTTTCCTCCGGGTGCTCCGGTTTCCTCCCACAGTCCAAAAATGTGCGGGTTAGGTTGATTTGGCTATGATAAATTGACCCTTAGTGTTAGGAGGAGGGGAGGGGGATAGGATGGGATATGTTAGGGGGAATTAAATACGTGGGGTTACGGGGCTAGGGTGGGATATGTGTACTGTGGGGATTAAAGCAGGGACAGGGTACTGGATTTGAATGATCAGCCATGATCGTATTGAATGGTGGAGCAGGCTCGACGGGCCGAATGGCCTACTCCTGCTCCTAGATTCTATGTTTCTATATGTTTCTATGACCCAGCGTATCTGAATCCTGGCCTAACCTCCGGCCCTTCCAGTGAACTGCCACCAGAGTTATGGCAGGCGACTGATAAACTTTATCTCCCTCTAGAATTTCAGGGCCTTGGGGCTTAATTTGTTGTTATCACTTACTGTGGGTTAAACAAGATTATATTTTCTTCTCTTTTCTTTAAGCACACAGAGGAACATATGGGTTTACTCATTGCACATTCTTGGACCTAGGATGTGTTCCAACTAATGCAAATATATGCAGCCAGTCAGAGAAAACCTGCAGTGATGTTGCTGAATGAGCCATTCATCCATTTAACAGGCAAATAAGCACTATAAATGACACTGAGTGCATCAATCCAGCTGTGGAGCACATATGTTGAAGCGCTCATGAGGGAGTAAGATGTAGAAAAGTCTACTTTATTGATGCCTTTCAGATTATTGTGCACGGTGTGAAGGAATGGAGGAATTCTCTCGACAGGTTTGATGGGTAACTCACCACAACACAGAGTTCAATAGGCATAGGAGTCAGTGATGCAAGAGGTCAATACGGATTCAACAACCTACTGTATGTGGAAGAAGGTGTCCAATGTGAAGAAAAGTGTCACGATAAGAAATAAGGAACACACTCAATAATCTCTTACTTCTCTGTAAGAATATGTATTAATTACTTATACATAAATAAATAGAAGTTACAACACGGAAACAAGCCATTCGGTCAAACCAGTCCATGTCTGCATTTATCCTCCATGCAAGCAAAGAGTCCTAATCACCTTGTTCCCATATCTCTTTATCCCCTTGTCCTTCATCCACCTATCCAATCTAATCTGGAATGTTGACATAGATTCTGCCTCAACCATTAACCCTGGAAGTGAATGCTGTAGCCTCACAACTCTCTGTGTAAAGAAGTTTCTCCTGGTTTCTGTTTAAATCTCTTACATTTAATCTTGTATCTATGGCCCCTCATTTCTGTCTACCCTGTCCTTTAATTTCATAATTTTAAACACTTCTATTGTATCACCCCATATTCTGTCATTCTAATGAAAAATGCCCCAATTTGTCATCTTTCTTTGTGGGGAAAATGCTAGAGTCCATTATAAAAGATGTAATAGCAGAGCACTTGGAAAACAGTGACAGGATCGGACAAAGTCAACATGGATTTACAAAAGGTAAATCGTGCTTGACTAATCTACTGGAATTTTTTGAGGATGTAACTGGTAAAATAGATAAGGGAGAACCAGTGGATGTGGTGTATTTGGACTTTCAAAAGGCTTTCGATAAGGTCCCGCATAAGAGATTAGCGTGTAAAGTTAAGGCACATGGGATTGGAGGCAAGGTATTGACTTGGATAGAGAACTGGTTGGCAGACAGAAAGCAAAGAATTGGAATAACGGGTCTTTTTCTGAGTGGCAGGCAGTGACTAGTGGGGTACCGCAGGGATCGGTCCTTGGACCCCAGCTATTCACAATATATATTAATGATCTAGACGAGGGAATTGGATGTAATATCTCCAAGTTTGCAGATGACACAAAGCTGGGTGGGCGTGTGTGCTGTGAGGAGGATGCCGAGAAACTCCAGGATGATTTGGACAGGTTGGGTGATTGGGCAGAAGCATGGCAGATGCAATATAACGTGGATAAATGCGAGGTTATCCACTTTGGTGTCAAAAACAGGAAGGCAGATTATTATCTGAATGGCAATAGATTGGGAGAAGGGGAAGTGCAACGAGACCTGGGTGTCCTTGTGCACCAGTTGCTGAAGGTAAGCATGCAGGTGCAGCAGGCGGTTAAGAAGGCAAATGGTATGTTGGCCTTCATAGCGAGAGGGTTTGAGTACAGGAACAAGGATGTCTTGCTGCAGTTGTACAGGGCCTTGGTGAGACCACATCTTGAGTATTGTGTGCAGTTTTGGTCGCCTTATCTGAGGAAGGAGGTTCTTGCCATGGAAGGAGTTCAGCGAAGATTCACCAGGCTGATACCTGGGATGGCAGGAATGACGTATGAGGAGAGATTGGGTCGATTGGGCTTATACTCGCTGGAGTTTAGAAGAATGAGAGGGGATCTCATTGAAACTTATAAAATCCTGACAGGACTGGACAGACTAGATGCAGGAAGGATGTTCCCGATGGTCGGGGAGTCCAGAACCAGGGGTCACAGTCTAAGGATAGGGGTAAGCCATTTAGGACAGAAATGAGGAGGAATTTCTTCACCCAGAGGGTGGTGAACCTGTGGAATTCACTACCACAGAAGGCAGTAGAGGCCAATTCATTAAATATATTCAAGAAGGAGTTGGATATATTTCTTAAGGCTAAAGGGATCAAGGGATATGGAGAGAAAGCAGGGACAGGGTACTGAATTTGGATGATCAGCCATGATCGCATTGAATGGCGGAGCAGGCTAGAGGGGCCGAATGGCCTACTTCTGCTCCTATCTTCTATGTTTCTATGTATCTGCATTTCCTCATACCAGGCAGCATCTCAGTGAATCGGCATTGTACCCTCTATAAAGGTAGAAGCTGATATGAAGACATATTCTCTTGAGTTTCAAAGGTTGAGGGGGTGATCTAATTGAGGTGTTTAAAATGATAAAAGAATTCAATGGGGTAGATACAGAGAAACTATTTCTTCTGGTGGAGGAATCCAGAACAAGGGAACACAATCTTAAAATTAGAGCTAAATCATTTAGGGGTGAAATCAAGAAGCACTTTTTCACACAAAGGGTAGTGGAAATCCGAACCTCTCTCCCCCCAAAAGCTGAGGTGGCTGGGTCAATTGAAATTTTAAACTAAGCTAGCCTGAAGAGCAGCAAGCGAATTGTATGCCATTTGCACCAATCAGCTCTTATGCAGAGTGCTAGCCTAACAGAGGGCAGGAGGCTGGAAAATCATGTGTTAGTTGAAATTTAAAGGAATGCAGCTACTTAAAGATAACTGGTGAATAGAAGGGCAAAAATTCTCAGAGGCTTTGGAAAAGCTCAAAAGAAACTTTAACCTATTGTCAGCCTTTGCCAAAGCTGAATGGGAGAGGAATGGAAGTGCTAGGCGAAAATGAAGTGAAAGGAAACTTAATACAGAAGAGTGAAATGGAGTCTGCGGACAAGTGACGAAGCAGTCCCAGCCGATTACTCACTGATTGATAGCTGGAGAAATAGATGTTATGATGCACAAAATGGATGCAAGGAAGTTTGCCCTTTTTCAGACTCCATGATATCTTCCAATTAGGACAGCATTGTAGCATGCCTGGAAAATAAGCATGAGGTATAAAAGATAAAGGCTGAAGTAACCTTCACAGCCATTGGCAGTGCCGTGCCTGTGGTGGAGTTTGACTGCTGGTTCGATTGCAATATGTGACACAACTCTTGTCACTGCCTCCCTGGTAAATTGGAGCTTATGCATACAAAGCTCCAAATAAATATGCTCCGGTATATGTTTGCACATGGGAGGGTAATGGCAGGTATGCACAGTCCTCCTAACCTGCAACCTCACCTGCTTGGCATCCCTTTGTAGCTGCTCCTCTTCTTCATCCAGAAAGCACGTGGGGCATTCCTATGAGTAAAGTCACTGTGCCATAATGATGCACATAGCAAAAAATGGCAGTGTCACAATTTGCATATAGGCTCCGACATGGAAACCTGTTTGAAAAAAACATGAGAAACAGTTGAGAGACAACTCAAAATGCTACTACAAATCTTACATGGCTCTTTAAATCCACTTCTCTCAACAGCACAGCCCCTAGCAGCTCTGTATGCCCATTTTGTGTGGATGGTTGGAAGAATCCGTGCTGTGCTGACATAAACACCAGTACATTGTTTACATGATGAAACTGTGTACTTGGATGAATCCTCCAGTGAACTAGCAAATACTTCTGGTGCTACTGAAAAATCCTATGGCAATATTGGACATGGCATTACATGGGTGAGAATCTGCTGTAACAAATCTCTGCCCATTTTCTGATTTGTTAACTTCATTTTGTGCCCTATTAACTTGGAGTGAATTAAATGTTATTATTTCATTTTTGAGCTCAGGTGACAGTGACAAATCCCTGGAGTTTAGCTCTTGTGGTTGACGCCACTGAATTAGATTACTATCTTGTAATAAAAACAGAAAATGCTCGAAAAACACTCTGTCGGTCAGGCAACATCAGTGGAGAGAACAAACAAGTTCATGTTTTGAGTGTGCATATTCCTGGTCAGAACTCAAGAGCTCTCACACTCAATACATTAACTAATTTGTTCTCTCCAAAGATGCTGCCTGACCTGCAGAGTGTTTCAAGCATTTTCTGTTTTTGTTTCAGATTTCTAGCAGTATTTTGCTTTTTGTTCATACTCGCTTGTATTATTTCACTACTATCAATGTTGTGTATTTTTTTGTTGTTTTTCACCAGTTTGCTTATCTTTCTTGAGCAGAGTTAAATTTTATTTGAAGCAAGAAGCTACTTTTTAAAATAAATTCTTTAATTGCATGGCTGTTGTTTGGTTCATTTAGAAATCCCATCCTTTCTAAAAAGGAGTTTTGGTAACATTGAACCCCCTCCACCCCACACCAGAGCATCTTTAAGATAATTTATTTCTGCCAATGACTTAACTTGTCCTAAGCTTCTGATCCCCATGCTTACTTGAAAATCATGTGGTCAGGGTTAGAGTTTACAAATGTATTTCCTGATTGGTTGAAAACATTCTTTCAAACCAGTTTTCAACCAACCAAAATGTAGATTTTTATTGCAATGGTTTTTGGAGCATTTTTGTGCTTAACATTGAGGCAAAGGATATTAATACAGAAGAATAAAGCATCTTTCCCATTTCAGGACAAAGTATCAGATCAAATATTCCCAGGTCAGCTGTAGTACAATAGCAACAACAAACACTTGTATTTATATAGCACCTTTAACATAGTGAAGCGTCCCAAGATGCTTTACAGGAGCGTCATCAATCAAAACTTGACACTGAGCCACATAAGGAGATACTAGGGCAGACGACCAAAAGCTTGGTCAAAGAGGTAGCTTTTAAATCATAGAATAGAATCATAGAATCATTACAGCACAGAAGGAGGCTATTCGGCCCATCAAGCCCATGCCGGCTCTCTGCAAGAGCATTTCAGCTAGTCCCACTCCCCGCCCATTCACCGTACCCCTGCAAATTTTTTCCTTCAGTTACTCGTCCAATTCCCTTTTGAAAGCCACGATTGAGCCTGCCTCCACCACCCTTTCAGGCAGTGCATTTCAGATCCTAACCAGAACATCTTAAAGGAGGAAAGAGAGGTAGAGAGGCAGAGAGGTTTAAGGAGGGAATTCCAGGGCTTAGGGCCTTGGCAGCTGCAGGCACGGCTGCCAAGGGTGGAACGATTATAATCAGGGATGCTCAAGAGGCCAGAATTGGAGGAGCGCAGATATCTCGGAGGAGTGTAGGGCTGAAGGAGATTACAGAGATAGGGAGGGGCGAGGCCATGGAGGGATTTGAAAACAAGGATGGGAATTTTAAAATCGAGGCATTGCTTAACCGGGAGAAAGCACAGCGAGATCAGCAAGCACAGGGGTGATGGGTGAACAGTTAGAATAAAGTTCCTTCTATTGTGCCACAACAATTAGCTCTAACTTTAAAAAGCATACGCTACTTCGCCAATTATGTTTTCACTCCCCGTATTGGCCTTCCTTGTGGCCTTTCTAACAGAGATTACTAATTTTGTACAGTTTTATCCTCAGGCCTATTAACAATAATTACGGGGTGCTTCCATGAGCACATTTCAGTGGGAAGCAGCACCCACAGGGGGCGCACCTCATGCAATCACTGACTGGCACCAGCTTTGGCGATGGTCTGCATTATGGGCTTCTTCGGAGACTTGGGCAGAAAAAGGGTTAAAATGTATTTTCAGAAGTTGAACACAGGATCGCAAGCTTTTACTTTCCCTACTGGAATGCAAATGCTGGGCCTCAAGAAAAGATAAGCACCTGCATGCTTATCTTGTCCAGTATGAAAGAACCCATACATGTACTGTGTAGTGAGTCCGATGACCTTGAATGCGGAAGATAAGATGTATGCAAAGTGAAGAGAAATAGCATTATGAGATGAAGTCATCTCACCCATGTCAATCGATAGTGTAACTTTACCCATTGGTCCTTATATGGTTATTTAAATTAATGATGTGCAGCTCAGAAAGGTATAAAAAGTGATGAATCGTAAAGGGATTTTGGATTCGACCTGGGAAGTTTGAGCTCAAAATGTGGTATACTTGATAGATCTTGTTTCCCAGAATCAGGTTCACTTGATTTAAGTAAGTATTTCACCTTATTTGGAGGAGTAAACTTTGATTGCCTATTGTCTTACTGTCATTGAATGAATTTACCTAAAGCTGGCTAACTAACAGACCCTTCACTTTGCTTCTGCAATTTTAAAAAATTGAGTTGAGACTTCCAAATCTTAAATCATATAATTTATTCCCAAATAGCTAACAGATATTAATCGAAGCCAGATACTCGAGGAGAAAAAAACAATCTGCTGCTTTAAATTGCCAGCACTTGCAGTTTATTTATCATTTCTACAAGTAAGTTTATTATTTGATATTGGGGAGAGGAAGAATTATAGCACAATTCATAATGCATGAGAAAATTATGCTCAAAATAATCTGCTATGCAACCTATATAACTGTATACAGCCTTATTCAACCAAATTGCTTCCAGAAACTCAAGGGATTATAGACATAGGTTATTCATGCACTGAGTTAATAAACACTGTGTATTTAACCAATATTGAATAGAAGTGTAATCATTTTTGAGAAGTTGAACTATTCCATACTATTCTTAATATTTTAAAAAAGCTTTTTTATATTGAAAGCAGCTCTTTCATACAGGGTTCACACAGCACACATTTCTCAAGTTTTTAAGTGCAAAATTTCCTCTGAGGAGAAAGTGGGAGGCCACATGTGCTTGGAATGCACTTTTACATTCATACATATTGGGCCGTATTTTGCGACACCTACGGGTGCGTACGAGATGTGCAAGCGCCCGTAGGGGCTGCGCAAGTGCAGGGTTTAAGTATGTGAAGCGCATGCGCTGAAACCCGACACTTGCGATCTGTCAAGAATTCTCTTAACAGATCCTCCGCATGCCCAAGAAAAGTGCCTCTGCGGGTGGAGAGCTGCGCTATTTGTACAACTTCTGCCCGCTTAAAGCCTGTCAAATTCTTACGCCTGGTAAAACCAGGTGTAAGGCCTGCTTTTACCAGCATAAGAATTTAAAAAAAAAAGAAAACTAAAATTTTATCACTCATTTATAAATTAAAAATATTCTTCAAAAAAGGTAAGTTTATTTTTAGCCCTGTAAAAACATTTAATGCCCGCGCGGACCCGGAGAGGCCGAGCAGCGCAAGCCGCCATTCTTCCCGGTCCACCAGGTACTTTCATAGAAATTTTGCAGGTCGGAGGCGTCTGCCCGCGGGAAGCCTCCGACCGCAAATTTTGGCCCATTGTGTTAAGTACAAAGGGCATTTAGAAGTATGAATAGCAATACATTCAGGACCGCAACCAGACAGGAGGTGACTGATGCTAAAAGACCTCAGTAAACCCAAGAGAATAACTATTTAACGTTTTTACTGACCCACTTCTTTCATGCAGAAGAAAAATGATGCGGTTGGGAAGTTGTGTTTAATTTGTTTGGTGTGTTTGTTTAGTACTAACATATTCCCAAAATCCCAAAATGTTCCTTTTCTTAAGTATCATACAAATATGGTATTCAAACTTGGTGGGTGACCATATAATTAATATAAAATATCAACATGGAAATAATCTCTCTTGATCTAAAATTATGAATTATTTTATTTCCCAAAATACAGATGCATATGAATATATAATATTTAAGGTTTGTTTTGAGAGAGATGTCCAACAACAACTTCACTTGTACAGGACTTTTAACATAATAAACATCCTAAGGCACTTCATATAGGAGATGGTACAGAATTTAGGAGAGATCGCTGAAGACACAGCTCAAAAAGTAGGTTTAACAGCAGGGAGGGAAGGAGCAAGGCTATGAGGAGGGAGATTCAGAGATTGACAAAACTGGATGAATTTGTAAATTAAGATAAAGATTATTCATTCAGGCTATTGTGAGAGTAGGAGCCATTGGAGGTTGGCAAGGGGTGATGGCTGAGTGAGACCTGATGTGGGACAGGATGCAGGCAGCGAGTTTTGGACAAATTGGAGTTTATATACGGAGGAGTTCAGGAGACCAGCAAGGAAAGCATTCAAGAAGTGAAGTCCCGTGGTAACAAAAACATGCATACAATTTCAGTGACAGATGAGATGAGATGGGACAAAGGCAAGCAATTTTATGGAGTAGGTATGCTGTCTTAGTGATGGGATAGAATATGGGAACCATATAAGAAAGATGTATAATACATTATGGTTACATTGGCTTTTGAAAGAGCTTCCCTAATGGCTCAGTTGATAAAGGTTTTACACTATTAGAACACAAAAACATAAGAATTAGGAGCAGGAGTAGGCCATACGGCCTCTCGAGCCATTCAATAAGATCTTCGACCTCAACTCCACCTTCCTGCCCTACCCCCATATCCCTTGATTTCCCTAAAGTCCAAAAATCTAGCTATCTCAGCCTTGAATATACTCAATGACTGAGCACCCACAGCCCTTTGGGGCAGAGAATTCCAAAGATTCACAACCCTCTGAGTGAAGAAATTCCTCCTCATCTCAGTCTTAAAAGGCCGACTTCTTATCCTGAGACTATGCCCCCTAGTTCTAGACTCTCCAGCCAGGGGAAACAGCCTCTCAGCATCTACCCTGTCAATCCCCCTCAGAATCTTATATGTTTCAATGAAACCACCTCTCATTCTTCTAAACTCCAGAGAGTATAGGCTCAATCTACTCAATCTCTCCTCATAGGGCAACATTCTCATCCCAGGAATCAATCTAGTGAACCTTTGTTGCACTGTCTCTAAGGCAAGTATATCCTTCCTTAGGTAAGGAGACAAAAACTGTGCACAGTATTCCAGGTGCAGTCTCACCAAAGCCCTGTACAATTGTAGTAAGACTGACTTACTCTTGTACTCCAACCCTCTAGCAATAAAGGCCAACATGCAATTTTCCTTCCTAATTGCTTGCTGTACCTGCATGCTAACTCTCTGTGTTTCTTGTACTAGGACACCTAAATCTCTCTGAACACCAACATTTAATAGTTACTCAGCATTTAAAAAAAATTATGTTTTCCTATTCTTCCTACCGAAGTGAATAACCTCACATTTCCCCACATTATACTCCATCTGCCACCTTATTGCCCACTCACTTAACCTGTCTATATCCCTCTGCAGGCTCTTTGTGTCCACCTCACAGCTTACTTTCCCACCTAGCTTGGATACATTGCACTCGGTCCCTTCATCCAAATCATTAATATAGATTGTAAATAGCTGAGGCCCCAGCACTGATCCCTGCAGCAGCCCACTAGTTACAGCCTGCCAAACGGAAATTACCCATTTATCCCTACTCTCTCTTTTCTGTCCGTCAACCAATCCTCTATCCATGCTAATACATTGCCCCCAACCCCATGAACCCTTATCTTGTATAATAACCTTTTATGTGGCATCTTATCGAATGCCTTTTGAAAATCCAAATATACTACATCCACTGGTTTCCCTGTATCTACCCTGTTAGTTACATCCTCAAAAAACTCTAATAAATTTGTCAAACACAATTTCCCTTTCATAAAACCATGTTGACGCTGCCTAATCATATTATGATTTTCTAAGTGCCCTGTTACCACTTCCTTAATAATGGATTCCTATCTCCTCCTAATGGCCCAAGTAAAATCAAGAATAACCATATGGAGAATTAGGAGTATGAACCTGATGCCTATATTGTATCACATTTGTTAGAAAGAAGGAACTTGCCTTTATATAGTGCTTATACCAACCTCAGGATGTCTCAAAGTGCTTTACAACCAATGATGTACATTTGAAGTGTAGTCACAGTTGTAATATAGGGAAAAACGGCACCCAATTTGTGCACAAGGTCCTATTAAATGTTGGCCAGGATATATTGTTGCACGTAATGGTCCTTCCTTTTATTATTTCACATATTACCAAATTGTGACAAAACACTTGTGAGTCAATGAATAAATGTAGTTTTGATTTAAATCTGGAAGATGTTTGTTATACAATGCACAGCAAACAATAATCTCTTCCATCGTGATCCTGGCCAATTATCACCTTCACTGCTTTGTTATGTTGCTTAGCAAACAGAGATGTTTTTGTTCTATTTTCCTCTGGTTGCTAATGTGAGTGAAAAATTCACTGTGATTATAAAACTGATGTCCCTTTTCATAATGTCCCTCACATTAACAACCAGATGTAAATATACCTAATTTACTGGCTTTGACTGCTTGTTTTAGCCTCAACACCCCCTGACAAAATTGAGAAAGAAAGAACACAAGAAAGAGTGCTTTTGAAGTGTAGTTACTGTTGTAATGTAGAGAATAAGATGCTAAGAACAACTATTGCACCCTTTTAACATTGCAAGTTGAGAGGTAGCTGGGCAGTGAGGAAAAGGACAGCTTGCATTGCTTATCACATTCTTTGCAGCTGCCAAGTGCCTCATCAATGCCAGAAGGTGCACCTTATTCACCTTTAAAATTCAACCAACAGCTCTCGTAAATTTTGACAGTCAATCAAGAAAGAAAGACTTGCATTTATTGACAGCCTCATCAAATACTTCACGTAAAATTACTTTTGAACTGTAGTCACTATTGTTACGTAGGCAAACACAGCAGTCAATTTCCACCCAGCAAGATTCCACAAACAGCAAGGAATGATTGACCAGTTAATCTGTTTTAATGGTATTGGTTGAGAGATGAACTCCCCCGCTCTTCAAATAGTGCCACTGAATCTTTAACGTCCACCTGAATAGACAGTTTTAATTGTATCATGCAAAGAACAGCATTAATGATAACCGTTGGATATGGTAGTGTAGTGGTTATGATACTAGACTAGTAATCCAGAGGATGTAAGTTCAAATTCCACTTTATTTGAATTTAGTTTTTTTTAAATCTGGAAGTAAAAAGTATCAGTTAAAAAAAAGTGACCATGAAGTCACACACGATATTTAACAGCATTATCTTGAAAAATCTCCGTGGGAGGGATGGAGAATGATATTTCACAAGACTGCCTCAACCTAAAATCCCCATGACCTGGTGGCCTACATCCTAGGGTTTTAAGAGGTGGCTAGAGAAATAGTGGATGCATTGGTTGTCATCTTCCAAAATTCCATAGATTCTAGAACGGTTCCTGTGGATTGGAAGGCAGCAAATGTAACCCCACTATTTAAGAAAGGAGGGAGAGAGAAAACAGGGAACTACAGACCAGTTAGCCTGACATCAGTAGCAGGGAAAATGCTAGAATCTATTATTAAGGATGTGGTATCAGGGCACTTAGAAAATAATAATAGGATTGGGCAGAGTCAACACGGATTTATGAAAGGGAAATCATGTTTGACAAATCTGTTAGAGTTTTTTGAGGTTGTAACTAGCAGAATAGATAAGGGTGAACCAGTGGATGTGGTGTATTTGGATTTTCAGAAGGCATTCGATAAGGTGCCACACAAAAGGTTATTAAACAAAATTAGGGCTCATGGGATTGGGGGTAATATACTAGCATGGATTGAGGATTGGTTAATGGACAAAAAACAGAAATTAGGAATAAACAGGTCATTTTCAGGTTGGCAGGCTGTAACTAGTGGGGTACCGCAAGGGTCAGTGCTTGGGCCTCAGCTATTCACAATCTGTATCAATTATTTGGATGAGGGGACCAAATGTAATATGTCCAAGTTTACTGATGATACAAAGCTGGGTGGGAATGTAGGTTGTGAGGAGGATGCAAAGAGACTTCAAGGGGATATAGACAGGCTACGTGAGTGGGCAAGAACATGGCAAATGGAATAAAATGTGGAGAAATGTGAAGTTATCCACTTTGGTAGGAAAAATAGAAAAGCAGAGTATTTTTTTAAATGGTGAGAGATTAGGAAATGTTGGTGTTCAGAGGACCTGGGTGTCCTTGTACATGAATCACTGAAAGTTAACATGCAGGTACAACAAGCAATTAGGAAAACAAATGGTATGTTGGCCTTTATTACAAGAGGATTTGAGTATAAGAGTAAAGATGTCTTACTGCAATTATATAGGGCCCTGGTGAGACCACACCTGGTGTGTTGTGTACAGTTTTGGTCTCCTTACCTAAGGAAGGATATACTTGCCATAGAGTGAGTGCAACGAAGGTTCACCAGACTGATTCCTGAGATGGGGGGATTGTCCTATGAGGAGAAATTGAGTAGACTAGGCCTATATTCTCTGGAGTTTAGAAGAATGAGAGGTGATCTCATTGAAACTACAAAATTCTTACAGGGCTTGACAGGTTAGATGCAGGGAGGATGTTTCCCCTGGCTGGGGAGTCTAGAGCCAGGGGTCACAGTCTCAGAATAAGGGGTCGGCCATTTAGGACTGAGATGAGGAGAAATTTACTCATTTAGAAGGTGGTGAATCTTTGGAATTCTCTACTCCAGAGGGCTGTGGAGGCTCAGTCATTGAGTATATTTAAGACAGGGATCAATAGATTTTTGGATATTAAGGGAATCAAGGAATATGGCGAGAGTGCAGGAAAGTGGAGTTGAGGTAGAAGATTAGCCATGACGTGGCAGAGCAGACTCGAGGGCCGAATGGCCTACTCCTGCTCCTATTTCTTACGTTCTTATGTTCTTAGAATGGGATGTGACAATGAATCATGAAGCCAGGATGGTGTTTAGAGATTTTATATTGACTCACTGAGATAAGCGCTCATTGAACTCTAAGACTCACTGTTGTGACATGTTTTATATTAGGACAGGACATTTCCATAAATTTAATATTAAATCCCTGATGAACATGTTTTTCCAGATTGCAGCCACTTAGTTTTGAAGAGAATTGAGACACGTGATGTGAGATGCAGCTCACATAATCTGTAGAGAAATATTAAAAACCCTTATGCTTCTAATTTCCATTATTATAGATCGATAAAATATACTTTGAATTAAATAAATTTTTCAACTTAATTGATCCCTGTTAGAGTACTCAATGAGGATATAATACAGAATTTATTCCACACATGATAACTTGCTTATTTGCCACATCGATACATTCTGTTTCCCATTGCTCCCTATTGTGTAGCCTCTATTGCTCTAGTACTTTTCATGGGTTTCTACATAAGCCAATCAAATATAACTAGTACTATTTTCAATGTAACAGATTTTTACTCTTTGGTTTACCCATTGCTTGTCTTCCTTGCCAAACAGCCTGGACCCTGTCCTCAGTTGCCAGTATTTGCAGCTCTATGTACCTTTTATTGCAGTTTATGGATCACTGACTGCTACCCTCACTTCTACAAAGAGCCCCAGCTGTCACCAACGTGCACATAAATCACAAAACACATGATGAGCAGACCAAAGCTTTGCTTTAATGGTTTAGCAGTTTGATCCTATCGGCTTTGAAGCAAAAAGGGCTGGTTTCTTTTTTTCTGATTTCTTTAATCTACTGAGTCATTACTGTTTCTGTTTTCACACCAAGCCCTTTGATGGCAGAAGAATATAATGTCAGCACAAACAAGCCATTTAAGAAATGTGCAGGCTCACTTTTTTGATGCTATATACAGTGAAGAATTAATATAGTACATATGCTTAAGAAGGTATTCAATCTCATTTAATTGTATGACTTTTACTCAGTTTTAGTTAAGTTGATTAGGGATGACAAGTTCTCATAGCTTAAACTCTAAACATTACAACCTTCATCAGCATTTTCTCATTTATTTTCTAAGCTCACTAACTTGTTACATAAAGTATGAATACATATCTCAAAAAATCAAATACCAAGAACTGAAACAATGTGGGAGCCTAGTGATACACCATGTATTATAATGCTCGTTCTCCCCTCCCATTCTTCACACAATGGCCCTGAAATTCTACGAGGCTTCTAGCGGTCTCCTGCCATAACTTTGATGGGTGACCAGTGCAACCCCAGGAAAATGTTCATGTCATTACTGTGGAGGTTCTAGCGGTCTCCTGTCGGAGTTACAGTGGGAGAATGGTAGAACCCCCTCGGAATTTTTGGGCCAATGGATGTATGCACTCAGTTGGGCGATCCATGGGAACTGCTAAACAGAAGCAAGGGCATTTCCTCAGAAGAGGGGAGGAACAGAACATCAAAGTGCAAATTAAACAACAGCAATTTAGCACACCTTCTAGTGATTCTGTTCAGTGTGATAATGACAAGGGCCTGGGGATAGGTCACCCACCAGTACTCTCAGTTCAGAAATGGGAGGAACCAAGAATGATAGGCAGAAAAATAAATGACCTTTAATGTGTTTGATCCTATTGGTAGTTGCCAAAGTGTGAAAATATCAGAAGAAAGGAACAATTCAAGTCATTTCAAAAAATACCTCTGGATAAGAATGCTGTGATATTGTGAAGACGTTATATAGGAAGTAGCTGTTCTCAGTGATGGATTAGAAAGCAGATATCATAGTCATTCAGAAGATCTTCAAAAATGATTTTAGAATGCTTAACAGCAGGATTGAAAACACAGATAGAAACATGCAGAGAGGAGGGAAGAGAAGAATTGTTATCACTACGGGTTTAATTTCTTTTGAAGATTTAAATGAAACCAAATCATTTAATACTTTCAGATAGCCAAACCACAATATCTAAATTGCATGAGAAAGATTAAGCCATTTTTAGTGATTCAGTGTTTTTGCTAATCTGACACAAATTTTTATGGTACAAATGTACAAGAAGACAGAAGTAAGAGGTCACTCAGCCCATTCAGTTCACTCCTTCTTCCATCAACAGCAACTTGCATTTATATAGCACACATAATGTAAAAGATGTCTCAAGGCACTTCACAGCTAAGCAAGTGTAAGTAAAATGGACTTTGAGCCAGAAAGTGAGAGGTTAAGAGGGGCGACTGAAAGATTCATTGGTGAGATGAATTTTGAGAAGGTTTTTAAAGGAGATAGAGGTGGAGCAGTTTAGGAAGGGAATTTCAGAGAGTACGATCCAGGCGACTGAAAAGTCTGCCAACATTGAGGTAAGGGCAGGTAGAGGGAATGCACAAAAGGCTGGAGTAAGAGAAGCACAATAGTGTTTGACGTCGTCAAGCAGGATGTGGTAATGCATGGTTTGGCCAGTTGTATGCAGGGTTTGCTTGGGTTTGTATGCCTCTCTCTTGAGGGAGTGATGATGAAGGCTATACCAGAGGGCATGACAAGGTGTGGAAGACAGTGGTTGTTTTTCTGGGAACACAGACATCATGGATAGTGGTGAGTGAGCGATTTAGTAAGTTAACAGCGAGGGGAGTGTCATAACGGGTGAAGAACCAAAGAGAAGTGATTTGTGAACTTGAGAGTGAGACTGTAAAGAACCCAGGGAAGAGGCTTTTTCCATGGGTGGATGGTGAAAGTAAAGGAATTGGTGGAGGGTAGGGGGATAGGGTGGTGAGATAGGTGTAGTGACAGATGAGGAAGCAATCAGAGGTAGCCTTGGAGGTCAAGACTACAGGTGCAAAGAGTCCATAAAGATAATGAGAGTTAGAGGGCAGCCCAGGACACAGGCAGGAGCGTTTATATGGAGGATGAGATTAAGAAAGGACAGGAGGGTGGTGAATTCTAAGGGAAGAGGGCTAGGGGCATTAAGGGGAAGATTGAAATCACTGAGGACGAGGAGTAGCTTGGTATGGATTTAAAGAGAAAAGTGTAGGGAGAACATCTCGAGAAGGAAGTCTGCATGGAGCTGAAGATTTTAAATGAAAAGTAGGATGCATGGAAGAGGGTTAGGTGCTGAAAGGAGAAGAAGGTGCTGGAGGAGTAGAGATGAGAGTCCTGTTGTTGCCATGGTGATTTGGGGGAGCAGGTAGTGAAAAGTATAATTAGGCAGGAAGGCTTCTGTAAGGGTGAATGTTTCTGTTAGTGCCAGAATGTCAATATAATCATCAGCGAGGTCATGAATGGCAAGGTCTTTCTTTGTGAATGAGCAAACTTTTTGGTAAGAAATACGTAGACAGATGAAAATTACATGTTGGGCAAGATGATCATTGAGACTAGTGGACAGGGAATTGGGACTGCTGCTCTTACAGGAAGCAAGGGAGCCACACTCATATGATGGAAAATGCCAAAGGAGGCACAGAATGAGGCCAAGGGCTCATTCATGAGGGATTCCTACACATTACTTAGACTTTGAGCACTGGTAATCCAGCATTTAGCACTGGTAATTTGTGCAGCTATATCAAGAAACACCAAGCTTATCACAGTTCAATATTTAGGGTTAATATACAAGTTGTAGTTTCTAATGGTTAATGAAATAGTAAGCAAGCTTTTAAATCAGTTCATTACTGATGTGACTGAATTTTACGAAGTTTAAATGGGCCAATTTTAAATTTAGTACAATATGTCCGGTAATAAGATGCAATTTAACCTGATTGGTGGGACGGGGCTGAATAAGTCTAAATTCCATCTGTAGCCAGCTTTAGCCATTGTATCTTGTGGGCTGTGTTGAGCACTGCAAACTCTACTTGAAGCTTAATTCTAAAGTCAACCACACTATTCGCCCTGAAAGGTCAGAGGTCACACCTGCAGCAAAACAACACAATCCAAATTGGTGGTTTTGGTTTGTTCATGATAACCTTAAACCTGCCAACAGATTAGTTCAATAGTAGAATGTGATAATTTCTCGTAAAACTGACCTTTCCACTCGTGTGGATCCTTGTCTCTGAAGCAGGTGACAAATTTTCCAAGACATAATCCACAATCCACACTTGCATAGTTTAAGGAATAATTATTGAGGGAACTGCAATATGTGGCAAGTTACAGTGAGATTCTACTTCACTACATTTAAAAAAAGTATAGACCATATTACCTCTCTTAAAGGGATATCATAACTGTTATAAATTGAGTGGCACAGCTTTCCTATAGTGTTTGTAAATATGCAAAGTCATGTTAGGATTTTCATTTCAAAACATCATAATGTCACAAAAGAGCCTTTAGATCACTTGTGTGTGATGCCATTGTGATACACAAATGATAAAAATGATGCTTAGGCTCTTCCCTTCAGATTCAGTGACACCCTCCCCCTTCACCTTCTCCATTAGTGAGGAATTGAATTCAAACCATGAGTTTGGCGTACAACTGCAATGAAGCTTGAAGCCTGGGGCTGCGACATGGCAATATCATGCATATGATAGTGGTAAATGACACAGCGGTAGGCAAGAATACATGTAAAAGTATGCCATAAAGCATTTAATAATATGCTCATCGACCTGAAACGTTGGCCCCAATATTAACTGGGAGACGCGCTGGGAGCGGGTGGTACAATATCACGTGGGAAACCCGGAAGTATGTTCAGCCCACCTGTCAGCTGCTTTTTAACGCAGCCACCTCATTACCAGTTTACTTCTATGTTTCCTGTCCAATCAGCGGCAGCGGGCGTGATGAGGCCCCGCATGATGTGATCTTAACTCCAGTATTTAAAGGGACAATCCAAAGATGCAATCTGAAGGAGCTTGGCGTTGGAAGCAACAGAGGAAGAACTCTCAGAATGAAATCAGGATGCTCAAAGGCTGCACCCTGCTTTAATGGCACCTCCCTTGATGTGCTGCTGGGGCAATGAGGAGCCAGAGAGAGATACTCTTCCCCAGCAACGGGAGGAGGAAACTGGCTGCTGACACCAAGAAGGCGTGGCTGGAGGTGTCATCGGAGGTCAGCAGCAGGAGCTTTGTGCCATGCTTATGGATTCAGTGCAGGAAGCGCTTTAATGACCTAACCAGGTCAGTAAAGGTCAGAACAGTGGTACATTCACCAACATCCTTCTGTGCACATCACCCTAATCTTTCACTCTGCCTTTTCAAGCCTACTCCATCACATCACTCCTCAAACTCACTTACCTTGCACACCCACCCATCCTTCTCTTTCTTTGCACTTCCTCACATCCTAATCTATCATAGAAACATAGAAGATAGGAGCAGGAGTAGACCATTCGACCCCTCTAGCCTGCTCCGCCATTCAATGCGATCATGGCTGATCATCCAAATTCAGAACCCTGTCTCTGCTTTCTCCCCATATCCCTTGATCCCTTTAGCCTTAAGAAATATATCCAACTCCTTCTTGAATATATTTAATGAATTGGCCTCTACTGCCTTCTGTGGTAGAGAATTCCACAGGTTCACCACCCTCTGGGTGAAGAAATTCCTCCTCATTTCTGTCCTAAATGGCTTACCCCTTATCCTTAGACTGTGACCCCTGGTTCTGGACTCCCCGACCATCGGGAACATCCTTCCTGCATCTAGTCTGTCCAGTCCTGTCAGAATTTTATGAGTTTCAATGAGATCCCTTCTCATTCTTCTAAACTCCAGCGAGTATAAGCCCAATCGACCCAATCTCTCCTCATACGTCATTCCTGCCATCCCAGGTATCAGCCTGGTGAATCTTCGCTGAACTCCTTCCATGGCAAGAACCTCCTTCCTCAGATAAGGCAACCAAAACTGCACACAATACTCAAGATGTGGTCTCACCAAGGCCCTGTACAACTGCAGCAAGACATCCTTGCTCCTGTACTCAAACCCTCTCGCTACGAAGGCCAACATACCATTTGCCTTCTTAACCGCCTGCTGCACCTGCATGCTTACCTTCAGCGACTGGTGCACAAGGACACCCAGGTCTCGTTGCACTTCCCCTTCTCCCAATCTATTGCCATTCAGATAATAATCTGCCTTCCTGTTTTTGACACCAAAGTGGATAACCTCGCATTTATCCACGTTATATTGCATCTGCCATGCTTCTGCCCAATCACCCAACCTGTCCAAATCATCCTGGAGTTTCTCGGCATCCTCCTCACAGCACACACGCCCACCCAGCTTTGTGTCGTCTGCAAACTTGGAGATATTATATCTAGTTCCCTTGTCTAGATCATTAATATATTTTGTGAATAGCTGGGGTCAAAGGACCGATCCCTGCGGTAGCCCACTAGTCACTGCCTGCCACTCGGAAAAAGACCCGTTTATTCCAACTCTTTGCTTTCTGTCTGCCAACCAGTTCTCTATCCAAGTCAATACCTTGCCCCCAGTCCCATGTGCCTTAACTTTACACGCTAATCTCTTATGCGGGACCTTATCGAAAGCCTTTTGAAAGTCCAAATACACCACATCCACTGGTTCTCCCTTATCTATTTTACCAGTTACATCCTCAAAAAATTCCAGTAGATTAGTCAAGCACGATTTACCTTTTGTAAATCCATGTTGACTTTGTCCGATCCTGTCACTGTTTTCCAAGTGCTCAGCTATTACATCCTTTATAATGGACTCCATCCACCCCTCCCACTCATCCTCACCCTTATGCAATTTCATGCCTCTCCCTCATAGTCACCATCACCAAATGAACTCCATCCATCGGCTGAACACATGCCATTACTCTCACTCATAGGTCTGCTCTTTCCCTCCTTGCAGGAGAAGAGAACACAGAACACCAGGGAGAGGCAGAGAACCAAAGGTGGCCCTCTGCAGATTTACCAACTTACAAGCGGAGAGGAGGAGGCGCTGGAAATCAGTGGAGTTTTGGTATGCCTGGCTGTCAGTTGATGGTGAGATGGGGACCCCCCAACAATTAAATATCAGCAACCCACATGTCATATGGCACTCAGTCATGTTGACTTGATTTCAACAGCGAGTGAAATATGATCATCTTCATATTGATAACTTGCAACATTCTTACCTTGCCAGGACTAATTCATGTCTTTTATCTTCCACAGGGCCTTCACGCATGCAGCAGTCGGCGGAGGTTGTGGTCGACGATTCCTCAGAGGAGCTGAATGTTTTTGAGGGTGGTCCATCGCAGGACTCCTGCAGACCATGCACCAGCTCAGATACTCGCACTTCGGTGGGAGCAGTTAGACAGGTAGTTGGGGTTTCACCTGGTGAGTCACACTTCACAAGTGAGCAAGAGCAGATGGTGGTAGCAGTGACAGCAATGGAGAGTCCACGTTGGAGGGCGTAGCGATCTCCAAGCTTTGCTCAACTGGACATAGATGCTGTATCCTGGGGGCTGTCGATGAAAAGGAGAATCATTGAGCAGCAGCAGAGAATATGCGATGCACTGACAGACCTTCCAAGCACACTGACCTCGACTGCAGAGAGAATGGAGGTGTCAGCCTCAAGCAAGAGTGGGTTGATGTCGCACGGCACTGCTATAATGTCTTCTTGCATGGATAGACTGCCCAACTGAACATGGCAATCAGACGCAGCAATCACACAAGGCCATGCAGGCTTTGAGCAAGGGCTTGCAGACTCTGGATGCCACCTTAAAGAGGTTGACAGATAATCTAGCCTTGTCCTTACAGCGCCGCACTGATCTGCAGCAAAGTGTTCTCCAGAACAATGGTAGCAGTGAAGTGCGGCTGGGCCATGAGAGGGATGATGGCGAAAGGGGACTTAGAAGAAAGGACTCCACTCAAAGCGCTTCCACTTCTCACCCATTCCCCACCCCCCTCAGTCAGTACCTGACACGCTGCCTCGTTTCCCGATGGCCGAGTCTGCCAGTGCACAGGGGCAGATGGAGCAATCTTTGGCTCACGGGCTCCAAAACCCAGAGGATGTCGGCCAAGAGCATCTCAGCAGTCAGAGCAGGGATGTGAGCAGCCTGCCTCTACCTCTGCTGAAGCCACAAGGGTTGCAACATGTAGGAGCGGTAGGAAAAGAAAGATTAAAGATTTGTAGTTGCACAAGGATCTGCACATGGGTGTCTTAGACATTGTTATGTTGTTAAGTTTCTGATGTTTACTTGAAGCACATAAATATTATTCTATTGCACCACTTTCCTGTCTTGCCCATTCCTGGTTGCTGGCTGGCAAGTGGCCATTTAATTTGTGTGATGATGAATGGGAAGACATTCCCAAAATCAACGGATGAGATCAAAGCTCTGCGGTCTTGCCACATCTAGTTGTGAATGGTGGTGGACCATTAAACAACTAATGGAAGGAGGAGACTCCATGAATATACTCCTCCTCAATGATGGTGGAGCCCAGCATGCGAGTGTAAAAGACAAGGCTGAAGCGTTTGCAACCTACTTCAGCCAGACGTGCCGAGTGGATGATCCATATCAGCCTCCCCCAGAGGTCTCCACCATCACAGAAGCCAGTCTTCAGCCAATTCAATTCACTCCACGTGATATCAAGCAACAGCTGAGGGCACTGGATACAGCAAAGGCTATGGGCCCTGACAACATCCTGGCTGTCGTGCTGAAGACTTGTGCTCCAGAACTAGCCGCGCCTCTAGCCAAGCTGTTCCAGTACAGCTACAACACTGGCATCTATCCGACAATGTGGAAAACTGCCCAGGTATGTCTTTTCCACAAAAAGCAGGACAAATCCAATCTGGCCAATTACCGCCCCATCAGTCTACTCTCAATCATCAGCAAAGTGATGGACGGTGTCGTCGACAGTGCTATCAAGCGGCACTTACTCATCAATAACTTGCTCACTGATGCTCAGTTTGGGTTCTGCCAGGACCACTCGGCTCCAGACCTCATTACAGCCTTGGTCCAAACATGGAAAAAAAAGCTGAATTCCAGAGGTGAGGGGAGAGTGACTGCCCTTGACATCAAGGCAGCATTTGACCGAGTGTAGCATCAAGGAGCCCTAGTAATATAGAAGTCAGGGGGAAAACTCTCCACTGGCTGGAGTCATACCTAGCACAAAGGAAGATGGTTGTGGTTGTTGGAGGTCAAACATCTCAGCCCCAGTACATCGCTGCAGGAGTTCCTCAGGGCAGTGTCCTAGGTCCAACCATTTTCAGCTGCTTCATCAATGACCTTCTCTCCATCATAAGGTCAGAAGTGGGGATGTTCGCTGATGATTGCACAGTGTTCAGTTCCATTCGCAACTGAGCGCAAAAATCTAGGCTGGCATCCAGTGCAGTGCTGAGGGAGTGCTGCACTGTCGAAGGTGCTGTCTTTCGGATGAGACGTTAAACCGAGGCCTCGTCTGCTCTCTCAGGTGGACGTAAAAGATCCTATAGCACTATTTCGAAGAACAGCAGGGGAGTTATCCCCAGTGTCCTGGCCAATATTTATTCCTCAATCAACATAACAGAAACAGATTATCTGATCATTATCACATTGCTGTTTGTGGGAGCTTGCTGTGCACAAATTGGCTGTCGCATATCCCACATTACAACAGTGACTACACTCCAAAAATACTTCATTGGCTGTAAAGCGCTTTGAGACATCCGGTGGTCGTGAAAGGTGCTATAGAAATGCAAGTCTTTCTTTTCCTCAGATAATGAAGCAGTCCAAGCCCACCTGCAGCAAGACCTGGACAACATTCAGGCTTAGCAGGTAAGTGGCAGGTAACATTCGCGCCACACAAGTGCCAGGCAATGACTATCTCCAACAAATGAGAGTCTAACCACCGCCCCTTGACATTCAACGGCATTACCATCACCAAATCCCGCACCATCAACAACCTGGGGGTCACCATTGACTTAACTGGACCAGCCGCATAAATATGGTGGCCACAAGAGCAGGTCAGGGGCTGGTTATTCTATGGTGAGTATCTCACCTCCTGACTCCCCAAAGCCTTTCCACCATCTACAAGGCACAAGTCAGGAGTGTGATGGAATACTCCCTACTTGCCTGGATGAGTGCAGCTCCAACAATATTCAAGAAACTCGACACCATCCAGGACAAAGCAGCCCACTTGATTGGCACTCCATCTACCACCTTAAACATTCACTCCCTGCACCACCGGCGTACTGTGGCTGCAGTGTGTACCATCTACAAGATGCACTGCAGCAACTCACCAAGGCTTCTTCGGCAGCACCTCCCAAACCCGCAACCTCTACCGCCTAGAAGGACAAGGGCAGCAGGTGCATGGGAACACCACCACCTCCAAGTTCCCCTCCAAGTCACTCACCATCCTGACTTGAAAGTGTATCGCTGTTCCTTCATCGTCGCTGGGTCAAAAACCTGGAACTCCCTCCCTAACAGTACTGTGGGAGTACCTTCACCACACAGACTGCAGCGGTTCAAAAAGGTGGCTCAACACCACCTCCTCAAGGGCAATTAGGGATGGGCAATAAATGCTGGCCTTGCTAGAAATGCCCATATCCCAGGAACGAATAAAAAAAAACATGAATTGATGCCAACCAATGTGGGGCTGTGAAAGGGGTGGTTGGTTGTTTGCACTACAGCTTTGTGTTAGTGGCGTGGGAGAGGTGGTGGTGTGGAAAAGTGACTATTGTGTGTGGTTGTGAGATGGGTCCACTGGTGGAACCTAAGTGAATCTCCCAATAATCAGGGTACCCCTGGCATCCTGGGCAGCAACGTGCACAGCTAGTGGTGCATTGCCCTCATCACCTTCCTCTGCCTCAACATCCTCCTCTGAAGAGGCTCTGTGGTCTGCGCCTTGGTCCTCCTGCAGGTCCAAACCTTGCTGCTGGGCAATGTTGTGCAGAGCGCAGCACATCATGACCATTCTGGAGACCCTGGCTGGTGCATACTGAAGGGTGCTTCCAAATCTGTTGAGGTACCTGAAGCACATCTTCAGCATGCCGATGGCTTGTTCGATGACACATCTGGTGGTGATATGGTAGCGCTCTTGGGCGTCATTCCTCGGGTTTCTGAGAGGGGTCATCAGCCACGTTTAATTGGGTATCCCTTGTCTCCGAGCAGCCACCTGTTAACTCTGCTTCCAGGTACGAAGACGTCAGGGAGGTTGGACTCCTGCAGGATGAAAGCATCATGGCACCTGCCCGGGAATCTTGCGCACACCTGCATAAACATCTTTTTGTGGTTGCATACCAGCTGCACATTGATAGAGTTGAAGCCCTTGTGGTTGATGAATACTGAGTCCTGGGTGATTTGGGGGTGCCTGGTTTGCAACGTGTGTGAAGTCGATGATACCCTGCACCTGTGGGAAGCCAACCAGAGACGCAAACCCTAGTGCCCAATCATTCTGGCTGGCATTGTCGCAGGCAAAGTTGACATAATTGGTGACCCTGGCGAACAAGCCATCAGTCACTTGTTTTATGCATATGTGGGCCATCGACTGAGAGATCGTGCAAATGTCTCCAGCAGAGCCCGGGAAGGATCGAGAGGCAAAAAAGTTGAGGGCGGTGGTGATTTTGACAGCCACTGGTAAAGCATGGCCACCAGGTCCAGCAGGCAGAAGGTCTTCTTCCAAGAGGCTGCAGATGTCTGCTACCACCTGACGTGACAACCTAAGCCTACTGAAACACTGGTGTTCCGACATGTTGAAGCTGATTCTCTGCTTGTAGACCCTGTGTGGCGGGAAGGCCTCCTGTGAGCTGTACCTCTCTGCTGCTCCGCTCTCCGCTGTGCAGCTACAGGTCTGTGACCAGCAGGCTGCTGCTGCTGCTGTTATTACTCATATTGCTGCTGCTGTTGCTGATGCTGTTGCTGGTCATCTTGGTCCTCATCTGAGGTCCAATCTAAGGCAGCGTAAGAGGCACCCATCCTTATGTGATAGAGCAAACTGCCAAAGTGTAGAAGAAACCTCCAAAGAGTTGAAAGTCAACTCTCAGCAAAAGTACTGTGAACAAACCCTTTCCTACTAGCAGGTAAGCAAGCAGCTGTGAGTACTGAGTATTTATTGCCATATTTCCCTGAGATTGATTCAGCCTCTCAATTTCCGCTGTGTTCTCTGCTTGTTTTCACTGGTGAGTTTCAGGAAGCCCAGGAAACACATGTTAAACTTGTTAATGTTAATGTTAAATGTGTGTCAATATCGCTCTTATTGTGTGATTAACATATGTTAATTGCCAACCCACCTCTCCTGAGGGGATAGCGGGCTCGCAGTCTAACACGCTGGAGTGAAACTTGGAGGTCGGTGGGTTGGAGCCGGCTTCCTGACCACAGAAGGTAGTTGAGGCCAAGTCATTAAATATATTCAAGAATGAGTTAGATATATTTCTTAAAGCTAAAGGTATCAAGGGATATGGGGAGAAGGCAGGTACAGGGTACTGAGTTTGGATGATCAGCCATGATCTCATTGAATGGCGGAGCAGGCTCGAGGGGCCGAATGGCCTACTCCTGCTCCTATCTTCTATGTTTCTATGTGCTGTTAATTTCATCAGCTTTACCTGCCCACCCGTTCCCAAACCCATGCGTTCCTCCATCTTAAAATTCCCCCGTTAACTCTGTTTCTCTCTCTACAGGTGCTGCCTGACCTGCTGAGTGTTTCCAGCATTTTCCCTTTTTATTTAATATTATGCTCTATTTGGTGCATACACCTTGTCCTTGTCTTCTTCTCTCTATGTCTCTCTATGACTCTCTTCCCTCCCCTCATACATACTTGGTAGATAAGGTCTGATCTGTCTACTGGGCAAGAGTGTGCTCAGGGTGATGTATCTTCAGATTTCCATCCAATTCTGTGGGATGTGCCAAATTTCCACTCAGTCCTTCTCCCTGAAGGCAAATCTAAAACCGAAAGTTGCCGTGTGGAGAATCATTTATGTCTGCAAATTGGAGGCACTAAACCAGTGTAGCACCGTGCCATGTATTTAAATAAATGTTGCAAATTGCTGTATTTGACAATTCTTTTGAAACATTAATGGAATATGAAAACTGACCTTTGTAAAAGAAAGGAAGACTTGAATTTATATAGAACCTTTCATGTTCAGGACGTTCCAAAGCACTTTACAGCCAATGAAGTACTTTTGAAGTTTAGTCACTGTTGTAATGTAGGAAACTCAGCAGCCAATATGCGCACAGCAAGCTCCCACAAACAGCAATGAGATAATGACCAGATAATCTGTTTCTGTGATGTTGGTTGAGGGACATATATGTAAGATAGAATTCCTCTGCGTCATCTTTTTTGATTTCCTGAGATAATCCACAATTTTTTTAAATAGTTATCAAAGCTGCACACCAAAATAGAATGCACACAAAACACATTGGGCTGGAATTTGCTGGAGTACAGTATCTTGTGATATGCCCGGTTAATTAGACTTTTTCCTACACCCTTCAGCTCAGAATGTTTCTGCCCTTTAAGTTGCTGGAAGTGCGAGCTGATAACAGCACGGACAGGGTAACGGTGCATCTGGGACCTTGGTGAACAACGGGACAGTGTATCTCCGTAACCAATGAGATTTAAGGATTGAAAAATAAACAGGGAAGGACTGAGAAGGAGAATGAAATAAGAGAATTCAATGTCAAATCAGGTAAAGAAAGATAAATAAAGAAAGGGAAAGAAAGTTTGGATTAAGAGAGAGAGAGAGAAAAAGAGACAGAATGGAAAAGTAAGAAAAAAATTAAAATTTTAAATTTGACATTTTTAAAATCTCCAACAACAATTCACTACCTGAAGGAATGCGATTCCAGAGATTCCACACTTTTAGTTGTTCACTTTCTGGGCCAGAGAGTTTGATTGGAAGTCATTAACAATGATCACGTTGTTAAAATGGTACTTACGCTATGAATTATTAGACTTAACTTTCTGTGGAGAGTTTAATGGGCAATTAATGTGCAAATGCAGCAACTTTATGAAAATCACGGGGAGGTTAAGCACAAGATGTTGTTTTTCACAAATCGTCCAGCAACTTGTGGCAATTTGCAATTCACAGGGTATCTTTTC